>OU343216.1:1157087-1190202 GCA_910596185.1 Chrysanthemum makinoi | reverse complement strand
ATTGATACATCAACCAATCAACCACCTCACAGTCATTCCAAAATTCATCATCTGGGTTAGGCTGGCACAAATTCTTAATAGAAGTCCACACAAAATTAGCTAATACTCCAATTGGCCCATACTTCCCATATCTAAACTCCAATATCTTCCATAACTGTTCCAGATCAACCACTTTCAAACCAGAAAATAATTGACCAAAATTAGAGTAAGTACTCTTCCATCCATCAGCTCTTGTAATTTCAATCATCTCTCTCTCATTAGCTGTGATGATCTGCAAATCTTCAATGGAATGAATAGCTCTTATAGGAGTAGGATTAATAGGCTCAGGTTTGTCACACTCCAAAAGATATTGTTTCACTCTCTCTTCTTTCTTCATATCATCATCTACCTTCTGCTTTTTAGAACTAGATTCCTCATGAACACCAGCTTTTCTCTTTTGTTTATTCTCTAACCGCTCAGCTTCTTTCTCAGAGTTCATAGGAAGGAAATCTTCATTTCTTCTTATACATCTCTGATAAATCTCTTCAACCCTCTCATATGAACATTTTCTTAAATTTTCACCAATATACATGTCCATATTCCTGATAATCTTCATCATTTGATTTCTCATTTGACTCCTAGTAGGAGGTTTCTTCCTTTTAGCTTGAATTTTCTCCTTTCTTAGCTTTCTTGCTCTCTCAGCCAACATCTTGCACCTCTCATCAATAGATAGTTGTGCCCATTCTTGAGTAGTATATTCTGTCTTTATCACTTCAGAGGCTTGAAGAAAAGATTGTTGATCAATCCATTCTACTATCAATTTCTGAGAAGCTTCCTCTTCCTCTTGTTTTTGCTTTTCTGCAGCTGCCTCTTCTTCAGCTTGTACTCTCTTAGAAAACTCTTCATCGTGTACAATTTTCTCTTGCCTATTCTTGAACTTCAAAACAGGCTTAACAATGCCTTTCCCCTTTCCAATGTCTGGTAGAACCACCTTAGTCTTCACTGATTCACCAATTTTCAAACTCTTACTCCAGGGTTTAGGCCCAGTTGGTTTTAGGATGATAGGTACAGGTGCAATAGTAGGTGCAGGGTTGGATAAGGTTTTGCTTAAGTGAAGCAGGGTACCAGCAGCCTCCTTCTCCACTTCTTTAGACTTGGGTGGTGGTGTAACAGTGGTTGTAACAATGGTAGCAGTGGTTGTAATGGCTATAGGTATATCTGAAACGGATGGTTGGAATTACCTCAGAAGTGGTTGCAGCAGTGGTTTGGTTTGAACTGGCAGTGGTTGCAACAACATCAGCAGTGGTTGTTGTCTGAACCACTTCCTCCATCTTTTCTTCAACTGAAACCTTTGAGGATTCAATCACAGCTACTTTGCCATCTCTATCAGTCACCACATACTCATCTCTATGATCTTCATTCTCCAAATCCAAATTATCATCAAAATTCAAAGCCTCCCCTGAATCTATGCAATCACTCCTCCTCTGTTTGGTTACATCCTCCAAACTCACATCCATTGAGGAGCTTGCCTTCTTGCCCTGTTTCCTAACTCCCCTTAATGCAGAAATCCCTGGTTTTCTTATTCTTTCCAAGACAGACACCCTGTGCTTTAATCTTCTGATTTGTCTACCCTGAAACACTGCAAGTTCTTGAAGACCAGTTATAGTAACCTCCATTTTGGTACACTTAGCCTTCAATTCATTAAATTGTTCAAGAATATCCTCACCACTTCGACCTGTGTAACCTAGTCCGAGAGGTGGATCATTGGAAAAGTCATTTTGTACATTGTTAGTACCCGTCAATTCAGTTTCATGTCGCAAACTACCCTCATCACTTCGAGCTGTGTAACCTGCTCCGAGAGGTGAATCATGGGGTGTAGAAAACATGGCATCAGACCTAGCCTGATCATCCATGCACCCAGATATAGCCAGTTGGCTAGGGATTCCTCCACATGTGTTAAGTTCAAGAGAACTCTCCACATTAGGAGTTGCCAGTGGTTAGGTCTTACTTATGTTTTCACTGTCATGGTCAACACCTATGTAGGATCGTAATATTATTGTGTTATGATGATTCGGGTGGTCTTGGATGATGGAAATACATGTTAGACATTTTAGAGAGAGAAAGTAGAGAGATGGTGTTCTTTGTAGAGAGTTGGTTCAATAAAAATGAAAGGTTAGATTCCAAGCCACACCCCTTCCAAGGATGGAAGGGGTATTTATAGTTATAAGACTACACGACCTCTGACACACAGGTGGATCGGGTATCTGATGGGTAAAGACCGTCCTTCCTCCACGGTGTTACACTAAACTAATCTACGCTACAAACTAACTAATAAACTACTAAATAACGTAAATAACTACAAGTCTACGAGCTAACTTATGCTAGACCATAACTGGGGTGACCGACACTTTAACACGGAATTTACAATTCCTAACAATCTCCCCCTAAGGGAGGTCACCCCATGAAATACATTTTGCATCCTAGCATTCTTTCTTTGTCTTTAGTTCTCGAGCTCGTAGACTTCAATTCTTCAAATTCAGCAATCTTTGTGCATTAGTAGCGATTCTTTAAAGTCCGCATATTTTTGTACTTTGAGTGGAGGTCTTTGAACTGATCCACATCTTTGATGATCTTCGAGCTTTCATTGAGATCATCAGCCACAGTAAATCTTTCTGGATCATCCATAGTTGTGTTGCCTTCATGTGATATTTTGACTTTTGGACCGACATGCTCACACTTTAGGGATCATGACATCTTTCCAACAGAGTAGCGGAAGCTTTACTGGTTCATGATATTCGCAGCAGTGTAGCAGAAGCATAGTATAAAAATATCAGAGCCAGGTTATGTAGATATGCACCAGTCATGATTTCTTTAGTTAAGTGTGGATGCTGTGAGCATGCGGCTTTGGATTGACTCCTCAATTATGATCACCGCAACCGTCCAAATGTACCCGCAAACAACAGTTAGCAATAAAACACACGAAAGTGTCTTTGATCACTTTCGTTGAATTGAGGTACACGCCCCACGGTTCCCCGTTGATCAGTATAAGTCGCCTATGATCAGGTAGGATTCCTAAGAATCTCCTTGACAGGGTTTCGCAGCTGCTCTAGCTGTTCTCAAACCGGAACGTCTCAAAGAAGACAACACGGAGTGAGTGAACCAGCGAATTGAGATTCACTGATTGATGTAAAATTGATTTGAAAAACAATCGCGTATTGCTTAGAAGAAAGTGTTTTGCAATACGGCGAAGGTTTTATGAGAAAGATCAATTTTCAATCAAAAATAATTTTTGTATTTGAAAAGAGTGCACATTCGATGTGCTAGAGAAAAGAAGAAATTTGCACATCGAACGGTTTTTCCAAAAGAATTTTTTTTTCAATCAGAGATACTTTTTGAGTTTGAAATATGAATACACATTCGATGTGCTAGAGAAAAGAATATTTGCACATCGAACGGTTTTTCCAAAAGTATTCGTCAATTTATTTCCTGGACCAAGGTTGATTCACGAATGAATCGCCCCATCGTTTCTATCCAGTTGTCACAAGCTTGATCTTTTGCAAGATTTCACATGTCACCCACCAAGAGCTTGTTTGATGTTGGCTCTAGAAGGCTTTCCATCTTCATTGTGAATATATTTAATATATCACTCGGATGTTCTGGCAATACCACAAAGATAATGCTTAGGACTCTTAATATATTCTCACTTTCCACATTGTGTGAAACAACAAGTCTTCATTAATTTTGTGTCCTAATGAGATATTGTGGATGATCTCTTGGCTCTAGACTCAATAGTGCACATTTGGTTCCTATGCCGGAGACTAGGGAGAGGGTCTTCTTCTTCGATATCAACAATCTCTAAGAGAAAGTCGATAGATTATGTCGGTTCCCCGTGAGAATGAAACAAGCCCTTTTAAGAGGAACTTGAGTGGTTTAGGAAGTTGTAGTGCTCGTCCACTGGGTCCATGACGTCTTGTCTTCAATACCGTGTTACTTTAGTAACCACCAAGAGCATATGTATTGAACCCGATTTACGCCTCTAAGGTTGAATTATTGGAGGGCTATTTCTTTTCACCCTTTTTCACATTCATTTCTTTTTCATTCTTCAAACCCTTCAGTGCTTACCAAGACTTCATAAATAGAACCTTGTTGGGTTTATTCCAGTTCTAGCTCAATCTCATTCGGCACTCTTCCCATATTCTCATTTTTCTCCTTTTTTCAATATACCTAAGGACTCTACACAATCTAGTGGATTGTCCACGGTAAATCCCTCTGGTTCTGGCGGATCGTGGGAACAAATACCTAACCTCACCATCCTTATAACTCCATACATAAAGTAAAATGGTCGGTCTTTTGGTACAGTTCATTCCTTCTCGAAACCAATTGAAAAATCATTTGGAAAATCAATCAAGGTACTTGTGATATGAAATCAAAGCATTTTGTACCTTAATTGTTTTGATCATTTAGAAAACCTCCCCCTCAACATGTGCATATGATTTAGAAAATGTTTAGCACATGGAGGCAAGAGGACTTTAAACTATTTTCTTTGATCACAATTTTCATAGAAAAAGCCATGTGATTTTCTTTGGTAAATTCTCCCCCTCAATATGTGCGTAGAATATTTTAAATCATTTTATCACATAGAGGAAAGAGTTCTTTTGAAGTACATCCACGATCACAAAAGCCATTAAGAAACCATTCGCTCCCCCTCAATATGTGCATCGATATACGAAAGAGCTTGGCACATATTAGAGAGAACTTGCACTTTGAATCAAAACGAGCATCTTTTATCAAATTTCATTATTAAATCACAAATTCTCCCCCGATCAAAAATATCAAACCCTTTGAGATATTGGATCCCAAGTGATTTAATAAGGTTTAGAAAACATGGGAGAATATGTGCCTGGTTTAAATACTCATCTGGTTTTTGGTTAAATGCTCCCCCTCAACATGTGCATCATGTATTTGAAATCGTTTGGCACATGGAGGCAGGAGTGCCTTTAAAGGACTAAAACATATTTGAGATTTAAATCACGATCTCTCCCTCGATAAAAAATTTCAAACCAATTGAGATTTTGGATCCCGAGAAAGTTGGGGAAATAATGGTGTAACTCTTCCTGAGAAAGTACTTGAACTCTATGATACCTCACAGAACAATGAAACTGGTTGCATTTCTGAATGCCCAACCTTGATTGATTAATCAAAGTATGATCAAAACTCCTCACCATCTGAGAAAATTCACGATCTCTCACAGAACAAAGTACTTGAACTCTATGATACCTCACAGAACAATGAAACTGGTTGCATTTCTGAATGCCCAACCTTGATTGATTCATCAAAGTATGATCAAAACTCCTCACCATCTGAGTCTAACCTCAACGAACCACATCTGTCAATGAACAATGATGCAAAGCAAATGGAGTACAACATTGAGCCCTTTCAACTAATTCATCAGCATCTCAAACTACTCTTATCTACTACTATGGATCGAACAAGCGTGTATATCCCGTCAGGACTTTCCACTTTGACCAGAACGTGTTACTCAACTTAGAAAACGAGGTGTCAAATTACCAACGACGTTCTCAATGTTAAATCTAATGCAGACTCTTCAAGTAATCTTCAATCAATTTCACCACTTATCCGGGGAATATTCCTCATATTTTGATGATGACTTGACTGGAATCTCATTCAAAAACACACCTGAATGGAAATCCATGAGTTCGAAACACCTTTATTCAACTTATGGGTAATGTGGAAATATACATTAAGGAAGCTGCTAAAGAGAATGACAAGTTGAATGAAATGAATGGGTGTCAAGTGATGCTATGGGAAGATTTTGATAGGTCATGCAATGGATCAGTTAAACAAATGAATGATACCGAATCGAAGTTCAGTTGCAATTAAAGAAGATGTAGACAACTGTCTTGATCTCAATGATTCAGTGTCAGAAAAGGTTTCATGCAATAAGGTACACTTAACTAGTCAGAGTAATTCATATGTTTATAAACCTGATTCTAACTCGATCTTATCTTGTGAAATCGATCTTGGTTGAGCCTGAATCTAAAACCGTTAAAGCTAATAACATGATTGAAAAAAGGGTATATGATGAACTTTCAAACAAATACTCAATTCTTGAAAAACATTGTATTTCATTGGAAATTGAAATACAACAAAAGGATGAACGCTTTTATGCAAAAAAATCTTGCATTAATCGAAATTTCGAATTTCGAGAATTTTTGAAATTAATCAATTAAAAACCCAGATTCAGGACAAAGACTCAACCATATGCAATCTGAAATAATTACTCTCAAATGTGCGAAGTATGCTGTCATGAGATGAGTGATACACTTGAATCTTGAAATCTTGAGCTTGCTCTTTGTGTGTCCAACCTGTTAAGAGAAAATAAATCATTAAGAAATAACTTAGAGAAGACCAATTCCAAGTTGATCAATCAATCTAACATCTTGTTGAATGACATTGATGCCCTCAAAGCCCAAATTCAAGATAAGTGCTTCAATATTGTTGCCTTAAAAAATGAGATTAGGAAATCTAGTGGAAATAGGGTGAACACTAAGTTTGCAAAACCATCAACTTTGGGAAAGTCAACTGTTCATAACCACTCTAAGCATACAGTAGTTAAGCAGCCCAATGCCTTTAGAACTGAAAGATTTAAACCATCGAAATCTAGGCATGCCTCCCAAGTTGATGAGAATGTTGTTTTGACAAAACCAGTCACTTCATTACCTCGTTCCGATATGATGAATCTCAAACCCCAGGTTAATGTTGAAAGCTCAAAGATCAGAAATACTAGAAGTATTACCAGTGCTCATAAGAAACATCAATTGGCTGATCAATCCCCTAAGAAACAAACAAATCACAAAAGGACCAATAGTCAAAACAGGGTAGTGGACACATACAAAACTACCAGAGTGCTTCAAATGGATTCCCACTGGCAGATTATTTAAGTCTACAGGATCCAAACGGACTTACATACCTAGATCTTGTCTTAAGTGGATGCCCACAGGAAAACTCTTCAAGTATATTGAGCCTAATGGGATCTCTAATAATGATACGACTATATCAAACTGTGATGCGTTCAATAGTGAGATTACTCATGTCACTAACCCATCCAATTTCAATTCTACATGTGCTTCTAGTACAATGTGCTCTCAGTATTTTTCAGGTACAATGCTCAATTCAATCAGGAACTTAATGACTTGGCTTCCATCAGAAATGAATATAGCTCACTCAGGAGCTATAGCATGCCAGAATTGATACACCTCATACTTTGACTCCTATTCATCTTGAATCAGGACTCGCTCTTTCATATCTGTGTTCGCTCTTACATATATGTGTACAAATATTTAAAAATATATATATATATATATATATATTTTGATTATATTTTAAATTATTTGTCATTCTTTTAATTCAAACTAATAAAGGATATATCCTTTGTTATCGATAACATCTACGATCCTAGAAATGTCATTCAATAATGGCACGGGTTCATAGATGAAGTTCGAACAAATGATATATTCTTGGCTTATAACGGATGAGGTTAATTCAATCAATGGTCTTTGGTGACATTGATTGAGGGGGAGAATGTTTCAAGTTATCTTGCTTATATCTGTGCCAGTGTTGGTTATGTTTTGTGATCAAATGTAGGTTGTTAGTTTGTTTATCCATTATGTTAGTCTTATTATGTTATCTCGTTATGCTATCTGTGCTAGTTTGCAATCTGATAAGTTCATAAAACTAATGAGTCTGTAACATAATGTGACAAGATAGCAACTTACTTTGTAAAGTCTTAGCAACTTGGTTTGGTAAATGTGAGATTAGAGACTTGCTTTGAAAAGTCTTAGCGACTTATTATGATTCTAGGATAGCGAGTTGCTAATCACTCACAAAACTACAGGGACTAAATGTGACAATTTGGTAAACTTGGTTAAACCCCTCCCTATAATTTAGCGACTTACCATTTTTTTGTTTTTCAAATAAACCTTAAAACTCTACTTCTTCTCTTTCTCTCTCGATTCTTCATAGCGACTTGCGTGTGGTAAGGCATTATTGACATGTCTCTTGTCTCCAAATATGAACAATATATGCGTTTCCTAACTCTTATTCCTTAACTGATTCCACGGACCTTGATAATCATCCCTCGCTTCCCTCATAGAGGTTTGTTGTTGGATTTGTTGAATGGAACAATTGGGATATATATGTTAATGGTTTAAGGGTAGTTTGGATGCACTAGGGTTGTTGTAATTCTCATGAATTTATGTATAAATGAATTTGTGAGCGTCTTCTTTGTGATTCGAGTTAGGTTGTGTTTCTAAAATCGTTTGTGTATATGGATTTACTGAATGGGTTGGGTTGTGTTTCAAAAATTTAAATGATCTGATTATGTTGAATGGTTTGCAACGTTAATTGAATGATATGATTGAGTTCTTGGTGGCGAGTTATCTGCTGCGATAATGTTCTTGGTAGCGAGTTAGTGCACAAATTCATCATGGCGAGTTGTTACTTTTAAGTGCGTTCAAGTTAGCGACTTAGTGAACTAATTTGTAGCGACTTAGCTGTATTACTGTTGGTAGCGACTTTTCATTTCAAGTTAGCGACTTAGTGAACTAATTTGTAGCGACTTAGCTGTATTTCTGTTGGTAGCGACTTGTCATTACAAGTTAGTGACTTAGTTAACCAATCTGTAGCGACTTAGCAATATTGCTGTTGAAGGCGACTTGTCTTTACAAGTTAGCGACTTAGTAATTGCAGTGACTTAGTGAACTGATTTGTAGCGACTTGGCTGTGTTACTATTGATGGTGACTTGTCTTTACAAGTTAGCGACATGGTGTGTTCTCATGTAGCGACTTAGCCTTGTTTAGCGACTTGTCCATTTATGATTAGCGACTTAATTGGTTTATTTTTCATAAGACGACCAGGGTTATTAAAATATTTAAGGCAACTTGCTAGGATAATCTCATGCTTACAATTGATTCAGTTTCTGTAGCAACTTGTATTGACAACTTACTTTTTGTGACCTACTATAACATTCCTGATTGAGCAAATTGTACGTGGATTATCTTGTATCAACATAATATCACAACTTGTTTCATACAAACTGTTATATCATTTCCACACTTGTATCTTGTCTCATGATGTTATTTCCTAGCAAATATGCTTTGTAAATATTTTAATTTCAAAACAACTCGTCTCGTGAAATCTATATCAAATGGAGTCCGTATTCTTATACTCTCGTGTATGCCACTCAATCAATCACTATGTGCTTATGGGAACCCTGTCTGAACTTCTAAGTTTGTGTGTTTATGTCATAAGAATGTGTTCAATGTTGTCTTGACTAACCACATATAATATAATGTGTTCCCAATCACTGTTATTGGTTGTGTATATCTTCAGATCTTCAATGGCTATCACTACCTCAGCTGAAAACATTACTTCTTCTGCACCACCCAATGTTCTCTCAGACGAAGAAATCCTTCCTAAAAGTCAATGGGCAGAAATTGGAAAAAGTAAATGTTATGTGGACCTACAAAAGTTGCAACAAAATCCTATCCTCAAAGTGTCTATTGATATCCTCAAAAACACTAACTTCTTCGGTGCACTAACAAAGCAATGCACAATTCCCACCATTTACATACAACAATTCTAGAACACCCTTGAATGGAACAAAATCACAGCTAAATATTCCTGCAAACTGGATAATCAGGAATTTGAGATAAACCCTGACATTCTTAGCAAGGCTCTAGGAATCACTCCCTGCAACCCCAACATACGATCTGTACCTCCACCTAGTGTTGACGATCTAATAGTCTTTCTAATTGGTTTGGGGTACCAGACTAGCATTACAAGGGCTTCGACATCATCACCGACACATGTATCAACCCTGGAGAGCAATGACAACAGTTCTCAACTTGTGCTTATTTGGCAAAACATCGTGGTTTGATAAAGTGAGAATTCCCATCTTGCAAATTCTATGGGGCATTGTCAACAGCGTGAATGTGAATGTCTCGAACGTATCGGGAAGAATTTTCGCTATCAATGAACACATTCATATCTGATAGAACAAACTTTCAAAATAAAGCTCAGGGACGAAAGAGACTCAACAAACTTGTGACTCCTAGCATCAGATTTTCGCTTGTTATCCAAACACTGCAACAGACTCACAACTTCAACCCTAGGATCGAATCAGAACTACACAATGCTGGGGATGAATTTGTTCTAGGCAATCTCAAATATATTCCCAGTGGAGCCAATAAAGAGATCTTTGGACTACCGATTCCTGATTCTCTTCTCACTGAAGATATTAAGAAGATGGATCATTTCAAACTGTTCAAGAAAAGGTCTTCCAGATCCAAGGATGAAGTTGATGTCTCTCCCACTCAACCACAACCCAAAGCTGCTAAGTCTGGTTCTGGCTCAAAGAATTCAAGGACTTCATATGTGCTCTTCCAAAAGAGGACGTGAAAAGTCACAAAACGAACCACCCGAAGCAGTAAAAGAAAGAAGAAGGAAGGGGAAAAAGTAAACGTTGAGGAAACCTGAGGTCTCCGGGGTAATATGAGGTTGATTGATGAAGATGATGCCGCTCTGCAACTTGGAATCATGCAAAGTCTAGAAAGTCAGAACGTGAGTACACCAATTGGAGGTATTGTGTTCGTGAGAACTCGCACTGAGCCGAGCCATTCAACTCCAATCACTCAAGACAAAGGAAAAGGGATTATTAGTGTTGATACTGAACAAGCCGCACACATGCTTCTAACAATCTCATCTTCTCTAGCACGTATCACCAATCAATATGAATGAAGAGAAGAATGAATCCTCTTCGCTAATGAACAATCTGGTTTGTGAAAGTGTTCGAAACTTTAAAAGAACCTCCTGCATCAAGTGATACCCACCGATCGGAATGTTGATGACTTGATGTATAAAGACTCTCAGGAGAATCTTGAGTCAAGATCTGATGAGACCATGCACTTGGATGAACCAAATATGTCTACCGGTTCTCTATCTTCATTGAAGAACCTAGATACGCACATCACTTTGTGATCAATTCTTAAATGACAAACCCATAGATGCTGAGTCTTCTAAGCAAGATAATGATAAAGAGGATGAACAATCCATGTTTACTGTCAATATTCAGCAAGACACATCAACCATTCCACCTATGTCAACATCTTCACTTGCAACCGCGCTCCACCTCCTAAACCTCGCCAAGCAACCGCACTTCCACCACCAATCTGCAAAGAATCTATCCTTTGAACCAGGTGATTACAGTTCTTGAAATGGAAACTCCACCGGCTTCACGCCTCAAATACTTACATCTGATCAATTGCTCGACAAAGCAGTAAAAAGAATTGAAGCTCTTGAGAGACAACTACCTAAATCTGTTGATTACCTTGTGGATCGTGTCTATAGGTTGGAACACCTCAACTATGATGAAGGGGTTGCAGACGCTATTGAAGGTGAAGTTAAGGATGCGGTGGAATGGGCAATGGAAGCTCCATTGCTTAGACGGTTCAAAGATCTACCTATTGCAGATATGAGAGCGGTAATTTCAGATAAGATGTATGAAGCTGACGAGCATAAGCATGAGGTCCACAAGAAGCTATATGAGGCTCTCGAAGAATCAATTAAGTACGAAAATCATGTACAGTTTTTGATAGACCCTGGAGAAAGAGAAGCAAAGAAGAAAAGGAGGACCATAGTGTTGGAAACATTACGTAAAGGTCCTAAAGATCCACCTCCACCTCCACCTCCAACTGGGGGTGCCGGAACTTCTAGAGCTAGTGGATCTTCTAAGACAACCTCTACACCTCCACCACCACCATCATCATCACCAAAGCCTCCCAATCAACCCAGTTCATCGGGAAATCAAGGAACGCAGAAGAAATCAACATCTTGGACCATGATTGATTCAAGATTCACTTCTACTGTCTCCTCTATCCCTGAAGATCAATTGGTTCATGAAGTGTCGCATGTTATGATCAATCGGAACGATGACGATGATGATGCTTCCACCAGTCCATTCCCAAGCCGTTCGAAGATGATTGGTTTGATTCATACGTAAGGTAAACGCACTAACACATCCAGATTTGCACCTTCAAGAGATACGATTCAAAGCTGGATCATCGAGGAGAAACCTCATACTCCCGAACCCTCATGGTCTATCCCAGATTCTGATTCTATGATCCTTGAAAACAACTGGGCTACAACAATCTCTACCAACTATGAAACTCCAGATGAAGACTCTCTCCTTCATGTCACTGGTGATATGGGCAGCTTCATTAAGTGGTTTTGTAAACAGAAGAAAATCACGTCCATCACTCCAAAAGATCTTGAAGGACCAGCATATGAAATTGTCAAGGTGTTTCACTCTGATGCCAATCAGCTCCAATACCAGATGGAAGAATGTCATAAGATGCTGAATGATCAAGTCAGTGAGCAGATCAGTCGATTCAATGTAAACATGCCTCTTCCTCTCGGTGGTGAACCTGGACATATTACTATTCAGTCTGAGTTCTTCTTCAACCATGACCTAGACTATCTCTGCGGCCATTCTACTGAAAGAAGATCTGCCTTATCAATCTCAAAGATGAAAGCTGCAACCTACTATGATCAAGGACTTGAACAGATGGTTCCTGATCAATTCTGGGCTGACAACGAACAAAAGTATGACATTGAAGCCTCATATGGTATCTCTCACTGGTGGTACAAAAAGAAGAAATTCTACATCGAGAGACATGGTGTGATAAAGAGGACGGAGGATGTTCGATCCAAGCTGCAAATCTTAAGTGTTGTACGAGTAGAGATATTCCCAATCTATGGCTATGAGTATTTGAAGAAGATCGTCCTTAAAAGAGCAGACTTGAAAGAGTATGTTATTGAAGAAAACGACTTCAAACATCTGTTGCCAAATGACTTCGAAGATCTCTATCTCTTAAATCTCCAAGGACACCTTGAACATTTTCCTATCCGTGAGAAAAAGGCTCTCTCTGCTGCTGTCAACCTTTGGATCAGGGGGTTAGTCATTCGAAAAAGAGTTGAGGACTTTCAGCTTGGGATGGAAAGCTACTAGACTCGGGTCAACTTAATAAGGCCGCAGTGGGATGCCTTAGGAAATGAATCTCGTCATGACTATATAGTGCTTGACACACCTGCGAGCCGTCCTCTTCCACGACAGATATGGGACTCGCATGCTGATGAGATTGTGCGAGATCTACAAATTCAGTGATGGTACTCTCAAGATGGTCTAAGAAGAACTAGACACCAGAGTGAAAGAAATCAAAGTTGATCCAAGCCGTGGAACAAGACTAAATTGGACGGGATGATGACTTAAAGTGGTGTGAAGATTTCATTACTGCAATCAGGCGAAGACTCAAGACTCGAAGGATCTTCCGCAGCCTTGAAAGTTTTGTTGGTGGTAGACTTCGTGATGGTCATTACAAACTGCTTCAAAGAACTGAATGAGGACATCTTCTGGAAGTAGTTTCTGTTCTGTATTATATATGTGTTTAAATGTGGTGAACAAACTATGAACAACTATTATGCATGTAATAGTGTTAGGTTATGTCGTGTAGTTTCCCTTTGTGTCTAAAAAGGGAACTTCAGTGTTGTCCACTTCTGATCATATAAAACTGGACACATTTTTCTCCAACAAATGTTTTTTCTCATACAAATTTAAATCACTTGAGATCCAAAATCTCAAAGGATTTGAAATTTCTGATCGGGGGAGAAAATGTGATATAAATATGAAAGATGTTAAAAGATGACCATTTTAAGTGCATACTGCTCTCTAATATGTGCTAAACAATTTTTGAATCTCGAAGCATACATTAAGGGGGAGCATTTCATAACAAATTCAAATCGTTAGGGTACAAAGTTTTCCATGTTGTTATGTAAGGTACCTTGATTGTGTGTTAAATGGTTTCTAAATGTTTGGTGATCATTGTTGTACTTCAAAGAACTTCCCTCTTATATGTGCAAAACTCTTTCAAATCTCAAGGCACATATTGAGGGGGAGCAAGCTTGTGAAAACCTCATCCTTTCCTAAAATGCTTTATCTACTTATTTTGATAAGGGAAGTGATGTTGATATCTTTTAGAAAATGATAATCAAAGAAGTTAATTCTTTCTCTTGCCTCCGTGTGCAAAATGATTTCAAATACTTGATGCACATGTTGAGGGGGATCTCTTGTTCTAAAAAATATCAAAACCAATTCAGGTACAAAATGCTTTGATAATATATCATAAGTATCTGGATTGATTTTCAAATGGTTTTCAATTGGTTCCAATGGCAGATGAACAATACCAAATAGACCGACCAACTTTACTTTATGTATGGTGATATAAGGATGATAAGGTTAGGTATTTTATTCCCATGATCCGCCAGAACCGGAGGGATCTACCCAGGGACAATCCACTAGATAGTGTAGAGTCCTTAGGTATTTTGGAAAAAGGAGAAAAATGAGATATGGGAAGAGTGCGGATGAGATGAAGCTAGTAATGGAATAATCCCAACAAGGTTCTAGTTATGAAGTCTCGGTAGCACGAAGGGGTTGAAGAATGAAAAAGAGTTGAACGAGAAAAGGGTGAAAACAAATAGCCCTCCAAATTATTCAACCTTAGGGCGAATACCGGGTTCAATTCATATGCTACTGGTGGTTACCAAGGTAACATCGGTATTGAAGTCAAGACGCCATGGACCCAAAGGACGCGCCTTTGCACTTCAAACTTCCCAAACCACTCAAGTTCGTCTTAAAAGGACTTGTTTCATTCTCACGGGGAACCTACATAATCTATCGACTCTTTCTTAGAGATTGTTGATATTGAAGAAGGAGACCCTCTCCCTAGTCTTCGGCATAGGAACCAAAATGTGCACAAATTGAGTCTAGAGCCACAAGATCATCAATAAATCTCCTAGGCCATCTGTCAATGAAGACTCTCTGTTTCACACAATGTGGAAAGAGATAATATCTTGAGTCCTACGATTATCCTTGTGGTATTGCCGAACATCTGAGTGATATGCAAACATATTCACAATGAAGATGGAAAGCCTTCTGGAGCCATCATCAAACAAGCTCCTGGTGGGTGGCATGTGAGATCTATCCAATAGATCAACCATGTGATAATTGAACAGAAACAATGGGGCGATTCAATATTTTGAATCAATCTTGGTTCAGGTTATGGATTGACGGATACCTTTGAAAAACCGGTCATTGTGCTTAAAAACTCTTTTCATTAGCACATCGATCGTGTACGAATCTTTCAAATTAAAAGGTGCTTATGATTGATAATTAATTTTCATTAAAACCTTCGTTGTATTGTAAAAACAATTTCTATTGAGCGATACACGATTGTTTTTCAAATCTCTTTTCATCAATCAGTGAATCTCTATTCGCTGGTTCACTCACTCCGTGTTGTCTTCTTTGGGACGTTCCGGTTTGAGAACGGATAGAACAGCTGCGAAATCCTATCAAGGAGATTCTTCGGAATCCTACCTGATCACAGGCAGGACTTGTACTGATCAACGGGGAACCGTGGGCCGTCTACCTCAATTCAACGAAAGTGATCAAAGACACTTTAGCGGCGCTTTATTGCTAACCGTCGTATGCAACATCGAATGGAGCGGTCAATCCATAACCACATGCTCACACAACACATTCATATCTATAGAAATCATGATTGGTGCATCAATGACTCTGATATTTTCACTCCATGCTTCGCTTCTGCCTGCCAATATCATGAATCAACGAAAGCTTCCGCTACTCGATAAGAAGAAATCATGATCCGAATGTGAGCATGACGGTCCAAATGTCACAACATCATATCGGCAACACAACAATTGGTAATGCTGAGATTTGCAAAGGGTCGATGATCTCTAGTAATACTCAAAAGGTCATCATGGTGGATCAGCTCAATTACCTCCACGAAACATACGTCGTAGTTGTACAATGATGAAATCAACACAGAAACACATAGTTTGAATACTTTGAAGAAGAAATGTCTGCGAGCTCAAGAATGAAGATTAATTAGAATGCTAGGATTCAAAATGTAAAACATGGGGTGACCTCCCTTAGGGGGAGATTGTTAGGAATTAGAAAATTCCATAGTGAAGTATCGGTCACCCCAAATACTATCTAGCATAAGTTAGCTCGTAGACATTACGTTATTTACTAAGTTATTTAGTTAGCTATTTAGTGTAGAGCAACACCGTGGAGGACGGACGGGTCTTTACCCATTGTATACCTGATCCACAGGCCGTCTGGAGGTCGTTTATTTTGTAACCTATAAATACCCTCTACCTTGCAAGGTAGAGGGTTGGATGTTCTTTGTTAATCTAACCTTACATGAGTTTCTCTTTCTAGAATATCCCACTTTCTCTCTCTCTTAAATCATCTATACGCTTAAAGTGTTAATGTTATGATGTGTATGTGAAATCCAATATATTACACATAGTGATGAGGTTGGAGCTGCTATGTGGAAGGTGATTAAAGCAACTATTTTCCATGGACGGTGACTTGCTCTGGAGGAGGTGGCTAAGACAGGTAGGCCCGTGGACCTCTTCGAAGTTGACTGTTACCGTCCCTTATCGAAGGCTGAGTATGAAGAGGCAGGAAATGCATTTGCAATTGCAGAGTACCCCTTCCTGCTTGAAGCTACAAAAGATCCCATGGCACCTCTCGAAGACCTTCTCTAAAAAAAGCCTCGAAAGATCAAGCCTGCGACTCTAACAAAGAAAACAGCTTCTACTAAGGCTGTGTCAGCTCTCCCATCTCCAACCCCGTCTCCGAAGAAGAAGGAATGAAGGATGTCAAGTTGACATTAATTTGGTCTAAAAGGGTGGCATGTACCCTTGTTGAAAACAATTTCTTATTATGCTTGTCTGTTACTTAAACAATTTCTTGGTTGTAATATGCGGCTTCGACCGAAAAACAATTTGAACTGGGCTTCAGCCTTTATTGCAGGTATTAGGGCGTAGGCCCTTCTTTTGAATGAAATGATGTAGGAAAATATTCCTACGCACTTAGAAATGTTTATCTTGTGCACTTCTCTACGCCATTTTTCCGACGCTTAAATTTTACAACCTAAGGTGTAATAACCTCATTATGTGTAAATTACAACACCAAGAATATTGTGACCAATTTTGATCACTGACAGAGGGTCGCGACCCATTGTATCTTAAATCCTTTAAGTCTTATGGCTTGTTTTTATTTTCATAATTGCCATAAACTAGTAGGAGAGTTAATGTGAATGTGTTGGTAGGCTTAAGTAGTGGTATGAGGCGTTTGTTACACCGTATGCCTTCCTATTCGACATTGAAACTCACAAATGACTTGGCTGAACAAACCTTTGTGTTTAAGAAACGAAGCAAGATATTTGTGGGAAATATATTATTTATCATTGAATTGGTAGAGATGATTACATCATTTTGAAATGAACACTAAGACAACTACTAATAATGCTTGCTTTCCCATGAGAAGCTTTTAATACAAGAATGAAAAGTAAAAAATACTTATTAAACATAGAACTTTCGAAGGTTCTTACTATTCCATGTCCTATTGATGGGTTCTCCGAGAAGAGTAGCCAACTTGTATGCTCAATTGCCGTAGGCTTCAGTTATGACATAGGGTCCTTCCCAAGTAGGTCCTAGCTTCCCTTGGTATTCTGCTTTGCTTGCACTGTTAAGGCGTAACACATACTCCCAAGGCTTGAAGGTGGAGGGCCTGAACCTTTTGTTGTAGTAGCCTTTGATCTTATGTTTGTGCATGACTTCTCGGATGGAGGCTATTTCTCTCTTTTCTTCCAACAGATCAAGGTTTTTTCTGATCCATTCGTCATTTTGGGTTGCTTCAAATGTGGCCACGCGCTCTGTGTGCATACTTAGCTTCGAAGGGATGACCGCTTCTGTTTAGTATGTTAGGCTGAAGGGGGTTTCGCCATTGCTCGACTTGGGTTGGGTCCTATGAGACCATAACACTTGAGGAAGCTCATCCACCCACCCGTGATGGCTTCGTCCCAATCTTTATTCAATTCCCTTGACAATATCTCTGTTGGTAACTTCCACTTGCTCGTTGCCTTGTGGATGATAAACAGAAGTCAAAGACTGCTTTATCATAAGCCCTTTGCAGAAATCATTGAAGATTCCTTCGGCAAATTGCTTGCCGTTATCGGATATGATGATGTGGGTCACTCTGAATCTGCATATGATGTGCTCCCATACAAATTTCTCGATTTGTCTCCCCGTAATGGAAGCTAAGGGCTTAGCTTCAACCCACTTTGTGAAGTAATCAATTGCCACCAATAAGAACTTGACCCCACCAGGAGCCACATGCATGGGTCCTACGATATCGATTCCCCATTGGGAGAAGGGCCATTCAGATGTCACACTTGTCATGTCTTGCTTCGGGAGCGTGGGAACCTTGGAGTGTATCTTACAAGCTTCACATTTTTAATGATCTCCACAGCATCCCTATGCATCGATGGCCAGTAGTAGCCTAACTTCATTATTTTCGAGACAACCAAACAGGTGTTGGGATATAAAAGACAAAGTACTGAAGAAATTCATAGTGCTGAAGAAAGTCATATTACTACTTAATGAAAGTCAAAGTACTACTTGTGTCAAAGTACTGCAAAGGCTAAAGAACTGCAATATCGTTTATGGAAAGTTATGTTTATCTAGAATATTCTTAGTTTAGAATTAGTATTACTTGGTGTTCAAGGATTGTATTTGTAAACCGACTAGGGTACTCCTTATTCCTATAAAAGGACCCCTAGATTCGCATTAGAGATACGTGATTTTAGAGTTTACCAAGTACGATATTAGAGTTTTAGCGATTAGGTTTGTTAGTGAATCTGTGTATCAAGCAGATTCAAAGTTTAGTATTAATAAAATCGTTGAAGTTTAAGTTATTCTTCTTAGCTTTATTGAAGTAGTTTCCGCATACCTAATAAAGTAATATCAGTGTTTCATTGTTAGTAACTTAGGATTTATCCAAGGTTGCTAAGCCCTTACAAGCTACATAGTTAGTTTGGTCTGAGTATATCGATCCAACAAGTGGTATCAGAGCTTGTGTGGAAACTCTGATTAAGAAGAAACCCTTAAAACCGATTTAACTACAAACCCTAAAAGATGTCGACTAAAGCTGCACCACTCCCATCCATCACCTCACTCAGAATTCCTATCATCAAGAAGGGAGAATATGATCTCGGAGCATGAAGATTAGGCAAGACATTGCTATTACGCACCATGCACCGTGGGATGTGATTGTCAATGGTAATGTCATTCTTGAAGAACCTGTAGAAGTTCCTGGACAACCTAAACCACCTATGCCTACCTTGCCGCCAGAACTACGTAAAGAAATCAAGAGAAGGCTCTCAACATATCATTGCCGCTATTCCCGATGGTCACCTGCTAAAGTTTCATGATGCTAAGGATGCAAAACAACTATGGGCTGCTATCAAGACAAGATTTGGAGGTAATGATGCTTCTAAGAAGATGCATAGAAATCATGAAGCAATAATTTGAAACATTCATCGTTGGTGAAAGAGAAGGTTTTGATGCTGCCATGACAGAGATTCCAAAATCTCCTTAGTATGCTAGAGTTATATGAAGCAAAGGTATTTGTTGAAGATGCTAATTTGAAGTTCTTAAGAAGTTTGCCATCCGTATGGCATGTGGTTGCTACTATGATTAGAGGACAATCTGGTTTGGATACTATGGACTTTGATGATCTCTACAACAATTTAAAGGTGTATGAGCATAAGATGAATGGTCAAACAACTTCAAAATCTCACAACATTGCTTTTGTGTCATCTCTAAAAGAGAGCGCAAGATTTCCACTAAAAGTACGCTTATCCTATTCAAAGTAATCGTTAGTGATAAAATGTAATATTTGCACAACCATGACTACCACCACCTCATCACCATCAAACACCATCAACTCTGATGATGTTATATGTTCCTTCATTTCTCAGCAAGCCACCTTACCTGTTACTTATGAAGAAGATTTGATGCAAATTGAAGAAGATGATCTAGAAGAAATTGACATAAGATGGCAAGTTGCCATGATCACTGCAAAGATCAAGAAGTTCATGAAGAAGACAGGAAGAGGCATTGACTTCAAACCCAAACAGGGTATAACATTTGACAAGTCCAAGATTGAATGTTTTAATTGTCAAAGAACTAGACACTTTGCAAGAGAATGCAAGTTTGCTAAATATCAGGCAAACAGGATGATTGAGAAACCCAAGCTTGAAATAAGGGAAGTTACTAATACTGAACCAAAACCAAAAGCTTTGGTTGCTCAAGAAAATCTACCAGAGGTTGACTGATCTTGGTGATGATGAACCAAGAACCTACTCTATGGTCCGCAGTGGAAGAGTTTGATTGGAGCACGGCTTTTGATGAGGATCCGAGGATTTCTTTGCTTTGGAATCAAGAGATGGTCTTGGAAGCTTTGATTGGAGCATGGAAAGTGAAGAAGAACCTGTTCTGCTCGTTGTGGTAGCTACTTCACCAAGTTCACCCACTATCTCTAAGGGCAACCCAGAAGAGGAGCTTAAAGATAATTTAATTGTTGATAGTGGTTGCTCTGGAAGCATGACAGGAGACAAAGAGATCTGTCAGATTTTAGATCTTATTTTGGAGGAAGATTTGCATTTGGGAATGATCCTAGTGGAGGTAGAATTACTAGGAAAGGAACCATCAAGGCAAGAAGCATAGATTTTGAGAATGTTCGTTATGTGAAGGAGCTCAAGTTCAACCTTTTGTCAGTATCTTATCTCGTGACAAGAAGCACCATGTGTTATTCACGACACGAATGTCTTATTCTTTCCCCTGAGTTCAAGCTTGTTGATGATAACTTGGTAACACTGAGAGTACCAAGAACCAATGATGTGTACAGTCTAGATTTGAAGACTCTTAATTCTTCAGAAAGAGTAACATGTTTAGTAGCAAAGGCAACACTTGAAGAAGCACATCTATGTCATAGAAGATTAGGTCATGTGAATTTCAAGAATATCAACAAGTTGGTTAAAGGAAAGTTAGTTAGATGTTTACCTTCCAAAACATACAAGAATGATCATTCATGTTTAGCGTGCAAGAAGGGTAAACAACACAAAGCTTCATGAAAGAAGATTGAGGAAAGAACTAATAGAGAACCTTTAGAGTTGTTGCACAGGGATCTGTTTGGACCTGTTTATGTTGCAAGTCTAAACAAGAAGAAGTAGTGCCTGGTTGTAACAGATGATTGTAGTAGATTTAGTTGGGTCTTTTTCTTGGGATTTAAAGATGAAACCTTTGATGCTATTCATGATCTTATAATAGCCCTTAAAAATCAATTGAGACTCAAAGTAAGAGGTATTAGATGTGATAATGGGATGAATTCAAAACAAGCTTATGGATGAATTTTGTGCCAAGAAAGGGATTAAGAAGGAGTTTAGCAGCTTGCCGAACTCCGCACAAAATGGTGTTGAGAGAGAAAGAACGAACATTGATAGAAGCGGCCGAGAACAATGCTTGCATATTATTGCCTATTCAATTTTGGGTGAAGCATGAAATGCTTGTTATGTGTTGAATAGAGTATCAGTCACTAAACCTTAGATGAAGACACCTTATGAGTTACTTATGGGAAACAAACCTAACATTCGCTTTATGAAACCTTTTGGATGTCCTCTGACTATTCTCAATACTATTGATACTTTGGGCAAATTTGATGGCAAGTAAGATGAAGGATACTTATTAGGGTACTACACCAATAGCAAAGGATTTAGAGTGTACAACAAGGTTACCAAAAAGGTTCAAGATTTTCTTCATGTTAAATTTTTAGAAGATCAGGAAAATCAAAAGGGTAAAGGTCCTGATTGGATGTTTGATCTTGATGTTTTGACTCCTTCTATGAACTATGTACCTATTAGAGAAGAAAATCAAGTTTTTCACAAGGAAGAAGAGTTACAGTACATTGTTCATGGAGTCAATATTAGACCTGATACTGTTCCTGATGAAGAACCTATTTCTATTGAAAAGGAAAAAAATCTTGATAAACCAAAATCTACTTTGTCTGCTGAAGATCAAGCTATTCAAGATGAGCTTAATAGGATGCTTTTTCAAGAAACAATAGCACAGTCTTATGAGGATGAACAAAGAAGAGCTTATGAAGAAGCAAAGAAAAAGGGTAAGTCTACAATTACCCTCACGGTACTTTAGATCCAATACTTTGGATTAGAGTATTCTTTGCACCAATTAGCCGATCTTGTTGATGTTTTGAATGATCCAACTATGCACAGGTTAGAAGACAGCGATGATGAGTTAGATGATGAAGGTATTTTCTCAAATTCCAATGAAGGAGCTGATTTCACAAATTTGGATGATGATTTTGAAGTTCCACAGACTCCTATATTAAGAATTCATAAAGATCATCCTGCTGGTCAAATCATTGGACCTTCTACATCAGGGGTGCTTACAAGAACCAAAGCTAAAGGTTTTTCTACGCCACATAATACTTTACTTAGCTTTGTGTATAAACAAAATAGGCTGAATCATAAGGACCAACAAACATGCTTATTCACTTGCTTTATCTCTCAAGAAGAACCCAAGACTGTAGCTCAAGCATTAACTAAAGAGAGTTAGGTTGAATCCATGCAAGAAGAACTTCTTCAATTCAAACTTCAAGTCGTTTGGGTATTGTGTGATTTACCAGATGGAAAGAAAGTCATTGGTACAAGATGGGTTTTCAGAGTTAAGAGAGATGAAAGAGGGAATGTCATCAAGAACAAAGCAAGATTGGTTGCACAAGGATATAAACAAGAAGAAGGAGTGGACTATGATGAAGTGTTTGCTCCTGTAGCAAGGATTGAAGCCATTAGATTATTTCTTGCTTTTGCATCTTATATGGGCTTTCATGTTTATCAAATGGATGTCAAGAGTGCCTTTCTTTATGGCAAGATCACAGAGGAAGTCTATGTAAAACAACCTCCTGGTTTGAGGATCCTGCACATCCAAACAAAGTCTACAAAGTTGTTAAGGCTCTGTATGGCCTTCATCAAGCACCTAGAGCTTGGTATGAAAGACTCTCCACTATCTTATTGCAACATGGTTACAGGAGAGGAGCAATTGATAAGAGTTTGTTTATCAAGAGAGACAAAAAGGACATCATGCTTGTTCAAGTATATGTAGATGATATTATCTTTGGAGCTACAAAACAATCAATGGTGAAAGAATTTGAGCGGCGCATGCAACAAGAATTTCAAATGAGTTCCATGGGTGAATTAACTTTCTTTTGGGGCTTCAAGTTAAACAATCAAGTCTTTGGAATCTTTATTAGTCAAGATAAGTATATCACCTGACATTCTTATGAAGTTTAACTGATGCTATCAACCAGTCCACCACTCATCAAAGTTATCAACTCATAAGGAAAGGATGAAGATGGATAGTGGTGGTTCAAACTTTCTGAATCAATGATTGGTTGTATTATGTACTTAAGCGCATCTAGACACGATATCATGTTTCTTTGTCTGTTTATGTGCAAGATATCAAGTCTCACCCCAAAGGTCTCATATGAATGCGATCAAGAGGATTTTTAGTTATTTAAAGCAACAACCTAGAAAAGTTAGGGTTGTGGTATCCAAAAGGATTCACCTTTTTCACTTGGAAAGCTTTTTGGGGCGGTGATTATCGCGGTGATAATTTTTGATGATAGAAAAGATCAACCATCGGGAGGATGCCAATATCTTGGAAGAAGATTAGTTTCTTGCTTGATGAGAAACGAACCATTGGGCAACATCATCCCTTTGGCGAGAATATTGCTGCCGCAAAGTCGTTGTGACAAGTATCATGGATGAATCAACTCTTGGATTATGGATTCAATTTTAAGAATACTCCTATCAACATTGACAATGAGAGTACAATTTGCATTGTGAAGAATCCAGTTTATCACTCCAAGACCAAGCACATTCAGATTAGGCATCACTTTATTCGAGATTGTTATTAGCATAGGCTCATTAATGTTGTCAAGGTCCACACAGATGACAATGTAGCTGATCTACTCACAAAGGGATTTGATGTTTCAAGATTCAATCATTTAGTGGTGAGTATTGGTATGATCAATTATTAAGCTACAACTAAGGGGAGGACTTATTAGTTAGTTAGTCTCGTGCATTGTTTAAGGGGAGGCAATACAATGCCTTTTGATGTTTTTGCCATAGTGAAGAAAAGGATGGAAAGTAATGCTTAGAGTTTATCTGAAAGTACTGCTCAAAAGTATGCTTACGGAAAGCATCGAGTCTTGTCAACGCATGTTCCAACGGTAAAAAGATGGGGTAAAATTCAAACAACGGTAACTTTATTAATTGGCCGCGGATTTTTAAATCTTACCTATAAATAACCACCATTTTCCCTCTCACCTTTATATTTATCCATCCATCTCTCTCTCTTGTTCATTAACATTCACTATTCATTGAACCATTCTCACTTATAACAAACAAACAATGGCTAATCGAATCACTGTTAGTAAGCACAACATAGTTGCTAACTTGGAAAAGACACCGTCCAATGTCTCTTTTCATGACATAATCGATTTCCTCACTGGATCATCAATCAATTATGGTCTTTTGGTCGAACCTGATATCATTGAACCCTGGCTTCAACAATTTTGGGCAACTACTAGATCTCATATGAAAGATGATGAATCATATATTCAGGCTAAGGTTGCTGGGAAGATAGTTAGAGTTAGTGAAGCCATCGTTAGGGAAGATTTACTGTTCAATGATGAGGAAGGGGCTATTCGTTTTGACAAACAAGTGCTTTGGGATACATTGCGAGATATTGGGTATGAAGGCTCTCTCACTGAAAAAACCTTTAAGAAACCCTTATTTAGTCCACAATGGAAGTATCTAGTCCATGTTTTTGTTCATTGCTTAAGTCCCAAGAGTACTTTATGGGAACAATTTGGATCTAATATAGCCTCTGCCTTAGTGGGATTAGCTACTAATCAACCCTTTAACTTTTCAAGAATGTTTCTAGATGGTATGCTATCTCACATATCCAATGGTTCACCATTCCTTATGTATCCTCGATTTGTTCAACTATTTTTGAACAAGCAGCTTAAGGATGTCCCTAAACCTTCAAGCTTGCTACCTGTTGTTGTACTTCCACTAAAGGTATTCACTTTCATGGCTAGAAAGAGTGACAAATTTTCTGGGAGGAATACACCTTTGACTGCTCACATGATGGAAGTCGTCCAAGCTGTTTGAGATGAAGCAGCCTCAAGTGAAGATCATGAGCCTTCAGTTTCAAGGGAAGGTACTTCTTCTCAACATACTGCTCCATCCCCAGAACCTAAAGTGCCTCAACACACTGCTTCAAGGGAAGGTAATGACTGCAAGTAAAGTATTGCTCATGGTGATTCGAACTGAGAGGTCAACCCACCATCATCTCCCAATGATTATACTTCCACAGATGGGTCTCAAACATCTGGAGGAGATGAGGGAGATATGGCTACTGAGGGTAAGGTTCTGGATAACTATGCTTTGACAAGGGAACTTTTGAGATTGAAGAAAAATTATGAAGCTCAAGCTGCACAACTTATGAAGTTGACAAACAAATTTAGAAGATTGAAGAAATTTGTCTGGCCATTAGTTCAACATCATAGATTGTGGGTCAAGTCTCAAAAGAAGAGAGGTAAGAAATTTAAGAAGGCTTCTAAGGACAAGAAGTTTCACAAGCATTCTTCATTCCAATTGGGGAGAATATTGGAGCAAGAGTATTTGAATGAAGATGCTAAAAATTATGAAGAACCAGATGCTGAAACTTATAAATATGTTGATATTCAAAGTACTGAGCCTCGAGGTACTGATGCTCAAGTTAATATTCAAAGTACTGAGCCTCAAGGTACTGGTGTACAAAGTGCTGATGATCAGGGTGCTGGTGATCAAGGTGCTGCTCTTCAAGGAACTTATAGGCAAGAGCTCATTACACCAAGGACCCTAAATTTTGATGAAGAAGCTGGTCCTTCAACTGTATTACATGAAGAAGAAGCTGATACATCTAAAGTAGAACACATTGCAAGTGATGATGAGACTATTGCTCAGATTATGCTGAATATGTCAAGACCAAGAGGTATTAGTATTGTAGGTGCGGAACAATAACAACCTCATGTCTTGCAATCTTCTCAACCTGCTTTAGATCCTAAAGACAAAGGAAAAGGTAAACTGGTAGAAACAAAGAAAAAGAAAAAGCTTACTTTGGCAGAATTGAGAGCTATTGAAGTGGCTAAGAATGAAGAAGTTGCTAGGAAGCTACAAGCTGAATTGATGTGAAGTTGCTATACCAGAAAAGCTAGCTGTTATACCTAGAAGACCTCAGAGTATTGCTAAGGAAAGAAATGCAATGATGGCCTATCTGAAGGGTAGAGGATATACAGGTCTGCATAAATTAAAATATATAGAGATGAAAGATTTGTAAGATGCTGTTAGAGAAGCTTATCAAATGGAAGTTAAAGGTATTATTTCTTTTGATGATGAAAAGAAGAATGAGGATGCAAGAAAAAAGAGTTTAAAGAGAAAAAGAACAACTGAAGATGAACAACTATCAAAGAAGCTTAGATTGAGGACAGATACAGTTGATGAGTTGAGGAATTATCTTAGAGTTGTAGATTTTGAGCATCCTAAGTCTAAAGAAGTTGCAGTAAAGAAGTTAAAGATGTCTACTTTTGAAGTCGTAGAATCAAAGGAAGGAGATTACCTTATGTTCCATAGAGAAGATGAATGATTTAGAGTATTTAATCTGCTATGGGATATATTACACATGATAGATAGAGAGGATCTGTTTCACATATATCAACTAGTGCAAGAGTATTTTGAGCATATTCCATCAACTGGAGTTGGCTTAGTCTTGGGAGATCGATAACTATCTCAGAGACAGAAGAAAAAGCAATCGATGAAATCTGGCACAACCAAGAAGTTTGGGAGATTACTAGTGGAGATTCTTTGAAGAATCAGGAGTGCATGTTTTGGAGTTAGAAGATGGGACAATGATTCACATGCTAGCAGAAAGAACATATCCATTACAAAGATCTTATGAGAAGAATGCTAGATCATGGTATGGAAGTTGAAGAGGAGAATGAAACAGCCCTTATGGTCATTGAATTGTTTATAAAATGGACAACTATGGTGAT
The DNA here is from genome assembly GCA_910596185.1 of Chrysanthemum makinoi. Lineage (NCBI taxonomy): Eukaryota > Viridiplantae > Streptophyta > Magnoliopsida > Asterales > Asteraceae > Chrysanthemum > Chrysanthemum makinoi. The sequence goes on along the minus strand of OU343216.1, from coordinate 1,163,041 downwards.
GATGCATAATACGGTATGGTTCTTAATTATATAAATTTTGAAAAATCATACTTTATTCAAAGTATCGCTGACAAACAAGACTTTTACCAAAGTAATCGCTTGCAACACAAAACCAAGAAAAGTCTTTTAATAAAAAATAAGCAAATTTTTGTTAAGTGCAAAATATTTTGAAACAAAAGTTAACAGCAACAAATGGATTTTTGATGGTTTCACTTGGTAAAAGTGCTTTACTAACACAACAAAGGTTATCACCACCATGTCTAATAAAAGGACTGGCTAATCCTTGAGCAAATACCGTAAAGATATCTCAAATCCGTTGATGGTTGACAACTTGCCAATAAGTTGTATCGTAATCAACTCACCATATCTGCAATAGTGAAGAGTTGGCAAGCCCACAAGAAAAATGGCTTGTGGTAAAGGCTGTGGAAAAACCATTTTTATGGTAATTAGTTCACCATGGTTGCAAGAACTAACTAGTCCAAAAGGGTACGGCTTTTGGTAAAGACATAACAAATCCGTTGATAGCTGATGATTTGCTAAAATCATATGGTTATCAATGTACCATGGTTTTACACACCTAAACATTGGCTACCCCAGAGTTAATGGCTTTGGTAAAGAGACATCAAAATCCATTAAATTTTCAATGATTCACCTCTCATAGGAGTTTACACACTTGGAAGTGATGAGAATAGTCGAAACTTTATGATCGATGTACATTTACTATATGTTACTGAGAAGCTAAAAAGATGAAGGTTGCTGATAATGATTGCTGCAAAGGATTGCTTATAAAGACTACTTTATGATGATAATACAAGCACAGAGAGTACAAGACAAATTTGAAGATAAAGACACAATCTTTCCTAGAAGACAAAGATGTTAAAGTTAAAGATACAAAGAAACTTGAAATCAAGCAAGTAGAATTCAAGTTAGGGGAGGATTGTTGGGATATAAAAGACAAAGTACTGAAGAAAGTCAAAGTGCTGAAGGAAGTCAAAGTACTGCTTAATGAAAGTCAAAGTACTGCTTGTGTCAAAGTACTTCAAAGGCTAAAGAACTGCAAGATCGTTTATGAAAAGTTATGTTTATCTAGAACATTATTAGTTTAGAATTAGTAGTACTTGGTGTTTGATGATGTACCCTCCGAGTAGCTCGAAGGACACTCCTCCGAGACGTGTCGAAGCCCTTCCATTCGAAGGCCCAAGTTAGGATTCCAAAATATCCACAGGCTTCAAACCATTCGTTATCACGGTTACCTCGGGGAATTCGCCATTCGAAGCCTGGTAACCCTTCGGGGTATGGGCCGAAGAAGCTTGGATAAACCCTCGACTTGGTCAAACCCACTTCCATCTCCTCTCTTGGCTTCCCCTGGTCAAGTCTGAGAACGTGGGTCACTAAACCCTAGCGGTTACCCACAATCATGGGACACCCCCATGATCTCCAACATTTATGCAGAAGTGCTCTCAACCCTATTTCATCCACCATAAATAGGTTGGACGGGCAATGGATTATGGTATGCTCATTTCACACTCATCTCTTTACTTACACACACTTATACAACCATAACTCTTACTTACTCTCACGCCCAGTGGTTCAGGGTCCTACCGCTTAATCACTTAACGTAGTGTTTTCGTATTTATATTCTCGGTTAAAGGCAAGTCTTGGCTGGAACATACACCCTCATACCTTTGATCATCATCGGGGCTTCTGGTAGTACTCTTTTGTACAATCGGTGGCCACCCGTGACCACTACTATTAGTCCCGTAATTAACCAGTCCTAAAACCCTAACCAACTACACTACCTTTCCGGCATGGAACTAGGAAGAGAGGATACACCTCCAATGTTCTCTCTACCCCGGTCCCTCTCAACACAACTAACACGATAATCTCGCCCCATAACGGCCTCAACCTTCACCACACGATCTCGTTTGGAAACCACTCCCGTACATCACGCATCAACATCCGCTAACCCTATTTTAGATATTAGCCCCACCTTCGTTGAGGCAAACTTTGAAGCCTTAGATTCTTTACTAAGGGCTCATAAGAGGCAGGTTCGCTACACTGAAATGCGAAGAGAGCTGGAATATTCCAGTGAGGAGTATGACGAAGAGATTGAAGTAGAGGAGAGGCTCGACCTTAAGCAGGGGTGCTCGCCCTACGAATTGGTTCTCTTCCATCGAAGGCCAAATGGAAGGACTGTGGGTTTTGAGGAAGGTCCCGGAGGAGATCCTGAAGAAGGGAAAGAATGCAAGGTGAAAGAAGGAGCGAGAAATCTAATGGAGGAAGCAACCCGGTAGGGAACGGAGGGGTAAACCTACCCCTCTCCTAGCTGCCCACTTAGGAAGAGAAGGGATGGGGGCTCCGATACCCCCATCGTATGTTTCAGTATCGAGGCCCTCCTCCATACTCAGGTATGAATCACTTACCCCTGGGAATGAACCCCTACCTAACGGCCAAACCTATAACACCTACCCGAATGGTTCTCTCCCCAAACTGAGAGTTACCAGCAAATTCCCTATGGACACGCCTACACAAAGATGGGTGTGAACCCTTCATACCAACCTTCCACGGTTTACCCTGCATACACACAACCATTTCCTAACCCATATAACCCTACACCCTTATCCGCCCCATATAACCCTTACTATGTCCGAAGCCTCTGAGCTTGCACACCTTTGTGAAGTGGATCGAAGACTACCCTCTACCGACGGTGTAAAGATGCCCACCACATAGGCACTACGATGGGAAAGGCGACACCATAACTTCCTACACTTGTTCAAGCGCTATCAAGATGCAGTGGGTCATGCCCAGTAGCCGCCACATGTTCACATATACGCTCCGAGACTATAAGAATATGGTGGAATGAGCGAAGTTGGGAAGCATTGTAAGTCTAGACGACCTTAAGGCTAAGTTCCGATCACACTTTAGCTAACAGAAGAAGTACACCAAGACCCATCTAGCCGTGCATACCATCAAGCAAAGGACAACGAAAAGAAAGGGCCTTCAAGCACGGGTACACTGATGAAACTTTGAAAATTATGGGTTTGCACGAAGATCAGAGGATCTCAGGTTTTGTACATGGCCTTCGGACGCGAAGCTTGGTGGAATTCCTGTCCACCGATCTTTCCACCACTTACAAGGCACTGGTGGAGAAGACTTACACTTGGATTGAGTCCAAAGAAGTAGCAAGCAAACGGGCTCGATAGAGCAAAAGAAGCTTCGACAAATTCTCTCGAGGGTCCTCTGGGAAGGATCCAAGAATAAGAAGAAGAACACTGCACCGCCACCCATACAACAAAGGTTCAACCACCACCTCGGATGTCGCAGACGAAGCAAAGCCGGGACATGTCCAAATCGCCATTTCCATGAAGACCATGGATACGACACGAACAATGCAGGGAGCTAAAGAAGCGGATCGAAGAGAGGTGAGACGTCCGACAATTAGCACATCTGGTTAAGGACATCAAAAGGGAAAGACAAGTTCTTCGACACCCAATGGGTGAATGGAAGGGGAACAAAAAGGAGCCCTTGCAGAGGCTCGATACTAATGGTGCACAGAATGATCCAACCTTGAAACAAGGAAGCAGATGGGGAGCTGTGAAGTGTAGGAGAAATAACCTCCCTTCCATCCTAGGGCGCATACACCTTCGACCGATCCCGTGGTCATCAAGGTACGAATCTCAAACAGGAGGTAAATCGGCATATATGGATTGTGGAAGCTCCTGCGAGATCATTTATAAGCATTGTTTCCTCAAGCTCAAGTCATCCATACGCTCATGAAGGGTGGACTCAAACACCCTGGTAGGCTTCTCCGGCGAGCACTCATGGCCCTTAGGAGAAGTACCGTTGGAAATCACCATAGGAGAAGGACCCTTATCCCGCACGGAAGCACTCACCTTCATCAGGTCAGATTCTCCTTATAACTTGTTAATAGGGAGAACAGCTTTGCAAAAGATGGGCATTGTTGTTTCCACCATTGTTGGGATACAGAAAGTTAAAGTACTGAAGAGCTGAATATTAACAAAGTACTGCAGAAAGACAAAGTACTGCAAGAAGTCAAAGTACTGCTAAGTAAAAGTCAAAGTACTGCTTATTAATCAAAGTACTGCAAAGATTAAAGTCAGTTGTATTTGATTAAAGATAGAAAGTAATGTTTATCTAGAAATTTCTATGTATTGTTTACTTGATGTACAAGGATAAGAATTGTAAATCATTTAGGGTTATCCTTGAGCCTATAAAAGGACCCCTAGATTGATATTAGATATGTGTGTTTTTAGAATCCAAAAGTACGATCAATATTAGAGTTTTAGAGAGTTCGATATTTAGTGTTTTAGAGTTATTAATAAAGTTATATTCTTCTTAGCTTTGTTAAGTGAATTCCGCATACTTGATAAAGATTACTCAGTGTTTCATTGTTAATAACTTAGGATTTATCCAAGTTATTAAACCCTTAACAAGCTATTTAAGTTATTTTGGTTTGAGTACATCGATCCAACAAGTGGTATCAGAGCTTGTGTGGAAACTCCGACTAAGAAGAAACAGTTTAAAGCTAGTTAAATAACAAAACCCTAAAGATGTCGCATCAAGTTGTTCCACCCCTTCCATCACTTCACTAAGGATTCCAATCATTAAGAAAGGTGAATACGATCTATGGAGCATGAAGATGAGGCGTAGATATTTCAATCACGACCATGCATTGTGGAATGTGATTGTCAATGGCATAGAAGTAGTTCCAGAACCTATAGAGGTTCTTGGACAACCTAAACCACCCAAACCAGTCTTACCAGCAGCAACACTAAGGAATCATGAGAAGGCTCTCAACATACTGTTGTCTGCCATTCCAGATGGACACCTACTCAAATTCCATGATGCTAAAGATGCCAAGCAACTCTGGTTTGCTTCTCAAACTAGATTTGGAGGTAATGATGCTTCCAAGAAGATGCACAGAAATCTGTTGAAGCAGCAATTTGAAACCTTTACTGTTGGAGAAATAGAAAGGCTTGATGTTGCCTATGACAGATTCCAAAAACCTTCTCAGATGTGGAGCTATACAAGCGAGGTCCTGAGAATATGCTAATTTAAAGTTCTTAAGAAGTACGCCATCGACATGGCATGTGATTGCTACTATGATCAGAGGACAACCTGGATTGGACACCATGGATTTTGATGATCTCTACAATCATCTGAAGGTGTATGAGCTTGAGATGAATGGCCAATCAAGCTCAAAGTCTCACAGTATTGCTTTTGTGTCATCTCGAAGAGGGGCAGATTCTCGCTAAAAGTACTGCTTCTCCCCTTAAAGTACCGCTTCTCAAAGTACTGCCGTTTGCCACTACTCCCTACTTTTGCTCAAAGAACCCACACCATCTAATACCATCCACTCGGATGAAGTTGTGTGTCTTCTTCTTGCACGCAAGCTACTTTGCCTATTACCTATAAGAAGATCTCTCACAGATGAAGAGGATGCACTTGAAGAAATTGATATCGTGTGGCAAGTTGCTATGATCATTGCTAGGATCAAGAAGTTTACGGAAGAAGACTGGAAGAGGCATGACTTCAAACCAAAAAATGGAATCACTTTTGACAAATCCAAAATTGAATGCTTCAATTGTCAAAAGACTTGACATTTGGCAGGGAATGCGTTTGCTAAGTATCGCAAAACAAGATGGCCGAGAAACCAAAGCTTAGAGTTGAAAGAAATTCCTATTACGTGAAAACAAAAAGCGCTGGTTGCTCAAGAGAATCTATCGTGAGGTCGACTAGAGCCGAGTTTTGATGATGAACCAAGAACTTCCATCAGATGGTAGCCGTGGGAAGATCTGGTGGAAGAATTTAACTGAACACGCTTGATGAGGAACCCTCGACATGCCGCTATGGAATCTAAAGATGGTTTTGGAAGTTTTGACCGAGAATGGAGAGCTAAGATGATCCTCGCTCTACTTGCAAATGGTGGATAC
>OU343216.1:1086619-1156987 GCA_910596185.1 Chrysanthemum makinoi | reverse complement strand
CTAGATCAGAATCACAGAATTGACCGACAGAGAATAAGTTATGACCAAGACCTTCTACGTAATATACCCTGGAGATAACACTATCACCGACAACATAATCTCCATAACCCATAATTGCACCGAAATGATCATTCCCGAATCTAACAGTCCCGATGAATTTACTCACGAAGTTCATGAGCCGCGACCGGTTTCCAGTCATATGCTTGGAACAGCCTGAGTCCAGTACCACGAACGATTTGAACGATCTGCAGTTGAACACAGACAAGAATGGATAACTGGATAATTGGGAACCCCACGCAATAATGGGTTCCACTTGGTTAGTAACAGTGATTGGAACACCCACATCAGAGGTAGAAACAATGGACTCATTAGAAATAGATGCAATGCTAGTGTCCGTATTTGACCTATTCAAAGTATGTTCGCTTCTTAAGGGAATAGTTCTACCAGTAGGCATCCATTTTCTAGTGGGCATTGATTTAGCAACTTTAGGGCAAAGCTCATTAATCTTACGGCCAGTAGGTATACATTGATAACCTATATTACTAAATTTCCTTCCTGTGGGTTTCCACTGTTTTCTAACTTTCTTTCGCCTTTACCTTTTAGCCTTCTTAGCTTGAATTTTAACATTAACAGTTTTATCAGGGCATTTGACAGCATTAGACAAAACATTGACACCACATTCATGATTAGTAACAGAAATCAAGCAGTCATCAATACATGGTTTGCGAATAGTAGCATAATTTGAATTAATTACAGTACGCTTATAGCTAATACTAGAATCAACATGATTCGTTTTATTCAACTCAAACTTAATATTTCTAGGGTGATCTTCTACTCTCTTCCAATGCACATTCTTAGCTTGCGAGGTCCTATCTTGCTTGGTATTGCTTGGAGGCTTTGACCCGCTTGCTTTTATGTCACTGATTACTCCTGTAGAGGGAATTATGGGAACATTAGTTGGTTGATCTACTTTTTGCATTCCTGAACTAGACGTGCAGGGATGTGAACTACTTGAAGGCACATTAGTGTTCACTTTCTTAAAACTGGGCATAGAATGGTTTGTATGCTTGGCACTAGGCATAGAACAAGGCATCACAGCTTTACCTTTCGCACCTAAGGATTTAGGACATGTTGCAATTAAACATTCTAGCAGCTTTTGAGATCGTTTGGCCTGAATGCAAGTAAACCTAATTTCTCTATCAAGAGGTTTATTAATGAAATCCTCTTCCACAATCTCACGGAGACATTCTAGACTATCCTTAAGGTGAGCACAATAGTTATGAAACACAGATTCATTATTCCTAAGATGAGGAGGAATGTATTTAACAGTCACAGTATATTTGCAGTTTGAGGATGACTTTGATGCAACATTCTCATTAAAAACAAGTGGCAGTTTCCCTTTTTCCTGACTCCTCAGATTCTCAATTTCCTTTTGTAAAGACGTTATTTTTTCGTTGTTTTTGTCACGAGTGACTTTCATTGAATCATATAACTCTTTAAAGTGTCGTTTAACTTTTTCATTTTCTTCTAGAAAACTCTCGTTTTCCTTTTGTAAAGCATTAACTAAGTTTTGAAGATGAAAAGTTTGAGAATACTGAGAATCTAAAGGAGGAAGCATTTGGGAGCCAGTCACATTGTTCTTTTCACCCTTTAATTGAGAAATTTTGGCTTTCAACTTTCTGATTGTGTTACAATGAGCTTGAATATGTTCGTCACATTTGTTTATCTGAAAAACTGCATCAAACTCTCGAACATCTGAGGATGTCTTGATATTTGAGGTTTTGACATTTTCTTTAAGATGTTGATATTTTAGTTGTAAATCAAAATGTTCAACTTCTAGTTTAGAAAGATGTTTTACCAAATTATCGTGATCATCCTGATCAATTTTCTCATTTAGTTCTGAGTTTTTGTTTTCAAGCTCAATGACACGATCATGGGAAACTTTCAATGCAATAGATAATTCATGAAATCGAGAAGCAGTAATAGAGTGCTTAGTAACAGTATAAAACACATCTTGAGCAACACAACTCTAAATCAAATTCTCATTTAAGATGTGCAAGTTCTTTCTTTCAACCTCATTATATTTGAGTTCTTGTTCATAATCATTAACCTCAACTATCATTGCATCAAATTCCTTTTTCATTTCTTTAATATCTGAATTTATCCCTTTTTGAAGACTCTCAAATTGACCTTTTAATTGTTTAAAGAAAGGCATGACCTCAGTTAAATATCATTCTTTAGTTTGCTCAAAACCCCTTTCCCCCTCAGTTATCCGAGTAGGTGTGATTCTCTTCTTACACGTTTTCTCAAAATCAACAAACAGCTGATAAACAACATACAGGCTGATTAAGGTCTTGCTATTAGTGGCAATAGATCTAGGAACTAAATGCATTGGTGTATTAGGAGGATACACAGTTGCTTTAGGGAATTTCCTACAAGGGGGATTCTTTTCAACAAGATTTTCAGCTTTTTGCATATCCATATCCTTTTTCCAGAACACTTGTTCAGGGGTCAATAGAGTCTGAGGCTTAAACTTGTTTAAAGATATCCAATTTTCCTTAGTGTAATCATGGGGTTTGATTGTTATAGTATTCATTTTACACTCAGGATCCTCTAGCTTTATATTCAATTTTTCCCTAGTGACTTCATCTGATTTCTTATCTTCCTAAGTGCACTCAGCGCAACTAGGTTTCTGTCTAGGCTTAAGGATTTCATTACCATCATAAAGTACCTTATGAGCAGCTCTTGCCTTTTTAATGACCTCTGGATTTGGTTCCTCAACAAGGGGAATGCTATGCTTATCGCTTAAAACTCTATGCTTAGTGATCAAGTGAGCAGTCTGAATGGTATTCCCTTGTACGTACAACTTATTTTCAAGCTTGTTTTTCAAAGTTTTTAGATTTGAAAAATCATTCAAAAGTTTTGATTCCTTAGCATTGAATTATTGCTTAAGCATTTTAACATTTTCTTGAAGTTCTTGTTTTTGCTTAGCAGTTTTAGAAAGCTTTTCTTGTAAGGAGTTTAACTCTTGTTTTAATACTTCTTCTCTAAAATTACTTTTTCTAATAATTGTACGCATTTGGTCATCCATTTCCTGCTCACGGGTGGTTAACTCAAACTTAGCACGTTGTTCATAAATAGCAATTTGTTCTTTATAGGCATTTAGTTCAGAGGTAACAGAATCATCAGGGGCACATGCAGTGTATTCATAAAAAATATAGTCATCATTGACTGCGGAAGATACATCACTTGATTCAATCGCACTTTCACATTGGGTCACATATTGATCATATGGGACAATATTATCATTGCCCATATTAGCAATATTCGAGTCACTGGTTTCCTGCGATTGAACCTTATCATGTTTCTTTCGCTGATCAACATCATCATATAGTTTTAATACCTCTGAGATGAGTTTGTCTTTGGATGGACCAGTTTGTTGTGGTGGAGAGACCTTTGGAGAGACCATAGGTGAGATGCTAGCCATGAAGATTGTTTGGGCAGTAGGTTCATCATCTACATCAGAGTCAAATGCATCACAGTCAGCTACTTGAAATGCATTTTGATGATTATGACCTATCTCTTGAGTTGGCTGTTCATCAACATCAGCATCATATGTCTTGGCATTGCCCTCAGAAAGAAACAACAACTCCTCTTCATCCAAAGCGGCTCCATTATCCTGAGCTTGTACAAGCAACATCTTGTCTCTAAAGTATTCTGCATTCTGTGGACGTTTTGGAGATGTGCAGTTCCTAGCAATATGTCCCTCACCACCACAGTTGTAGCATTTGATCGGCTTTGCTTGTCCTTGATTCCCATTCCTTCCCTTATTCTGATTTACCACATATCCTCTACCAACTCCTCCTATTCCCTGTTCATACTGCCTTTCTTGAACATGTTGCACCATAACCTTCCCATCTCTGACAGTGGCTTGATTGTGTGGATTGCATGCTGTTCTGAGGTTATTGTTGGTGTGTGGAAGAGAGTTCATGTTTTGACTGACCATGAGAGACAGTTGATTGATGAAGTTTTCCATGAATGTGTTTGGGTCTGGAGGCTTATATGCTGGATCAGGAATGAGTTTGTAATTACCATCACCCATGGGAATGACTTGAGAAGCTTTGGTAGTAATACCAACATTTGTGTAAAAGGCTGTTGAGTCATTTGAGGAACTTGTTTCTCCCTGGTTGGTTTTGAACTATTCTAGAATCCTTTTCTCAAACATAGCATGTCTCTCATTTTGGAGAAGGAAGGCATACAATTGCTCATAGTTGGTGTTCTTCAATCCTTTGGTTAGCTTCACAGAGGTGACAAACTTGTGCCCTTCAGGATTCATGTTGTTCACAAACTTTGAGTTCAGCTGAATGTTTGGCATGGTCATTTTGATGTTCCTCATGTCATTCACAAGCTTATGGAATCTCACGTAGTACTCATAGACACTCTCATATGGTTTCATCTTGAAGTGCTCAAACTCATCATACAGTTGTGATTCTCTGTCTTCCTTGGTTAATTCAGAACCTGAGAGAAGCATCTTGACATTATCCCAAACTGCCTTGGCTTCAGTGTTGTGATTGATAAGCTTGTAGATGTCTTTTGGAAGACCCTGTAGTATGATGTTTGAGGCCCTGATATCAGCATCGAATCTCTTTTTCTCCTTATCACTGAGCTCATCATACGTCTTTGGTCTATCCAATCCAAAGATCATGGTTCTATCTGCAGCAGTATCAATTATGTCTCTTGTAGTCTCAATCTGATACGGTCCTTCATCAATGGATTTGAGAATGTTGACCCCATTTTCCTTTCCAAGACAGTACAATCTGATTCGTTGAGCCCAAGAGTCGTAGTTAGTTATGTCAAGCATGGGTGGACGAGTATCTGAACCAGCTGTGTTAGATCCAAGATCCGGACTCAACTAGGGTATAATAACAATGATTGAACAGATGCACAACGGATAATAATTAACACAATCAAAGTTACCAACAAGGTTTTTCTAATAAAACAATGATCCTCTATGGATCTTTTTCACTCTCTCTTATGATGTTTTCCCTGGAATGTTTTCTCCAGTTCTAGAGTTATCCAATACAAAATACATTAGTTCCTTTTATACACAAGGAACCCTAAATAAACAATAATATAAAATAAATGCATATCACTACCTAAAATAGCTCATGCATATCCTAACAAACTAATACTGATTGACTATATCAGTAGAAATACTATAGAATACGCGGAATACTATCTCCGCAGAAACCATCTACACGGCTTCACTACTTCAGCAGAATTATATCTTCAGCAGATTCCACACTACTTCAGCAGTAATTTCAGCATAATTCATACTTCACAGAATTCCCAACAAGCTGCTTGAACATCCTCAGCAACAGTGGAGATGATTGTAGGTACGTTGGTAGACATGTTAACAGATTACATGGGATTTTATAACTCTATGATTAAACCGGGAAATAGATTCTTTCACGGGATTTTACTAAATCAAGAGAAAACCGTATTACAAACAGAAATCAACCAAGTCGCTAAGAGTTATTGAACCAAGTCGCTAAACCCAAGTCGCTGGACAAAAGTCGCTAAAGCACCAACTCGCTACACAGTCAAGTCGCTAAAGAGCAACTCACTAAGATCCAAGTCGCTAACACCATGTCACTAAGAATTATGACAACAAATCGCTAAGCACCAAGTCGCTAGACACAGTTAAGTTGCTAAAGAACAACTCGCTAAGATCCAAGTCGCTAGTATCAAGTCGCTAACAATTTACACTACAACTCGCTAACAATTTCTGAAGCAAGTCGCTAACCTCACCAAGTCGCTAGCCGTAGTGGAGAATCCACTAACTTGTACTATTTGTCGGCTTGTCTCAATAGACAAGTCGCTAGGCTCAAGTCGCTAACAACTAACACTGTAACTCGCTAACTTTAACTGAAGCAAGTCGCTACGATGAAAAATACAACGAGAACCAAGTCGCTAGCAAGAAAAAACTTCAAAAACACACTTTACAATCCAAAACAAGCTCAACCACAGTGATTCAAGCTTACCAAATCAAAACCCAAGCACTTACAATGATTCTAAACACAAAAGTACACCCAAAATTCAAACTTTAACACTAGAAATGATCCAAATGATGCAAAAACCACTAAACTTTTTCAAACTCAAAAACCATCTAAAACCACTAGAAATCCAAGGATATGTAAGAGAGATGATCAAACCATGGCTCTTGATACCAATTGTTAGATATTGGATTTCATAAACACACTAAACCAAAGATCAAAGAGGCGTATACTATGGTTTTAGAGAGAGAAAGTTAGAGGTTGAGAACTTTAGTGAGAGAAAGAAAAATCTTATTATGAGTTCCAACTCTTTACCTTGGGAGGTAGAGAGTATTTATAGTTCTTACATAAATCGCCACCTACGGGCTGTGGATCAGGCATACAGTGGGTAAAGACCCGTCCGTCCTCCACGGTGTTACTTAACTAAATACTACTTAACATTAAATAATCTACGACTACGAGCTTTCTAACGATTACATATACTTGAGGTGACCGACTCTTTAATGACCGGATTTACTAAATCCTAACAAGTAGTGTTTTAAGTTAGCTTAATACATTTGGGTGAGACAGTTCGAGAAGGCAATGTTTTAGGATTAACACCCAAATAGCCCATATGTGTATAATTATGTGCGTTTATCGATTAGTCACATCGATTCTTTGACCCCCGTGTTAAAACCCTTTTATTGCACTCATCTTTATTGCAAGATACCCCTAGATATACCGTTCCGAGCCAATCTTTTCATTTCATACCCTTATCAATATTGCTTTGATACACCTATTCGCCTTAGCCTACTGTGTAGTCGTAGCTCATGATTGGGAAGTCATCGTTTGCTTAAGTTTGAGGTCCAAGTAGAGAGATTCGGGAATCACGCCTACGTCAAAGACATATTTTTGAAGATCATTGAAGACCCCCCAAAGTTTCTCAAGTATGATTCATCTCAAGTGGGAGGATGTTATTTTTCTATGTAATTATGATACAATATATGTATATATATATATATATATATATATATATATATATATATATATATATATATTAGTTTATTATTTTATGAAAAGTGATAGTGCAAAATTTGTAAGCACTAAGTGATATAAGCTTTATGGATTATTATCGAGGAGGCCACTTCGATCACATTTGAAGAATGAGTTGGTGAAGTGTTTACACCAACATATCAAAGACCAAGTAATGTCCTCATCATGACGTCCGCTAATGGCACACTTACTTGTTGCATTATGATCCGGTTTTTAGGTTTTGAAGCTTGAATTTTGGATGAACGGTTGATGGTGACAGCTTGGTTATAGGCTAAGACTATTTGATTCTTATTTTATTTTTACACCATTTATGTGCATCTCATGTCTTACCATACCCTTTAGTCATGAAGCGTGTCTAGGTGATGAAGCGAGCAATCATTGGTGTCTTGGCCATGGATTTGATCACGTATCATTGGTTTTGTCCACTTTGCCGTGACACGTTAGTAATGACAATTCACCCTTGCCTATATAAATTGTTCACCCAATATTGCTTTCTAAGATTGTTGTGACCTTAGCTCTATCGGTAGAGATATGTGTGACCGCCAAGCCTATGATAGAATACATGCTATGACTGTGCGTTGAGTGATCACCCCGAAATTGACACTTAGATTAGAGAGAGCATGAGTGTTTGCTTCCCATTTCGTGAGGTGTTCGACTTTGAAAATTCTAGCATAGGAAGTTTTTAATTTCATATTGTTCGAATAAAATTGGGGGATATATTTTTAGAAATAATTCTAATAAGGTCTACCTGAGGGCAAGTAGATTTTAAGTGGGGGGATATTTGATGACATCAAATAATCCTGATAAATAAGTGTCAATTTCCCCCTATTATGCTCATTATTTGTATCGTTTATATGGATATATGCTTTGATTTCTTTATATTTCTTTTCCAAGTTATAAATGAGCATAGGAACTGAAGAGACGCGGAATTGAAAAAGAACTTACGATGATACACATTTTAGTATGTTGACTGAGAAGAGGTTACGGCGTAGTTACACTCTCCACTTATTGTTAGGTCACTAGTTTTACAAACACAAGTTATATAGAAAGGAGATGAGGCGATTGAACAAGTATCAAACACACACACACAATATAGTATACGGTTTAGGCAAAGAGTATGTGTGAAAAGAAAACTTGAACAACCAACCTTCAAATGAAGGTTATTACATGGTTTATATAGGCAAGGAGCTAGGGCAACACTCCCTCTCCTTCCCTATTCCTTATTGGGCTTGGGTCAAGCTTATGGGCCTTCTACATAAGCTTGACCTTAAACAAACATAAAGGCCATAATAAAGCTACCTATTACATATGAAATATAAATACTTGAAATACTGTTTAGGAGTGATTCCAACAATCTCCCCCTCAAGTATATATGAATGAAAACGGTGAAGGCGTTGATGTAATAGTAGCAGTGACGTCTTCTGACATTCTTCTTTCTTGTGAGAAGAATTGCCTTGATTCGAACAATCTCCCCAGTGTAGAGAGATAGTTATCTTTGAACAGTTATGCTTTGACGTCATCATTAACTTTGTTCTTTGATCATTGTTCTTTGTGGTGAGAGTGATAGTATGTTGTTGTCAGCATCGGTCTGCCTCAGGTCTGCTTCGCTGCTCCGGTGTCTCCACGTCATTCTTCAACATGCTCACACGCTCTTTGACGTTGGAAATCAATACCGATGAAGTTCTTTAAGTCTTTGACTTTGTAGATTCTTTGGTTTGACGAAGAATCATTCGGACTGTTGTGTTGCATTGAGATAGAACTTCCATTATTGATGATGTTGGCGTGAGCATGAGAAGAATCAGCACGATCATCCCGCTCCGGAGCTTCCATAAGAAGAAAACATTTCAAACGGTTAGTAATAAGCGGTTTCCGGCACTTACAAGTTTGAACTTCGAGAGTGTCAAAAGCATAGTGTGAGGACACAACTCTAATTCTTACAAAGGCCGTTCCTGAACTGGAGTCCCACAAGTGAGATAACGCGATGTACCGAAGTACATCTACAGTTCAGATGAGTCGCTGAGGTACACCGAAGCATCACCTCACGACTGTAGACCGTTTGAGACACACTCCGCGTAATCCACGGGGAGTTAACGAAGTGACCTGCTGGTGTTTGATGTTGACCCTGGCAGGAGTTTCCATTCAATCACTGAGGATCACAGATGTGAACCTCTCATAAATGTTCTCGATAGATTGCTAAGATCCGTGAAGGACTCGATATGAACCACTGATGATCTTATTAGTTGATCATCAAGTGATTAAATGTCAAGTGTTCCTAAGAGATCTTTTGATGAATCTCGTGGCTCTAGACTCAATAGTGCGTTTTGGTTTTCCTGAGCGGAGACTAGGGAGAGGGTCTCCTTCTTCAATACCAGCAATCTCTAGGAGAAAGCCGATAGTTTACGTAGGGTTCCCTGTGAGAATGAAACAAGCTTCTGTTGAGAGAAACTTGAGTGGATAAGAAGGTTTAGTGCATGCGTCACTGGGTCCATGACGACTTTTAATCTTCAATACCGGCGTCACTAAGTGACAACCAGTAGCATATGAATTGAACCCGGTGTTGCCCTAAGTTGAATAATCTGGAGGGCTATTTCTTTTCACCCTTTTCTTTGCATTTCTTTTAATTCTTCAACTCCTTTCTCCGATTCTCATTTTCTCCTTTTTACAATCATACCTAAGGACTTCTAAATACTAACTATTTGTAGTGTCCTTGGGTAGATCCCTCCGGCTCTGGCGGATCATAGGACGGTTATTCCTAACCTTAGTCACCTTATAACTCCATGACTAACCTATGTTTGCCATTAAAACCACTGTATGAAAAAATGTCTCTCAAAGGGTTTGTTAATGAAAAACATGTTTGAACCATTGTGAGAGATGATGTTTTGCATAAATACTCCCCTCCACATGTGCTTAATAGTTTTAATGGTTAAATGCACAGTGAGGAAAGAGCGCGCACTTTTGAATTGATCCACTGAAGATAGACAATCCCCGCGAGACACGGTTACGTTGCATAGTTAAAGAGTTACATTGTCAGCTTTTAGGTGACAACTAGCTCTAATAACTACCTTGAAGGTGTAGACAAACCTTGGAAGGTTGTCAAACCCGTCAGAGTTCATGTCTATCAAAAGTTTCTCGAATGGTACTTTCTACTCAGACAAGTCCTTTGCGAGACACGTTTACATTACTAGCGAACTAGCTTGAAATTATTACCCGTCCAGGACAAGTCTTTTCGAGTTACTAACAGTTAAGTATCGTCAATTCGTTGGTTAAGTCTGAGGTACACAGATTCATTTGCATTTTGTACAACATATTTCTTATCACACAATTTTCTCCCCTCAAAAATGGCATATTAAAGTGTTATTTTTGAAACCTTTGAGAATAAATATGACCATTTCGAGTGTTGCGGGAAGAATGACCACTGTGAACAATTTGTGAACAAAGTTTCAAATACTCCCCCTCAACAAGTGATATAAACGGTTGAGGTTTTGAAAGTCTTAAGGGGAAGTACTTGTTCTTTTGAGCAAAACCTTGAAAAATGAAAGGTTTGATAGGTTTTACTCAAAAGTAAGAAGCTTTCGCTCCTTTTCTAAGGATTGTGGCACTGAGGCGTACCACAGGGTCCTTTATTTACAAGTACGGGTTGTACACTGTAATGTGTGCACAAGCCATAGACATATTAAATCACACATCCAAAATTATATGAAGGAAACAATTCAAGGGGTACCAGGAGTTGCAGTGATATTCCCAGGAGTGCGCACTGGGCGTTGAAAGCCGGTGATGTTTCTCCTGGGTCGACCACCAACATAGCTCTCCAATCGTCTGAACTGATCCCTTCTGAACAACCGTTCATCAATCATGGTGATGATCCTGCTCACATCCCTCCTTTCCGAGAATTCCAGCGCTTACGAGACCCAACTTTCAGCGTATATCCTTCAACCATGACGCTAATCCATCCCTAACCAGCTTCAAAGTATGATCCCCGAATTTTTGAAGATCACTACACGCCATTAAGCAGTTTCTTTGAAGTTCACTGCGGTAAACAACTCCGAAAGGTTTGCCGATGAGCGTATATTGAGGTAGCTGATTGAGATCGGGAAGAGTAAGCGTTGGAGGAGTGAGATTGACACGCGTCGATAAGATTCAACACCATCCGGATATCTTCAACACGTTCTTTGATCACGATGCGTCTAATGAAGATGAGAACTGACTTGATAAATTCACGTTGAACTTCAGTCGAGAATTGTCTCATACGACCCTGTACTTTGGCAAGGTACATGTCTTCGATGTCGTTGAGGGACAAGTTCTCAAAGTCAGCCTCGGAGAATTCATAGTCCTGTTCATCTTGTCGTTTGACTATGATATTCTTTAAGAATGTGTAGTCCCACTTAGACTTGAGATCAATGTGTTTGATGGCCACGATGTCCTTAGAACTATACATTGCATGTTGAGACTTGAACCGTGCAGCTTCAGTAGTAGATTCTTCGGCGTTCGGGCCAATGATGAATCCCATACAATGCATCTTGGTCGTATGCTTGCACGTGTCGAAAACAAGTGATTTGCACGTTCCTCGATAGCTATGCAGTTTGAGTAAATAGCCGCTGGGAATGGAAGAGTCAATGATGTAGCGTATTTCCGCGAACCATCGCTACCGTGTAAGAGAAAATCCAGGTCTCTGTTAAAGAAGTATCGGAAGGGAATCCGTGGTTCGTCTGTTTGGCCAATAGTCGGTAGGGGTTTGGTCCAATCGGTGTAGTATGGAGGGTTGTCCCTTTGTGTGAAGTCAATGTTTGCTTCCGGATTGAGCCAATCCATGTCGTTAGACATAGCTCGAGCGATGTTCTCAAGATGATATTCGACCTCGACGGCGCTTTCAGAGCTGTCTTTAAGAAGTTGGAATGCTTCATTCTTGATTCGCTTCAACTCAGATTTCGTCATTTTCTTCACATGGAACTTTTCTTGCAAAAGTTTTGCGTGCTCCAATGTAGAACCGTCTACCAATTCTTGACCTTCATCAGGGTAGGGAGTTTGATTGACAAGTGTGGAGAACCATTCAAACTCTTTGGTTTTATCGTCATCTAGCCATGAGACGACTCCAGTCTGAGTCGTCTTCTTCTTCTTTTGGAAGGCCTTGATGATGATACTGGTTTCTGCACTTGTTTGGGTGAGGTGGGTTGTTGTCGGGGCTCAAGGACCTCTTCATCGTCACCACCCGTATATTCATAGTAATCACCTGTTTTTGAGTCGGTGGTAACTCGGAATCGTCCCGAGGTTTATCAGTAGAAGACCGAGGTGGAGGAGACTTTGTTGAGAAGAAGTCCGTGGTGGAGGAGGTGGCATAGAGGTAGATTTACCTGACCGCTTCTCGACGTTTAGGTGCAGTAATCCTTATCCTTATCATCGTCATCTCTTGGTCGTTTGGGTTGATCGGCTGACTCCTTGCATGATGATCCGAGTTGAAAATCAAGTAGATTTCGAAAAATTTAGCTTCATCCGAAGTAAACGTTCCAGATCGCTTTGACATTTGTATCACAAGTTTAGCGATTAACTCAGATTCAGAGAGATCAACTTCTTTGGCCATTGTATTTTTAACCAATGCTACGATGTTAGGGGTGAGTTGTCTGGAAAATATTTCTCTAGTCACACCGGGGACATTGTCGAGAAGAAACTTGTGAGTATGATCTCTTGCTGTCTTTTCCAGTTCCTTTAGGACTTTAGGAACGATATCCCAAAGGTACTTGTTAGTGTAACCTTCGATCATTTCGTTCATTTCCTCTTTACGATGACTCTTCATGAACTTCTGAACAAATTCCCTTTCTTTCTCCATCTTGTCATGCTCGTCATACATATGCTGTATGTGATCAGCAAAGAAATTTAGCTGTTTGTAGAGCACGTTTTCTTTCTGAATTTTGTTTGACGCCTTTGTGAATTCGTTTATGAGCTTGAGAAATCCAAGATCGAGGTGGTTTCTTCACAGATTTGGATGATGATTTTGTTGATCTTTTTGATGGTGGTGGTGATGAGTGAGATGAAGAATCTGATGAGGAGGGGACATGAGGAGATTCGGGGTCCTTTGGAGGTGCAGTAGTATCCTCCTTGGAACGAGTTGGACTGGTGAGAAGAAAGTCATCATAATCTTCTTCGTCATCATGTCCAGATTTAGCCTTTTCATCCGCCTGTCTCCTTAGCTTCTTCATCAGTTTTCTCTTTCTCAGCCTTTATTCTTTCTCTGGTTCCTCAATGTTAAGATCAGTAGACTCCTTCACAAGCGTTTGTTATTGCACAAGAGTGGTGGCACCAGATCCCTTATCGGGTTGATTAACCGCATCAGGACCTGGTGAAGAGTGGACAGCACCACTCGATCCTCCGGGGCCACCCATTTGATCTTTTGCAAATTCTTCAGCCTTTTGAATTTGTCTAACTAATTTAAACTTCTTCCTGTAGGATTGATCCAGTTGCTCTTCTTCTTCTTCAGAGCTTTCATCATGAGACTCAAGTACAGGAGTCTTTCCTTTTCCATGTTCAGCTATTGGACTTGTAGGTGTAGCTGCTGGAGGAGGGATACGGTTGCGATTCGAGAAGGTAATCTCTTCATCTGTGTCAGTACCATCGAGCTTTCGTCCACAAGCTTTCTTTGCGGTTCGGGTTTGGGAATTGGGATGGGAGCAGCTTCCTTAGATGGAACAATCCTCTTTGAAGGAGGGTTCCTCTTGGGGAACTTCCTTTGACTCACAGTACTTGCCGTATTTCCTGCACTTCCTCTTTTGGTTCTCCTTACAGGTGTTTCAGAAGATTTTTCGTCGAGATGACCAACTTTGCCTTGTCTGACTGCTTCCAGATACCTTGTGTACGTTTCGAGCTTCTGACATCTTCGTTAGAAGGAAATCTGGCAGCACAACACCTTGTTTCTTTGTAGACGTTTCCTTTATTCTGACAGATAGAATGGGTTCCGTCAACATGTCGTGATTGTCGGGGTCATTGAGCCTCTTAGGAATGTCAGGATGAAGTCCAAGTGCTCTCTGGATCAACAATTTAGTATATCTGATGTAAGGAATCTTTGAGCCAAGTTTGTTGAGAAATGACATCATGTCATCCCAAATCAGAGCTTCGATAGCGATGTGTTTCTTGTTGACCAATGCCTAGAATATTTGCAGTTCCATGAGCTTTGGGTGCTCATAGCCGTGTCACGACCTAAATGACTTGGTGATGATCATGTAGAGAGTTCTCCAAGGTTGAGGAATACTCTTAAGCTCTACGTGAGAATGCTTGGTGATTACTCCCGTAGCCTCGTCATAACCGATATTGATTAAGAATTGGAGAGTGAGCTCTTCAGCAGGTGTGGCATATAGTTTGGTTGGATCGACATTAGGAATTAGGAGAACAGCCCTTAAGTCTGCAGGTGTAATGGTGACTTGTTTGTGATTCAGAGTTACCATCACAGCAGTTTGTCCTTGACCCTTCCATAGTGTTCCGAACTGTTGGATGTAGATCTCAGGAACAGTTGCAGAGTGTGAAAGCATGTTCGATCGGATGAGTCCTCAGAATATCAATAGCAATTAAACATGAAGATTCAGAGCAAGTGAGGTTGTCAAAGTCAACACGGAGATTATTCTTTCCTATCTTCATTGGATAGCCATGAGGATAGATATCTGCTATGGAGAGAACTTCAAGGCATCCACATTCATTTGTTCAGCCATGTCGTGATCTGAAATAACATTAGCCAAAAGAACCAACATATCGAAAGACATAATGTTAGTCAACAGAAGGTCTTATTGTCTAGTTATTGAATGTACAGTGTCAATGATTGTTACGAGTCCTAAGTCACTTGTATATTCAATAGTCCAATGACGTCGTGAAATGTTTCGTGAGTTAGTTAACTTTAAGTTTTAAAGTTTATTTTATCACTTATTGTTCACAACATATCAAACGATTTCAGTTTATTAGTGACATTTTAGGATTCGTGATGATATGATTAGTTTATTTACAAGTTTGTACATGTAACAATTCATAACGAAGGTATGATCACGGCTTATGCGTAGGATTGGTAAAGTTATGCGTAGACAAGAATGATATATGCGTAGGCGTAAACTTACGCGTAAGAAGTGTTACGCGTAGGAAAAAGAGGACCTTATGCGTAAATCTTATGCGTAGGCATATATTAACCTTACGCGTAAGGCTACTCGTAAGAGTTGACCTTATGCGTAGAGGTCGCTGTTTACGCATATCCTTCACAGGATACGCGTAGTCCCATATGTAGAACCTTATGCGTAGACGCTACGCGTAAGACAAATCTTACGCATAACAAGCTACGCGTAAGGTGATCCTTATGCGTAGGCGTATATTGTCACACCCTCGCCGGAGGCGGAAACACGAGGTGTAACGGAAGGGAACATAAGCACAAGATAATAGAACATACCACGCTAATATTTAAAAAGAAATAATACTCCATTACAATACTAGTTTAGCCGTCATCGGCAAATATATAACAAAGTTTAGATTCCAAAATATTGAGTTTTATTACAAAACGACTTGTAGCGACAAGTGAAAACTTCATTATGCAAGACCTGGTAGAAAAAGCTTACTAACGATCACCTGAAATGCATGAGAGAAAAACGGGTCAACTATGAAAATAGTTGGTGAGTAAACACGTTTAGCAAAATAAGAAAACTCGTAAGAAATAAACAAAGCTTTCGGTCAACGAAAAGGGTCCATAAAGCAAAGGCATTGTGTATCCACTCAGTTCAAGTTCCGCCATACAAAACTTGCAACCTGTGTGTACACAACCCATTGCACAAAAATATAGTGCGTCAAGTAGTCAAGTGTGAGCGGTCATAATAGTTCCCAAAGCAAAGGCATTGTATATCCACTCAGGTCCAAGTTCCGCCCATACAAAACTTGCAACCTGTGTGTACACAACCCATTGCACAAATATAGCGTATCAAGTGGTCAAAATAGTTCACAATTTAGTACCAAGTATATAATAATTTAAAGATGCTCCGAATATGGGAGACTTTGCACTGCTCCAACAAGGGAGACTCCTTTGTCACTCACCACCTAGGGCGAGAATTATTGAGAACACTCCACCATTAAGGCGAGAATTATTGAGAACACTCCACCATTAAGGCGAGAATTATTGAGAACACTCCACCATTAAGGCGAGAATTATTGAGAACACTCCACCATTAAGGCGAGAATTATTGAGAACACTTCACCGACAAGGCGAGAATTATTGTGAACACTCCAATTACAAGGCGGAGAATTATAGTGATGCTCCGAACAAGGGAGACTTTATAGTGATGCTCCGAACATAGGAGACTTTAGGTCAAGGTCCTAACATGTACGGTTCAACAAGTTCCAACTAGTCATAATTCGTATAATTAAGTTCAAGGATTTGATTCAAGTTCATAAGTTCTAGTCAAAAGAGTTCACAAAAGTAGGAATCAATTTAGTTCAAGTATGGTTCATGCATTTCGCCCCAAAATATATTAAAAATGGTAAAAAGGGGATGTGATTACTCACTAGCATAAAATGTTCAATAAGGTCATAAAACATAGATAGTTTAGTTCAAGTATAAATCATGCATTCCACCCCAAAACAATTTGAAGCATTTAAAAAGGGGTAGGACAGTGTGAATACTCACCTGATGAATAGATGTGACGACAAAAGTGGTTACACCGAAATGTAGCGGGAATCTCGAAAC
Source organism: Chrysanthemum makinoi (assembly GCA_910596185.1). Classification (NCBI taxonomy): domain Eukaryota; kingdom Viridiplantae; phylum Streptophyta; class Magnoliopsida; order Asterales; family Asteraceae; genus Chrysanthemum; species Chrysanthemum makinoi. The sequence goes on along the minus strand of OU343216.1, from coordinate 1,140,205 downwards.
TGACCTATTATGAATGATATGATATGCAATAAGTCACGATGTAATGTTATGCACGCAATTCGGATGATGTTTATACCATTTGTGAGTTTTGAAAATAATACTTATCGTCGAAATACTCTTTTGCGTTCTTGGCCACTCAAAAAAATCACTTTACAAGTTTTACGTCAAAATGTCATCCTACAATGGTTTTGTTAATGATTTATGGTGAAATTATCACTTCGTCGTAAAAAACAATGTCGGCGGAAATTCATGAAAAGTGACAAAAGGGCTCGAAAAACTAGTCGTAAAATGGTGTACGTCGATCGTTAGAAAATGAACTCGACAGTTTTGGAAAGTTTGTATTGAAATCTAGAAGTTTCAGTTCAGAAGTTTTCGTCATAAAGGTCTCGAACATAAAGATAATAGAGGTTAAATATGGTGATTTTAGTTACCGGAACACTTATCTCGTAAAAATAATATAGTTTTTCTAAAAATAATAGTTACGGCAAGTTTATGCAAACGTGTATATCTTAGTCGTTTCAAATCGTTTCTACGTTATAATACGTCCTTAGCTTCGTATCGAAGTATACTAATATATTTTTGAGAAGTCGAAATAATTTGTGAAGCTTAAGGCTCGTTTTTGACTCGTACAAAATAAAAATAGTATGCTGAAATTTTCAGAAAATGTATATATCGTCGTCAAACTTGAAAAATTAATAACTTCTCGTTATAACCGTTTTAATCCGTTCAGCGGCCAGGATTCGTTTAAAGTATATTTTCTAAATATCAAGGCCAAAATTTCGTGCCTACTGTCGGATTTTCCAGAAAAACAAAACAAGGACAGAACACTTTTATATACTTATCGAAAATAGTTTTTCTCGGACAAAACCTATTCTAATCCCTTCAAATCAACTCCAAAGCTAATCTAATCCTACCATACACCTTCTTAGGGTGTCATGGGTTCCTAATCACCATCAATACCAACATATACCAAGGGGATAATTATAGGATGACTCTTATATATCAAACTCTTAAAATCAATGTAAAATGGTAGAAATATACACAAGTCTTGCATACTTGCTAAAAAATTAAAAATTGATGAAATACATATGAAATGAAAGTGAAAGATGTAAATGAAAATGAAATGCTTACTAGCTTATTATGATGAGGTGCAAAGAACCAAGGATTTAACTTAAACACCCTAGGTTTTTATTTCAAAACCTAAATATAGAGTGTAACTAGATTTAATTGTCTTTGTATTTGTGCTTGAACTTGAAAAATGATGATCCCTTGAGCTCTCCTATGTGGCCGGTTATGAATGGAAGAACAAAGAGAAGAGAGGACTTTACTAACACATGTTGAATTATTGGAATGAATGAAAATATTACTTAGAGTGTAGATCTATATATCCAAGAGAAAATTTTACCAACTATCTTAAATGCAACCCCTCCCTAGGGCGGTTTTGAGGGTCAATGTTTCACCAATACATTTTTTTTTTTTTTTTAAATGTTGTGTATAACATTTACTTGAATAATTTGTAGGAAAGTGTAAGTATATTTGTAGGAAAATGTAACTTGTAAGGTAAATGAAAACTTTTTGGTACAAGTAGGTTTTTAATAGATCAAAATAGAATGTAATGAGATAATAAAAATTGTAAAATACATTCCTTGTGAAATTTGAGTGATAAAATAATTATCGTGAAATTTTTAAGAAAAACGTCGTAATAATATAACTTTAACGATTTATATACCAAATAAATTCAAAACACTAGTTAAACTCAAAATATAGTTTTTACAACTAAATGTAAATATAAAAATATGTCGGGATCATTTTTGAAAGTAACGGATTAAATGTTTAAAATAATAACTCACAGGATAACGCTTTATTTAATATAAAATTCACGCGTTAACTGTGAAATGAAATGTCATGAATGAACTAATATGATGCATATTTAATTTAAGAAATGACCGGAATTTGAGAATTGTGACATATATTAACCTTGATTCTGAATATTTAGTGTTGCAAGCCTGAAATAAAGCATCATATCATCAATGTTAAACACATAACATTCATATTATGACAGATCAAAACACATTTGGACAGCTTAAAAAAGCGATTACAGCGTAGAATCGCATGCGTGGAGACTAAACCCTAAATCTACGCGTATGAGATCTAGCCATGGAATATGCACCAAACATTTTCTGGTAGTTTAAGAGTGTTGAGGAAGTCTATATACCGAGTTATAACACCCAATTCATGGTGAATCAAAATACCCAAACTTATGAACGTTAAACCCTAATTCCAAATTGTTGATGATTTAGAGTTTCTGGGTGGTTATAAAGCAGGGAAATCATCAATTCATCATCATAAGAACATAACCCAACAATCCTTTTGACCAAAACACTTCACATTCGAAAACACCCAATTCGACATAAGAACCCTAATTTTCAAAAGTCATTGATACGTGTTTATGGGTGGATTTTGATGGATAAACTGATATCATTGATGTATTTAAAACGTTTTGACATAATCCATTTAACCACAAACGTTGACACAATGATTGTGTGTTCATACGCTTATGCGTAGAACACATAATCACTCGTAACATGAATTTTAACCGTTGGATTTGAATGAAATTCAAGACCTTATCTTAAAAACATGTTTAGATCACAAAAACACTTACACAATGATGATCAAATCAACAGATATCTTGAACGATTTTAGGCGTAGGATGTGTTTGGTTTAGTGTAATAAATGTGAAGAATAAAAGTAGGTGGGAGGGTGTTATATTAAAAGTGAGTTTAACCTTTTGACAGTTTTGGTCCCTCCACCTTTTCCTTTTTTTTTTCAAACCAAGCCATTTAACTTCCATTTTGGTTACCAAACGAAGATTTTAGGAAAGAAACATGACGACACTCCCCCTCGACTTGAGAAAATAATGAAAGGTTATTAATTAAGGTCCGAGGAGTGTCTTTGAACCAGGAAATGTACCACCATTTGTAAAAGAGTCAACTGAGATATGATAACATGCAAGTACACAGATGTTTTGAAGCAGTAAAAGATTATTTTCTCCCCTCAACACTTGATCGGAAAAATACTGAATTTTGAAAGATTAAAGTGTTGGCGGAAGAAATGTACTTGCAATGTTGAAAGAAATGTAGATTAGGAGAATATTTTTGTTGTTTTATCGTGTTTTATAATTTTGTATTTTGTTTTTGAAAAATTATTTACAAAAGAGAATTTGGTGTTTGACAGGGTTTTAAGACTGTTTTAGGAGATCATCCAATTCCTCTTGAGTCAAACACCTCATACCAATCCGGTGGACCAACTCATTAAACCTAGCGGGAGGCAAGGCTTTGGTGAGAAGGTTTGCCAATTGGTATTCTACTCCCAAAATATAATTCAACAGTACCACTGCTCCACGTGATCCTTGATGAAATGATATCAAGATCGATGTGCTTTGATTTCGAAGGCCGAATCAATTGCACGAGATTGCAATGGCACTCCGATTGTCGCAGTACATCGGGATTCCGTCAAATACGTAACCATAGTCTTTGAGTTGTGTTCTCATCCATATGACTTGAGCACAACATGCGGACATGGCTACATATTCTGCTTCGGTTGAGGACAATGATGTACAATCCTGCTTCTTCGATTGCCATGACACCAGTTTATCACCAAGAAATTGTAAAGCTCCTGAAGTACTTTACCGTGAGTCTAAGCATCCCGTGGTCAGCGTACGGCCCTGAAAAAGCGATTAGTTCAAAACCAGAATCCTTCGGATACCGGATCCCCAAGTTAATGGTTCCCTTTATGTATCGGAGGATTCTTTTAGCCTATGAGAGGTGGGTTTCGCTTGGTCGCGACCGATAACGGGAGCATAGATAAACGGCAAAGACAATATCGGTCTGCTAGGCTAATGTTAGATACATGAGAGACCCAATAATACTGCGGTCTTTTGTAGGGTCCACCAATTTCCCATGTAAATCACTGTCTAGCTTCTTGGTATGAGCCATTGGTGTGGCAAAGGTGTCACAGTTTTCATTCCAAATTTGTTTAACAATTCAAGGGCATATTTGGACTGACTCAAGAAAATACCACGGGGTGATTGATGAACTTGCAGTCCGAGAAAGAATGTAAGTTCACCCATCATGGACATTTCAAAATTTTTCTTCATGAGTTTTGCAAAAGCGATTGAAAACTTTTTATGTGTAGACCCAAAAATGATGTCATCCACGTAAATTTGAACAATTAAGATATGTTCCCCGTGATATTGTATAAAAGAGTTGGGTCAACCGAGCCTTTGGTGAAATTATTGGCAATGAGGAAAGATGATAGCTTATCGTACCATGCCCGAGGGGCTTGTTTGAGACCATAATGAGCTTTGTTCAGTTTGTAAACATGGTTCGGGAGCTCGGGATCAACGAATCCATCGGTTGCTGACATAAACCGTTTCTTTAAGTTGTCCATTGAGAAACGCAGTTTTGACATCCATCTGATAGACCGTTATATTCATATGAGCTTCGAACGCTAGAAATATCCGAACAGCCTCAAGACGAGCAACTGGAGCAAAAGATTCTTCAAAGTCTAATCCCTCTTCCTGACGATAACCCTTAGCCACCAGACGTGACTTTTTTCGGATGACGTTCCTTCAAAGACATCAATTTGTTTTTCCAAATCCATTTTAAACCAATGACGTAGACTCCTGTTGGTCTTTCAACCAGTTCCATACTTCAAGACGTTTGAATTGGTTGAGTTCTTCTTGCATGGATTCAATCCGGTTGTCTTTTGTCATTGCGTCTTTGATGTTTTAGGTTCAGATTGGCAGACAGTGAGTGCATAAATGCAATGTTCACCGTCCGTGTGAAGACGTTGTCTCGTAACGATTGGTTGATTCGGGTTGCCAATAATGTTTTCCAGAGGATGGTCTTTCGTCCATCTATGTGTGGAGGGTTGATGTTGGTATACATTGTGCGATTCTGAGGATTCAAATGGTTTGTTGAAGATTCCGCGACATCAGTGCAGCAGTTCATTTGCAAACGGGTTGAAGAACGCATTCGGATCAAAATCTGCAGGTGGGGTTATTTCATTCAATATCATCACCGGTGGTTCATCATTGTTGGAAGCGGTGTGTTCAACTGTTGTGTTGGAGTCAACTGGTGTAGGTGCATCTTCAACAGTAGTTGTTGTAGCAGGTGTATCGGTATAGAATATTATCAGTGTCAGAAGCGTACCGAAACAATGGATACACCGAGCACGTTCATCAATATCGTCCACCGAACAGCGGAGCAAATAACCTTTCCATTTGTGTGACGAAAGTAAGCCGAGGGCTTTCTTCACCTGATGATTGGGGTTGAGGGAAGTTTAAACGGTTGTGACCGGACCTGTTCTAAGTGTTATACTCGAAGCCATCTCAGTAGTTCATCGAAATGAGCATGAATCGTTTCCATCACTGTTTGTATGACGATTCAGATTCGAAACCTTTGGAATTATCACAGGATCCGATAAAGACTCCAATGTCAGCTTTGGCTTTGAGCTTTCCAAAGTCATTACGATCATTATTCGGATAGCAAAGAGATCCAAATACATGAAAGTGTTTTAGATTCGGTTTTCTGTTATGGACAAGCTCGAAAGGTGTTTTGTTGTGGCGTTTGATGATCATAGACCGGTTTTGAGTATAGCATGCAAGATACAAATACGCCCATAAGTAATCGGAAGTTTAGCATTTATTAACATTGTTCTTGCAGCTTCCACTAACGCTCGGTTTCGTCTTTCAACAACTCCGTTTTGTTCAGGTGTACGTGCAATAGATGTTTGATGCTGAATTCCCACTTTCTCATAGAATTCTCGAAGGGTTTTGTTAACAAATTCAGGTTCCTTTGTGCGTTTCGATGATTGACGTGTTGCGGAGCTGTGAACCCTGATTTTGTGAGAAAGGTGATGATCATTTGTGGAGCTTGGTCTTTGCTACGAAGAAAGTAGACCCAAGTCCATCGAGAGTAGTCATCAACAATTACTAAAATGTAGCGTTTGTCATTGATCGTTTGCACGCCAGCATCGGCCACAAAATCCATGTGAAGAAGATGAAGCACATGTTGAGAGTCGTGTTCCACCTTTGAAGGAAAATGAGCACGAGTGCTTTTCCCTTGTTCACAAGCTGAGCAAAGGTGATCTTTTGAATACCGGAATCGTGGGAGTCCTTCAACTAGTTTGTGTCGAGCAAGGTTGGTGATGGTTTGAAAGTTTAGATGTGAGAGACGACGGTGCCATAGCCAAGATTTTGTTGATGTTGCCTTAGAAAGTAAGCAAATGGGAGAGGAAGCAACCATGTCTTGCATAGAGATAGTGTAGAGACTAGAATTACGTGAGCCAGACATAAGGTCAGTTCCTTGTAGATCACGAATGAAACAAGTTTTCTCCCTGAAAGCAACCTCCAAATCTCCATCACAGAATTGACCTACTGAAAACAGATTGTGACCGAGGCCTTCCACATAGTAAACCCTGCTAATTTCGATGTTCCCATTGACATAATCTCCGTAGCCCATGATAGCTGCGAATTGATCATTCCCGAACCCCGGACGGTGCCAATGAACTTTGCAATAAAGTTTGATAACAGTTTAAGATTGCCTGTCATGTGTCGGGAACATCCGCTATCAACAATCCAGAGAATGATCTGTGTCACCTGCATTACACATGCACGACACGGATGGAATAGAAGTAGATGTGGAACCCGAAATGTTAGAGGGTTCCATAGCAGTTATAGTAGATATACACACATCAATAGCTTTAGGTATCCATTTAAATCCTAGTGTGTTATATATCCATTTTTGCCATCTATAACTACTCTTTGCTTTAGTCTTAGTGAATTCACTAGGTGGTACTACATTTCTTAGAATCTAAAGATGGCGGTCTACCAAGCACAAACTTAGAAAGATTAGTGGGCCTAGAGGTATTCCGGTTCTTAGGATTCCTTAAACGAGAGATTATAGCTTTAGCAACACATTTATCATGGCAATCAGAATTCATACTTTTACCACAAAAAACACAAGGTGCATCGATGAATATCAAAAGTACTTAACGGTTTAGCATTCGTTACATCACTATTTCTATTACATTTGCTAGACGCAATATCTATAGTGGAGGCAACGTGTGTCTTATTCAGAGTCCTAGGGTGTTCTTCTACTTTAGCATTCTTGATAGATCTTTTCTTAGGTCGCAACTTCCTATTCTTCGATTGAGTGCTCTTAGGTCGTGAAGTGCGGACGTTTGGAAAAAGGCTCAACTATTCCTGCTTTCAGGTAGAAGGAAGCGTTAGCTACTTGTGATTTGGCAGTAGAGATTCTAGGTGCATGAGTACTAAGTGTTACGGGGCTAATCTCTTAATGATTGTTGGCGGAAGTTGTTCATACTTTCCTAACATTTCTCTTAACTTGATGATAGTGTGAATCAGATCTTGATTTTCAGAACGAACATTTCCAGCAAAATGCATAACTTCTTTAGTGTGTGCAAGATAATGATCAAGTTCATTTGATGCTTCATCACGAGTCTTTTTAAGTAAATCAAATATGACACCATATTCCTTTTTAACTTTTACAAGTTCTTGTTCATATTTTGAGATTTGACACTTGAAAGACACGTTTTGATCATCCAGTTGCTCAATTTTAGAATCAGAAGGTTTTGCACGCATCTGGTTGATTTTGTTTTGAAAAACAATTTGTTGATCGTGAATATCTTTTTGACACCAATTAAGACGACGTATTGCATTTGAAAGTTCGTTTGACAATCGCTTGTTTTCAACAGTTAAGGACTCGATCTGAAGCACATTATCAGTGTTCTCAACATTTACCACGATAACAGATCAGGCAGAGATATTATCAAATGCATATGACAACGAATTCAATAACACAACATTTTGAACATCCGCATAGATAACATCTTCCAGAGTCGATCAACATCTTTTCTCAACAGTTTCTTTTTACGTTTAGTGTTTGAAATAGATGTTTCGCTTTTCTCTTGAAAACGCGTTTTCATGACCCAAGTTCCTTATGAAAATCCTTTTCCCTGGCAATTGCACAACTTTTCAAGTTTTTAACATTAGGTAAAAGATTTTTCTGAAAAATGTCTCTTTGTTCTCGCGCCCGAGGCGATTGAAAATGTTCAACTTTGATTTCAGATCGATATTCTATCTCATGTTGTAAAATTTTGAGGTCAGCCATGAAAATGTCAAAATATCGAAGAATTTTTCGATTTTCAAGTTGTGAGTTTACTTCACTAATGGAAGGTAAAGGACCATAAGTTTGTGCAAAGTCTTTTGGGATTAACAATAGAAGACTCAGGTGTTCTGATGATAACTCTTGGTGTGTTAGAAGAATCCGTTGGTGTGACGAAAGTGACTGGTTTAGAATAATTAAAAGGTTTGTTGTAAACAACAGTTTTTTAATTTTGATCGACTCTCGTCTTATGCATCTAATTCCTCTTGACGATGATATTCAACAACATTCATAACAGAATTATCAATTTTATATTTTGCACTAGAAACTTCAAGATTTGGTTTGAATGTTTTGGTTGAAAGCTTAGGTTTGTAATCAGCAAGATTCGGTCCATATCCATTTGGATTTGGTTTTAAAGTAAACTTTTCAATGGTTGTGACCGACTCGACATGTTTGTAAACAATGCTTTAAACTCTTTAAGTTTGTTTTGCAAGCCGATGATTTCTTCAAGATGATCATCTATTCGTTTCGTTGAATGCTTTTTGTATGCAGAGAACTGTTTATGACAAGTTAACAACTCGCCAGCTTTTTGATTTTCCAAGGTGAGAGCGTTAATTTGCTTTTTATGTTCATGTTGCGGTTGTTCTATTTCAGACAACAAAGCATTCTTGAAGCGGCTAGATCACTGCATCTGTCGTTCTAAATATTTTTCGTTTTGATAAGATTTGGCAAAGGCTGCTTCAAAACCGTTTTCACGTTTTTCTTGAGTTTTGAAAAGTTGAGTTGCTTTTGTAAACATTCAAAATCCTTTGTTAACAGTGCATATTTACTTTTCAAGTCTCGATTTAATGCAACACATGCAACAATTTGGGATTGTTGGTCTTGAAGTAACAGAACAAGATCTGGATGGGGCAAAGGTTCATCTTGTTCAACGTGAGTCACAACATGATCATTATTTAGATCCTCAAGTATGACCACCGAGTCAATTTGATTATCAAGGGAAACCGGTTGGTCATCTTGATCGTCAAATATAACTACGGGGTCTAGTTGAAAATCGTCGGAATGAGATGTGGATGACTCATTTTGAACATTCCGAGCCTTCGCCGGATCACGCGATGTTGGCGAGATATGAGATCGAGAGATAAATATGGTTTGTTCGGTACCTGAGACAAGCCATCGAGTGTCATATAATCGGGCTGTGTCACTCATGTGTAACGCCTGCATATTAGCCATCAACATAACAGAATGCATTGGCCCGCAAGTCCTCCATATCATCATCCGAGTCAAGCATTTGCCATAAAGCTCGTTTCTTTGTCTATGAGAGTTCCACCAGCTTCATCCTTAAGAGCCAAAAGAAGAGCCTCTTTGAAATAAGCACTGCCTTAGTCCTTGGCTTTGGGCATGCATTAGCCAGGTGTCCCTTCTCATTGCGTTGTAGCATCGAAGACCATTCAACCCATTTTGAGCATTTTCCTGTTCCACCACTTGAGCTCTGTTGTTATTCCTACCCACAGCATTAAACCCTTGACCACCGCCCATCCGACGACCATAATCACGATTCTGAACTTCAACACGTCCATTGTTCACAACAGCTTGAGTCCGCGTGTTAGATGAGGAACGAATACGATTGTTGGATTTGTTGGTATAACGGCTAAAGGCATTAGCAATCATAGAAAATCCTTGTTGCAATGCTTCGAACGGATCGAATTCCTCAGTCGCTTAGCTTCACGACATATGCTTGAGCATTGTTGTTGTATGGAACCAATTGATTTTGTTGAGGTTGTTGTTGTGAAGGTGTGTTTGAAGCATTTGGTTGAGTTGCTGGTTGAGGAGAATAACGGTTTTGAGCATATAAGGCAAGTTGTTGTTGATTTTCCGGATGTGTTGGTGGAGCAATTTGAGCACGGAGAATCCTTTCCCGATCAACTTCCTTTTCATGAGGTTTCAAGTAATCGTACAACAATCCGTAGGTAGACTGATGCATGTTCTTTGCTGACGGAGAAAAATGACATACTTCTCCCATTCAGGACCAAGACTACTCAAGAACTTAGTATTCACTGCAATTCTTGGCATGATGATGTTGTGTTTATCCAAATCATTGATGATGTCCGAAAATCTATGATGATAGGACTCTAGTGTCTCTCCGTGTTCAATCATGAAGTGTTCATATGCCAAGTAAATTTTGGATTCCAAATCCTCCTGATTGAGTACAGATCCTTCCATAAGAAGACGAATTTGATCCCACATTTTTGTGCGCATCTTTTGAGCATCAACACTACGAAGAATTGGGTTTGGTAATCCTAAGAGGATGTATTCCATTGCAAGTTCATCAACTTCATAATGTAGAAGTTCGTGGGATTTAAATGCAACAGAGCAATGTTGGTTTGTTCATCTCTTGGTGGAATGGCATTTGGATCTCCGGGTACAATGATAGTAGGCATCTCAAATGGACCTTCTAAGATAACCTTCTTTAAGAACTTTCCATGTGGCTTCTTCAGATCACAAAACCTAAAGAACCTTATCACCCATTGATCATAGTTTCCCGGAGTGAGCATTGGAGGTCTATCAAGTGATCCAGCCTCATGAATTGATTGTTGGCCGCTTAAAGCTTCACACATCTTTGCAAACCAAGTGGGTTCCTTCATAGTGTTCCTTGATGGATGTTGATTGAATTCATTTGTGTACGGTTGAACTTGAGGACTTGGTGGTGGTTGAACCATTTGAGGTTGTGGATTTGCAGCAAGTTGTGGAGTATGTTGTTGATTAAATTGTTGTTGATAAATTGCTTGTTGTTGATTCCATTGTCGATGTTGTGGACTTAGTTGTTGTTGTCGTTGAGGATATGTGTAAGGGAAATAGTTAGAGTATGGTGGTTGTGACATGTTGAAAAACTTGTGTGGTAAAATGGATCTTTGTAGTCGAATGAACCTTTGTTGATGAAGTGTCCTTAGGCGTAGAAAAGACAAGAACCAAGTAGCACTTATGCGTAAAAACACCAAAAGTTAAGCGTAACAATGAGGAGTTACGCGTAGGTTTTAGCTTACGCGTAAGTAGGATAAAAGCACTAAAGTTATGCGTAGACAAAAGTTAGGCGTAGAAAGTTAGGCGTAGGATTACCTTATGCGTAGACCTAAGTTTACGCGGAAAGTGAATCTTATGCGTAGGATTTCTACGCGTAAGCTTATGCTTATGCGTAATTTTAGGGTTTTGCCCAAATGATCTTTTACACTTCACCGTGCAAAAGATATCCAAAGTCGACGTATTTTCAGACTTATCCAAGTAAGAAAACACGGAATAAACCAGAAAATGAAGATCAAACCAAGGAAAATCTTACGCGTAATTTTAGGGTTTTGATACGCGTAGGATTACTCGTAACTTTGATTTTGCCCAAATGTGTTTCTAAACCAGATTTTTGTTATGGAATAGCTTCAATAGTACCAAAAGAAAACAAAAGTGTGAATTTTGATGTACCAAAACTGCTAAACGGGTTACGCGTAGAACGACACCCACGAACAAAAACAAGCTTAAAAACGTAAATCCACGCATAAAGTTTGAAACTTTTTGCCAAAACAAGTATTTTAACACCTCAAAACATTGAAAGTACAAGAATCTTGGATTAAAAAGTGTAAAAACGAGTTTTTAAGATAACCAAAGATTATGCTTATTTTTACGCGTAAGACCCAAAACCAAAACTTCAAAACAAACGAGTACACCCAACTATTTGGCGATTGATACCACCGTTAGGTCACTAGTTTTACAAACACAAGTTATATAGAAAGGAGATGAGGCGATTGAACAAGTATCAAACACACACACACAATATAGTATACGGTTTAGGCAAAGAGTATGTGTGAAAAGAAAACTTGAACAACCAACCTTCAAATGAAAGTTATTACATGGTTTATATAGGCAAGGAGCTAGGGCAACACTCCCTCTCCTTCCCTATTCCTTATTGGGCTTGGGTCAAGCTTATGGGCCTTCTACATAAGCTTGACCTTAAACAAACATAAAGGCCATAATAAAGCTACCTATTACATATGAAATATAAATACTTGAAATACTGTTTAGGAGTGATTCCAACACTTATGCCTTAACCAAGAATTCAAACATAATGACCAAGTCAACATTAACAATGGATTACGGTGTAACTATCACATTGGGTTACGTAGTAATATTCTAAAGACTTGGAGAATTTTAATGGCTAAGAAGGTTACGTTGTAACCAATGTATGAGGTTACAACGTAAAAAGGGAACAGAACGTGACTTATGATATTGACGAGATAATTGAGTAACCAAAGAATGAAGATTACGGCGCATATGAAACCCTAGGTGGTTACGGCGTAACTACCCATTTTAGTTACGCCGTAAATGTTTATATTGGATAATATCGTTGATGATTAAACTAGTTACGGCGTAATCACAACTAAAGGTTACGTTGTAGCTATGTCGGGCCTATAAACACCAACCCTATTTCCAAAGATTTTATACATCTTTTTTCACCACAAACCACCATAGAATGAAGTAGGGTTCCACAAGGGAGATCTACAATAGCATACAGAGACATTTTCAAGGGAGAAATCACATGAAAACATCAATAAGTTTTAGCGATTCTTATTTTCATTACATTTACGATTCCATGTCTTTCACTTTCATGCAAAACATTGAATTTTGTGTTCTTATTAGCATGATTGGCTAAGCACCTCTGGTGCTAGCCTAGTTATAATTCCTTTCATGTCTTGATTATGTTTTCATGCTTTTATTATTGCTTCTAGTGTATACATGCATAGTTTTTAGATAGATCCTCTAGTTTCGGTAGTTCTGAAGACCGGTTGTACTTCTTGCACTAGGAGAATTGACCATAGGACCTTAATGTGATTGGTTCTGCAGGATTGACAACCCTGTGTGCTTAATTGACCATGGATCACCCTAGGGTTGGATGAACTTAAGAAGTTAGATGTGTGGACTAAGTTCCGACCGGCCGGGCCACACAAAGAAATAATCTAGCATGTAGCGACACTTAATGATTCAAACTAGTCTACCGTACTTCCGCTTACTAAAGAGGAGAGAGCCTTTGGTTCCGGAAAGAATTCTAGGGAGATAGGCTAGGCGAATTGACCATAGGAGTCTTAGTGGTAATTCCCTACGCCAATATTTGTAATCAACAACAACGACAACACTATGTGGGAATTCCCTACGCCAGAGTAAACCCGAGAATATAAAAATATGTAATACTCTCATATGACCTAAAATCATCATACTAGTAAGTCACAACTAACGCATCAGCTAGTAGAGTCACTATCAAAATTAATTAATATTTTGAGTTCTAAGAAAGATAAAATAAAAAATAAAAATAAAGAAACTTATAAATGAGCATAGCTCGCTTGTTTACAGTGAACCCATAGAGTATTTCTCAAAATAAGGTTAGGGTTTCTCACTAGTAGCCGTCAATGACAGAATCTCCGTAGTCACAATATTTTGATCCTCCACGATCGTTCAATTCGGAAGACATCGTTGTGGAGCCTAAAGTACTTAGCACCGAAGATATTACTAACGCCATCGGAAACAATGTAGTGTGAGTAGATATCAAAGCTATTACGGTTATTTGTTTATTTTTTAAGTTGAATTTGTATCGGTTTGTTATATACTGTGAGTATTTATTTTAGTTTTGATTCAGTGTTCGAAAATCATTTTTAGTCATCAAATCAAATTAAATATGCTTATTTTTGTTGTAAAAGTGCTTATTTTAGGTCAAAAAGCTATTTTCGTTATCAAAACTGCTTACTTATTTTATCGTTTAGTGTTAGATTATGAACCTTTACATGATTGATAACGCGACACGCGTCGTTCGGGGTCAAAGGAACTTCCTTTTCGTCGAGCAAGTTTTTCAACACCATAGGCAGTGAACCTAATCGTTGTAGTGTAGTATTAGGGTAAGCCACGGGTATTGATATCGTTCTCTAGGGGAATAGGAATGCTAGTGAAGAGTTACTACGCTAAGGTTGGGGTTGAGGAAGATTATTTTTTATCTTTTTTATATTTTTTAGGAAATGGAAAGGTACGAATCTCGGGGTTTGGATTTGGGGGTTGGTATTTCTACCGATTACTCTACTTATCTAATTATCTAATCTAATGGTGTATGTAGTCTATGTGTAATTATTGTGTGCTCAGATGATGAGTTTAAAGATGTGTTTACTTAGGTTTTACTACTCCTTAATTATCTCCTATTGATGGTTGAATTGTCACGTCCTTATTCTTAATCGTTGTGTGTCTAAAAAAGTAGGGTATGCGTTTGTCCCTAACTCTTTGAAACTACCAAAGGGTCTCGTCTACAAAATCTCTAAGAATTATAGACTCTAACTCTAAGGTACTCTTTGGATGGTTTAGCCTACAACTACTCTAGGCGTTATAGTCTAAGGTTCACAAAGATTAATCAAGCATTAACTACACAACGAATGACCTATCGCATTACTAGATCATTAAAAATTAAAATAAGAGACAACCAATCAATATTCAATAATTAAGTTTCATATTCCCTAAGCAAACACACAAGTAAATTAGCCGGACATGGAGAACATGCAAGCATACACACAAATAATTGAAGATATAATTGAATTAATGAAGTAAAACACTTATCTTGATGTAAGATAGGGTTTGGAACCCTAAAATACTGTACAAGGCAGCCTTGGTTCGGTTTAGGATTTTACTCTAAAAGACTACACACTGAAAACTAAAAAATTCGGATTATATATATAAGATTATAATATCACGAAGGCTCACCTTATGAATTGTGGCCTTGGTCAGTGGAAATTAGGGTTTCGTCTTGGCCACGTTAGTCTTGACGACGTCACCTTATGCTTGGCGACGTCTGCCTTGTCTCTGGCGTGCGGATAAAATCTAGGCGTCGCACGAGTCAAGGACGACCTACTCTTTTAAAGCCCGACACCGTGGCCACTTGAAAATAAGCCCTGGCTGATGAGTCAGTCACAAAGTGATGCGACGGGCTCACATATAACACCGACCGTCCCTTTGTATTTCAGCGGTATTTGAAAGTGTTTCAATTTTGACTTTGGCCATTTTCTTCAGATATCCGCCTTTCGTCCAAATAAGTGCCATTACAAAGAATTTGCCTTCAAGAGACCTAAAAAAGTGAAAAAAGGAACGATATTAAGTAATAACTGATATAAAAGTGATCAAATAAGGGCTTAAACGACCCCTCAAAAGGTACATTTTAAAACCTTATCAAATATCCCTACACTTGGTATTTGCTTGTCCTCAAGCAAATGTGCTTTTAGCCAATTAATTTATAAGTTAGGGGTCATGAAGCATAGGTTTAAAACAATCCACAACACATATAAGCCCCGCAAAAGTCATAACAAGCATGGAAATTACATACTAGTACCTCACATGGGGTGTTTGGATACTCACATGTCTCGGGTGTATATGAAATATAACAAGTTGGAAATGGAAGATAAACACTCATTAAACGGTCCTAGTACATAGATTACCATAGACTTGAGACTAGATCAAACCTCCATCGCTTTGGCGAAAGCACCTAGGAAAGACTATCAAAGAGGTCTTTTAAAGGGTTGTAGTGTTAGGCTTACGGTAGGGAAATAAAGGGTTTGGTGGGATAGGCTATTTAGTGGTGGCAAGTCAAAAATCTTTATGTTACAAGCATACGAAGAATGGCGTTGCTAAGCCAAGACTCGACACTCTAAACTCTAGATAACTGAAACAAACAAACATAAATTTAAAGGATAGATATAGGATGGTATTCGCGTATGGTTTTTTTTTTTTTACACTCTATTTTTTTCTTTCTCTTTTTCTATTATTTTTTTTCGATTTTTTTCATACACTTTTACTCTACCATCCTCTACGGTAACATCAAAATGATAGGGATTTATAGGCACATCCCTACACTTGAGTTTTTTTATTACTCTAACACTAATTTGACCCGAATTGAAAAGATCAAAACACTTGGAGTACATTATTACGCAAACAAAGATAATTTGAATTTAACGCTCCTTCCGCCATTTTCATAAACTTTAACTTTTCCCATGAGTCCCAATCGTCCCAAAACTGCGTACAAAGGATATGACTCGACTTAGCAACTCATGCAAGCAACTAGATAATTGAACTAAGGGTTTTAGGGTGATAACAATAATACACTAAAAGTGAGTGCATACAAGGTAGGCTAAAGGCGATTTCGTGTACATTTGGGTGGTGTAAACAATGCTCTTCATTGATATTTTGAAACCGAAACATCACGAGAACCGCGAAAAGGATAGGCTCAGAGGGGTTAACTAGGGTATCGTGTACTAAAAGTGAGTACAACGCAAAGGTGTGGGGAATTACTCAACCGATGAGGAAGAAGTAATTATATTACGGGTATCAAACAAGGGTTATCCTAATGCCTCTTATCATTTAGTTATTCCTAACTACATAAGTGTAGTCTTACTAGCGATCTCGGGATGCATCACAAAACAAGTTCTAGAATTTATTATACTACCGGTTCACACACTAAGCATTAAAGATGAATGCTTTAATTCCTACTAATCTAAGGTTGATCCTCACATTTTGGGTGGAATTTAGGTGCTAAAGGGTTTTTGTGCTAGTCATGTAACTTCCTATCCGTGAGACGCTTTTGTTAAGACTAATGGCCCACTCCTATATGTTATGAAAATTTTTAAATTTGGTGCCAAAATTACCCTAACCGACATTTTCTCATGGTTTATTACACAAATGCAATTGGACAAAGCAAATAATCAAGGATAAGCATAGTTTCAAAGTTCCCATTTTATTTTCCCTCCTACATTTGTCCCAACATTGTCCCCAATGTTCCCCGAAAGTATCAAAGTTATGATAATGGAAGGTAATAAAAGCGAAAGAAACTAGTACTCCCCTGATTAGCTCGGTAGGATCCATGTGTGAATTAGTGGTTAAATCCTTTCCAAGAAGAATGTATGCGTGAAAAGCTCCTTCTAACCTTATGTATCTTCTTAGCAGTAAATTAAGCGTGCACACGTTTCGAAAGAAAACAAAGCGAAACCTTTCAAGCGTAAAATGCGTGGTAATAATATATATAAGACTATATTAAACTAGGATATAATGCTTGTGGAATGGATGTTTACAAAATTTCTAGAAAATTAAAGACTAAAAATTCAAAAATTTATAAGTAGCTCGAAAAACTTGAGAAAAATGTCTGTTGGTTTTACTCCTTCCCCATCGTCGGTTCGCGATCCTCGACGCCGTCGGGTTATTGATAAGGTTTTAAAATGTACCTTTTTGAGGGGTCATTTAAGCCCTTATTTGATCACTTTGTATCCGTTATTACTTAATATCGTTCCTTTTCACTTTTAGGTCTCAAGGCAAATTGTTGCTTTGTAATGGCACTTATTTGGACGAAAAGGTGCGAATATCTAAGAAAATGACCAAAGTCAAGAATCGAGACACTCCCAAATTAAGATACAGGATTTGGCCAGCGTCAACTGCTATCTACGGCGTCGGAGGATTTTGTGATTCGGAGACGTAAGCCAAAACTCCTATTTTCAAGTGGCTGACGTCAAGTTATAAAAAGAGTAGACCGTCGCAACTCGGCATTCGGCCTAGATGCAATCGGGCGGCAGACTTCTTTAAGCCGAAGAGGATCACGTCACAACATGAGTGGCCGTAGAGAATCTAACGTGGCCAAAGACGAAACCACTAATGATTCGCGACCGTCGGCGTCACAAAACATAAGTGGCCATTTGCATGTGTAATCTTATATATAGAATCAAATTTTTCAAGTATTTGTGTGTAGTCTTTTGGAGTAAAAACCTAAAAGCGAACCAAGGCTGTCTGTGATATTTTAGGGTTCCAAACCCTATCTTACACCAAGATAAGTGTTTTACTTCATTAATTCAATTATGTCTTTGATTATTTGTGTGTATGCTTGCATGTTCTCCATGTCCGGCTAATTTACTTTTGTGTTTGCTTAGGGAATATGAAACTTAATTATTGAATATTGATTGGTTGCACTAGTACAAAAACGGGATTTGGTCACGCATGGTCGAAATGGAACGGCCACACATTCGCATATTTGTGTGGCTGAAGGTACGAAAATTCACAACATTTACTAATTAGTCACACATGAAAATTTTGACTGTGTGACCATTACAACGATCGCCACACAATTGAACATTGTGTGGCTAAAGGTATCTGGTGATTTTGTTTCGGATCATTTAGCCACATATGAATTTGGAACGCGTGACAAATACAAGTAACCTTGATGCGTTAGTCACATGAAGTAATTTTTGTGTGTCTAAATCATAGAGTCAAGTTTTGTCACACATTATTTAAGGGTGGCTGATATGTTTTGCCAACTCTTTAGCCACATCCGAAATTGGAACAAGTGACAAATGAAAAGTAAGGTTGAAGCATTAGTCACGATATACATATAAACAGTGACAAATATATGTCACACACTTGAGATCTGTGACCAAAAGCCATATATGGTCACACTAAATGTTTTGTCACACATTAGTTAAGTGTAGCCAAAATCCAATACATATGTTCACGTAAGTAAATATGTGTGTTTAAAGTTTAGTTTGTGTTAGCTTGCCAAAAGCTAATCTATAAAGTCACATTTGCTACTAACACCGTGACCAAATGCTATATATGGTCACGCTAAAGCGTTTGTCACACGTATTATTTAAGTGTAGCCAAAATCAAGTACATATGGTCACGTAACTTAATATGTGGCCATTGGATGATCAATAGTCACTCAAAATACACGTTTCTTCACTTTAAACACCATATGGTCACACTTAGTAACACTTTTAGCCACTTTATGGTTAATTGTATGTGACTAAATACCCAAAACAAACATTCTTTGTGTGACTAAATGTTAGAAAAGGCCACACAAACATAAAATTCATGTGGCCATTGGATGATCAATAGTTACACAAAATACACCTTTCTTCACTTGAAACACCATATGGTCACACTTATTAACACTTTTAGCCACTTTATGATTAATTGTATGTGACTAAATACCCAAAACAAACATTCTTTGTGTGACTAAATGTTAGAAAAGGCCACATTAACATAAATTTGATGTGGCCATTGGATGATCAATAGTCACACAAAATACACGTTTCTTCACTTGAAACACCATATGGTCAAGTTTGTTGCATTTATCTTTGTTAATGAAAATGTGGGTTTGTAGGTGATGGCTTTTATAGTCACATTGATATGCACACACAAACACACACATTAACACTTGTGCAACACCACAATTTACTAAACTTGGATAAATCCAAACTAATTATATATATGAAGAACTCTTTAACAACAAGTACTTGATTGTTAATGCGGAATCTTAACAACAAGCAAGAAGAACACAAATACTATTTCACTAATAAACTTCTTTTATTAATATTTCTATTCGTTTAAGTACAAGTTCATTTCACTATACTTTAGGGTTCCTTTATACACTTAGTAAAACCTAGTATACAAAACGTGTAGAAGGATATAGATATCTCTTCCTAAGATATCTCTATGCGTACATATGCCTTCCCTAAACTCTAATAAACTATTATGTTTTTCATAAAGCAGAACTAACTACTTAATACTACGGGACTTAAGCATTTATCGCTAGTATTATTCTTTGTTGAGCTTTTGATTCAATTAACCTCAAAAGCCGATAGCATGCATCATCCTTTCTTTCACCTAACAGCTTCTTCTCAAGCATAGCCCCTGCAAAATCTTGTTTGGAAGTGGATACTCCACTTCTGTAAGCATATAAAGAATTGCAGCTTCTAATTCCAAACAGTGCACCTGACAAGTGTGGAAATATCTCCATCTGATCACTTGTTCTTGAGGCCGCTTCCACATTTCATCATCAAGCATCACGGTGTCTCAAACATGGTCTTCAAGTCACCCCAGAGGACTCTTTCATATTCCTCTTCAGGTCTCTCGTCACCATGCTTCTCCATCATCACCTGGTACATGGTCTTCAAATCATCCCCGGAAAAATCACTCAATAAACCGGGAAAGTTCACATATATAGTGTGCGTGTGATTTTCCCTTACTATCGTAAAACTACCTTTTTCCCATTTTTGATGATCTGAACCTTTGCAATCTTAGCGGAAGTCTTGAACTGTAGGAATGGAGCCCATGGTAAACTCTTCTGATGACGGTTCATCAACCTTATCCTTCATGTACTCTTCCACTTCCTTCTTAACATTTGTCTTATCCTTTTTCACTCCTTTCTTTCCAGTGGATTTCTTCCTTGTCATATTCACAACCGGTTGCTTAACCTCGGCTTCCTCCTCTTTCTTTGCTTTTGGCTTATCACCAAGTTTTTCGCTTAAAGAACCTTTTGATCTCTCGCAATCTTCTACTTCTTAGCATCCTTTGGTTGAAGATTGTAACCCTTCCTTTTAAGCGTTGAAGCTTCCAAATCTGAATCCATTTGAAAAAAATTTATTTTGGTACACTACTTTTTCAAATTCTGCTTTTAGTTCATCCATTCTTCAATTTCCTTAAGCGGCTCAACTTCGGATAGGATTCCCTTGACTTTTGACGTAGTGGATCATATAATCCCTTTGCTCAACTTTGGTCAAGGGTGTTTTCATCCTTTCTCTTTGTTCTCGCTCTCGAGAAGCCTCTTCTTCTCATTAACTAGCTCAACCATTTTACTTGCATAGTCTTCTCCGCCAATATCAGGAAGGATATCTCTATTTACTAATAATCTGGCATTTATACTATCCCATTCTTCATCGGTGTAGAATTTGGCGATTGCTCAATTTCACTTTCCTTTTCATTTGTTCTTCGCTAATTGTGGTTCCTCCCCTGCAGACTTTTGCAATCACTCATCATCCCTTGTTAGTTCGCGACGCGTTTAGCTTCTTGACCTCATCCTCTGCTTGAATCCTAGCAATCTCGCTAAGCTAGCTTCCTCTTACGTGAGTTGCTTTTGGTCTTCAGCTCGAAGATTCTTGCACTATTCCTTTGCCTTCCCTATGCACAAACTCCTCACGGTACTACGGATCACTACCAGGATTAATATGTTCAAGACTTGTATTAACTTCACATCAAAGCGGATTAAAATCTTCATCAAAAGCGATTTAATTTCAGCACCGGACTTATCTTTAGTAAAGTCACCGGACTTATCCACTCCACTAGAACTTACTGCTTCTTTATCCGGTCTCTTCTTAAAGGATTTCTTGTGATGAAATTCTTAACCAAGATTTTAGTTGCTTAATCCTTGAGAACTAATTTGAGTTTCCTCGAGGATTCCTCACCTTACGAGTGCTGTAATGTCTATCCCGTGCTTGAATTTCCCCTCCAATTTCTTAACTCTTTTGCGAGTAGTTCCCAGTGACTTCTTGGTCTTCTTCAATTTTTTCTCCAACTCATCAACCCTTGAAATCGGTTGTGGAACCGCTTGAAGTAGATCTTCCATAGATAAGGAACCGGGTTCTCACTGTAGTAGTGGGTGTTGGAGGTTGTGGTTGAGGAATCACCGGTGGTTCTTCCTCATGGTGAAGGTGAAGGTGGTGGGGGTGTTGGTGTCCTCTGTTCAAACTCTGTTTTCTCCGGTTGGATGTAGGTTGAGCCTGAGCTTACGATGTAGCATAGGAGATGGAGCAGGATGTAGATGTACCTTCGTGGTCGCATTAGCAAGGCAACATAGCGGACAAAGTGGCTTGTGTGCCCCTTCAAAACCCCTTTTCATATTACTAAATATCTTTTTAGTGAAAGGGAGAGCAATGTAAGGATGTTTGCTTTTTGTTTCAACATTTAAGATCATTTGCAAAAATCTTGGGTACATCAAAAACTTTTTCTTATTCTTGGAATTAGCAACCATGGCATCAAAAATCATTTTTGAAAAATTGAAGAGTCTGCCAGTGGAGAGACAGACCAATGCAGAAGCAATATTGCTTCCAAATTGATCCCATCCACCACTTTTAGAGCTCATACAATGTAAAATATGATGCACAATGAAACGCCATTGTGGCGTAAAATGACTCTTCCAAAAAGTGAATGTTCCATCGGTTAGATATCCAATATTTTCCAATCCACGAAAGAGGTCATCATTTAGCAACATTGAAATCCTGAGGCATCACCAATTGAAGCTTGCTCGACCGATTCCTCAGTGATTGAATACTCTAACGTATCAATAGTTGCATTTAACTCTAGTGTCCCGTCAGCAATAGTTCTAGCAAAGATAGCGTATGCGGCTGTTTGACTAGGAATCATATATAGTTGGATTATCAGTAAGGGCATACCTGATATGACTACCCTTTAGAAAGTCCACTATCGCTTTCGAAAGTGCTTTCAGCAGGCTTTTTGAGAAATCCCACTTGATTGTGCTTGTCTACAAACTTTAATTGTGCCATCTTTTATGTTAATTGAAGTACTGGTAGTGCAGGCCAATTAGGGTTTAGTGTTGGTGAGGAGACTTAATCGAAATAAAAGAATTAAACTTTTAAATATTAGGATAAAGTAATTAAAGGATAAATATGAATTCTAAAAATAAAAATTATCCATATAAATACTTCTGACCACCTAAAATTAGGTAACGGTACTATTTAGACAGTAAAAATCATTTTTTACTTTTTGCACTACCGACTAAAGAATGGTCAAACAGACTTTATAATGACATCACCGGAATTAACTCACGTACTATAGCACATCAACTATACGAGCTTCCATACATCTCCAATCTGTGAGAAATTTTGCTTTTCAACATATCCTTAAACAAAAAAATATACCTAACAGATTTAACTAATATTAAGTCTTTTATTATAAACATAAATCCTTAAAAAAGTACAAAAAATCAAATGTCTATATGCTTTAAAAGAGTGAAATATGATAAAGGTAGAGTGTGACAACTTGACCATAACATGGTTCACTTGGACTTTCGTATAACAACACCTCCACAGTCGGTTCGATAGTAGTCTGTTCGTGATTCGTTACCCAAGTCACGTCGATCCACACGTGGCAATATGTTATCATTGTCTGTTGGTGAATGGCGGTACTAAATTCCTCATCGGCTTCGTCATACTTATCTTTGTAATTCTTGGGAGGTGTCTTAAACACAATAGACAATTTTTATCTACCGGTCTTTCACATAAAACACTTGTCGTGCTTGTGCGGCTAATATGAACGGATCAACCTTGTGGCCTAAACTATTCAGGTCAACCAATGTATACCCAAGAGTAGTATCACGTTTCACACCACCAACTTTGTGATTAACCCAGTCACATTTGAAAAGAGGAACTTGCATGTAACGGTAATCTAGTTCCCATATCTCCTGTAAAATCCCATAATAATATGCTTTTCTTGTGGTTGCAACTTCTTTAGATATGTGCATATCTAATGCCTCAACACTAACCCCACTGTTCTAGTAAACTTTGCCTTCATGATCTTTCGTATGAAAAGTATACCCATTGATGTGATATGCATCGTATTTCACTACGGTGGCGCATGGTCCATAGGATATCCACCTTACAGTTTCTGATACACTTTCTTTGTCGATTTATAACTCTCTCTCAACTCAATTTCATTACAAGTATATATTAGCTCAAAAGAATAAGTACACCAATTTTCAGATCAAAATGAGCCGAGAAATAAGGTTTAGAAAGGGTATGTTGAGTAACATAAGATTAATTACTTCTTTGCGTAACAACTTGGCAAAAGATTTCTTTGTGCTCATTCTCGAAATGCTATTCGCTTACCCGGGTTTTCGCTTTCAAAACTTGCTTGTGTCGCCTGAAACAATGTGTTTGATTATCATATTTGATACATCATTTTCAAGATACTAAATAGACATGTGTTAGTAAGACTTACTCGATATACGGTACAATTTCATCTCTATTATTTATTACATACAAATGTGCTTTCTCGAAGAGTTCGTAGAAACTTCACTTGATTTCTTGGGCCGACAATGGCTTTCCTTCCTCATTTTCATCTGTTTCATGTTTATCAGGTGGGATACCAACAGTTTTCATAGATTTATGATATTCGCTAAAAACTCTATTGTTTCTTCCGTAATAGTCTCCTGCAATGCATCCTTACGGTCTATTTCGTTCCGCACATGTCCTTTAATAACCTTCATACATCTTTCGAATGGATACATCCACCGAAAGCATATGGGACCGCATAATTTTACCTCCCTAGTTAGGTGCATAGTCAAATGTATCATAATATCAAAGAATTATGGAGGAAAGAACTTCTCGAGTAGGCACAATGTCACTACGGTTACGCTTGCATATTATCTAGTTCTTGCAATATTATTTCTTTGCAACATATTGATTTAAAGAAAAAGCAAAACCCGATAATAGCATATCGTGTGGGTGGGTGCATGATTGAAGCGTATTGCAATGGGCGTAAACTCTTGCATTAGCATGTGATAGTCATGCGATTTTAGGCCAATGAGCTTCCTATCCTTTAGGCTCACCAAACAAGAGAAATTTGAACAATAGCCTTGTGGTACCTTGATGTTGTGTAAAGTTTCACAAAAATATCTTTTCAAAGCATTCGTTAATGTGTAACTTTCTTTGGAGGTAGTGTTGTTTTGTCTTGTTCTTGCATAGCAAACAACTCTTGTTTTACCCCAACTCAACCGGATCCAATCGAGCATTCAGTCCATCTTTCGTCTTTCCTGGAACATGTAGCAAAGTTCCAACGAGACTCTTAGCAACATTCTTTTCTACATGCATAAAATCAATACAATGTGGAATAGAATTATGCCTCCAATACCTAAGTTTTCGATACCAAATGTTGAATTTCTTCCAATACGCACCGTTTTGTCCATTCACTTGGCTTGAACTACCCTCTACTGTATGTTTGTTTTACGCTTTTGAATCTTCCCACCTCGCCTCGTATCTTCTTGGTTTTCTCATGCATTATTGTTTGTTGTTTTCCTTTTCCCCACTTATTTTCAATATGTTGTACCTCGTTGTATATTTGTTCCCTGGTCATTGGATTTGGAGCCGGGAGAAATTCTTGTTGTCCATTAAATGCCTTCCTTTGCCTTACGAGCGGATGGTCATATGGTAGATATCGATGTGACCAACATAACTTTGCTTGGATGAGGCGTAAAGTCTAACACGGTTTGTATCTTTCCCACATACTACACAACCTTTGAATCCACATGCACGGGCAGCCACATAATGTGCCAAGTGCATGGTAATCATTTATTGTCCATAACACAACGGCACGTAGATTAAAGTTATCTTTTGTGGATGCATCATATGTATCAACCCTTGTATCGAATAAGGTTTTCGATCATCAACAAAGCGGTTCTAGAAAAACATCGATATCATTTTCCGGGTATCCCGATATTAATACCGAAAGCATGATAAACTTTCTTTTCATACACAACCATGGAGGAAGGTTGTATATGACAGTTAAAACTGGCCATACACTGTGATGCCTATTTCCCGAGTTGACGTCAACCCCATCAGCCGATATTCCTAGCCGTAGATTTCTTGGATCTTTAGCAATTTCGGGGAATTTTTCATCTATGGTACGCCATGCCTTTGAATCTTCGGGGTGACGTAACACACCATCTGTTATCCTCCGTGTCGCGTGCCATCTTAAATCTTCTGAAATACTTTTTAGCTTAAATAGTCGCTGCGATCTTGGTATAATTGGAAAGTACCACATTACCTTTCTTTGGAATGTTTTCGTTAACTTTATGTGTCTTTCATACACTTTATGTGTCTTATTATCCACCTTCCATCTTGATATCCCACAAGTTCGACACGCAGTCAAATCCTTGTCATCCTTCCAGTAAAGAAGGCAGTTGTTGATACATACATGTATCTTTTTGTATCCCGATCCCATCAATTTCAAAATTTTTTTGGCTTGATAAGTTTTTTCCACCATTTCGTTACAAGATCTTCTTTAACAATCCTAGTAATTCAAGAAAGAACTTATCGAGCATCCGTACTTACCCTTCAAGTTGAGTAGTTTAACTATTGCGGAAAGCTTTGTGAAGTCGGGACATCCTGCGTAAAGAGGCTTCTCTGCGTCTAATAATAATTGTTGAAACTTGACAAGATCATCCTCATCAAAATTATCTATTATAGCATTAACCATTTCTCATTCTTTGGGGCATCTATTGGAATATATGAAGCAAAATCCGTGTCGTCAACAAACTCTGTTGTAGCGTTAATAGGTGTTTGGTACTTATTGATGACTCATCCTTCTCTCCATGTTTAGTCCAGTTTAGGTAGCTTAGATCAAACCCATTCTTGTGAATAAATGGAACTACACTTTCTCCACTTTATGCTCCATGTGGTTTAAACAATCCGTACACGGACATGGCATTGAAAGATCATTTTTCTTAACTCGTGGGTCGATGTTCCCCATCTTCGCAAGTTGTGTATCTTGCATAATCAATAAACGTTGCTACTCCATCAACATAAGATTTGTTGGTCCTATTAGTTCCTATCCAAGACTTGTCCATGTTTATAAACGTGTCCCACTTATCCGGCGGCAATGTTTATAAATGTAGTCCCTGCAGCCATGTTAAAAAAGACAGGTCAAGTTATTGAAGATTATACAAGACAACATCAAAATTCAATTGATGATCTTAAAAGTTTAAAAAGACATTCCAAGTAATGAGGATAGCTCAAAGATTGAATGTGGTATTGAATTATGCTAAGAATTGAATAAAGTCTAATGAAACAGTTCCTAAAGGGATGTTTGGGTCAAGGAAAAATAAGAAATTAACTAGCTAAATTATGGTTCCATGTTCATGTGGTAACAGCTTAACATGGTTTCTTAAATTTTTAACCAATTAACTATCTAAATTTAACAAGAAAATGACATAATTTACAAGAGGATATCTCAAAACAAATGTTCAATTAGCTAATAGGCATAACAGGGTTATTTTATGTGTTACAACGATGTGTACAAAAGGAAGATAACAATACTTACTAGTGGTGACGGGATTGGTGGGTCTATGACGGGAGAGTTGTGGTGGTGACGGGATTTGTGGTGAGATTAGAGGGAGGTGTGGCTGATGCAGTAGGAGGAGGAGGAGGAGGAGTTAATTTTTGCAATTAGTTTGGAATGGCCTTGATGCAACTTTGGGGGGAATAAATTTAATTTGTGTGGGGAATTTTAAATTTGCTTAAATTTTTGAAAAGTTTTCATATTAGTTTAAAAATGTTTTTTCTCTTATGATTTAATGATTTTTTCATTTAATTAGTTTAAAAAGGTTTTTTATTCATAATAAATAAAATAAAATTCATAAAAATACAATTTAATATATATATATATATATATATATATATATATATATATATATATATATATATATATATATATATATATATATATATATATATATATATATATATATATATATATGTTTAAGTATTTAGGACTTTTATAAAATAATTTTAAATTTTATGCTTAAATTTACAATATTTGGTATTTTTAGGATTAAGTGCATTTTAGGTTATTTCGACTTTTGTTAGTTGATTTATTTGCTTATTTAGTTGTTTTTAGTTAAAAAAAAAGTAAAGTAACTCCAGTACCGTCTTCCACGGGTTATGGGTCCCAATACCGTCTTCCACGGTGCATGTGGGAGGTTGAGGCGTAAATTCTTGACCTTACCTAAGGTAGAGAGGCCTCGGTTCTACCAAAGGTTGAAAAGAACCTCCAGCCTTGCAAGGGGTGAGGATCGAACCCTTGAGAGGCGCTCCGTTCTACCAAAGGTAGAAAAGGACCTCCGGCCTTACAAGGGGTAAGGATCGAACCCTTGACCTCTTTCTCCAGAGGCAAGAGTGTTAACCACTTGATCTAACCTTGGTCTTTTTTGTTTTTAGTTTATGTTTCATAAATTTATTCACAAAATCCAAATATCTTTCATTCTTCTTTATCACCCGATCCACGAACGACGCGAATTTCCATTCAAACTCGTTGGGACTTAAACGACACAGGAATATCTCATATTTCTAGAAAATATTGTGTTTTAACTTTATTTTACCAAATTGGGATTTTCATTCTCGTGCTTGATAAATTGACCATTTGGTCGGGTTTTTCATATGCTTACATTTTATATATACTATTGATTGAATCATGTGGTAACATGACACTCTAAGCAACTATAACCCAATACTTTTGACTCATATTATAGTGTGAAGGTTATATGAACTGTATTAAAGTTATTAAAGGTGGGTACGTTAATTTTGACATTTTCGGATGACATAAAATCATTAACTCACGTGTCTTACTCAAAACAACGTGTGAAAATGTGTTTAGGTTTCGCACGTTGAGCGCGGTAACACAACCCTTGTGCGTTTTTAGATTCGTTTAGTCGATCCTATACGTTTTTGTCGTGTTCATACGTTTTCTTAGTTTTGTACATGTTTTCTTCCGATTTATGGCGTTTTTACCGTTTTCGTCTCTTTTCATATGTTTTCGTCGGTTTTTATGCGTTTTACACTTTTACACATTTTCATACGTTTTACGTTTGCGTCATTTTCATCGTTTTCCACCGTTTCGTATGACTTTGTCCTTTTAATAAGTTTTATACATTTTTGTTTTGTTTACGTTTTTCGTCCGTGTTTACACTTTGTCATTGGGTTTTCATGTTTTTAGTCCGTTTGTATAAGTTTTTGACCGTTTTAGATCCGTTTCTACCCGTTTTCATCTATTTTAGAGCGTCTTCGGCGTTTTCATACGGTTTCATATGTTTTACATATTAATGTACATTTTCTTAAGTTCCATACGTTTTCTTACGTTCTTACACGCGTTTTAGTCGTCGTTAGTCGTTTTTTCCGTTTTATCCGTTTTAAGACTTTTGGTCAACCCGAAGCGGTTAATTCATATTCGGTTTTAAACGCCGGTTTAATTCTAGTTGGTTTGGTTCGGTTTTCGTGTTGAACCGAATAAAAATTACCGATTTACGAAACCAAACAACCCGATAACCAAGCGGATAAACACCCTAATTTATAGTGATAGTTTAAAAGGAGGACTTGTTTTGCGGTTTTAAAGTTTAGGTCTTTATAGTTTGAATTCATAAGGAGTTACAAGTATCTTCTCTATCACACTATCCCACAACTCTTCTTCAACCTTTCTTATCAATCTTTCAATAATATCATATTTTACCCAATTTCATTATCAATGGTAGCACCATCACCACAAAACCATTTGGCTAAGCGTGTTATTGATGACCTAATTGAGTTTAGCGGGGAGACATCTGTTGATGGTTACATGAGTTTCTTCAAGGCTCGGCAAATTTCCGGTCCGTGGCTTTATAAACCGGATCTGTGAAGAGGCCACCACAGGTAAAGAATGAGATTGCGGATTTAATGCTTTAATTGCTGAGATGGTAGCTATTGGAGATGGGGATGAATATTTTGACACGTTGATGGATCTTAGGCATGACCCGGAGGTTGCGGGGACTAAGCTGCGAGGGTTGAATGATCTCATTACTCAAGGCGAGGAGGATATGAGACCAAGGAAGAACAAATTAAGTCGATGAATGGTTGAAGGGTTGTTCGCTATGTAAAGGGATGGTTTCTTTTGCTCTAGTGTCATCTGTTTATAATGTCTAATGTCTTGGTTTAATATTATGGTTTGTAGATATATTAACAATGAAACATGTATGGATCTTTTGATGGTTTATCCAATGGAATGGAATGGGATGCGCTCGCTAGTTTGTTTCATCTTTTTTAATGTTGTTTTGCATTTAGGAATTGGTTGTGGTGTTTAAGTTCATATCTGGTAGAATGTATTATTGTAGGTTTGAGGTTGATCCAATCACAATGGTGCATCCCATGTGTCATTATCAATGTTGAGCCATGGATATGCGGTTCATAAGTGCTTTGCTTAGGTTGTTCATTTTTTAAGTTGTTGTCAATTTTAGGGTGTTTTGTTGTTGTTTTTGCTTTAAGTTAATTGCATTTACATGATTTCTTGATTTTTTTAAGCTGTTGGAGGATGTTAGAGCTTATTTAAGTGCTTATAAATAGCTTATTTATAGACTTAAAGTAAGGTCTCGAGGTTGTTGTGTCGCCATGATCCTTGGTTGGATTTGATTATTTTTGTGCTTACTTGTTTATCCGGAACGCTTATTAGTTATAGTTGCTTAATTAGCTGCTTTAATTCCATTTTTTGATTTTGTTTCTACATTTGTATGCGTCATGTGGTGAGATTTTAGTGTAGCTGCAGTTATATGTTTCTTTGATGGTTTGAAGTTATATGGGTGTTTGGGTTTGGGTAAGAACCATTTATGTCATGGGTGTGTTGGTTTTAAAATGCAGCCAAAAATGAAATATTTAAATTCTATATTATCAATTTGGAGCCACATTTTAAAATTATGAAATTTGAAGCCAAATTTCAGCCAAAATTTTTAAAAGTACTTAGGAAATTATGGTTCCTTAATTGAAAAATCGCCCATAATGAGACCTAATTTTACTCCAATAAATCGGGATTCAAGCAAAACAAACGTAACTTCAATTTTACACCATTATTTACCAATTAAGTTTACTAATTTTCTTTAACACATTACTTCTGACGAATCATGGCAACTCAAACCAATTGTCTGGATGATTTGGTTTATTCGATCGTGAAAATGATAACTCATTTGGATATGAATCGAGGCTTATTCATGAGGGTGAGGATCTTTGAAAACAACCATTCAAATGCTAATGTTGTTAAGAGGGCATAACTAGGTTAGCTAAGTTTCACGGGGATTATGGAAAACCGGCGGAATAAAGGTCGTGTAACCTTCGATGCACTAAATAGGATATCGAGGAAAAACAGGGCATTGTTTTCGAGTTTTTTGGGTGATTTGGTTCGTGAGCATATAGGTGTCGGGATTCTATCCACGGAGGAAGGTTGATTCTGAAGCAAGAGATAAAATGTGGGACGAAATCACGGTACACATATACTTTTTTTTACTAGTAGTGGCTTGGTCAGTAGGTACAAGGTGTTAATAAGTTTATCTTTGCATTTACATTGTGTGCAACTAATTAACAACATTGTGTTAATCTTTGCAGCGATATTTTGATGTTGACTTGATAGTCCAAAGCGATAATGAATCGTCTTGGTCAACTTCTAAGGAATTTCAGAAGGAAATTGACCGAAAACTACATATTGCCCATCCAAAATACCCTTTCAAAACTTAATGAAGTCCCTACAAGTATAGTGCAATTATAAAAGCTGAAGATTGGGTAAATTTTGTAAACTACACGGCCACTGAGGAATACAAGGTGTTAATTATTCATTTTATTCAAGTTCAAATATCTGTCACATTTGATGTTTCCATATATATTAGTTGTATACTATCAGCATTACTACATCTAAACACCTTTTTTTTTGTGTTGCAAGGTGAAATCAGCTGCATCTAAAGTGGCTGCGTTCCAAGTCACGTTTATCAAAGATAGAATGGGGACGAGGTGGATACTCGTGTGATGGATAAAATGGTAACATTAAACATTAAAATTTGCATTTAATAGCATCATACTTTCGTTTATATTGGTTTATCTTACAAGTGTATGTATTTGATGTTTATAAGATCGAGAATAAAGAAATTGAACTAGATGAAGAACCACCGCGTGGTATGCTGTGGTTGAAAGGAAGGGTGAATAAAGAAGGAGAATTTCACGATGATGATATCAGAACAGTTGGACAAAAATTGTAAGTTTGACTCATTTTATGATTATGTTTATTGTTAGTTATAAGTTAATATTGATAGTGTATTAGTTAAAACTGAGTGTGTATTAGTTAAAGCTGTTAGTTATAAGTTAATATCGTTATTTATAAGTTAATATTGTTATTTAAAATTTAATACTGGTAGAATTAAATAACCTATTTCCCATATTGTGTAGAAAGAGACGGAGGAGAAGATCAAACAAGGAACCTTGAAGCTTGATCATGGCAGCGATGCCATGACATTTGTATTAGGTAAGGAAAAGGGAGGATATGCGAGAGGAGTGGGAGGTGGAGTAACCTAAAAGAGGTATTTTGATGCACTCGAATCGGACAAGCATCGATGAAAGAGTGGTGTCACTTCAAAGTGAACTTGATAATGAGAGGCGTAACGTCAAGAAAAGAGGCGGTAATATCTGAGTTTGATGAAACAATTGGTCGCGACAAAGTGGGGATTGCGTCAACTGCAACTCCATTGACACAAAAGGAAGTAAGACATAAGAAAGTAACATTCCATTTTTTTTACCCTTTTAAATCTTTGCAGTCTTCTTAAACAATTTATATTTCGTGTGTCTCCGGTGAACATTAATCTTATAAATAGCGTCGATGAGGATGCGGAACACGTGTTCTTTGGGCGTGATAAAATTGCGAGCATTGAGAAGTCTAATGGACTTGCAACTTTGGAAAAGGAAATGGAAATAAGTGTAAGTAATAAATCACCCCCATGGGATTTTTGAATTCTACATACATGTATTATTTACCGTGTATTATACATATAGGAAAGCTGTTAAATCACGCATCTAAGAAATCGACTAGATCAAAACGAAAGGATTCTTCACGTCAACTTTCCGGATCACAAGAAAATGAGTCTCCATTAACAATACTACCACAAGTATGTATTTAAACATTTTCATATGTTCTTTAGTTTAATTAATTCCTGATACATATATACATGCAACAAATTATCTTTTTAGGTAATTAAGTGCGGATTGTGGCACTTAAAGAAATCAACTATTATTGCGGAGGGTACCGTGTACAAAACGGATGGAAAACAAATGCTTCATAACAAACCACTCCCAAAGGATTGCTACAGAGTGTCTATTGAAATAGCTTTAGTGGATGCAATGCATACCGGATGTAGGAAGTAACGGTCTCAAAGCTTAAGGATGAGGTGGTTTTATGCATGGCCAAAGGATCAAGTGGTTTTCGATGAAAAGGTACATACATGCATGTGTTTTATAAACCTACATATATCATTTTTCATATTTAAGTAAGTGTTTGATACCCCGGCTTTTGTTTCCTACAGGTAACACCACCAAGTAACATAAAACTGATTGGTGAAACGAACCGCACCTAAAATACAAGCGGCCTCGTCTCTAGTGATACCATGCAAAAGGAAGCTAAGAAGATCAAGAGTTAGAAGTCGTTAAATTATTGAGAATTTTATTATGTACGACATTACAATTTTATATACATTCTAATTTTATTGTATTTGATATATATATATATATATATATATATATATATATATATATATATATATATATATATATATATATATATTTGAATTTGTTTTGATATATATTGATTTCTTATATGTGACTAAAAGATTCATATAGTCACAATTATTAACACTTTTTAGTCACAGTTTGCTTAATTCGATGTGTGACTAAATGTTAGAAAAAGGCCACACAAACATAAAATTCAAGTGGCCATTGGATGATCAATAGTCACACAAAACACACATTTCTTCACTTTACACACCATATGGTCACACTTATTAACACTTTTGGCCACTTTATGCTTAATTGTATGTGACTAAATACACAAGACAAACATGCTTTGTGTGACTAAATGTTAGAAAAGGCCACACAAACATAAAATTAATGTGGCCATTGGATGAGCAATAGTCACACAAAACACACATTTCTTTCACTTAAAACACCATATGGTCACACTTATTAACACTTTTGGCCACTTTATGCTTAATTGTATGTGACTAAATACCCAAAACAAACATGCTTTGTGTGACTAAATGTTAGAAAAGGCCACACAAACATAAAATTCATGTGGCCATTGGATGATCAATAGTCACTCAAAACACACATTTCTTCACTTTAAACACCATATGGTCACATTTATTAACACTTTTGGCCACTTTATGCTTAATTTGTATGTGACTAAATACCCAAAACAAACATGCTTTGTGTGACTAAATGTTAGAAAAGGCCACACAAACATAAAATTAATGTGGCCATTGGATGATCAATAGTCACACAAAACACACATTTCTTCACTTAAAACACCATATGGTCACACTTATTAACACTTTTTGCCACTTTATGCTTAATTGTATGTGACTAAATACACAAAACAAACATGCTTTATGTGACTAAATGTTAGAAAAGGCCACACAAACATAAAATTCTTGTGGCCATTGGATGAGCAATAGTCACACAAAACACACATTTCTTTCACTTTAAACACCATATGGTCACACTTATTAACACTTTTAGCCACTTTATGGTTAATTGTATGTGACTAAATACCCAAAACAAACATGCTTTGTGTGACTAAATGTTAGAAAAGGCCAAACAAACATAAAATTCAAGTGGCCATTGGATGATCAATAGTCACACAAAACACACATTTCTTCACTTTAAACACCATATGGTCACACTTATTAACACTTTTAGCCACTTTATGCTTAATTGTATGTGACTAAATACACAAAACAAACATGCTTTGTGTGACTAAATGTTAGAAAAGGCCACACAAACATAAAATTAATGTGGCCATTGGATGAGCAATAGTCACACAAAACACACATTTCTTCACTTAAAACACCATATGGTCACACTTATTAACACTTTTGGCCACTTTATGATTAATTGTATGTGACTAAAACAAACATGCTTTGTGTGACTAAATGTTAGAAAAGGCCACACAAACATAAAATTCAAGTGGCCATTGGATGATCAATAGTCACACAAAACACACATTTCTTTACTTTAAACACCATATGGTCACACTTATTAACACTTTTAGCCACTTTATGGTTAATTGTATGTGACTAAATACCCAAAACAAACATGATTTGTGTGACTAAATGTTAGAAAAGGCCACACAAACATAAAATTCATGTGGCCATTGGATGATCAATAGTCACACAAAATACACGTTTCTTCACTTTAAACACCATATGGTCACACTTATTAACACGTTTGGCCACTTTATGATTAATTGTATGTGGCTAAATACATAAAACAAACATGCTTTGTGTGACTAAATTTTACAAAAGGCCACACAAACATAAAATTCAAGTGGCCATTGGATGATCAATAGTCACACAAAAGACATATTTCTTCACCTTAAACAACATATGGTCACACTTATTAACACTTTTGGCCACTTTATGCTTAATTGTATGTGACTAAATACCCAAAAAGAAACATGCTTTGTGTGACTATACAGTGTTTATGGTCACTAATACGGATTAATCCAACAAAATTTGTACCTAATTAGTCACACATGTTACGGTTTTGGTTACTCTTTTGCAATAGAGACTAAAAAAAAGTCAAACACATGACCATAGAGTACCTATGGTCGCGGCACCTTTAGTCACACACGGCTGAAAAATCATGTGTGACTATATGTATATCGTCACACATATTCGGTGTGGCCAAATCCACTTTTTGTTCTAGTGTTGTCTATTATCTTAGTTGATTAATGATCTAATGTCACGATAGGTCATTCGTTGTGTACTTAATGCTTGATTAAATCTTTGTGAAACTTAGAATATAACTCCTTGAGTAGTTGTAAGCTAAACCATCCAAAGAGTGCCTTAGAGTAAGAGTTTATTATCCCTGGTGGGTTTTGTAGACGAGACCCTTTGGTAAGTTCAAAGAGTTAGGGAGAAACGCATACCCTACAACTTTAGACACACAACACAACTAAGAATAAGGACGTGACAATTCAACCACCAATAGGAGATAATTAAGGAGTAGTAAAACCTAAGTAAACACATCTTTAAACTATCATACGGGCACACAATAATTAGACATAGACTACATACACCTTAGACTAGATAATTAGATAAGTAGAGTAATCGGTAGAAATACCAACCCCCAAATCCAATCCCCGAGATTCGTACCTTTCAATTTCCTAAAAAACATAAAAAGATAAAAAATAATCTTCCTCAACCCCAACCTTAGCGTAGTAACTTCTCACTAGCATTCCTATTCCCCTAGAGAACGATATCAATACCCGTGGCTTACCCTAATTACTATACTACAACGATTAGGTTCACTGCCTAGGGTGTTATAAAACTTGCTCGAAGAAAAAGAAGTTCCTTTGACCGTAACGACGCTGTAGCGTTATCGTTATCCATTAAAAAGCCCGGCTGCGATTTTCGTGAAAAAACGAAAATTTACATCTTTAGAATCTGGAAATTTTTTTACAAAACATCCATTATGACTCGATACAAGCATTTGACTCGAACAAACACACATATATATCTTTTAATTAATTTTTATTCTCATGTTCACGCTTTTGAAAAGCGATGTGTAATCCTCCTACACTTATCCTTTATGTAAAAATACCTTTATATGCAATTAAGACGAGGTTAAAAACAAAATAAAGCATTTTTAAAAATTTAAACATGAGAATAAGCAATCAATAAAATATATATGACACTAACAAGCAAACAATTAAGCATGGGTTGCCTCCCACCTTTTCTTTATTTATGAGTCTTGTAGCTAGAATGGTGAAGTCGGCTCTTCATGACTTCATTACGTCACCTTCTTCCTTCGCTTTCCCGTCAAAAGGGCGTAGACGCGTTGTATGCTTACCGTGGATTCCTTGCCAACGCCGTCTATTATGGTGACGGTTTTATCCTTTAGATTGGTTTCCTTATCGCAAAAGGCCCAAACCATCTTGGTTTGTTTCTACCTTGTAATGCCCTTATCAGTGATTTGTACAGAAGTACTTTTTCTCCCTTTAGAAATTCCTTAGGGTTCCTTTGTGCCTTTGGTATCGAAGTGGGATTATTTCCTATCTTCTTATCGGGCTTCCACAATGTTGCATGCAATCCTTGAACCATAAAATTTCTAAGCCCTTTTTCCCAATCATTCATTTTCTTCTTAACTATATTGCTAGGGACTTGTGGACTTTCATCCGTAATCTTCTCCATGATCTTAAGAGGATATCTTGGAACGATGGGTATCCTAGTGTACCCTTTTCCGCTTTTAAGTATCATGATGCCCTCCCCGCATTTGATGGTTGCCTTGGCGGTGGCCAGAAATGGTGTCCCAAGAATGAGTGGCATGTTTCTATCTTCCTCAACATCTATAATCACGAAATCCACCGGATAAACGATATTAGCCACCTCTATTAAAATATCCACCGCGATTCCTATGGGGTAGACATAGGTGTGATTAACTAAGGAAAGTCTAAGATCGGTCTTGGCTGGCTTTTCCCTAGTCAACTTATTATAGATTGATAATGGCATTATGTTCACATCGGATCCCCGACGCCTAAGGCATTTATATTATCAATATCACTTATGCTACATGGTATCACGGTTCCCCTGTGGTGTCTCGTTTTTGTTAATGGTTTTTAGAACTAACTCATCACAGGTCCCATAGGCGTGGCCATACTTCTTGGTTATATTTTTCCTTCAAGGGCTTCCCTAAGAACCTCATTGTACCTAAAGTTGTTTACTTGGTTTGCAATGGTTTTTTGTTAATTTCGTGCTTAAGGTAGTACTCAATGGTCTCGGGCTCATTATTAGGTTCAGCCTCCTCCCTCTTGCTTTCCTCGCTTCTTCACCTCAACCTTTCCATCCTCGTATAATGGAAATGGCGTTAACAAACGGTGGGAGGACAATCGCTGCTTCTACTAGTACCTTTTCTGAACTTTTGTCTTGGTATATTCTTTTACCGTAGTTCATCATTTCTGCCATTTTTGCTTGCATTTTCCTCTCTCGCCTATAAACCTCCTCTTCAAATTTGGATAATCTCTCCGTATGAGCTGCCATGTACTCCCTCATTTGTTCCTTAAAGCTTGGTGAGAGTGGTATTGGGGAAGTAGAGCGGAAGCGCCTTCGAATTAGGGTTTTGCTCATGACTTGGGGATTCAAAAAGGTGTTGGGTGGTTGGTGGAATTGGCGAATTGATCAGCTTCTCGAGGGATTTGTACGGGAGCTCTTTTATGCCTTTCCATAAGATAATCAATCCTTCTCTCAATAGCACTCATTTGCTCCTCGGTGATGTAAGATTCAAGAGGAGTTGATATGGCATTAACCGTTAACGGGGGTTTCGTGAGATTCATTCCATTCTTAAGTAGCTTTGATCAACAAGCTCTTCTATAATATCCCAAGATTTCTCTGCATTAAAGTCACTGAGCCTTCCAACTTCGGCGGCTTGATCAATGGATCGACGAGTGATGAAATCGATATGGTCATAGAAGATTTGGATTTGAAGCCAAAGATCAATGCCATGATGAGGGAGTTTACGGAGTAGGTCTTTGAATCGAGTCCATGCGTAGAGATTCACCTTGAAGTTGTTGAAACGTTTAGATGTCTCGCCTAAGTTTAGTGGTTCTCTCCCGGTGGGAAAAATTGAGCAAGGAAACGAGAGGTGAGATCATCCCAACTTGAGATGGAGGGAAGTCGCTCAAGCCAATTACTAGCTTGGTCCCATGAGAGAATTGGAAGAGACCCAGACGCGTGGTCTCGGTAGTAGCATCAAGGTCGATGGAATCGACAATTTTAAGGAAATCCTTAAGATCTTTGATTAGGATCTTGAACGAAGTCCATGGAATGCACATCCGCTTTGCACCAACCGGATGGTGCCTGATCAGCGAGGTAGTAGTTTGGGCTTGGTCGTGAAGCTCAATGGTGTTCCTATAGCCTAGGTGGCTTGGTCTCGAGTATTCACCAAGAGTACGGGCTCTTGGCGGGTCATTTGTGGTAGGTTGATGAATGGTGGTTGGTTATCACCTTCTATGATGAAAAGTGATGGGGTTTACGAACAAAGGTCACTTAAAAAGGGATAGATTATAGAAAGCTAAAAATGAGAAAAAATTTACTTGATAGGAATCAAGCAAAGAAACCTAAACGAGGTGGACTACTACTAGCTATTCTATTCACGGCAAATGCTGCAAATTTACAAAAACTTGATAACGCTACACGCAGCCGTCGATTGAGAGTCAAAGGAACTTCCTTTTAAATCGTAGAGCGATTTTTCAACACCCAGGCAAAGGAACCTAATCGTTGTAGTATAGTATTAGGGTAAGCCACGGGTATTGATATCGCTCTCAGAGGAATAGGAATGCTAGTGAGGAGTTACTACGCTAAGGTTGGGGTTGAGGAAGATTATTTTTATCTTTTTTTATATTTTTTAGGAAATGGAAAGGTACGAATCTCAGGGTTTGGATTTGGGGGTTGGTATTTGATCCGTGCTAAACCGTCAAGTTTTCTCACACAAGCTAGCCACTTGTGAATGGCTAACCGTAAGAAACTTAAAGCAGTGCATAACAAATGCAATGAAGATCGAGGAGAGTATAGTGTTTCCCGTGTTATGTCCAAACGAAATGCGAGAATAGTCAAACGAATAGTGATGAGAGAATTTGAACTAAAAAAAGAGATATGATTGATTATACTTAAAGAAAAAGTTTATAAATTACAGGGGCTTAAATGCAAATTAAAGAAAATTAAAAAGATAAATTATATTAAATAAACGCTATCACTATTTGCAAAATGATGTTTATGATTTTTCTTTTATAAAAGTTAAATTAAAAACTACGTGGCGTAAAAGAAAATGTTAACCTGAAACAATATTAATTCTAAAAATATGAAATGACATTTTACAAACCTAATGATAAGAGAAAAATTTTTAGAAAAAGAAAATTATTTTAATTACTATTTATCTAATTATTATTAATTAAAACTATTTTACTTATTTAATAATACCTTAAAATACAAGAAAATAAGAAATAAAGCTAGAAAAATGAAATTATGACTTGGAAAAATCTAAAATAACTAAAGAGACTTTTCAAAACTAATTTTGTATTTTTTTGATTATTTTCTATTTTCTATGAATTAAAAACTATTTAAAACTAATTAAATTGCTAAAAATTACAAATTAAACTATGAAAAATCTGGAAAAATAATTTTTTTGCTTTTTATATTTATCTTAACCTAGGAAAAATGAAAACTTATTTTTTTGAAGTTTTTCCGATTTAATTGTATTAAAAGCTAATTAAAAATGCCTAAAAACTGTTTTAAATGAAGAAAAATAGCAAACAGAGCTAGAAAAATATGAAAAATTCAGGAAAAGTCTAAATTAATATTATGAATCTATGAAAAATATAAAAACATGGGCTTGTGTGTAGGATTATGAAATCAGTTACAAGTGCTTATAAATAAGCACTTTGAATAAGCAAATGAAAACTAGAAAGTACCAAATGAACACAGAAGCTATAATATGCTAAAACTACTCAAAAGCAACTTATTACAACTATCCTAAACCTCTAAAATGCAAACTACTATGATTATGATGATTTGAGTTAAGTGCTAAAAACAGTTTTACCACTACTTTTAAGCTAAAGAATAAGCTACCCAATAAGCTGAGACTTAAAACCAAAAGTTGGAACCTAAAATAGACCTGGCCAATAACTTGTAAACCAAAATGAGCCTTGGACAAGTTCTTATGAGCTTGTGCCAAGCTTTGACAAACAAAGTACACTCGGCCATTCTTGAGTGTGTGGAGGAGATAAGACAAAATCACAAGCCATTTTGGAGCTTATAAAAAATTTACAAAAATCTACAAAAATGATATTAAGAAAATAGACCAGTTGAAGTTTTTAAACCCCAAGTATCACTTGATTTGGCCCAAAACTGAACCCATGAAAAATCATCCCAGTTGGGTGAAAACCGGATTTTTAGTTTTTGACTTTTGAAACAGTTTTAAGAAGTTTGACTTTAATGAACTTTGGTTCAATCTTATGAACTGAATTTGATGGTTTGTGATGAAATGAGACTATGCAAGCTATCTCTATGTAATGCAAACACAAAACAAGCTTTTGCTTTTACAAAATCCTATGAGCTTAAGCCATTAAGACAGATCTTAGGTGATTTTGACCAAGGGAGTTTGCAGACACAATGTTATGACTAGAATGGTTTTCAAATGACTAAAGAAATGAAAAACAACTGATCTTAGCTACTGCATTTCCCTCTAACACATATTGGTCATAAAATCCAAAAACCACTTTTTACAATTGATTTGAACTATAAGCTAAGCTAAACACCTAACTAGTTTGTATTATGGATTAAACTGAGTCTACTTATCCTAGTTACCACTAATTAAACAGTTCTGAACTATTTATGACCACGGATACACATACAAGCACAATATGCAAACTGGATTGAAAATGGAAATTGAAATATAAACTCACAGATGTCCTTATTTTGCGGCTTAAACCAAACCCAAACTATACTATTCTATACCAAACCATCCCATTCCGACTCTGCAACAACCCATCATCATTTCCATTTCCATTTGAGCCGGTTGACTTTCGTTGACCAGATATCAAAGTTGCTTGAAACTTAATTTTAAGCTAACCAAAAGCTATAGGGAGCTTTAATAAGCTTATTTGAACTTAAAAGAAGCTATCTGAAGCTTGAACATAAGAATTTGAAATTGAATTTTTAACGGTTAATAAAAACATGAAATGGTAATGCAACTTGAATTGATACTTGAAAATGGTTCTAATACCATCAAATAACGAGTTTGATACAACTACACTTGAAATTACAATTGAGAAGCTATTTAAAACATAGGAATTTAAAAACGACATACATTTTGAAAATAAAACTAAGTACTCTTTTTCTTATACTCTATCTCTTGCTTCTTTTATACACTAAACATGCTTCTCTCACCTCTGGATCAATTCCCACTTGATATCTTGGCCATTAGATTACTTGAGCCATTTTTGGCCGTTTGATCAATTTTTTGGCGCCAAAAGTGTATTTGCATGTTGGGGTTGAGTGAAATGGAGGAGGGGGCATTAAATGCATCTTGGAATGTTGTTGAGGTGGGGGAACAAGGAGGGGTGAGGATGAGCTGGGGGATGGGAGTATGAGTGTTGCAGAGATGTTTGGTGGGGAAGAAAGAAAGGGTAGGGGTGTTTGACTTGGGATTTGACCGGGGAAGTATTATTGGAAGGGGTCAAAAGGCGTGGGGTCAAAGTGGCTATGGCGGGGGTCGTGCAGTGTCAAAGGGTCAAGGTCCAATAAGGCTTGGTTATTAATTCAAGGACTTGTTTTGCAATTTCTGAATGACAAGGGACCAAAGTCGCCATTCCGCAAAGTTGTTCCAAGGGACCAAAAGTGACAAGTTTCAATAGTACAAGGACCAAAATAGACATTTTCAAATTTCAAGGACCATTTTTGCCAATTTTGAAACTTGAAGGAACAAACTTGTAATTTCTCAAAACTTTTGACATTTTTCACCAAAGAACTAATTATGACAAGTTATGATTTTAAAAGGACCTTTGGTGATTTTTCTTTTAAATAAGTGCTCAGGGACTATTTCTGACAACTTTTGAAACTTGGGGACCGGAAACGCCAATTATGCAAACTTAGCTCATTTTTCATCGATTTTAAACATTTTGCATCCAAACATATAAAATGCAATTTTGAGATATTTTTATTTTGATGCATTTCGAGCATTTTAAGTGTTTTGCGTTCATATTTGACCAAAAATGATGAGTATTTACACACTCATCAATCCCCAACACTAAACTATTGCTAGTCCCTAGCAATCTTTTGAGAAAACTTAATGGATTTGAATCTCTTTACCAAAAGCCATTACTTCTAGAGTAGCCAAATGTTTCAGTTCAAGTAAGAACCTTGGTACATCGATAACCAAGTGATTTTGAGCAAATCACCTATTTCCAACGGATTTGATTTGTCTTTACCGTAAGCCGCTTTATCGGACTAGCCAACTCTTAGATAAATTATCAATATTATCTTTGGTGAGCCGATTACCAATTATGGTTTTTCCACTGCCTTTACCACAAGCCATACAACTCATAAACTTAAGGGCTAGCCAACTCTTCACTTTTAAGGATATGGTGAGCTGAATACCATATAATTTTGGGCAAATTGCAAGCTGTCAACGAATTTGAGATATCTTTACCAAGAGCCGTTGTGCTCTCGGATTAGCCAATCCTTTTGTTTATTAGACATGGCGGATGATAACCATAAGTTGAGTAAGTGCGTAACACTTACTCCAAAAAAATTTGGCCGAAATGGGGAATTAGCGGTATAATTACATGATAAAATTCGTGAGAATTCCTCCCCACACTAGAAATTAATATTGCCCTCAATATTCAAAGTACCGGCGGCTATGCCGAAACTGAGAACGTAAAAGGGAAATACTACGGCCATTATTTAGCAAGATTTTTTTTTTGAA
Source organism: Chrysanthemum makinoi (assembly GCA_910596185.1). NCBI lineage: Eukaryota > Viridiplantae > Streptophyta > Magnoliopsida > Asterales > Asteraceae > Chrysanthemum > Chrysanthemum makinoi. Next base: position 1,096,875 of record OU343216.1, on the reverse strand, counting down.
ACTTTATATACAACAGCGTGGGGCAACTCCCCCACACTAGGGTGGTAGAAAGTAGAAAGAAGTCAGAAATATGGGTGAAAACCCATATAGTGTGCTACTGTTTTTGATTCTCGAGTCGCTAGCTTGACTCGATCCCCGCATTTATTGGTTCATGGGGAAAGTTTGTAGATCCTGACAACCACAGAGGAATGTCCTCTCCAAAATAATGCTTCAACCGATGACCATTCACTTTAAAGTTTGGACCATCGGGTTGAGATAACTCAATGGTTCCATAAGGAAATACTTTAATGATGGTGAATGGTCACCAGCTGGGATTTTAGTTTTCCCAGAAAATCTTCAATCTTGAGTTGAAAAAGAAGGACTTCGAAACCGACGTTGAAAACGCGGTTTTTGATTTTGGAGTCATGAATCTTCTTTTTCTTTTCTTTGTAGATCAAAGAGTTCTCGTATGCTTGATCTCGGAGTTCATTTAATTCATTCATTTGAACTTTCCGGTGATCACAAATGGCGCCCTCAATATCGGTTGGCATGTTTCAAGGCCCAGGATGCCTTGTGCTCAAGCTCAACCGGCAGATGACATGCCTTCCCGTACACAAGCTTGTATGGAGTGCACCCAATGGGTGTTTTATAAGTCAGGAAGGCCCGTGAGTGCGCCATCTAGCTTATCCGACCAAGAGGCACGCGGTTTCTTAGCCACGTCCTTTCAAGAATTTTTTTAATCCCGGTTGGAAACTTCCACTTGCCCACTTGTTTGGGGTGGTATGCTAGAGAGAGACGGTGAGTTACACCATACTTTTGCATGACTCTAGCAAACTGGTCATTGCAGAAATGCGCACTCACCGATCAGCATTATGGCTCGTGGAGTTCCAAACCTAGCAAAAGAGATTTTAGAATTTCACAACAACTCGGGCATCGTTGGTAGGCAAAGCCTTAGCTTCAACCCATTTTGACAAATAGTCAACGACCACGAGTATGTATTTATTACGCAGAAGAAGGAAATGGCCCCATAAAGTCAATTCCCCATATGTCAAAAATCTCACACACTTGAATGGCGCTTTAGCGGCATTTCATTCCTTGTGAGATATTTCCGTGGACGTGCTGACAAGCGTCCGCACGTGTTTTGACAAATTCGGCATCCTTGTAAATCGGGCAATAAAATCCGAATCAAACACCTTCTTGGCGTGATTAGTTGGGGCTATGATGTCCCCAAGAGGTCCGTGAATGGCAAGCCTTGAGAATGTCATTGGCTTCGACCATACACACATCGCCGCATGACTTGATCAGCGCAAATTTTGAACAAGTAGGGTCGTCCGTAAGTAATGTTTTACATCTTTAAAGAATTTGTTTTTCATGGGGACGACATCCCTTTCACCACAAAGTTACCCGCCTGGTAATTTGCAAAGTCAGCAAACCATGGGGTAGAAGAGTCTCCACGAAAGAAACCACATTGAGTGTTTCGAGAGGAAATGTTTCGTTTATTTCCTTTTTTTCGAACACATCCTCGGTGAGGGTTTTCTAGACGAGATAGATGATCGGCGCCACGGTGTTCTCTCCTTTTTATCAATATAATGATATCAAATTCTTGTAGGAGGAGAACCCTAACGGAGCAATCTCTTTGCATCTTGTTTTGCAAAGAGATATTTGAGAGCCGAGTGATCCGTATACACCACGCATTTGGTAAATATAAGGTATGGCGAAACTTTTCAAAACGCATACACCACGCCTAATAATTCTTTTTAGTGGTGTAATGGGTTTGAGCTCATAGTTTTACTTAGTGCGTGAGTGGATAGGCTTTGAAAGCTTGGTTTTTCGCTCCAAGACTACCGATAGCAAAATCACTTGCATCGCATATGAGCTCAAAGGGTAAATCCCGCCTCGGGCAACTAGAATGGTAAGCTTTTCTTTAATGTTTCAAAAGCTTCGATGCACTCGGTGAAAGATAAAAGGAGCATCTTTTCAAGAAGATGGGTCATAGGCCGAGCGATTTTAGAAAAATCTTGTATGAATCTAGGATAAAACCCGGCATGACCTAGAAAACTCCTAATACCTTTGACAGTAGTAGGATGAGGTAATTTAGCAATAACATCGACTTTTGCTCTATCAACCTCAATCCCGATTTTGGAAATCTTATGGCCAAGGACTATGCCTTCTTTGACCATAAAGTGGCTCTTCTCCCAATTTAGACAAAGATTGGTGTCTTCACACCGTTGAAGCATTTTTTCTAAATGGGAGAGACATGTATGAAATGAGTCCCCAATGACCGAGAAGTCATCCATAAACACCTCCATTGTTTCCCCGATCATGTCGTTGAAAATTGCCATCATACATCGCTGGAATGTGCCGAGATGCTACATAGGCCAAAAGGCATACGTCAGTAGGCAAAAGTTCGTATGGGCGGTGAATGTGGTCTTTTCTTGATCCGATTGGATCAATGGAGATCGAAAATATCCCGAGAAACCATCAAGGAAACAATAGTATTCGCTCCTCGCTAATCTCTCAAGCATCTCGATCCATGAAGGGTAGAGGAAAATGGTCTTTACGGGTGGCTTCGCTTAACTCGATAGTCAATACACACACGCCATCCCGTAACCAATCGAGTTGGAATTAACTCGCTTTCTTCATTGTGACAACAGCGGTTATGCCACCTTTTTAGGAACGAATGAATTGGCTAACCCAAGGACTATCGAGATCGGTAAATTAAACCGCATCAAGAAGTTTGAGAACCTCTTGTTTGATAACCTCATGAATCTTAGGATTCACCCTTCTCACGATGTTGGACTGGTTTGAAGTCATCCTCCATTAAGATTTTGTAGTACAAACTCGTGGTTGATACCCATAATGTCGGAGAGTTTCCAAGCAATTGCTTGCTTGTGCGACTTCAAGACCTTTACGGAGAGCCTTCTCCTCCTCGCTAAGTCTTTAGCAATTATGACGGGTAATTTATCATCACCCTCCAAGAATGCATACTCGAGATGAGGAGGTAGGTCTTTAAGTTCAACCTCGAAATTCTTTAGTAGATGTTTGTATGCTTGATTTGATTTCCTCAATTGTGATCTCTTTCGGAAGGAGTGAAGGTAATGGATCTTCATTTAACAATTGCTCAAGATAAAGGATATCCCTCCTCGGAATCATAAACACCATCAATTCCCTAAGGAATTGATTCATCACTAGCAAGAAACTCATCGATCTCTTCCAGAAAGAAGTCACCTCCCTCAAACGGAGTGAGAGAGGTGGAAGAGTCGGCAATGATTGGTTGAGAAGATGTGGTGGAATCCCCACTCACATAATTATGAAAATAACCAAGAAACTCTTGAGTACTCCTCAAGCAATATCAATTAAATCGACTCGATTAACTCGATTCAAGATCATAATTTGAGGAGTACCTCGAAGTTTGATCAAGGTTAAAGGTGACACCTTCATTACCCACACGTAATGTGATTTCTTGCTCAAATACATCAATGAGAGCACGCCCGCTTCTCGTGAATCCTCGTCTAACAATGAGGGGAACCCGATGATCGGCATCGAAATCAACAACCACAAAGTCAACTGGAAAATGGAACTTTCCTACTTTCACAAATACATCCTCGGCGATGCCAAGAGGACGCAATATAGAACGATCTGCAAGCTCGAGAGTCATGCGTAGGAATAAGTTCGAAGAGAAAAGTTTCTTCCATCTACCGAATAAGGCATCAGATTGATGCTTGCACTAAGATCTCGGCAAGGGCAAAGCATTCAATCATTCCCGGAAAAACACAAGGAGAAGAAATTTTCCAGATCTCCTTTCTGGAAGCTTCTTTAACAAAACTGGCGATTCTTGTTCAAAGGAGTCTTAGCCATTTCAAACAGTTTTTCCTTATTGCTCAACATGTGTTTGAGAGTTGATGCAAACTTGGGCATCGATGATGGCATCCGCGAAAGCTTATGTCAAAATGAAGCTCTTGAAAATTTGAAAAATTCTCCATTTGATGATGGCTTTTCATGAGCTTTGCTCATTTAACCGTGATGGGTAAGGAATAGAAGTTTTGGATTTGGGGTTATCTGAGGTTAAAACAACCTGTTTGGTTTGGTTTGGTCGACAACTTGAGGATGGACATGTGTAGGGCTAGTAGGTTGCACTTGGTCCTTTGTCGCCTCAGGTTCACTTTCCACTACCTTCAGGAGAGAAGAAGAAGAGGTAGTAGGAATAGCGGGTCCAGCATATGAAGCACCACTTCCGGTTGTGACGCCTTTGCATCGACGCCTCGGATTAGCGATCGTGTTGCTAGGTAAAGTACCGAGCCCGAGGGATTCGATCATTTAAAGACTTCTTAATGTCGAAATCGGCTAACCAACAACGTGCTCATTTCTCTTCGATTTCATGAATTGCTTCAACAACTCATCGATGATGGTCCAGCTGGAACAATGGCTTGAGTTTGTGTAGGAAAATTCTGGCCTCTATTGTTAGGATTAGGGCCTTGATTTTGGAAATTTCCTTGATTATTGCCATGAAAATACCCTGGGTTGAAATTTCCTTGACCTTGGTTTCTATTGAAATTTCCTTGGTTTTGGAAATTTTGATTTTGATTTTGAAAACCGTTATTTTGACTAAAATTACCTTGGTTTTGAAAACCTTGGTTCATTCTATTCTGATTTTGATTACGGTTTTGATTTTGGTTGAAACCGGTGGTCCGAGGTAATGATTAGGGGAGTGGTTTGGGTCCATAGGAGCACGGTATTGCTTTGCCTCACGGATTAGAAATCCCTTCACAAAGACTTGCTTCAAAAGGGTTACCATCGGTGGCCATTGTAATAGGCATGGGGCCACCGCAGTAACACGTGACTTCCACTTTCTTAACTTCAGGAGGTGAAGTTTGTGGAAAGAAACTTTCTTTGGTTGGAGAGAACCAAAGCTTGAATTGCTTCGAGTTTGTCAATCTTAGCATCTCGGTGCTAGATTGACTCACGATGAATGAAGAAGGACCAACAATCGACTTGGGAAACAACCGGTTTGCTCATTGCAGGCGGACTTTAGACTTGTTTTCAATTATCGTTAAAGCTTCTTTACAGCTTTGCTCAAGAAATTTCCCCAGCGGAGGAATTGAGAGAATCCCGATCGATTGACTCACTCCATTATAGAAAGCATCAATTGCATCAACTCTGGAGAAACCGTGGTGAGGACATTTCATGAGCAACTCCTTAAAACTTTTGTGTGAACTTGATGATTTCGCTTTTAAGACTCGTGGTCTTGAAGGTGGATAGAACTCGCTCACAAATTTCTTTACCGTGTCTTCCCATGTTTCGATTGATTTAGGGGGTTGTTTTTCAAGCTAAATCCGGGCTTGTCCCTCAAGGGAAAATGGGAAGAGAAGAAGTTTAACAAAGATCGGTAGGGACATTCTTGTATTTGATGGTAGATGCAATCTTGTTAAACCATCAAATATGAGCATGAGGATCATCCCTCTCAAAACCATAGAATTGACTTGAGGTTACAAGATTTAGTAACTCGGTTTTGAGTTCAAAATTTGGTCGACGCCCACAATGGTCGGGATAACAATAGCATCTCCATACCCGCCGATGGGTGCTGGAGAAGCTCACACATAGGACGCTCTTCCGCCATGATGCGAAGAAGTAGTGAGAGCAAAGACGATCTCGTGATCCCGAACCGATGGGCGCGTAAGTTCACGGACACGCCTTCTTCTGGAATCTGACAAGCTCAATAAATGGGCTCAGATCTAGAAGAGCGAAAAGAAGATACACTAGAGTTAACTCTAAGAGATCTCGTAGTTAAGGAAGGGAATTATGAAAATGGGGTAAGAAGAATCTTTTGGGTTTTCTGGTTTTGAAAAGTAGATATAACAACAAATCCAATTAAAATGATACCGAGGCAAAAAACAACAAGTGAACTTAACCAATAATCACAAGATGAATGGCTTCTTTGAAAAAGGTACACCAATCACAAGGACACAAAGGCAAGTTTTAATCTTTGGTTCGGAAACTTATTATGGTCGCATCCCCGCTAGGTAGTACAACGCCTTGGTTTGCATGGTGGTAATTTTTTATGTTGTTATTATTAAACAAAGAAAACGACAAATCTTTTGTATTTTATTTTTTATATATATAGAAACAAAAAGAAAAATATTTTTGTGTTTTATACGCTTTTGGATGTTTTGGGTTTTATAAGAAAATATATATAGATATATAGATGGATGGTATGAACAAAGAGTGATTATTCAAATCACTAACTGCTAAACGAAGATAATTACACGGCTCACCGAGCATGCAAGCCGTAAAATTTGATCAGCGTGCTAAACCGCCAAGTTTTCTTCACACAAGCTAGCCACTTGTGAATGGCTAACCGTAAGAAACTTAAAACAGTTGAGACACATAAATGCAATGAAGATCGAGAGTATAGTGTTTCCCCGATTGTCGTTATGTGTGATATCACGTGTGTTTGAGCTTACTCGCTTTATTTATAAAAGTGTTTGCTTTCTTCAACCATAGCTTATTTAGTTTGTCTTGATTCAACCATAGATATTTTAAATCCCGCTATATAAAACCAATGATCCGAAACATGCATAACAATGTATCCATTAAATAGAAAATCCACTACAAGTCTAACAAAAGTTTCATAACATATCTGCGCTTAAACACCTTTTCTAATATTTCATATTATCATAAACACAAAAATCTTCCTAAATATTTTCAGAAATACAAATAAGAAAAATGAAATGTAATCAACACAGAATATAATAAGTGATGTTTATTATCATTTCTTTCATATATACTTGGTAAAATACTAAATTCTTGTTACATTTGGTATGAATTTAATATTTCACATTCTTAGTTGAGTATCACAATTGATAACACATACATGATGAAAAGTGTAATACTGAAAAGCTTTAGAACCTCCTCAAGACACCATCTGTGTTGGGAAAGAGGACGGCGATAGAGAAAGGTGGACGGAGTGCACTAACTAAAATAATAATATACAATTGAATCTTTCTTACAATGTTATATCAGAAGAGATAAATAAGTGTCACTTAAATATATCAAAATGAATAGAAAGGAAGCAAACTATGAAAATAGAGACTTGACATATTCTCAAAATCAAACAAGTGTTGCATTAAATTAGCATTTTTTTAACAAAATAAGAATTCACCTAAAGAGACTTTAACCATTTTATTTCTACTAAGATTATAAATCACAAGTGATAGATAACATTGGTTGCATTAAAAAGATATGCTTGTCAATGCCATGATGAAAGACACAAAAACTATCTTGTAACTAAAAATTATAAAAATATTAGAAAACATATAGGTGATAATATATAAAAATATACAGAGCAAATGAAATAACTCGTGATATTAATGGTTAAAAAACATACATGTTTAGGTATGAAATATCACAAGTGATATTAGACATTAACTTTTTAATAAAATATCATAATTGATATTAGACATGTAATATAATAAAGTTTAATAATAAGCATGAAAACACAGAAAAATAGACGAAAACGATAAAACGCAGCAAAAACGGATGAAAGCGACAAAAACGTATAAAATCGAAGAAAAGCGTGATAAAATGTATGAAAACGAAAAGCACTGAAAAACGGACGAAACGATATAAAACGGATGAAAATGGACGAAAAGGTATGAAAGCGGGACGAAACGCTCGAAAACGTAAAAGCGCCTAAAATGGACGAAAACGTAAAAAAACGGATGAAAGCGTATATAAACCTATGAAAACCGATGAAAACGTAAGAAAACAGATGAAAACGTATTAAAACGGATGAAAACGTAAGAAAACAGACGAAAAGGTATGAAAACGGACAAAAACGTAAGAAAACGGACGAAAACGTAAGAAAACGGACGAAAACATAGGAAAACGGACGAAAATGTAAGAAAACATGCGAAAACGGACACAAACGTATGAAAACGGACAAAAACGTAAGAAAACGAACGAAAACGTATGAAAACAGACGAAAACGTAAGAAAACGGACGAAAATGAAAAAAAACGTAAGAAAACAGGAGAAAACGTAAGAAAAATGACGAAAATGTAAGAAAACGTACGAAAATGGACGAAAACGTATGAAAATGGACGAAAACGTAATAAAACAGACGAAAACGTACGAAAACGGACGAAAACGTATGTAAACGGACGAAAAAGTATGAAATGGACAAAAACGTAAGAAAATAGATGAAAACATAACAAGACTGACGAAAACGTAACAAAACGGACGAAAACTGACGAAAACGTAAGAAAAGTAACAAAACGTATGAAAACGATCTAAAACATAAGAAAAATGTATCTAAAACGTAAGAAAACGGACGAAAACATATGAAAACGTGCATCTAAAACGTGATAAAAGCGGGAGAAAACGGAAAAAATATAAAAAATGTATGAAAACTGAGAACCAAAAAAAAACGTGAAATTAAAAAAAGTGATTAAAAATAAACAAATGATGAGAAAACAAAAAAGAAACATAAAAAAAAAAAAAAAAAAAAAACATGGACTTAGGTTTAGACATATTAAATCTTAGATTAATCACCACCATTAGATCAAACTAGATGGAAGGTGGGGATTTATCCCTTAGTATGCAAGAATTTTTGAGTATGCAAAATAAAGTGCCTCTTGTATTATAATGTTGTAACTGATATACTTGATAACTCATTTCTAATGAATTGCTTTTTGATCAAAATCATCTATACTATATAAAATGGAAAAATGGTCAAAGTGGAAAAGTCAAAATGTTGAAAGTTGAATGTTGGAAAATACTCAATTGAGAGTATAAATAAATAATATAATTAATACTCTTATTAAAACACCTCATTACTTAAAAAGTACAATTTATTCATATTGTACACCAAATTAAAAGCACATCTACCAAATTAAAACAACCATTGAAACCGAGCACCGGTTGACCAGTTGAAACCGATACGGGTTGACCGACGCTTCAAACCCGCGGCTAACGGGTTTAATTTGCATTTTTTTCGACCCAACCTATCGGTTTGACTCCTTTAAATCGACTGTTTTTATCGAACGGTTCAACCATTGAACCACCGGTGAAATCGGTTTCAAATTTGACAAAATTATATGAGAAATGATGAAGTAGTTGTGGAACCCGTGACAATTTTTTGAAAGGAGAGACCAAGTAATTGTAGTTTTTTGGTTTATTTTGCTTTGACACATGTAATTTGTCATTTGTATAATGTTATTTTAAAAATGTCTCTTGCACCATTTAAGGGACAAGATATATGAATCATCGTTTAAAGTTAATATATATCAGATAGCCCTTTTCCAAGTGTATCAATAATGTTATGTAAGTTTATTAAAATCACAATAAATAAATAGTATTGTTATCTTTAATATAATTATTTGTACCTCAAACAAATAGCTTTGAACAATGCATAAATATCTATACAAATTGATAGTACAAAATAATCTTATATGGTGATATCCAATTTGCAAAGTTACAATTTAAAAGACAAACACCAAATGATAAACGCTACACATGTAAAAATAGTTATCACCTTCTAAATTACTAACAAAACAAGAAAAGCCGTGTCACACACGCCGCTCTATACCTCTAAACTACAATATAATATCGCTAACTACATAATACCGTGCTTTTAGAATGCTTGAATCTATTATTACTAAAATCTTAATAACTTTAAAACAATCCTATTAGAAAATATACCACACACTTAGATCGACTCCACATAATTTTAAAAACTATATATTTACGCTTGCTACGCAACCACGCATCGTAATTGTAGTTATTCGAAAACGATTCTCTAACGCTACAAATACACCTTGTTGAAAGAAACTTATGGGTCATCTGAACTTTCGCAGAAAAACTGACATCGCCACACAGCAAAGGGCTGCAGCTCGCCTATATAAAATATATATCTGTTATAGGGTTTATTAAAATAAGTAACAATTAAGTTCTCATTTATTAGGAAATCTGAGATTTTTCAAATACAAAAAACGTAATAAGATAACAAGTAGAGTTTGTTTTATAACTAAAATAAATTTAAACGAGTACTTGGTAAATATGTATTATTGGTAAACATTAGAGGTTAAACTCAAATATTCTACATACTTAAAGAGCAACTATGTTTTATATTAGACAATACGTGCAAGTCTTCTTCTTTATACAGTATGTTACAAGTTACCATCAATATAGAGACTAATTCTTCAAGACTTGTTTTCAAATTTCTTCATTTTCTTCTCAGTTAGTGGAATACATGATCTCAATATGCTATTTTAAACGTAT
>OU343216.1:1017740-1086519 GCA_910596185.1 Chrysanthemum makinoi | reverse complement strand
AAGTGAAGCGGCTTGTGAAGCCTCAAACGATGGAGGGATTAGTGGAGGCGCATATGAAGATGGCTCGACCAAGAATGATGGTGGTGGTAGAGAAGTGTCAAATTCCATATGGTCGGGTGGTTGACTTTGATGATTTCTCATAATCAAAATGGGATTATATGATGGTAACGGCGAAAAGGAAGCCGGAGCTAATTTTGACTCAACACCTTGATTTTGTACCATTATTCCTCCTAATGAGGAGAATGTTGTAGACGAAGGAGGATGAGACGGCCTAGGAGGCAAATCCTCTAAATTGTAGAGGTGTGGTGATGATAGTGGAGTTGTAAATGAGATGGCTCTAGGAACCAATGGTGATGGTTTAGTGGAGATGATATTGTTTGGCCTAAGAGATATGGTGGTGTTTGGCATAGGATTTTTTGTGGGTACTATCCTTTTAGGAATTGGTTTGATTGGTTGAGAAGGAATCCTTGCACTTGTTTGCTTGACCGGAGTTGATTCGGTTGAAGAGATTTCGTGTACAACCCGAGAATTTTCGTGGGTGGTTCTTTGGTGGATAAGTTGCTACTTTGAGTTTTCCTCATGATGATATGATTTCAAGAGGTTTGTAAAGATTTCTAAGTGATGAAAATGAGAGTGAAGATGATGACTTTAGGAGTCCTAACAATGTGGTTTATAAGACAAGGGTTTTGGCAAGTGCATTCAAGACTTAAGCCACTAAACTTCATTGGAATGTGATGATTAACATGCACAAGAGTCAACTTTAGAGTTTGTACTGATCTAGGAATTCATTTAAGATGAGATGGAGTGTTTGAGTTAGAAATATGAGCTTGAAATGATTGTTTTAGCTAGAGTTGACATAATCTGTCACCCGGATCCCATGGTTCCCTCCTCTGAGGGATCCGTCTAGGCTAATCCTAGGGATCCGGCTCTCAGCAGCTATGAGAGGATGAAAATGATGTTTCTAAGGTCTAAGATCTATACCATATTGAGTGTTTCAGTTCATCTAAGTGTCTTAAATGAAGAGGTGCTTAAGTACATGAGGGTAATGAGTGAAGTAGCTAATGATTGCCTTTTATGGAAGAAATTGGAACTTTCATGAGTACCAATGAATGAGCAAAGATGACACAAAAGGATTTTGAGAGTGTCAAATTGAGCTAAATGATCCTAGAGATCAGATAGTGACTTAGGATAATGTTTTGGGAAATATCCTAAAGACTTAAGATGGAAAAACTAGAATTTGATCAATTTTGAGGTAAGGATGATTATGATCAATTTAGCCATAATTGAAAGATTTCCAAGGCTAGATGTGAGGGATTATGTGAGAAAGGATGTGTGAGCTTGAGAGCGGAAGAGTAATAGGTTTAAGTGAAATTGTAGATCTACAAGCGTCTTGATTGTGATCTAGGTGAGTTATGTGTGAGTAGGAAGGATCTACTTAACTTGATAAGGACTTAATTTTCCTTAAGACACTATGTCTAGCTTAATGTGAGGTGTTCCAAGGACATGTTTGAAATACAATGTTTGTAATTGCATTTTCTGTTTGTCGGATCCCACGGTTTCCTAAGAGTAGGGATCCGTCTAGTACAACCTTTGGGATCCTTCTATCTGCTAAGCAGGACCTTTACTAAAGGTATGCAATGATTTTGACAATGCATTATATTCCAAGGTTAGTTTAAGAGGTTCTAATACTAAGATATCAAATGTAAGATGTAACACCCTCAGTTTTTAATAGCAGCGGAAGCTAATCGAGGATAATACTTATTCGCACAAAGTACACATTACAGAAAACGACTCTAAATGAGACGTTATAAAATACATTATCATTCCAATTTATTCATAATATCAGAGTAGAGGTCCCATAATGTACATAATAAGTTTAAAAGTTTTTGAATGATAATATGCATAGTCTTCAAAATGCCTATTCTGTGTGCCTTCATTCGCGTGCGGACATATCTTCGGACCTGAGATAAAACATGCCAAAAAGTCAACACAACGGTTGAGTGAATTCATAGTTTTGAAAACGGTAGTGGACAATAGTTTGTAGTATAATTGCAATGTGTACAATTTTCTTCTTGATAGTTATTATTGCTCTAAGCTCATGGAATTCACGATCGATTTGTATATATATATCCACTTGACGATATATATAAATATAAGTAACTTGCCCCGAGTAGGTATTTTGCCATATACCTAGGTGATTCAAATAAAGTGCGTTTGATTCTTGATCAGGCTAACACAAACGGGATTCATCAATCCCGATAGGCCTATCCACTATATTTGCGCTCACTCCGAGTGATTAGTGGTCCATGATGTTGGGGACTTTTGGCATAAACAACTTAGGCATGCAATAATATAGTCAAGGCATTCAGTTTGCAAGTAATTGTCCATAATAAAACATTTTAGCATGTATCTCCCCAAGTAGTTTATAAAATAGTTAAACAAAAGTTGGGGCTATGAACTCACCGTAGTTATCATAGTAGCTTATAGCGCAATAACAGTGTATGTTGAGGCGCAATCTTTAGTGATTACCTACGAAAGTATAATAATTATGTTTTAGTATAGTTTTCAATATAAGTGTACAAGTATATGTAATTTGTTGGCTTATGATGTTGTACATGGATATTAAGCTAAGGTATCGCTTAAGTGTTTGGTTGGCTTATAGCCTTTTTATAAATGACCTCTTACCACCGTTCGGGCTATCAAAATCAAGAGGTCGTGTAGTAATCGCACGAGGAGCCAGGATACTTTAAATCGTAAATCCACAACTCGTCGATACGATACTCCGAAGAGGACTCTTTATGATAATGAAATTCCCTACTATTGTAGTACTTATCATTTATAAGTAAGTATTTGACGAGACAAATGTTGTACAAAACATATGTCGTCTTTCGTCAAAGACTATTTGAGTGGTGACGTGATAGTGTTATGAGTTGTGTGTCGTGAAGCATTTATCATGTGCAAGTGTTGTGATAAAATAAATTTGGCGTGTCATATTATGATATTGTGTAAAGGTTTCAAAAGTAATTTTTAGACTAATATGTTCATGGTTTTAGAAGTTAAAACTTGTGAAAATGGTATTTATATAGTTTATGTGCCATATAGTCATTTTGTCAAAATCTAGTAAAGCTTCATCTAATGACCAAGTTTTTGAAACAATTTTCGGGTTAACATACTCAAACTAGCCGTAACTTAGCCGCACGAAACAACTTTGAAACAACAATCATGGTCATATCTAGTGGTTATATTTAAGTTAAAATAGCTTGAGACATTAGCCTTAGCTTAACATTGGATTTGTTTTGTCTTAAAGAAAAATATAACTAAGTTTCCATATCCATGGTTGTTTTCTAGTCACAACAGGTCCGTGTAGTATTTGCTGTTTTTTAGACTTTTCGTTCACTTTCTGGTTATGTGCACCTGTGTTTTTGAATAAAATTCATTCCGAGCAACTTTCGTGCTTTACACTTTTTCTTATTCGGACCAGAAAAGGGTTTAAATCGCGTTTTAAAATCGTTTTAGAAGACTTTTGACTTAATAACCAATTTTCATCTAGTCATCTTCTTTTAACCATAACTTTTTATCTACAGGTCCATTTCAAGTGATTCAAAAGCTCAAATTCTAGTTTTTACTTCCTCTAACAACTTCTTAAACTTAATAAAGTCCAAAGTTTATAATTTTTATGTTAAAACTCATAATAATTCACTAGTTTCTTACTAGTTGTCTTAATGAGTTTCTACACTAGTTTTTACCCATCAATTTTATGTACATCATCAAACAAGCCTTATTACATGTACTACTTATATCAAATTACATCAAATAATCATAAATATTATTACAACCATATTGAATGACAAGAAATTTAAAAAACTTCTTACTAGACTTAGGTTGAATGGTCACAAGAACAATCAAGCTTAAACCTCCTTCCAATCTTCAACCTTCTTCAACCTCTTAACCCAAGCTTATAAACCGTTTTACCCTTGCAACAACCTCCTTTAATTCAGCCCTAACCTTCTTGTGTAGCTCTTGTTTTACCCTTGATATCAACAAAATAACCCTAGGATCATGTAAGAACCAACTATAGCTCCATCTTCTTATTAATCTTTGTAGTATGAATCAAAGTATGTATGAGTGTTTGTGTGTGTATAGTGGACGGCAAGGAGGGAGGTGAGGGAGAGATTTGTGTGAGTTTTGCATGTGAAGTGATAGTGTGAGAAGTTATCCTAAGTGGGGGACAATAGTGGGTGAGTAAGTTCCATGTGCATTGAGAGAGAGCCACATGGCTTGTGGTATTGCCATCAAACGCCACCTCATTTTTGAGGTGGTAGTTTGTGTGTTATCTTGTGATAATGTGTAGTTTTTAGGGTATAGTTTGGTCCCGATAATTACTAATGTTAAGCTCTTAATTCACGAAACTTAAAATCGGGTAACGTAAAAATGTAATACTTCCAAAAATGTTAAAACTTATCAACATACTCCAACTAGGTCTACTACAAGTATGATAAGTCTAATATGGTGCTTCTATGTTGTTAAAACCTAATAACGTAGGTTCGGGCACACGTATTACTTAAAGGTAAAATGTGTACCTAAAATTGGCAAAGTTGAAATAATTCATATGAATTATGACTAGTGGTGAAACTAAAGTATTTTTGAACACATAGACTTTTCCTAGTCTTGTGTTGGTTGTGAAGATAATTCACACTATTTAATTTTTGAGATTACTTATATAAATAATTAAAAGTAATTTATATAACGTAAAATAGTAAAATATAGACCTGAAATATGCGAGGTTCTACAGCCTTCCCCCGTTACGGAAATCAGGTCCTCATGATTTAGTTTGATGTACCCAAGAAGAGATGCGAATATTTCTGTCGCATTTGGTCCTCTATTTCCCAGGTGTATTAGGGCCCTCGCGAGAATTCCAACGTACTTTAACGATGGGGATTCGGCTTTGTTTCAACTGTTTGACCTCACGGTCCATTATTTCAATAGGTTCCTCAATAAAATGTAGCTTGTCATCGAGCTTAATCTCGTCTAGTGGAATGACAAGGCTTTCATCGGATAGACATTTCTTAAGATTTGACACGTGGAAAGTGTTATGGATTCCACTTAATTCTTGAGGTAGCTCGAGTTTGTATGCTACGGGACCAACTCTTTCTAGGATTATGAATGGTCCAATATATCGTGGACTTAGTTTCCTCGTTTTCCAAAAGCGGATTACGCCTTTCAAAGCGAGACTTTCAGCATACGCCCTATCTCCAATTTGAAATTCCAAGGGTTTTAAGCCTAGTGTCGGTAGTAACTTTTACAGCGATCTCTAGCGGCAATTAGTCTCCGCTTCGATATGAATAATCTTTTAGGTGGTGTCGTACAATTTCGGGCGGTGAGTTGAACATCGCCAACCTCATTCCGGCATTGGAGATCGACACTTTCGACCATACAATGCTTCGTAAGGTGATGATTTAAATTTGGAATGATAGCTATTGTTGTAAGAGAATTCGACTAATGGTAAATGATAGTCCTAGCTTTTACCAAAATCGATAATACAAGCTCTTAGCATATCTTCCAAGGTTTGTATGGTTCTTTCGCTTTGACCATTAGTTTGCGGATGATAGGCAGTACTCATGTCTAGTTTAGTTCCAAAAGCTTTACTGAAGTGACCGCCTTTAAAAATTTGAAGTAAATCTGCTATCTCTATCTGAGATAATTGAAATTGGTACACCATGTCTAGAAACTATTTCTTTGATGTACGCCTTGGTGGTGATCCATTTCATAAGTTTCTTTGATTGGAATAAAATGAGCAGATTTTGTTAAACGGTCAACAATTACCCAAATGGCGTCATAACCGCTAGGTGTTCTGGGTAATTTCGTAACAAAATCCATCGTGATTCTTTCCCATTTCCACATAGGAATTTCGGGTTGTTGTAGTAATTTTGATGGTTTTTGACACTCGGCCTTGACCTTAGAACATGTCAGGCACTTACCAACATATTTGGCAATATCGGCCTTCATGTTAGGCCACCAATATAGCATTTTGAGATTATGATACATTTTGTCGGACCTTGGATGAATGGAGTACTTTGAATTATGTGATTCATGCATAATCAAATCTCGTACACCTCCGTAGAGTGGTATCCAACTTCTGTCTTTGAAGCATAACGTTCCATCAGAACGCTTTACAAAATCGTTTTTGTTCTCTAACATACCGTAGAGACTCTCTTTGGGTCGGTTTTCTTCTTTGATAGCTTCAGTTTTGTCTTTGCAAGGATTTGTGAGGGTAGTGGTGATACGATGATCATTCCCAATGATCTAACCTTTAGAGGTTTGATTCGTTCTTTTCTCTTGAGAGCATCGCCACGCGGCGTTGGCTTTACAGGGTGATAACAAATTTCACAATCGTAATCACTAAGTAATTCTAACCACCGGCGTTGTCTCATGTTTAGATCTTTCTGATCCAGAATGTGTTGCAAGATTTTGTGATCTGTGTATACTATACACTTTGTGCCGTAGAGATAATGTCTCAGATTGAAGAGCAAAATGGCCGACCCTAACTCTAAGTCATGAGTGGTGTAGTTTTCTCGTGCTTTTTAAGTTGTCGTGAGGTAAGTAAGCTATCACCTTCGTCTTTGCATTATCTTGCTCCCAAACCTTTATGAATGGCATCATAGTACACAACAAAGTCTTCGTTGCCTCGTGTAGCGCTAAGATAGGTGTCTTGCATAATTTCTCATTTAGAAATTGAAACGCTTTCTCTTCTTTTTCGCCCCAATCGAATTTCACATTCTTTTGAGTCAATTTAGTTAAAGGCTTTGCTATCTTGGAAAAACCTTCGATGAATCTACGGTAATATCCAACAAGTCTTAAAAATTGACGTATTTTTGTTGGAGTTGTAGGGGTAGCCCAAGTCTTTATGGACTCTATCTTGGTGGGATCCACATGAATTCCATGACTATCAATTACGTGACCCAAGAATTGTACACTTGAGATCCAAAATTCGCATTTTGAGAATTTAGCGTACAACTTCTCATTCTTGAGAAACTCTAGGATCAGCTTGAGATGTCTTTCATGTTCTTCTTTACTCTTATAGTAAATTAGAATATCATCTATGAACACAATCACAAACTTATCCAAATATGGTCTACACACTCGATTCATGAGATCCATGAATACTGCTGGAGCATTAGTTAAACCAAATGGCATAACTTGAAACTCATAGTGACAATATCGAGTCCTGAACGCGTTTTGGAATATCCTCTTCTCGAACTCTAAGTTGGGGATATCACGATCGCAAATCGATCTTGGAGTATATGCTTGAACCTTGGAGTTGATCGAAAAGATCATCGATTCTTGGAAGTGGGTATCGGTTCTTTCTGATTAGTTTATTTAACTCCCCTGTAATCAATGCACATTATGAAAGATCCATCCTTCTTTTTAACGAATAGGACTGGAGCTCCCCATGTTGATGAACTTGGTCGAATAAAACCTTTATCCGTAAGTTCTTGCAATTGGTTAGATAAATCTTGCAATTCCGAAGGGGCTAAGCGATAGTGTGCTCGGAAAAACGTGACATCCGCACCAATTCGATTTGGAACTCTACTTGTCTAGGTGGTGGAAGTCCGGGTAAGTCTTCAGGAAAGACTTCAGGATATTCACGTACAATAGGTACGTGATAAGGTTTTAAAATGTACCTTTTTGAGGGGTCATTTAAGCCCTTATTTGATCACTTTTGTATCCGTTATTACTTAATATCATTCCTTTTCACTTTTTAGGTCTCTTGAATGCAAATTGCTGTAATGGCACTTATTTGGACGAAAAGGCGCGGAGATACGAAGAAAATGGCCAAATTCAAGAATCGAGACACTAAAAGCTACTGAATGACAAGGTGACGGTGTAACAGCTTATACGCAACGCCGTCGGAGGATTTTGTAACGGGACATAAGCCAAAACTCTTATTTTCAAGTGACGACGTCAAGTTATAAAAGAGAAGGCCGTCGCAACTTCAGCGGCCTAGATTCGATCCGAGCCGTCGAGAAGGGAAGAGACGGCGTCAAGCACAAGGTGACGCCGCACAAGTCTAACGTGGCCAAGGCGAAACCCTAATGACGCGACACGACGTGGCGCTATAAGGTGGCGTCGCATATGTAATCTTATATATAGAATCCGAATTTTTCAGTATTTATGTGTAGTCTTTTGGAGTAAAAAACCTAAATCGAACCAAGGATGTCTTGTACAGTATTTTAGGGTTCCAAACCCTATCTTACATCAAGATAAGTGCTTTACTTCATTAATACAATTATGTCTTTGATTATTTGTGTGTATGCTTGCATGTTCTCCATGTCCGGCTAATTTACTTGTGTGTTTGCTTAGGGAAGATGAAACTTAATTATTGAATATTGATTGGTTGTCTCTTATCTTAGTTGATTAATGATCTAGTAATGCGATAGGTCATTAGTTGTGTACTTAATGCTTGATTAATCTTTGTGAACCTTAGGTTATAGCACCTTGGGCGGTTGTAAGCTAAATTATCCAAAGAGGCCTTAGAGTAAGAGTTTATGATCCCTAGTGGTATTTTGTAGACGAGACCCTTTGGTAACTTCAAAGAGTTAGGGATAAACGAATACCCTACAACTTTAGACACACAACGCAATTAAGAATAAGGGCGTGACAATTCAACCACCAATAGGAGATAATTAAGGAGTAGTAAAACCTAAGTAAACATATCTTTAAACTATCATCACGGCACACAATAATTAGACATAGACTACATACACCTTAGATTAGATAATTAGATAAGTAGAGTAATCGGTAGCAATACCAACCCCCAAATCCAAACCCCGAGATTCATACTTTTCATTTCCTAAAAAATGTAAAAAGATAAAAATAATCTTCCTCAACCCCAACCTTAGCGTAGTAACTTCTCACTAGCATTTCTATTCCCCTAGAGAACGATATCAATACCCGTGGCTTACCCTAATACTACACTACAACGATTAGGTTCTTTGCCTGGGTGTTATAAAACTTGCTTGAAGAAAAGGAAGTTCCTTTGACCCCGAACGACACGTGTAGCGTTATCAAGTTTTGGCCACGCCGCTTGGGAATAGAATAGCTAGTTAGTAGTCCACCTCATTTAGGTTTCTTTGCTTGATTCCTATCAAGTAAATTTTTCTCATTTTTAGCTTCCTCATAGTCTATCCCCCTTCTTCGTGACCTTTGTTTGTAACACCATCACTTTTCATCATGGAAGGTGACAAACCACCAAACAACACTTCACCATCAAACAAATACCCACTGCTTGACCGCCAACCAACTTCGAGCTCGTATTATTAGTGAAATTGGAGAGCTTAGGAAACTAAATAGGATAATTGAAAATATGCTTGAGGAAGCCCTTAAGGAATCTGATCGCCCTTTAGATAGTGATTCGACCTCAAGTGATTCGGATGATGATCTAGAAGAGGGAGATTATAAGGTGTTAGAAATTATGGAGGGTAGTAAGGAGGAGGAAGAACTTAGGGAGTATTTTGATTCATACCCTAAAGGGAAGGAAACCACTTATCACTATAACGTGGTTAACTTCCCAAGACCACCTTTTGAGCCTCGCATAAGAAAGGGAAACGCTAGAAACATCAAAATACCGTGTATGATTGGATACTTATATAGGGATCACACCTACATTGACTATAAGGCACCCATGAATATAATGTCTAGGCTCTATTTCAATTGGATCATGAGCAAAAAGTTAGAACCTATGAGGGACCCCTTCACTAGGAAAGCAAGTAACTATGTGGGGAGGGTTATGGGATTGCATGTCTTCATCGGTAATTTCACATATAGGAGTGATTTCATGATTTTGGAAAATGTTAAGGGCATCATTGATGGATTTTTAGGAGATGTGATACTTGGGAAACCGTTTATAGAGGAATCTAAGATGGTTTATGATCAAGAGAAAGGAATAGTCGAGTTCTCAAATGAAGGCGAAAGTGTTAAATATATAATGCCCCACAAAAATAAGAAGTTTGAGGGCATGGATAATTTAGATGTAGATAACATTCCGGCATTCGAGGTAGACTAGAAGAATAAAGTTTACTACACCGCTTGTCTTGAACTAGGCCCTGAATATATTCGTGATGAGAGAAAAGTTAAGGAGATCGAATAGGCCTCTAGGATTAGGACAGCGTGAGAGACGCGACTTCTGAGTCTAGCTACAAGACTCTTAAATAAAGAAAAGCGCCAGGGAGGCAACCCATGCTTAATTGTTTGCTTGTTAGTGTCATTTATCTTTTATTAATTGTTTACTCTCATGTTTAAATTTGTAAAAATGCTTTATTTTGTTTTAACCTCGTCTTAATTGCATATAAAGGTATTTTACATAAAGGATAAGTGTAGGGAGGATTACACACGTTTTCAAAAGAAACGTAAACATGAGAATAGCAATTCATTAAAAGATATATATGTGTTTGTTCGAGTCAAATGCTTGTATCGAGTCATAATGGATGTTTTGCAGGAAATTTTTCAGATTTTAAAGATGTAAATTTTCGAATTTTTTTCCGAAAATCTGCACCAGCTTTTTGTCGGGATAACTGATTGCAACTGGCGGACGGCCGGAAGGAGTAAAACATCGATTATTTTTTCTCGTTTTCGAGCTATTTATAAATTTTGGAATTTTCCAGTCTTAATTTTTGAAATTCATAAACATCCATTCCACAAGCATTATATCCTAGTTTAGTAGAGTCCTATATATATATATATATTACCGCCGATTTTCTGAAGGTTTCGTTGTTTTCTTCAAATGTGCGGTTTCATTTATCAAGAAGAAGAAACAAAAGATTGGAAGGAGCTTTTCACGCACATTCTTCTTCTTGGAAAGGATTTAACCACTACTTCACACACGGATCCTACCGAGCTAATCAGGGGAGTACTAGTTTCTTTCGTTTTCATTACCTTCCATTATCATAACTTTGATACTTTCGGGGAACATTGGGGACAATGTTTAGTTTAAGTGTAGGGAGGGAAAATAAAACGGGAACTTTGAAACTATGCTTATCCATGACTATTTGCTTTGTCCAATTGTATTTGTGTAATAAACCATGAGAAAATGTCGGTTAAGGTAATTTTGGCACCAAATTTAAAATTTTTCATGACATATAGGAGTGGGCCATTAGTCTTAATAAAAGCGTCTCACGGATAGGAAGTTGCATGACTAGCACAAAAACCCTTTACCACCTAAATTCCACCCAAAATGTAAGGATCGCCCTTAGATTAGTAGGAATTAAAAGCATTCATCTTCAATGCTTAGAGTGTGAACCGGTAGTATATTAGATTCTAGAACTTGTTTTGTGATGCATTCCGAGATTGCTAGTAAGACTACACTTGTGTAGTTAGGAATAACTAAATGATAAGAGGCATTAGGATAACCCTTGTTTGATATTCGTAATATAATTACTTCTTCCACATCGGTTGAGTAATTCCCCCACACCCATGCGTTGTACTCATCTTTAGTACACGATACCCCTAGTTAACCCCTCAAAGCCTATCCTTTTCACGGTTCTCATGATGTTTTCGGTTTTCGAATATCAATGAAAGCATTGTTTACACCCCACCCCAAATATACACCCAAATCGCCTTAGCCTACCCTGTATGCACTCACTTTTAGTGCATTATTGTTATCACCCTAAAACCTTAGTTCAATTATCTGGTTGCTTGCATGAGTTGCTAAGTCAAGTCATATCCTTTGTACACGTTTTGAGCGATTGGGACTCATGGGAAAAAAGTTAAAGTTTAAAAATGATTGAAAGGGAACGTTAAATTCCCTTATTTGCGTAATAACATACCACAAGTGTTTTGATCTTTTCAATTCGGGTCAAATTAGTGTTAGCGTAATAAAAACTCAAGTGTAGGGATGTGTCTATAAATCCCTATCATTTTGATGTTACCGTAGAGGATGGTAGGGTAAAAGTGTATAAAAAAAAATTGAAAAAAAGAGAAAAAGAAAAGAAAAAAAAATAGAGAAAAAAAAAAAGAAAAAAAAAAAAATATATATATATATATATACGGGCTACCATCCTACATCTATCATTTTAAATTTATGTTTGTTTGTTTCAGTGAGCTAGAGTCTAGAGTGTCGAGTCTTGGCTTAGCAACGCCATTCTTCGTATGCATTTAGAATAGAGATTTTTGACTTGCCACCACTAAATAGCCTATCCCACCAAACCCTTTGTTTCCCTACCGTAAGCCTAACATTACAACCCTTTAAATACCTCTTTGATAGTCTTTCTTAGGTGCTTACGCCAAAGCGATGGAGGTTTGATCTATTCTCAAGCCTATGGTAATCTATGTACTAGGACCGGTTAATGAGTGTTTATCTTCCATTTCCAACTTGTTATATTTCATATACACCGAGAGAGATGTGAGTATCCAAACACCCCATGTGAGGTGCTAGTATGTAATTTTCGTGCTTGTTATGACTTTTTTGGGGCTTATATGTGTTGTGGACTGTTTTAAACCAATGCTTCATGACCCTAACTTATAAATTAATTGGCTAAAGCACATTTTCTTGAGGACAAGCAAATACCAAGTGTAGGGATATTTGATAAGGTTTTAAAATGTACCTTTTGAGGGTCATTTAAGCCCTTATTTGATCACTTTTGTATCCGTTATTACTTAATATCGTTCCTTTTCACTTTTAGGTCTCTTGAAGGCAAATTGCTGTAATGGCACTTATTTGGACGAAAAGGCGCGGATATACGAAGAAAATGGCCAAATTCAAGAATCGAGACACTCAAAGCTACTGAATGACAAGGTGGCGGCGTCGCCTTATACGCCGACGCCGAGGATTTTGTGACGGGACCGAAGCCAAAACTCTTATTTTCAAGTGACGACGTCAAGTTATAAAAGAGTAGGCCGTCGCAACTCAGACGGCCTAGATTCGATCCGACGGCATCGAAGTCAAGAGGGCGGCGTCATAAGTAACAAAGGCACGCCGTCGCAAAGTCTAACGTGGCCAAGACGAAACCCTAATGGCCGACACGACGGCGTCCACAAAACATAAGGTGACGCCGTCGCATATGTAATCTTATATATAGAATCAGAATTTTTCAGTATTTATGTGTAGTCTTTTGGAGTAAAAAACCTAAACCGAACCAAGGCTGTCTTGTACAGTATTTTAGGGTTCCAAACCCTATATTACATCAAGATAAGTGCTTTACTTCATTAATACAATTATGTCTTTGATTATTTGTGTGTATGCTTGCATGTTCTCCTTGTCCGGCTAATTTACTTGTGTGTTTGCTTAGGGAAGATGAAACTTAATTATTGAATATTGATTGGTTGTCTCTTATCTTAGTTGATTAATGATCTAGTAATGCGATAGGTCATTCGTTGTGTACTTAATGCTTGATTAATCTTTGTGAACCTTAGGTTATAGCACCTTGAGCGGTTGTAAGCTAAATTATCAAAGAGGCCTTAGAGTAAGAGTTTATGATCCCTAGTGGTATTTTGTAGACAAGACCCTTTGGTAACTTCAAAGAGTTAGGGATAAACGCATACCCTACTACTTTAGACACACAACGCAATTAAGAATAAGGACGTGACAATTCAACCACCAATAGGAGATAATTAAGGAGTAGTAAAACCTAAGTAAACACATCTTTAAACTATCATACGAGCACACAATAATTAGACATAGACTACATACACCTTAGATTACATAATTAGATAAGTAGAGTAATCGGTAGCAATACCAACCCCCCAAATCCAAACCCCGAGATTCGTACTTTTCCATTTCCTAAAAAAAACATAAAAAAGATAAAAAATAATCTTCCTTAACCTCAACCTTAGCGTAGTAACTTCTCACTAGCATTCCTATTCCTCTAGAGAACGATATCAATACCCGTGGCTTACCCTAATACTACACTACAACGATTAGGTTCACTGCCTAGGGTGTTATAAAACTTGCTCGAAGAAAAGGAAGTTCCTTTGACCCCGAACGACACGTGTAGCGTTATCAGTACGTCTTCGAGTCGTTTCTCCTCTAACGTTTTCTTCGTTATGTGGGCTAGGAAGACATAACATCCCTTCTTGACGTACTTTTGAGTTTTAATGCAAGAAATGATGTTCAGGCGAGTTCCACTTCGATCTCTTCGGATAACCAAGGTTTCATTATCGATAGGAATATGTACAACTTTCGCCACGATGATATTTGCATTTTGTTGCGATAACCATTCCATACCAATTATAACGTCGAAGCTTCCGAGTTCTATTGGCATGAGGTCTATTTTGAATGGATGACCTAACAAGTTTAGTGTACAGTTTTGAAGTACAATGTTGGTGGTTACAAGATTCCCATTTGCTAACTCAATGGTAAAGGCGATGTCTAATGTAGTGGGTGCAATATCAAGTAAAGATGCAAATGCAGTAGATATAAAACTTTTATCAGCACCCAAATCAAATAAGATTTTAGCATAATGGTTATTGAGTAGAAGCGTGCACCCGTAACCACATTCGGATCCTATTTGCGGTAGCTTTATCACCCAATACATACGCCCTACCACGAGCTACACCTTCTTGTTGACCATTGTTTCGGGGACATTGTCTCTTGATGTGTCCATGTTCTCCACACCCAAAACAAGTCAATCTTGGTTGGGTGTTGGCACCGATATGTGCCCTTCCTCTGTAGTCCTTGGTTTGATGCCTGTCTTTTGACAATTCTTGCATCTAACGGTGCAGGGCCTTCATGATGTAACTTGCATCGGTAAACAAAGGAGCATTTCCTTGATAACCTCCTCCTTCAGCTGGTGCAATGAAGACAACAGATTACCTCGGCATTTTCTTGCCTACGGTTGCTTTGGTTGTGGTGGTTTGTGTTTCGGTTTTGTTGGTTGGGATTGTTGTTGTTACCCATTCGGCTATCATTCCACCTTCTCTTGTTGTTGTTATGGGTATTATTATTGGGATGGTTTTTGTTGTTATTGTTGTGGTTGAGGTTAATGTCATGAATCAGAACAGTTCCTGCTCTAACCACTTGATCCATTAGTCTACGAGCTATTCCCATTGCATCATCTATCGTTTTTAGATCAAATGAGGTCACATTTCCCTGTATAGGTTGTGGAAGCCCCCACATGTACCTCTCCAGTAAATTCTCATTGGTAGGAACCATTGTTGGACATAAAATTGCCAATTCATTGAATCGACGATTGTATGTGGTGATATCTGTGCCCTTAACTCTGTGGTTCCAGAATTCAATTTCCAACCGTACCTCATTCACGAGGACAATATTGTTTGATCATCATTGTTTTGAGTTCGACCCAGGAAATTTTGTAGGCATTTGCAATGCCAATTGGTTGAACTACATAATTCCACCAGGATAATGCTTCATCCATTAAAGTACTGGTGGCGTATTTGACCTGCAGTCTTGATGATGTTCTTGATCGGAATACTGATTCGGATCTCTCAAACCATCGGGTTAACCCTACAGCTCCTTCAATGCCTTTAAAATTTGTAGGTTTGCATTTCATGAATTTGTATGGCGGCCCCTTGGCATTGGTTCGACATTTATTCTTTCGGCACCAATAGCTGGTCTCGTAGCATTAGAACCTCCTGCTCCAACATTAATTCGGCCCTAGCGGTTGCAAGTGCCTCAGAAGCTTGGCGGCTTTTGCGGCTTCGACGGTGACATGAAGATTTGTAGTGCGGTTTCCTTCGACTCTAAGTGCGTCAACCACTTTATCGGCAACCATTTTATCAATAGAAGCTTGGCTTTTCTTTTTCGATGGCATGATTCTATCAATTAAAGAAGAGATGTGGTATAAGTATGATGTTGGATAATAAGCACGATTAGAAATGATAGAAGTACAACGTTGGAAATTAAATCACAACACAAGACGAGATAGATTTATACAACAAAAGTTACATTCATATATAGTTAATCGGTTATATCGGAGTTACAAAATCAAAACCCATGAGCGAGTTTCTTCAAAATTTCTTGTGAAACTATCGGTCAATAATTACATTGTTTACTAGCTATTACATAATCTACTAAGTTTTTTATAACTATTATAACAATACTAGTCTTTCAAGAGTCCGGATATTGATGCGGCTCGGGCTGGTTGTTATCCCTGTGAGCAGCCAACACATCAATGGCGTCATTTTGGCGAAACTCCCTAGAGCCCCTTAGTTCTTGAAACATGATCCGCATTTCTGCCCGTACGTTGTAGAGATCGATCTCAAGCCTATATCGGTCGGTTTGAGCAATTTCTAAATTGATTTCCGCCGAAGCTATGCGGCGTTTCAACTCTTTAATATACTCATCGTCTTCATTTTGTGCTCGATCCATACGGGTGACTTTGTTCTTGAGCACTGGAAATCCGGTTATAGGATCTAAGACAATGTCTTCCACACGTGTAATGCCATTTCGGATATCACTCATATCCAAGATTTTCAGATCGGTTCGTTTTCGAGCATTAATGGTTTCAACTCTTATTGAAGAGATCTCCATTTCACGACGATGCATTGTCCTTGACAGAAAGTGGACATGATTTTGAAGTGCTATGACATCTTGTCTCAGACATCCCATTTTGTACCTAGGGAAGTTTGGAAATGTATTAGATGGTCCTCCAACTTCATAGGTAGAGGAAGGGCCCCCAATGATATAAGGCCTTCCCCTAGTAGCAGGAGTAACCGAAACAGGGAATTTCGAGTTTCTTTGGAATAGATGGTGACACTGGTGATGGTGGATGTGGAGATCCGTTGAGTATGATATCCGCTTGAAGAGGTTCTTCCTCTTCTTCATCATCATCGGAAATCACTTCCATGTCATCATCATCATCATCTATGATCATATTTTCATCTTTTCGGATCGTCAGGGTCATCCTCGGGTTCATTTTCATCATTCTAAATTTTCATATGGTTCCTCATCCTCATCATCCTCATAGTCCACAATATCAAGATAATCATCATCTTGATCCGGGAATTCGCTTGGATGGGAGCCGAAGTATTTGCTCTTGTTGAGATGGTATAGCTTGATTTGGAATAACGAGATCGTGATCTGGGGATGGTGGTACAAACATAATGTCTGTATAAGAGTATTCATGTTCAGAGTTAGTTAAACATTCATAGTAATTTAAACAGTGATATGTCAAATAGTGGGCATGGCACACGGAATGTAAAGACTATAATAAGTGAATCGGTAAATAGTAGTTATAGTCTAGGTGTATAATGCACCCTGGTTCTCTTTAACTGTAGCTCTGATGCCAATCTAACATGTACCCTCAGTTTTTAATAGTAGCGGAAGAT
The DNA here is from genome assembly GCA_910596185.1 of Chrysanthemum makinoi. Lineage (NCBI taxonomy): Eukaryota > Viridiplantae > Streptophyta > Magnoliopsida > Asterales > Asteraceae > Chrysanthemum > Chrysanthemum makinoi. Next base: position 1,069,239 of record OU343216.1, on the reverse strand, counting down.
AATCGAGGATATTACTTATTCGCACAAAGTACACATTACAGAAAACGACTATAAATGAGTCATTTTAAAATACATTATCATTCGAATTTATTCATAATATTAGAGTAGAGGTCCCATAATGTACATAATAAGTTTAAAAGTTTTTCGAATGATAATATGCATAGTCTTCAAAATGCCAATTCCATTGCTACTATATCTTACGGACGAGATAAAACATGCCAAAAAATCAACACAATGGTTGAGTGAATTCATAGTTTTGAAACAAGAGGGACAATAGTTTGTAGTATAATTGCAATGCGTACAATTATATTCTTGATAGTTATTATTGCTCTAAGCTCATGGAACTCACGACTGACTGTTATATATATATCACCGGACGATATATATAAATATAAGTAACTTTCCCCGAGTAGGCATTTTGCCATATTCCTAGGTAATTCAAATAAAGTGCGTTTGGTTACCGATCCGGCTAACACAAACGGGATTCGTCAATCCCGATAGGCCTATCTACTATATTTGCGCTCACTCCCAATATTAGTAGTCCATGATGTTGGGGACTTTTGACATAAACAACTTAGGCTTGCAATAATACAATCAAGGCATTCAGTTTGCAAGTAATTGTCCATAATAAAACATTTTAGCATGTATCTCCCCCAAGTAGTTTATAAAATAGTTAAACAAAAGTTGAGGCTATGAACTCACCGTAGTTATCAGTAGTAGCTTATAGCAATAACGCGGGTATGTTGAGATCTGCGATCTTTAGTGATTACCTACGAAAGTATAATAATTATGTTTTAGTATAGTTTTCAATATAAGTGTACAAGTATATGTAATTTGTTCGCTTATGATGTTGTACATGGATATTAAGCTAAGGTATCGCTTAAGTGTTGGTTTGGCTTATAGCCTTTTATAAATGACCTCGTACCACCGTTCGGGCTATCAAAATCAAGAGGTAGTGTAGTAATGCATACGAGGAGCCGGACACTTTAAATCGTAAACAACTTCGTCGATATGATACTCCGAAGAGGCCTCTTTATGATAATGAAATTCCCTACTATTATAGTACTTATCATTTATAAGTAAGTATTTGACGAGACAAATGTTGTACAAAACATATGTCATCTTTCGTCAAAGACTATTTGAGTGGTGACGTGATGGTGTTATGAGTTGTGTGTCGTGAAGCATTTATCATGTGCAAGTGTTGTGATGAAAGTAATTTTTAGACTAATATGTTCATGGTTTTAGAAGTTAAAACTTGTGATAATGGTATTTTTATAGTTTATGTACCATATAGTCATTTTGTCAAAATCTAGTAAAGCTTCATCTAATGACCAAGTTTTTGAAATAATTTTTGGGTTAACATACTCAAACTAGCCGTAACTTAGCCGCACAAAACAACTTTGAAACAACAATCATGGTCATATCTAGTGGTTATATTTAAGTTAAAATAGCTTGAGACATAAGCCTTAGCTTAACATTGGCTTTGTTTTGTCTTAAAGAAAAATATAACTAAGTTTCCATGTCCATGGTTGTTTTCTAGTCACAACAACTCCGTGTAGTATTTGCGGTTTTTTAGACGTTTCGTTCACTTTCTGCTTATGTGTGCCTAAGTTTTTGAATAAAATTTCATTCTGAGCAACTTTCGTGTTTTACACTTTTGCTGATTCGGACCAGAAAAGGGTTTAAATCTCGTTTTAAAATTGTTTCAGAAGACTTTTGACTTAATAACCAATTTTCTTCTAGTCATCTTCTTTTAACCATAACTTTTTATCTACAAGTCCATTTCAAGTGATTCAAAAGCTCAAATTCTAGTTTTTACTTCCTCTAACAACTTCTTAAACTTAATCAAGTCCAAAGTTTATAGTTTTTATGTTAAAACTCATAATAATTCACTAGTTTCTTACTAGTTGTCTTAATGAGTTTCTATACTAGTTTTTACCCATCAATTTTATGTACAACATCAAACAAGCCTTATTACATGTACTACTTATATCAAATTGCATCAAATAATCATAAATATTATTACAACCATATTGAATGACAAGAAATTTAAACAACTTCTTACAAGACTTAGGTTGAATGGTCACAAGAAGAATCAAGCCTAAACCTCCTTCCAATCTTCAACCTTCTTCAACCTCTTAACCCAAGCTTATTGATGCAGGTTTTACTGACCAGGTATTAATATTTATAGTGTCTCGCTATACCTATGGTCTACCCTAATGCACTAATGGGCAGTGTATCCGGTCGCGTGTAGTGTAGTAAATGGTAAAGCCGAGGTCGTCCCAAGAGCTATGTGTGTTGGATTATTAATAAGTCTAGTGTCACGTATAATTGTTTCAAAAGAATTAATTAATTAAATTGCTAATGCGAGAATAAGCGAGATAAATGGGTAAAGGGAAATCAATAGAGGAATAGTGGTGCTAACCTAGTCAATCCTCCTAGCTAGTTATGTCTACGCCTACCTACTTCCAATTACTTCAGGTGGGGTCAAATTCGAGAGGACATCATTTGGTCAATTCGCCGTAACCTATCAGCAAAGATGCCACCACATGAGAAATCGGCCACCGTCATAAGTCCTGTTGTTCTGGTCCCCGAGCCAGTCATTAAGCAATACACGCTACATGCTAGATTCAAAATAGTGAGTGCCCGGCCGTTAGGAACTTAGACACTACATCCCCCAGTTCTTAAGTTCATCCAAACGATAGGTGATAAGTTGGTCAAATCGCACAAGTAGAAAGGGTCGTCAGTTGGTCATATCTTACCCTTCCCGTCTCAGTCCGCTCACCTAGGGTCAGTTGGTCATATCTCCTAGGCAATTGGCCTCTACCGCCATTCAAAACTACCGAACCAAGGGTGACTACCAAAGAACTATGCATGCATACACTTAGAAATAATTGTACGGAAGTAAAGGTAAACGCAAACAAAACAATTAAGGAATCATAACTAGGCTAGTACCAAAGGGTGCTTAGCCGCTCATATTAATCATGCAACTCAATTCAATGTTCAAAGGTACGAAATACATGAATTGAAAGTAAAAGAAATATAAAACGCTAAAGCTTATCGTAATGGAGTGACTTCTCCCTTGGAAACAGCTTCGTATGCTCCCCTAGACCTGCCTTGAGCTTTTTCCCACGTTATCAGATAGTTGTGTGTGGAATGGGATGATTAAAAATGCTGGAATTCATGGGGTTTATAGTCCAGGTCTGGGTTATGGCATAACCAATATAGGAGTTACGCTAGTTACGGCGTAACCTAATAAGTTGTTGCGCCGTAGTCTTCAATAAACACGGTTACGTCGTAAGTGATGCAGTAGTTACGGCGTAAGTATCAACGATGTGGATCCTCATTTGACCTAATGTAGTTACGTCGTAACCTTTGGGAAGAGTTACGCCGTAACCTCTTGACAAGTTGGTATTCTGAGTCACGCAATAGTTACGGCGTAATGTGAAAGAGGAGTTACGTCGTAAGTTCTTCAAAATAGGCATAGTGTGATAAATCTTTAGTAATGTTTCCATTTCCGTCTCTTTAGCTCCAATGCTCGTAATTTACCTGAAAGTGGAAAACAATGGAAAACAAGCGTAAATCCATATAAATGATATAAATAACGAGCATTATCGGGGGAAATTGATGCTTAATATTCAGGACTATTTGATGTTATCAAATATCCCCCTACTTGAACTCTACTTGCCCTCAAGTAAACCTTATTAGATAGATTCCTAAAAAGATATCTCCCAAAACCTAGAAAATATGAGTTTACAAATCCCTTATGCTAGAATAAAACAAAGCCGAACACCTCACGAAAGGGGAACAAACACTCAAATCTCTCAACTATTCTAAGTGTCAATTTTGAGGTGATCACTCAATCCACACTATCATAGCATGTATTCTATCATAAGCTTGGCGGTTACACAAATCTCCACCACTAGAGTTAAGGGCTAAACAATTCTCGAAGGCAATATGGGTAGACACAACAAAGGTTAAGGGGTGACTTGTCATTACTAACATGTCATGACGAAGTGGACAAAATCAATGATACATGACCAAATCCATGGCCAAGACACCAAAGATTGCTCGCTGCATCACCTAGACATGCTTCATGACTAAAGGGTAGGATAAGACATGGGATATATAATTGGTGTAAAAAGAAAAACAAACAGGTAGTCTAAATCTATAACCAAGTCATCACCACTTAACGTCCGCCCAAAGTTCAAGTTTAGAAGTCTAGAAACTGGATCATGAAATGCAAGGTAGATGTGTCATTAGAGGATGTCGTGATGGGCACACCACCTTTTCTTCTTTTGTTGGCAAAACTACCAACTCCAATCTTCAAATGTGACCGAGGTGGCCTCTTCGATACTAATCAATAAAGCTCATACTATAGTGCTTATAACATCGCACTTTACAATATTATAACTCAATCATTTTGTTTTATTTTATTTTTTTTATTTATTTTTTTTTGAATCATTTTTTTTTCGAATCATAACATAATAACATAACATCCCCCCACTTGAGATGAACAATGGGAATTCGGCGGATCTTCAATGATCTTCATAAATGTTGTCGATGAAAGCATGATTTCCAAACCTTTCCACTCGAACTTTGAACTTAGGCAAATGATGACTTCCCAATCACAAATAAAGACTACAGGGTAGGCTAAGGTGTATAGGTGTAACGAAATAATATATTGGGTTGACAAAATGAAAGGAATGGCTCAGAAGGGTGTATCTAGGGGTATCTTGCACTAAAGGTGAGTGCAACAAAAGGGTTTCACATGGGGGTCGAAAAGTGGAGGTGACTAATCGATAGACTCACAATGGTAGGCTATTTGGGTGATAATCCTATAATATTGCCTTCTAAAATTGGAAAGTCCAAATACATTGAGCTAACTCAACATACCTCGTCTATGGTTTCGAAATGATGCAAAGGCCAAGTTCTAAAGTTTACAAGCTACCGGCACACTCATAATTTGGTGGATTAGGGGTAAAATATTGGAAACAGATAAGGCTAATCTCACCATGTAATGTTAAGGGTTGTATGTGCTCGGCTAAAGTCTAATCTAGTTAGGTTCGGAAAAACATGTCAAAAATTTAAAAATGGCATAATTTTTCAAAATAAACTAGAAAAATGAGGGCGAAATAAAGTTCAAGAGATAATTCTACTCCCGTTCCCCCACTTGAATTGTACAAAGTCCCTTTTGTACTAGGCATTAAAATAAAGGTGAAGAGAAAGGTAGAATTAGAGCGAGAACTTCCCTGAAATTGGCTCTAAAAAGAAGAAGGCCCACGAAAGAGAACCGTGCTTTCGTTTAAGCGTCATGAACAAACTTCAATCCCTGAAATCACAATACCGACAAGCATAATTCTAAAAAGAAAAAATAAAAATGAAAAACAACCTAACTCACTTTCGTAGGAATCATGGTTGCATTTAGCGTATGCAACAAGATTTTTAAACCACTTGGTGTCCCAAGTGGTAAAGTGAAGTCTCGTGAGGGTTTACAGGGAACACACCCATAAAGTTCATTTTAAAACTAATACAAGGTTACTGTGTTTAAAAATGAAAGAATTAAAGCAGAGGAGAGTTACGTCGTAACTCCTATGAGGGAGTTACGTGAATGGCAAAACCTGGTATGATCTGTAAAAGCAAGTAGTTATGGCGTAACCACTGAGATGGTATTACACCGTAATTGGTAATGCGTCAAGAGTTCAGCTGCTAAAACTTTGTTCGGCGTAATCACCAAGATGAGTTACGCTGTAACTCGTTCAGATCGAAGAATCGCAGCAACTAGCAATTCGTTCCTCATTTCCTGCAACAATGGTTAGAACACACGAAACCCAATAGAAAAGAAATAAAAACAAAAGAAAGGGAAAATTCGGGTTGTTTCCCGAAAGAGCACTTTTCTTTTTTAACGAGTCTTTAAGTTAGACTCAGAGCCGCGGGGCTTCTATGGAGGCCTTGGAACATCCCCTACTTTTCCATGTCTTTCATTAAGTTGCGCTTAACCCATCCAACATTTGTGGCAGTGCAGAGATATTCTTTGGTTTCAATTTTATGGATCTTGCAAAATTTTTCATCAGGCCCTAAGTGATATCGTGTAAATTCAAATTTTTTGGCTATAGCAGGTGGTGGTTTCTTAAATGGGATGCCAAGAAGGTTGCATCTTCTTTTCTCGTGCACTTCATCATCAGGGTCAATGAAACCGTCTTCGCCTTGTAACTCGAGATAATCGAAATCATCATCGTCGGAATCTGTATCTTCAAGTTGGTTGAGAATTTGTTTGTATTCTTCATTATCTACCTTAGACGGATCCTTGGTGTCATCTTCTGGTTTTTTATGGTGACCATTGTTGTTAGGTTGATCTTTATTCATACACCCTTCCCAAATTTTCTTTTTAGTTAACGCGTCAGTTTTTCCATATTTGATTTTGACCCAATCGTTGAATCCGAGATCATCTGGCCAAGGCAATTCTGTTCTTTCAAAATCATTAGTTGAAGTCCAAAGGAATTCGTCTTCCCCAGCTTTCTCAATGCTGCTTCCTCCATCACATTCATACTCAAAAGGGTTGCAGGAATCCCAAACTTTTCCGTCGCTGGTTTTAATTTGTTCGCACCAATGATTTCGAACTCCTTCGTCATCAATATCTTCGAGGAATCTCATCGGGCTTAATGGTTTTCCCGAAGAATGTGTTTCTCATATTTGAGTTCCGTGATTAACAGAGTTGAATTAATTATCACGCCCCGAATCTTATCGAATACCAATCACCGAATGATAGATTTCCAAAATCAACGTCGTGTCTCCCAGATTCGTGTGGGCATATCCAAACTTCGTTCTTCACATTACCTCCTCCGTTGCAATAATCACGAAAAGGATTGCATGTTGGCCAGCGTTGAGTAATCTCATAATCCATTATGAGTGGGTTTGCGAATGTTTAATCTACGCCCTTCACTTCGTTAATTGAGAATTTGGCTAACCTTTCTCCGTCGTTTAGTGTAGTCCACTTGTATCTGTCATATTTTATCCTTTCTTTATCAACACCACCATCGCAGGTCTTTCGAGGATCACATGAGGCCCACAAGCTGTAGCATTCTCCATCGTCAATTGCAATAGCCTTACACCAATGACTTCTTCTTTTAGGGTTGTCGTCCTTGGTGCCCATGTCTTTGCTAGAATTCGGGTTACACCGTAGCTCTGAAGTGTGATTACGGCGTAACTCACTTTCCCCATCAGTATCCGACTGATTGGAGTTCTTGTTGTTATCAAAGAACACAGCCTTACATATAGTGGAATTGCTCTTATGCTCTTCGTTTCTCCTTTGTACCTCGTCGCCAAGCTTTCCAATTAAAGTTTCCAAGTTTTTAAGTGATATGTCATGAGAAGAAAGGCTTTTGTTTGTATTATCTTGGAAATTTTTAAGCCATTCCTCTTGATCCTTTTGCCTCTTGGTAGTGTCCACAAGGTATTTGTTAATAATATCTTCCAGGTTAGCTCTTCTCTCATAATACGGTGGGGGTCCTCAACGAAACCCATTATGATTATCCCCGTAGAAAGGCCTATTCTCTCCATATTTAGCTTCCTCGATCGCATCTTCTTTGTCAACTTTAGGACAATTTTTAATCAAATGTCCCCCACCACAGTTTTCGCAGCCAACTTGGATGGCATGAACAGTTTGCTTTAATTTTGACATATCTCTACCGAGATTTTCAAGTTTACTAGCTATTGCTGCAATTCCGTCAAAACTTCCGCCTTGGCTTCTTTTGCTCCCACCGTCGTGCCATTTTTGAGAGTGGTCCGCCTCTTTTTGAATGGCTTCAATTGCAGCGGTAGGAGTCATGTTCGGGATAGGTCCTTGATAGTCCAACATTTGCCTTGTAGTTACGTTAATTCCTTTGTAGAAAATATTGACCTTCTGCTGGCTATTCAGATCATTGGTAGGACACTTATAAAGAAGATCATTGTATCTGTCCCAAGCTTGATACAGTGTTTCGTCGTCTTCTTGTTTGAAATTATAGATTTCCAAAAGCTGGTTAGAAATCTTCGATGGTGGGCAATATCTTTGGATAAAGTGTTTCTTTAGTAGTGCCCAAGTATTAACTGCCCTCAATCTTTCGATCCATCTTCTAGCTACTCCAGTAAGAGTCAGTGGGAATACCCTTAGCATAACACATCACAAGACACGGGATGTTGAAAAGGCTGGCGATGTATAGGACATTTTCAACGTGCTCATATGCGGCTTCGTCCCTGTTTCCAACGAAAGGGTTAGCCTTAAGCTCCCTCATAAATTGGTCTTTAATTTCGAAATGAACATCCGGTTCCGATTGTCGCGGTCTTACGGACCGGCCCCTTTTAAGCTCTTGTCAATGCCAAGTATTCCTCAAGAGTGAGGTCATCGATGTTAACAACTTCCATGGTACCTGAAATCTAGAAATATGATCGTGAGAAAAGTATTAAAATGAAATGAAAGACTTAATATTAATCCTAATATAACTCCCCGGCAATGGCGCCAAAAACTTGATGCAGGTTTTACTGAACAGGTCTTAATATTTATAGTGTCTCGCTATACCTATGTTCTACCCTAATGCACTAACGGGCAGTGAACCCGGTCGCGTGTAGTGTAGTAAATGGTAAAGCCGAGGTCGACCCAAGAGCTATGTGTGTTGGATTATTACTAAGTCTAGTGTCACAGAATAATTGTTTCGATAGGGAATTAATTAATTAAACTACTAATGCAGAATAAAAGCAGATAAATGGGTAAAGGGAAATCAATAGAGGAATAGTGGTGCTAACCTAGTCAATCCTCCTAGCTAGTTATGTCTACGTCTACCTACTTTCAATTAGTTCAGGTGAGGTCAAATTTGAGAGGACAGCATTTGGTCAATTCGCCCTAACCTATCAGCAAAGATGCCACCACAGGAGAAATCAGGCGCACCGTCATAAGTCCTATTGTTCCTGATCCCCTAAGCCAAGTCATTAAGTACAGCTACATGCTAGATTCAAAATAGTGAGTGCCCGGCCGTTAGGAACTTAGACACTACACCCCCCAGTTCTTAAGTTCATGCAAACGATAGGTGATTAGTTGGTCAAATCGCACAAGTAGAAAGGGTCGTCAGTTGGTCATATCTTCCCATTCCCGTCTCAGTTCGCACACCTAGGGTCGGGTTGGTCATATCTCCTAGGCAATTGGCCTCTACCGCCATTCAAAACTACCGAACCAAGGGTGACTACCAAAGAACTATACATGCATACACTTAGAAATAATTGTACGGAAGTAAAGGTAAACGCAAACAAAACAATTAAGGAATCATAACTAGGCTAGCACCAAAGGGTGCTTAGCCGCTCATATTAATCATGCAACTCAATTCAATATTCAAAGGTACGAAATACATGAATTGAAAGTAAAAGAAATATAAAACGCTAAAGCTTATCGTAATTGAGTGACTTCTCCTTGGAAAGTCTGTATGATCCCCTAGACTGCCTTGAGCTTTTCCCACGTTCTCGAGATAGTTGTATGTGGAATGGGATGATTAGAAATCTTTGGAATTGTGGGGTATTTATAGGCAGTGCGGGTTACGGCATAACCAATATAGGAGTTACGCCGTAACCTTCTATTCCATCATAAATGCACTAGATCTGCTAGTTACGGCGTAACCTAATAAGTGGTTACACCGTAGTCTTCAATAAACACGGTTACGCCGTAAATGAGAGTTAAAGCGTAAGTATCAGCGGCGTGGATCCTCATTTGACCTAATGTAGTTACGTCGTAACCTTTTGGAAGAGTTAGCACGTAACCTCTTGATAAGTTGGTATTCTAAGTCACGCAATAGTTACGGCGTAATGTGAGAGAAGAGTTACGCCGTAACTTCTTCAAAATAGGCATACTGTGATAAATCTTTAGTAATGTTTCCATTTCCGCGTCTCTTTAGCTCCAATGCTCGTAATTTACTTGAAAGTGGAAAACAATGGAAAACAAGCGTCAATCCATATAAATGATATAAATAACGAGCATTATCGGGGGAAATTGACGCTTAATATTAAGTACTATTTGATGTTATCACTTATAAACCCTTTTACCCTTGTAACAACCTCCTTTAAGTCAGTCCTAACCTTCTTGTGTAGCTCTTGTTTCATCCTTGATATCAACAAAATAACCCTAGGATCATGTAAGAACCAACTCTAGCTCCATCTTCTTAGTAATCTTTGTAGTATGAATCAAAGTATGTATGAGTGTTTGTGTGTGTATAGTGGACGGCAAGGAGGGAGGTGAGGGAGAGATTTGTATGAGTTTTGCATGTGAAGTGATAGTGTGAGAAGTTATCCTAAGTGGGGGGGGGCTAGGGGGGGGGACAATAGTGGGTGAGTAAGTTGCATGTGCATTGAGAGAGAGCCACATGGCTTGTGGTATTGCCATTAAATGCCACCTCATTTTTGAGGTGGTAGTTTGTGTGTTATCTTGTGATAATGTGTAGTTTTTAGAGTATAGTTTGTTCCCGGTAATTACTAATGTTAAGCCCTTAATTCACGAAACTTAAAATCGGGTAATGTAAAAATGTAATACTTCCAAAAATGTTAAAACTTATCAACATACTCCAACTAGGTCTACTACAAGTATGATAAGTCTAATATGGTGCTTCTATGTTGTTAAAACCTAATAACGTAGGTTCGGGCACGCGTATTACTTAAAGGTAAAATTTGTACCTAAAATTGGCAAAGTGGAAATAATTCATATGAATTATGACTAGTGGTGGAACTAAAGTATTTTTGAACACATAGACTTTTCCTAGTCTTGTGTTGGTTGTGAGGATAATTCACATTATTTAATTTTTGAGATTACTTATATAAATAATTAAAAGTAATTTATATAACGTAAATTAGTAAAATATAGACCTGAAATATGCGAGGTGCTACATAAGATGTTTTATTTCATGAAGAAAATCGGATTACATTGATAAAGCGTGAGTACAAAAGGATTGATCTTATTTGAAAGACTACAAAGTTCCTCGAGTGTTTTCGCTAGAAGGATCATCAAATGGTTGATGAGTGTTGGTGGAATCAAGTATGAAGAAAGTCTTCATGAGAGATATGTCACTTAGGAATGTCTTTACAAATGACACAACAAATGTCACTAGAAAATTCCGGCTCATTTGTATTTAAGATACCTTCTTAGGGAAGGTATTCTTGTTACCAAGCGATTCCTATAGCTTGGTGGGTATGAGCTTTGACTAATCAACATGAAAAGAAAGATTAGTGCATTTAAATAGAAAATAATAAAAAAAATGTTGTCATCTAATCAACATCCAAACAAAGAGTTTTAAAAGACATTGTGTTTGTTTTTGTGAAAAACCTTCTTTGTAGTTTTCAATTAACCATGGATCGTATCAAGTTTTTAAAGTACAATATACTTCAAGAAACTTGGTAACGAAGCTCTGATGCCAATTGTGGAAAACTAGAAGGGGGTTGAATAGTTTTGCCAATTAAAACTTCCTTTTAAACTAATTAGATCGACTTATGTCAATCTATTTGGATGTGTGTTGGATGTTGATAAACAAACATATAAAAGTTTGTAATGAAAAGATAAGAGTAAGAAGCACAAAACCACAACGCGAGTATTTATAGTGGTTCGGCTACAAGAACACCTTCCTTGCCCTACTCCACTCCCGAGTCACCTACTCGAGAGTTCGTAATCACTACACGACACCAACTCCTTATGGTGGAGAAACCTTCACAACGTTGCCTACTCTTTTTCTAGTATTAGGCTAACCACCGGTTCTTCACACCAAGGTGAACCACACCTAACACAACGTCGCCTACCCTTTATCCGGTACTAGGCTAGATACCGAGTTCCATTGCAATGGAGGAACTACTACCCGACACTACACCAACGACTAATCCCAAAGGAGACCAACTCCTTATTACAACATCATCAAGGATATAAATATCCTTGGATCTAGTACTAATCTATCTTGTACATCGAAACACACCATATCGAATGTACATCTAAGGCACCTTTCACTAATGCCTTTAACTAGATCTTCAAGACACCCTTCACTAATGTCTTGTGACTTTACTTCTAGGCACCTTTCACTAATGCCTATAATACGGACGATTGACACCTTTCACTAATGCCTATAATACGGACGATTGACACCTTTCACTAATGTCTTCGTCTTGACACTTGAGACATCTTTCACTAATGTCTTCAACACTACACTTCTTAGAAGAAAGAAAATAACCATCAACAAGAGGACTTCAGTAGTCTTGATGATGAGGAAGTATGGCAACTCATGGACTTGAGCTTGCTTGACTTCAAAGGTGGTGATCTCGCCTTTAAGAGGAAGCTAGAGAATCACACAAAAACAAAACTACAAACATCAATCACTTGGATATGGGGTTAGAGAGTTTTAAACTCAGGGAGAAAGTATTTTGGAAAGGGGTTAGAAACAATGAAGAAATGGCTCACTATTTGTAGAGGAAAATGTTCACTGTTCCCCGGATCCCACAAATCCCTCCCACAAGGGATCCGTCTAGCGTAAAGCTAGGGATCCGTGGGATGCTCCTCTTTACCCATGAGTATTTTGGTTATGGGTCATGGGTCATGGGTCATGGGTCATGGGTTGATCCATGGGTCTTTTACTAGATACAATGTATCTTAGGAGTGCATTGCACCTAGTCACATGGGTATGGGTCAATACCATGGGTTATGGATATTATCCATATACGATATAAGCATGATGTCATGCAATGGGTTATGGGTCAAGCTCCATGGGTCATGTACTTTGGGTTTTACCCAACTACATTCAATGTATTTGGTCAATGGGTTATTATACTTAAGTTTCTACCCATTTATATTACCCAATATACTACATACTAGTTATGTGTATATTTTACCCAAATATATAAACAGAAGTTGTTGTACATATGTAATACTAAATCATAAAATCACTTATACTTGTTTTAGTGTTTTATGTGAAAATGTAAGTGCGTTAGAAACTATTAGTTCAAACTAATTACGTATTTTATTTGTTTCGTTAAAATGATTTTACGTTTGTTATCGACAAAACATTAGAAGATCGTAAAATATAAATAAACGTTTTCATGGCTTATTTGTATTAACATAATCTTCATTCGTCAAGCGAAGAATCTTCATCATGCTACATACGGATTGTTGTACGACTATTTGAAGCCCCACCAAAAGGAAGTTGACAGAGAAAGAGTCATCCGTGGAGCTCCTGTTTCACCTTCACTCCTGGATAATCAAACTCTTGCATTGTGGGCTCAAGCTTGTTACCCTCAATTTCCAACCTTACAAACTGTCTTTACAAATCCTCCACAACCAACTACTCAGATCACACCATACGATCCCTCACAGCAACAACAATCACAAGAAACTCAATGGGTTCCATACAACAACAACAATGCTCAAGCACTTTACAGTGAATCTAATGAGGATGCAGAAGCTTTTGATGCATTGCAACAAGGGTTTGTCATGATTGCTAGAGCCTTCGGCCGATATTGAAACAAATCTAACAATCGCATTCGTACCTCATTGATAACGCCTAAAATGAACATGTTTTTAGTAGCGTTATTGTTGGTTTTGTGCATGATAATTGGCTATATTTACTCATAACTGTTTCAAAAGTGCAAAAGATGCGTATTGTGTATGTATGTGTAGCCGTGTATCACGAATGATGAAGAAATGAAGTTTTATGCACATTTGGAAGATTCTCGAAGAAGGAAGTCGAGCAAGGAAGCTTTTGGATTCAATGATTGGGAAGTACAATGATTTCTAAGTATCTACAGCAAGTAAAGATCAATTTTTGCCTTGGAAATCATCAGCAAGAGCGAAGAAAAGGCGAATAAACAAGAAAGTCAACAAAAGTCAAAAGAGCAACACCCACCGTTCGGCCGCGGACCCGTAATCGGATCCGCTGGGAAATTGTCAAATCGCGAACCGATCCGTTGCCGGGCTAATTGATCCGGTGCAGAAGGCTGCTGATTACACAAAGTTGCATTTATTGTTGCCTTAACTCCCCATAATCATTGGAGGCCGATCATTTCTTGCTATTAACTATTTGGGAACGTTTTTGGCCAGTTGTGTAAACATATTTGGCTATATAATGAACCTAGTCCTAGTTTACTAGGTGTGACACAACCAAAAGTTTATTAGTTTACTTCAAAACTAATACCAACCATATTATTCAACCCAAAAAGCTTAGTGATCTGTCCCGAACCGTCAAGCAACCTCACACAAGCTAGCCACTTGTGAATGGATAACCGTAAGAAGCTTAAAACAGCTCAGAAACAAATGCAATGAAGTCATGGAGAATAGAATGAATTCCCGGGTCGTTTAGTCCTACGGAGACTCAATGGTGTGCAAAACACAAACTCAGATGATAGAGTGATCACTAAGGATAGTGATCAATAAAGGTTGGATTAAGAAATTACACTACTGATTGATTGGAATGAGATTGGAATACAGAATTGGAAAGCACAACAATCAGATAAGAGAAACGTAAACGTAAGTTTTAAAAACTACGATATCACATACAAAATAAAAAGTGAAATTTAAGAAATAAAAAGACCTAAAAATATGTAAATGACTTTTTTGGAATCCTAAAAATAAAATCAAATTATTAGAAAAGAAAATTATTTTTAACACTATTTAATTAATTATTATTAATTAAAAACTATTTTAACTATTTAATAAGTACTCTAAAATAGAAGAAAATACAAAATAAGGCTAGAAAAATAAAATTATGATTCAGAAAAATCTAAAATACTATAAAACTAATTTTAAAATTAAAAATATATTTTTCACACTATTTATCTAATTATTATTAATTAATTATTATTTAAAATACACTTAAATACTAGAAAATATAAAATAAACTTGGAAAAATAAAATTTTAACTTGAAAAAATCTAAAATATGATAAAACTAATTTTAAAATTGAAAAGATATTTTTATGCTTTTAATTATTTATTACTAATTAAGTACAATTTTTAACTATTTAAAATTATAATAAATACTAAAAAGATAGAGAAAAATATGAAAATTTTTCTAAAAATACTATATGATGACAGAAAACTAAGAAAAATAGAAAAACAAGATTTGCTTATTAATAAGATGAAAAGAAAAATCAAAAAGCTAAAAAAATATTAAATAAACGCTATCACTATTTTTAAATTTATGTTTTTCTGGATTTTCTTTTTGAAAACTACTTTACTACTGATATTATGAAACTTTAATAAAGACAAAAAATTTACAAACTTGAAAAAGTTTGTTTTGACAAGCTTATGGACCAACAGATGTGATTAAGAGCTTATTTTGTGGAATAAGCTCAAACAAGCTCACAAGTTGAAACAAAAGCTTAAAGTAGATGCAAACTAGCTAGATGAACTGAAATAAAGCTAAAAGAGGCAGATAAGCACCGATAGCTAGAAACAAAAGCGATAAGCATTTGGCTTAAGCACGAAATGGGACAAGCTTTAAGCTTATAGCGACCTAGCAAACAAGCTAGAAATTGAAAAACTAGGATTGAGACCTCAAGATGACCAGGTTGGCTTTCCAAAGACAAGGTTTGAACAACAAATGAGCTCGTAAGCTTTGATTGAGCTTATGTAACGGTGCACGTGGCACTCTTTTAGCAGTACCCAAAAGAAAGTTTGAAAATAAGCACTCAATAAGCTAGAAGTAGTGAACTAACATTTTTATATTTTTGTTTAGCAACTAGACTTTGATAATCCAAAAGCTTATAAGCTAAAACTTATTATTAAGCCCACAGTAAAATTCCAAAGTTTATTCGAAAAAACCTAATGAAAATTTGACTTTTTATAGAACAACTAAAAGTTGACCAAGATGAACTTTGATTTGATCTTGAGCAGCGATTATGATGTTACAAGGTATGTTAAGACTGATTTGAACAAGATTAACAACTTATATACACAAAACAATGATCATAGATCATGACATTCCAACAGTGGATACACAAGAGATGATTAAGCGTTATTTTGACTTTTCTACAAACAAGAACAGGTTTTTAAGACTTAGGTGAGTTATTTAGACCAAGTTAAGCGTGTTTCCAACAAAGCCAAAGACGGAGCACCTTCAAACAACAAGAACCAAACACCACTTATATTGACTGTTATGAAGATTTTTCAAAGCAAACCACAACTTTAAAACATAAAACTGATTCAAGACCATGAAATATCATATATTAGGACTAATGAAGCCTTAAACAACAACATTAACAACAAGAAACTCAGAAATGACCAAGATGAGCTTTTAACTGTCAAAATGAGATTTTTGTAAACTACCAATTTCAAAGAACAACCTACTGATTTTAAAGCTTAGATACACTTAATTATAACTAGTGATCACTAAGAAAAAAAAATTACCACTACTAGACAATTAAAACAAAGAAATGTAAAAATGAACAAAAATCTTACAAATGCTATCCAACTGCAAACTAAGATCAAGGACCAATGAACACCCCTATTAGCTTACCACTAAGCTTCTAACCCAAGGCCATCCAAAGTTTACCCTGCTCCAGGTTGTGAACACCTCTTCCATCTGATTTTTGATTTTTAAACTATTTAATTGGTATTTTTAGTGATTTTTATTTTAATTTAAACTTGCTTTAAATGCTTCTAAAAGCTGAATTTTAGGATATCTAATAGCTTTTAAAAGCTATCTAGGAGCTTATGTGGCTTAATTCAGTTCATATAAACAACAAATAACAACATTACCATGATATGAGATTTTTGAAAGGAAATTTGCATAAACTGAATGTGATATTTAAAACTAAATTGATCATTAAAAAGATTCAAATACACTTGAGAGACTTAAACAAAGTACTTGGAATTGAAAACATACACTGTAAAACTTAGATTAAAGAAAACGACTAAGGAAAATTTAAATTACACTAGATAGTTAGATACATTGCTTCACTCTCCCTTTATAATGACTTTTGTGACTTCTCTTTGACCTCTGAATCTTTCCCACCAATCGAGCCCTTGGATCACTCTAATTCATCGAGAACCATACACTTGTGTTTTTGGCGCCATTTTCTCATTAGGGTTTTGTTATTAATGAGGGTGGTTTCTCAATTAAAGGTTTTGGAGTTTAGAGGAGGTGGAGGGACAAAGTATGGAGAGGGGTTGAAAAGTTGGAAAACCATGCCTGGTTTTGGTGTTTCATGGTGGGAGATGGGAGAGAGTTACGGTGTTGGCGGTATTTCCTCTTGTTTGACGTTGCCGGGGGTTTAATATACTGGGTCAAGTTCAAGGGGCATGGGTTCAAATGCATCATGACTGGCCTGCTCAAGGGTCATGTGGGGTCAAGTGGGTTGGGCCAAAGGGATGGATTGGGCTTGATAAGGATTAAAAAGAGGTCCGGTTTGGTTTAACTATGATAACAAGGACCAAAAATGTAATTTCATCAAACTTCAAGGACTGAAAATGCCAACTTTCCAAACTTATAACAAGGACCAATTTTGACAAAATTTGATAGCACAAGGATCCTTTTGCATAAATTCCATTTTAAAAGGTCCAAGGACTAATTTTGCAATTTTCTAAAGTTTAGGGACCTTTCTGTAATTGACCAAAGAATCATTCAAGGATCATTTTGATAACTTAGAATACTTACCGGGGACCTTGAATGATAAAACTTCACATTTTTTAATTCGGGGACTAGATTTGACAACTTTTAAAACTTGGGGGACTAAAAGCGCCTAATTTTGCAAACTTGATACATTTTTCATCTGATTTTGATATTTTTGCATTTAAAACACATAAAACACTGATTTGTGATATTTTTATTATTTTGATGTGTTTCGAGTGTTTTCAGATGTTTTTGCAGTTTAAATGGTACAAAAATGATGAGTATCTGCACACTCATCAATCCTCCATGAGATATTGCTAGTCCCTAGCAATGATTTGAGAAAACTTGATGGATTTGAAAAACTATTTACCAAAAGCCATCACTTAAGTAGCCAAATTGTTTTGATTCAAGTAAGAACCTTGGTACAACGATAACCAAATGATTTATTGGCAAATCATAAACCATATAACGTATTTGATTTTGTCTTTACGAAGTTACCATACGGACTAGCCAACTCTTAGATAAATTATCAGAATTATCTTTGGTGGGCTGAATACCAATTATGGTTTTCCACGCCTTTACCACAAGCCATAACCTTGCGGGCTAGCCAACTCTTCACTTTTTAGGATATGGTGAGTTGAGAACCATACAATTTTGGGCAAATTGCAAGCCATATAAGCGGATTTGAGAAATCTTTACCAAGAGCGTTTGCTCTGGATTAGCCAATCCTTTGTCTATTAGACATTGGATGATAACCAAGATGAGTAAGTGAAAAACACTTACTCCAAAAAAAAATTTTGGCCAAAAATGGGGAAATTGGGTGGATAAATATGATAAAATTCGTGAGAATTCCCCCCTACACTTAGAAATGAATATTGCCCTCAATATTCAAAGTCTGGCGGTTATGCGAAACTAAGAACGTAAAAGGGAAATACTACGGCCTTTTATTTGGAAAGATTATTTTTTTTTTATTTTTTTTTTAATTTAAATATATATACAACGATTGTGGCAACTCCCCACACTAGGGTGGTAGAACAGAAAGAAGACGAAATATGGGTGAAAACCCATATGGTGTGTGCTAAAGTTTTTGATTCTCGAGTCATTAGCTTGACTCGATCCCCGCATTCATTGGTTCATGGGGAAAGTTTATAGATCTGGGACAACCCGGGAGGAATGTCCTCTCCAAAGTAATGCTTCACTCGATGACCATTCACTTTAAAATTAGGACCATCGGATTGAGATAACTCAATGGTGCCATAAGGATAAACCTTAGCAATGGTGAATGGACGGACCAAGCGGGACTTGAGCTTTCCCGAGAAAATCTTCAATCTTGAATTGAAAAGAAGGACTCGATCACCAACGTTGAAAGCGGTTTTGATTTTGAGTCATGGATCTTCTTTGTCTTTTGCTTGTAGATCAAAGAGTTCTCGTAAGCTTGATCACGAAGTTCATTTAATTCATTCATTTGAAGTTTTCTATGATCACCTGGTATGCATATATCGAAGTTGGCATGTTTTAAGGCCCAGTATGCCTTGTGCTCTAGCTCAATCGGCAGATGACATGCCTTTCCGCATTACCACTAGCTTGTATGGAGTACACCCGATGGGTGTTTTGTAAGTATGCAACGAAGCCGAGTGCGTCATCTAGCTTATCCGACCAAGAGCACGGTTTTCGCCAACCGTCCTCAATTCTTTAATACCACGGTTTGAAACTTCCACTGCCCACTTTTTGGGGGTGGTATGCACTAGAGAGACGGTGGGTAACACCATACTTTTGCATGACTCTTTCAAATTGGTCATTGAAGAAATGTGTACCACGATCCTTTATTATCGCTCTCGGAGTTCCAAACTGGCAAAAGAGATTTCAAAACTTCACAACAACTCGGGCATCATTGGTAGGTAAAGCTTTCGCTTCAACCCATTTTGACGATAGTCAAACCACGCGAGTATGTACTTGTTTCCACGACGAAGAAATGGCCCCATAAAATCAATACCCCGGATGTCAAATATCTCACAAACTTGAATGGCATTTTGTGGCATTTCATTTCTTTGAGATATATTTCCGTGACGTTGACAAGCGTCACAAGCTTTGACAAATTCGTGGGCATCCTTATAGATTGTGGGCCAATAGAATCCTGAATCAAACACCTTTTTGGCGGTGTAGTTTGGACTATGATGGCCCCGGTGGGTCCGGCAAAATGGCAGCTGTGAGAATGTCAATAGCTTCGTCCATAAACACACCGCTGATGACTTGATCCGCACAAATTTTGAATAAGAAGGGTAGCCGTCGAAATAATGTTTAACATCTTTGAAGAACTTATTCTTTTGTTGGGTCGACATCCCTTTCACAATGAAGTTACCATGGTAATTTCGAAGTCGGACAAACCATGGGGTAGTAGAATTTCCACGAAAGAAACGCATTGAGTGTCTCGAGAGGAAATGTTTCATTTATTTCCTTTTTCTCGAAAACATCTTGATGTGGGTTTTCTAATCTGACAGATGATCGTGAGCTAGATTCTCATCTCCTTTTTTATCACGTATAATGATATCAAATTCTTGGAGGAGGAGAATCCAGCGAAGCAATCTCGGCTTTGCATCTTGTTTTGCAAAGAGATATTTAAAGCCAGAGTGATCCGTATACACTACGCATTTGGTCAAGATAAGATACGGCGAAACTTCTCAAATGCATACACCACGGCTAATAGCTCTTTTTCTGTGGTGGTGTAATGAGTTTGAGCTTTAGTCATAGTTTTACTTCGTAGTGGATAGGTGAAAATGCTTGTTTCTTCGTTGCCCTAGGATTTGCACGATAGCAAAATCACTTGCATCGCACATGAGCTCAAAAGGCAAGTACCGGTGGAGAACGAGCGAATGGGTGCTTGTAAGCTTTTCTTCAATGTTTCAAAAGCTATGATGCACTCGGGGTGAGAAGATAAAAGGAGCATCCTTTTCAAGAAGATGGGTCATAGGTAGGGCGTTTTAGAAAAATCTTGTATGAATCTAGGGATAGAAACCGGCATGACCTAAAAACTCCTAATACCTTTGAGTAGGATGAGAAGTATTAGCAATAACATCAACTTTTGCTTTATCAACCTCAATCCCATTCTTTGAAATCTTATGGCCAAGGACTATGCCTTCTTTGACCGTAAAGTGGCTTTTCTCACCGCCTTTTTAGACAAAGATCGGGGTGTCTTCACACCTTTGAATCATTTTATCTAAATGGGAGAGACATGTTTGAAACGAATCCCCAATGCCCGAGAAGTCATCCATAAACACCTCCATTGTTTCCCGATCATCGTGGCAATGGAAAATGGCCATCATACATCTTTGGAGCGTGCAGGAGCATTACATAAGCCAAAAGGCATACGTTTGTAGGCAAAAGTTCCGTATGGGCAGGTGAATGTGGTTTTCTCTTGATCCTTTGGATCAATAGGGATCTGAAAGTAACCCGAGAAACCATCAAGGAAACAATAGTATTCATTCCTTGCTAATCTCTCAAGCATTTGGTCCATGAAGGGTAGAGGAAAATGGTCTTTCACTTTCTGGTGGCGTCATTTAACTTAATACGATAGTCAATACACACACGCCATCCAGTAATTGGCCGAGTTGGAATTAACCTCGTTATCTTCATTTGTGACAACAGTTATGCCACCCTTTTTAGGAACACATTGAATTGGGCTAACCAAGGACTCGAGATCGGAGTAAATCAATCCTGCATCATCAGAAGTTTGATAACCTCTTGTTTGATAACATCATGGATTTTTGATTTCTCTTCTCGATGTTGAGCTAGCGGTTTAAAGTCATCCTCCATCAAGATTTTATGTCTGAGAACAAGGGGTTGATACCCTTAATGGAGAGTTTCCAGCAATTGCTTGCTTGTGTGACTTCAAAACCTTTATGAGCGTCTTTTCATCTTTACTCAAATCTCGAGCAATAATGGCGGGTAATTTATCATCACCCTCAAGAAATGCATACTCGAGATGAGGAGGTAGAATCCTTAAGCTCATCCTCGGGAAATTCTTGATTTTCTCAGCTGTTTGACTTCCTTGTTATGAAGTTTGATGGAGGAGGAAAGAAGTGTCATGAGTCAACAATTCCTCAAGAAGAATATCTCCCTCGGTTAATCTCATGGGAATTGAATCACTAGGGGAGGGTTGATGATGGATCATAGCAACTTCTCAATGAAAGTATGTCCCCTCAATGTCAATTGGAGCATGATCAATTTCCCATGGAGCAGAATCACTAGCCAGTATGCTTCAATCTCTTCTAAGATGAAGTCGCTTCCCTCAAGCGGAGTGAGAGAAGGAGTAGAATTGGCTATGATAGGTTGAGAAGATGTGGTGGGATCCCACTCCGCGAATTATGAGAATAACCAAGAACTTCTTGAGAGTACTCTTCAGAAGCAACATCAATGATATCTATTAGGTTAACGATTCGAATCATAATTTCGGAGTACCTCGAAGTTTGATCAAGGTTAAAGGTGTGACTTCATTACCAACCGCGCAATGTGATTTCTGCTCAAATACATCAATGAGGCCGCGGCCCGTTCTCGGGAATCCTCGACCAACAATGAGGAGGAACCCTGATCGGCATCAAAATCAACAACCGAGAAGTGGTTGGAAAATGGAACTTTCCTACTTTCACAAATCGTCCTCGGCAATGCCAAGGGCCGGGATATGGAAACGATCTGCAAGCTGAGAGTCATGCATGTAGGAGTAGTTCGGGAAGAAAGTTTCTTCCATCTGAATAAGGCATAAGGTTTATGCTTGCATCAAGATCTGCTAGGGCAAAGCATTCAACCATTCACGGAATACACAAGGTAAGAAAATTTCCCGGGATCTCAAGCTTTCGGAAGCTTCTTGAGAAAAGCTAGGCGAGTTCTCGTTCAAAAGGAGTTTTGCCATTTCAAGCAGCTTTTCCTTATTGCTTAACATGTGTTTGAGAGTTGATGCAAACTTGGGCATCAGCATGATAGCATCCACAAAGCTTATGTCAAAATGTAATTCTTGGAAAATTTGAAAAAATTTGTCCATTTGATGACTAGCTTTGGGCTTTGCTCATTCAAGCGTGATGGGTAAGGAATAGAAGATTTGGATTTGATTCTCAGCGGGGCTACGGAGGTTCAAAACAACTCCTTGATTTGACTTGGGTTTGGACAACTTGAGGTTGGACTACGAAGGTGGGGCGTGTCGGATTGCCGTGGGCTTGAATAGTACACCTTAGTTGTTTCCGGTAACTTGACTCATTGGCCGCAGTGGAGGAGGCATTGGAGTGGTAGGTCCATGTGTGTCCTCGGTTCACTTTCCACTACCTTAGGGAGAGAAAGAAGAAGAGGTAGTAGAAGCAGCGAGTCCATTGTATGAAACACCACTTACGGTTTGTGATCGCCTTAGCATCAGCCCCGGGTTTAGCGATCGTGTTGCTCGGTAAAGTACACAGAGCAGAGGGTGATCATTTAAAGACTTTTGAGATCGGCAATTTGGTGACCAACAACTGTTCATTTCATCTTGGATTTCATGAATTGCTTTAGTAACTCATCGGATGATGGTCTTGGAGGAACAATGGCCGGGAGGAGGCTGGAGGGACAATTTGGCCGTATGTTTTGATTATAGCCAAAATTCCTTGATTAGGATTCATATTCCCATGAAATTGATTCCCTCGATTGAAATTGTTTTGATTAAGGTTTCCTTGATGCTGGAAACCTTGATTGGATCGAGGATAGAAATACCTTGGTTTTGATAACCTTGGTTCATTCTTGGTTGGTTCGATTCGGTTTTGCATGTTATGATTACGGTTTAAAGCGGGTGGTGCACGATTAGTGTTACGGTAGTGTGGTTCATTTGAGGGCGGTATTGATTACCTCCTGGCGTGAACTACCCGTAGACATTGGCTTCAAAGGACTACCATGGGTGGCGGTACAATTGTAGTAAGCATGGGACCACCACAAGTAACACAACTCTCGACTTTCTACTTCGGCGTGTGTTGGTGTGAAGTGAAGGTCACTTTCTTTGGTTAGCAAGAACCAAAACTGAACAATGTCTGTGAGTTTGTCAATCTTAGCATCGGTGCTAGATGTACTCACGGGAGTTGAAGAAGAAGAAGGTCCGACATGAGGCGATATGTCTTTGCTCGGAAAGGGCGGACATGAGATTTGTTCTCAATGATTTGCAAGGCCTCTTTGGTGGTCTTGCTCAGGAAACCTCAGCGGAGGCATTCAAAGAGTCTTGATTGGTCTGGTTGAGACCATTGTAGAAAGTATCCATTTGCATTAACTCGGTAAAACCATGATCGGACACTTGAAGCAACTCTTTATAACGATCCCATGCCTCCCGAATGATTCATCAAATCTCTGAGAAAATTTCATTATCTCATTCTTAAGACTTGTGGTTTGGGATGGAGGATAGAACTCGTTAACGAACTTGGTGACAAGATCTTCCCATGTCTCAATAGAACGAGGGGTTGTTTCTCAAGCCAATTCCGGGCTTGTCCCTCTAGAGAAAATGGGAGCAGAAGAAGCTTGATAGCTTCATGTGGGACATTCTTGTACTTGATGGTAGATGCAATCTTGTTAAACCATCGAATGTGTGCATGAGGATCATCCCGCTCAAAACCATAGAATTGGCTTTGGGTTACTAAATTAAGCAACCGGGTTTTGAGCTCGAAAGTGTCGACCACGATGGCTGGAACAACAATAGCATCTCCGTAACCCTCGATGGGTGCTTGGAGAAGCTCGTTCATGGGTTTGTCTTACGCCATTTACGCGGAGGTGGTGGTGGTAGGCGTTCCTGATCCGGTGAAGAGGCTGAAGCGTCCTCGTCTCGAGGAATCTTTCCAAGTTCGAAAGTGGACTTGTAGAAGCTGGAAAAGCAGTGCGCATGCACTAAGTATAAAAATCAATTTTCAAAACAAATGAGGTAAAACGACAAGTGAACTTAACCAATAATCACAAATGAAATGGCTTCTTTGAAAAAGGTACACCAAATCACAAGTGACACACAGGCAAGTTTTAAATCGATGTTGGGAACTTATTATGGTCACACCCAGTTAGTAGGTGTCTTGCCTTGATTTCGGGTGGTTGATTTTTATGTATATATTAAGTACCACTGAAAAGACATAGGTAATGATTTGTGCTGATGGGTTTAAAACTTTTGGACAATATTTTTGGTATCGTCCCGTTTAACCAAATCGTATCTCTTGAATCACCTTAAAGGGAATACAAAATAGAAAACGTTCCGATTGTTTTGTTGTTTTATATTGTTTTTGGGTTTGTTAACACTTTAGGAAAAGTGTTAATGAACTTTTTGATTTTCTTATAACTTTACAAAAAACTTTTATACAAATGATGGGGTATGTGCAAGAATGGGTGCGAAAATGGCTAAACAGCTAAAGCCTCGGCATAAAATTTGATCTTGCAAAAACCGTCAAGTTTTATCACTCAAGCCGGCCACTTGTGAGTGGTAACCATAACTAAACTTAAGCAGTCCAAGCACAAACTCAATGAAGATCGAGAATATAATGAATTCAGGTCGTTAAGTCCCACGGGAGACTGAATGGTGTGTTAAAACAAACTCGGAGGATAGAATGATCACTTAGGATAGTGATCAGTAAAGGTTTGGATTGAGAAATTACACTCTTGATTGCTTGGAATGGAATAGGATCTGAACTGGAAAGCACAACAATCGGATGAAACAAGCGTAAAACTTACGTTTAAAAACTACATATACGTACAAAATAAAAAGTGAAATCTAAGAAATAAAAGACCTAAAAATATAAAAATGACAATTTTGGAAACCTAAAATAAAAAGAAAATTATTAGAAAAATAAAATTATTTTTATAACTTTTTAATTAATTATTATTAATTGAAAACTATTTTAGCTATTTAATAAATACTCTAAAATAGAAGAAAATACAAAATAAGGCTAGAAAAATAAAACTATGATTGATAAAATCTAAAATATTATAAAACTAATTTTAAAATTAAAAATATATTTTTCACACTTTTTATCTAATTATTACTAATTATTTATTATTTAAAATACACTTAAATACTAGAAAATATAAAATAAACCTGGAAAATGAAATTTTAACTTGGAAAAATCTAAAATATGATAAAACTAATTTTAAAACTGAAAAGATATTTTTTATGCTTTTTAATTATTTATTACTAATTAATTACTATTTTTAACTATTTAAAATTATAATAAATACTAAAAAGATTAGGAAAATTATGAAACTTTTTCTAAAAATACTATATGATGACAGAAAACTAAAAAAAGTGAAAAAACAAGATTTGCTTATTAATAAGCTAAAAAGAAAAATCAAAAAGCTAAAATCTATTAAATAAACGCTATCACTATTTTAACTTGATATTTTTCTGGATTTTCTTTTTGAAAACTACTTTACTACTGATATTATGAAACTTTAACAAAGACAAAAATTTTACAAATTACAAATAAGCTGTTTTGACAAGCTTATGGACCAACAGTTGAGCTTAAGAGCTTATTTGGTGAAATAAGCTCAAACAAGCTACTGCACCAAAACAAAACTCAAATAAGATGGAAACAAGCTATATGAAATGAAACGAAGCTAAAAGATAAAAATAAGCACACTAAAAAGCTAGGAAAAGCGGATAAGCTCTTGTGATTAAAAATGGAACAAGCTTAGGGCTTATTATGACCCTAGAAACAAGAAGCTAGAAAGGAAAACTTAAGCTTGGGACTCAAAGATGACCAGTTGGTTTTCCAAAGAACCAAGTATCACAAGATTTGAACAACAATTAAGCTCGTGTGAGCTTTTGATTGTGCTTATGTGGCGCCCACGGGCACTCTAACGGATAAGGTACCCAAAAGAGAAAATAAGCACTAAATAAGCTAGACAGAAGTGAACTACTATTTTTCTATTTTTGTTTAGCAACTAGACTATAATACCCTAAGAGCTTTTAAGCTAAAACTTATTATTAAGCACACAGTAAAAATATCTATTTTATTCAAAAACGACCCAAATGAAAATTTGACTTTTGACTTAAACTAAAAGTTTGACTTATATGAACTTTGATCTAATTCTAAGCAGATTATGTTGTTTACAAGGTGATATAAGACTGATTTGATCAACACTAACAACTTTATAACACAAAATCATGATCCTAACTTTTTAAAATCCAACAGTGATGCACAATATTATTAGAAGAATTTTTGACTTTTTGCTTATGAGCCTTGGTTTTCTTGCCGATATGAGTTATTTAGACCAATTTAAACAGATTTCCAACAAGTCCAATGACGAGAACCTTCAAAACATAAAACCAAACACTACTTATGATGACTGTTTTGAAGTTTTTCAAAGCAAATCTCAAATTTAGACCATGAACTTAATTTCAGACCTTGTATTATTATTAAATAAGACTAAATAAGCTTAAACCAATAGTGATAACAACATAAAACTAAGACTTGATGATAATGCAACTTTAATTGTTAAAACTAAATTTTTATAAAACTACAACTTTAAAAGAACAACCAACTGATTTAATTGTTTACTTATGCTCAATTATAACTAAGAAACATAGAAAACCAGAAATTTCAACTAATGAACAACTAAAACAAAGAAATTCAAATATGAACAAAAAGGCTTACTCAAGCTTCCAAGCTCAAAACTGAGATCAAGGAACCAAGAACAATCCTAAAGGCTTACCACTAAGCCACTAACCCAGGTCATCCACAATTCACCTGCTCCATTTGTATACACCATTTCCTACTGATTTTTGAATTTTAAACTATTTAATTGGTATTTTTGGTGATTTTTGATTTTAACTTCTAAACTTGTTTTAAATGTTTCTAAAAGCTTGAATGAGCTTTCTGGGTGCTTACATGTTCTATTTCAGTCCATACAAACACCTAACAACAACATTTGATTCATATGAGATTTTTGAAATAAAACCGCATAAATAAAATTTGCAACTTAAAACTTGATATTGAAACTGAAAAGAGTTCTCAAATACTTTAAATAACTTAAACAAAGTACTAAGGAAGCTTAAATTACTTTGAAATTTTGATAATAATAAAAACGACAATGGAAAATTAAAATTACTCTAGATACTTAGATACATTGCTTCACTCTCCCTTTATAATGACTTTTGTGACTTCTCTTTGACCTCTGAATCTTTCCCACCAAATCTGAGCCCTTGGATCACTCTAATTCATCAGAACCATACACTTGTGTTTTTGGCGCCATTTTTCTCATTAGCAGGTTTTGTTATTAATGAGGGTGGGTTTCAATCAATTAAAGGTTTTGGAGTTTAGAGGAGGCAGAGGGAACAAAGTATGGAGAGGGGGTTGAAAAGGTTGGAAAACCATGCACGGTTTTGGTGTTTCGAGTGGTGGGAGAGGAGAGCTACGGTAGTTCTGGTTTTAGGCGTATAGGTGGGCTTGACTTTCTTTGACCGGGGCTTAATAATACCGGGGTTCACAATGGCTTTGGCTGGGGTCTTTTTGGTTTTGACCTAGCTCAGGGTCAAGGTGGGGTCAAGTGGAGTTGGGCTAGCTGGATTTGGGCCTTGGTTGGGTAAGGATTGGATATGGATAACAAAGGGTTCGATTTGGTTTTAGCTAGATAACAAGGACCAAAAATGTAATTTCACCAAACTTCAAGGACTGATCATGATACTTTTCCAAACTTCTCACAAGGACCAAACATGACAAACATTGATAGCACAAGGGCCCTTTTTGCATAAAATCCCATTTTTAAAAATCCAAGGACCATTTTTGCAAATTTTCAAAGTTTAGGGACCTTTCTTGCCACTTGACCAAAGAATCATTCAAGGACCATTTTTGACATTTTAGAATATTTTAGGGACCTTGAATGATAAATTTCCACATTTTGATATTCGGGGACTAGATTTGACAACTTTTAAAACTTGGGGACTAAAACGCCAATTTTGCAAACTTGAATCATTTTTCATCTGATTTTGATATTTTTGCATTTAAAACACATAAAACTCTGATTTGTGATATTTTCATCATTTTGATGTGTTGAGTGTTTCGAGATGATTTTGGTTTAGATTGTACAAAAATGATGAGTATTTAGACACTCATCGGTGGATATTTTCAATATTAAGTCTTGTTGGGGTAATTTGGCTTTCGATTCTGTTGCTAGTCCTTCGGTTGGTAACTCGGGAGGAATTTTATGTGTTTGGGACTCTAACATTTTTCACAAGGAGCACTCCACTATTTCTGATTACTTTATAGCTATCATGGGTAAATGGGTGCAAAGTGATAAGAGTATGCTTATCATCTCAGTTTATGCTCCACAAGAGTTGGTTGAAAAAAGATGTTTGTGGCAATACTTGAACCACTTAATCGATAGGTGGAAAGGCGAGGTGATTGTTATGGGTGATTTCAATGAAGTACGAACTCAAGAAGAAAGATTTGGTTCCATTTTTAATGTTCAAGGTTGTTCGTTTAATTGCTTTATTTTGTCGGTGGTTTGGTAGAGGTGCCTTCGGAGGTTACTCTTTCACTTGGTCTCATAAATCACTTCTTAAATGAGTAAGCTCGATCGTTTTCATTTCTGAGGCTTAATGAGGTCTTGTCCTAATATTTTCGCCATTATTCTTGATCGTTATCTATCAGATCATAGACCCATTGTTTTGCGTGAGATTAGTTTTGACTATGGCCCTATTCCGTTTCGTTTTTATCACTATTGGTTTGAGATTGATGGGTTCGATTCTTTTGTGGCTAATACTTGGAGAAGCATCAATATTCTTGACACCAATCCTATGTCCAGGCTGCTAAATAATTTAAGGCAGCTTAAGAAGGAGATCCGTTCATGGGTTAAGGATAATAAAGATAAAAACAAGAACGAGAAGCAAAACTTAAAAACCATGCTTGCTGATATTGACCTTTCGCTTGATAAAGGTGTCTTGTCTTCTGATATATTGGAAAAACGTGTAAACATTATGCAATAGTTAACTGATTTGGAGAAAAAGGCATCCCTTGAATTGGCTCAAAAAGCTAAGATTAAATGGTCGATAGAAGGGGATGAAAATTCTAAATATTTTCATGGTATCATCAATAAACATAGGAGTAATCTTGCCATTCGTGGCATTTTGGTCGATGGTGCGTGGATAGAAGACCCTTCAAGTGTAAAAAATGAGTTCCTTAATCATTTTAAAGATAGATTTTAAAGGCCTTCTTCGTCTCGTCTTATCCTTGATATGGAGTTTCCTAATAAGCTGTCTTTAGACCAACGTGATGATTTAGAGCGACCTTTTACAAAGGAGGAAATTAAGAGCATTTGTTTGGGATTGCGTCTTAAATAAGTCCCCAGGCCCGGATGGCTTTACTTTTGGTTTTTATAGAAGATATTGGAGTTTAATTGAATCTGATGTCGTGGACGCTAATTACTATGATCACGGGTTCTATCATACTGGAGGTAACTCTTCTTTCATCGCCTTGATTCTTAAAACTAAAGATGCTAAACTGGTTAAGGAGTTTAGACCCATTAGTCTTAAAGTCTTTATAAAATCATTACTAAGATTTTGGCAAACCGTTTAGATTCGTCTTGGGAGACACGTCAATGAAGTTCATGCCTTTCATCGAAAATAGGAAAATTCTTGACGGTCCTTTTATTTTGAATGAGTTAATTCATTGGTGTAAAGCCAAGAAGAATCAAACCATGATATTTAAAGTTGATTTCGAGAAGGCTTTTGACTCCAACCGTTGGGATTTTTTGGATGATGTTTTGAAGAAATTCGGGTTTGGTGATCGTTGGTGTCATTGGATTCAAAGTTGCCTTAGATCATCCAGGGGTTCGATCCTAGTTAATGGGAGTCCAACTTCTGAATTCCAATTCCATAATGGTCTCAAACAAGGAGATCCATGATCCCCTTTCCTTTTCATATTAGTTAAATTCTTCACTGTCTTTCCAAAAAGTGGTAAATGCAGGTTTGTTTAAAGGTGTTGTCTTGGATAACTGTTTGCAAATTTCTCACCTTTTCTACGCTGATGACGTGGTTTTTGTAGGCAAATGGTGTGACTCTAATATCAACACGATAGTCCACGTGTTGGAATGTTTTGTTCGTGCTTCAGGTTTGCGTATTAACATACATTAAAGCAAGATCATGGGTGTTGCGGTGGAAAACACTAAAGTTACTCTAGCTGCTGCAAATATTGGATGTATGACTCTTAAAGCTCCTTTTAATTATTTAGGTGTCAGTAGGAGGTCGATAATGTAGCATAAGTTTTTGGGACGAGAGCATCAATAAGCTTCTTTCTAGACTTTAAAAGTGGAAGATGAAAACTCTCTCTATAGGAGGTAGACTTACACTCCTAAATCGGTCTGGGTTCGTTGCCTATACATTTATATGTCGATGTTCAAAGTCCATTACGGTTATTAAAAAATGGAGTCTATTCGCAGCCATTTTTTCAATGGGGTCGAGCTCAAAAATAAGAAGATGTCAATTATCAAATGGGATAGCGTTTTGGCTTCCAAGGAAAATGTCTTGGCATTTCGAGTTTTTTTGCTTTGAATCGCGCTCTCATCTTTAAGTGGGTTTGGCGGTTTTGTACTCAAAAATCTTCTCTTTGGACTAGGGTGATTACAGCAATTTATGGTCCGGATGGCAAGCTTCAATGTCCTCAAAAAGCTTGTTATTCGTCTAATTGGATGGACATCATTCGAGAAGTCTATCGTCTTCATAAAAAAGGTATGGATTTTCTTGGTTCTATTAAGAAAAAGGTGGGTAATGGCGAGAATACTTTGTTTTGGGAGGAGTCTTGGAAGGATGATATTCCTTTTAAATCTCTTTATCCAAGGTTATACGCCCTTGAATCTGATAAGAAAGTTACGGTTGTAGCAAAGATGTCTTTCTCTGATTTGTGTACTTCTCTTCGGTATGCCGAAAGGGGGTGGAACATCAACAACTTATGGGTTTACGTTCAAAAAGTGGAGCTTAATTCTCCAAAATATGAGGGATCGTTGGTATTGGTCTTTTTCAGGTAATGGTGAGTTCTCCATTGCTTCGGTTCAAAATTTCATTGACGATAATTCTCTCATGGTGACTGCTTCTAAAACTCGTTGGATCAAGATCGTTCGAAAAATCAATATCCTCGCTTGGAGAGTCAAAATGGACAATCTTCCCAGCGTTTCAACCTTTCGTAGAGGTTTGGATCTTGACTCTATCTTATGTCCTTCTTGCAATGCTTCGTCCAAAACTACTAGCCACATCTTCTTTGGTTGTCCTATGGTGAAAGTTATTTACAACTATATTGCTTCATGGTGGGATATTAATATTTTGGAGTTTTCTTCATATGAAAATTGGTTGTCTTGGCTTGCGTCTCTCCGTATGTCGTCCAAGACTAAGACGTTTTTAGAAGTAGTTTTATGTTATTTGGTGGTCGATTTGGAACTTCCGTAATTTCTCTATCATTGGTTCCATTCTCCCTTCCAAATCTCGCATTTTGGATGACATTGTGGCCCGCTCTTTTACTTGGTGTAGTTCTAGATGTAGTTCTAATTTTAATTGGATAGATTGGCTTAAGAACCCCTCTCTTATTTCTATGTAATTGTTTGTTTCTAGCTTCTTGCTAGTGTTTTTATAAAATCTCGCCGTTCAAAAAAAAAACTATTACATTGATGAAGGGGTGGATCTCGTGTTCTTTATTATTGGAGATAGAGTGAAATGGATGCAGAGGGAAAGAAGAATTGAAGGTTGGATATTGAATAAGATGGAAAAAAAAGGGAAATTGGTATTCGAGAATAAAGAAATTGGCGGTGTTTGCTTATAGAATCCATTTAAATACATACAAAAGCAAAAAATGATAATTTAAATACATTTACAAATGATTATCTCTTTTTTTTTCTCTAATTAATATTTGCTCATTATCAACACTTAGAACTTAGCATATCTAATTATATGTCTATCACCACCGACCAAAATTATCTTAAATTGCTTTTTTTATTTATAAGAACCGCTATAGAGCTATGATTATTTATTTTATATCTTCACGTAATACACTTCCAATAAAACAATGTTAAAGTTTATATTTCGTGAAATTTGTTGTAATTAACAGATAACTAATCATCGCGTGCCCTCCGTTCTGCTACGAGGCGTTACCGTTACTCTAGTACAGCTTACCATTTGTACAAAGGGTGATGACGTACCCTCTAAAGGCGAAGTCACGCCTTCTTCACACACATACTTCAACATTATGGACTCAAATGTTGGCGTAAAGTCATTTACAATGGCTACCGTAAGGGAATCCTCCAACCTTCGCCCAAAACACTCACAGAGTCAAACCTCCGTCGAGTTTGAATCCTGACCTCTATCAAGGTTCGAAGCCCACGTCTATCGGGTTCGGAGCCGACCTATTTCAAGGTTTGAAGCGACCTCCGACAAGGTTTGAAGCTGACCTTTGTCAAGGTTCGAGCCTTGTTCAAAGCAAGGTTCGAATCGACCTCTGTCAAGGTTGAAGCCGGTTCGAAGCCTAAAGGTCATAGCTTCTCTACCTATGAACGTGGGTATGATCGGTGGTCAAAGAAAATTTGTCAAAGAAGGGCTGGTCAACAACCATGATCTCGGCCATGACCTCTATAACTGCCATGACCTCTGTAATTGCCTCCACACACCCTATGTAACTGCTCTGTCAGATTATTATGCCTATAAATAAGGAAGTCATCATAAAGGTATGTAACCTAACTTAACCCAGGAGATATCATCTTCTCCACCCTAATACTTTCATGACATAATCACCATGATGATTCTCACCGAATCGGTTCGCGGGGATTCCTCTCGCTTCCATCTAATGTAGTTTCTTCTATTTCTTATTTTCAGGTTATCTTGCACTAGGCATCACCACCATCACCCATATTCCGTCAATCACCATTGACGGCCTGGTATGTACACTTAATTGTATAATCAGTGGCGCCATCCTTGGGACCCACAACAATAAATCCTTTTTCGAGTTAAATAACTTTTTCCTAAATAACCATCGGTTTCAACCACAATTTTCGATATCCTTGTTATCACATGGAAGAACCATTGAAATATCCACTTTTATCTCAAATCATGATATTTTCCTCTAACCACCAAATTTACATTTACCATTTCAACACCTCATTGGGGTTAAACATAGTAACCTCTCTTATGGTCTATTTTGAAGAAGAAGATTCAAACTCAGTAACATCGTTAGGAGCCTCTGTTTGGGGTTGTTTTAAGAAGAGGGTTCAAAATCACTAACCTTCGTATGAGCCTCTATATGGGTTCGTTTTAAGAAGAATGGTGAAAGCCTCTGTGCAATTTTATAACCTCTATTGTAGCATCCGTAGCACCCTTTGTCATAACCTCTGTTTCACTTTGTTATACAAAGAAGGTTTAAACTTAGTAACCTTCGTATAAGCCTCTGTTGGGGTTTGTTTTAAGAAGAATGCTGAAACCAGTAGCGTATGTGCAATCTTTGTAACCTCTGTTTCAGCATCCGCAATAGCCTCTGGCGTAACCTCTATTCGGGTTTATTATAAGAAGAAGTCTTTGTCGCAATCTCTATCAAGGGTTTTCCTAAGAAGAAAGCTCGAAATCGGCAGCCCTTTGTTCCATCTCGTGACAACCGTTGTAACCTTGGGATTCATTTAAAAACTGGGACACATAATGTTACACTCAATTTGGGCCAGAACCTTTCTTCAAAAAAATTTACCACAGGGTGAACAGAGACCGTACATTAACGAAAGAGGATACCCTTTTTCAATATGGTATACTTTCTACGGAACTAATGCACTATGTTGCCTCTATTTTACTACAAAGCATATTCTCTACATATGAAAATTTTAATGTTTATTAAGAGCACTATAAACCATCTTTTTAATGAATCTCTTCTTATGGAACAATGATCATGGGAGATCGTACAACATTGACAAGGATATCATATGTTAGTAGAGCCTCTGTCAGAGCTTTCATGATGTTTTTTGTATAAAACATAGTGCATGAATATTAAATACATGATGTTCGTGAATAAGCCTTAAGTCACTTACTACCTCTCTTTGCCATGTCACCCTTGACGATAAGTCCATTTTAGACAAAGCCTCTTTTGACAAGGCGTTTCACACAAGCTCTGTCAAGATGACAAAGACTCGCATTCGCATACTAGATAGTAACAAACTTTCTCATGGAACTTATATACTATTATCATATATTTTGAGATGACGGAGCCTCATATATGTTGACATAAGTCTCTGGCGATATGACTAGAGAGCATCACATATTCTAACATAATTATCTGTCGACACAATTACAGAGCCTCGTCTCTAATTCGTAAGTATCTCTGTAGACACAATTACAGATCCTCGTCTCTGATTTGTAAGTGTCTCTATCGATACAATTACAGATCCTTGACTCTGCCGTTATAATTACATAACCTCATTCTATTAACATAGTTGTAAAACTTACTTTATTTCAAGTCAATGCTTAGATTCCTTCTCATTAGGGAAAAATTCATTAAGGTTAGGTACTTAAGTTTTCATTTCAATGATATAATCCTTCCTACCAAATTAATGATATAACACATTTCCCACAGATCTCTTGTTTCATTTTTACAAAAAATTTGTTCGACCAAGTCGCTTATAAGTTTCAACGTCGAAAGGATGAAACAAGGTACATATTAAAGGCTTTTAAAGTTTTAAAACATCCAACATACTTCACGTTAACTTGTCATAAGTCTCCGTGTAGAAACCTAAAGGCGAGATGAAGTGGGTCGCGACTCTCTGTCAATAGGCAAAAGACTGCCTGTATATTCTTGGTATAGAATTTACTCACAATAAGGCTATCAATTTTGTGAAGTCTTAGGTTGTAAAAGTTTTAAGCGTTGATAAATGACGTAAGAGAAGGAAAACATAGTAGCAAAAGTGAGACCTTACCCCCTAGCATGCATCATGTAGTTAAAGTACTTAATCATAACATACTTAATTATAGCATATGGCAGAAGCCCAAAAGACATAAACTAAATTGTTCAAAGACATGTCGTAGCCTAGAGAGCATAATATAACCATCTTAGAAGAGTTTATGCCACCCCTTAGGGTCAAGTTACTGCCAACAAAACAACCTTTATTCTTGCTTACTTGCGTACTTAGAGGTCAGAAAATTACCTAACATAAAGGATACACATAAAAGGCGAGGAAAATCATTCCCCACCTAAAATAGTAAATCGTTTAAAATTCTAAATAAGGGATATTGTTTTAACATGCATACAGGCCATAGCCTAGTAAAAGAAAGCAAGTAAATTGTCTTATGGCTACTGTCTTGTTTAAATGAAGCCCATGGGCCGCCGTTACAAATACAAAATAAACAATCTTTGAGGTTTATGTTACTTAAGTCGAAAGCAATACATCTAAAGTATACACATCAATTTCTATCGAGGGGCTTGATGATATACCCTCTGCTTATTTCAAAGGTTTCCCCTTCAAGCTCACTTCGCATACTACATTTTGACACACTTGGCAAACCTCCTAAAATCTACTTTGGTGTAAGATTAGTTACTGACGATTACCAATTTGGGAATTCGCCAATCAAAGCCCAACACCCTTCGGGTATGCTCTTGAAGATACTAGCGAAGGTTTCATAAGACCAAGTCAAACTCACATTCACAACCTTATGAAGGCTTTACTGGCAAGATAGGGATTGAGGGACATTAACCAAAAGGATACCTAAACTCATGGCACACCCCCCGTGATCCTCGAATCAAGTACAGGAGCCTTCCAGAGCCTATATATGGGATAATATGCAATTATTGTGTAAGATTTATAAAACTTATACGCAAACCTTGGTACCTTTCGACAACTCAACATATGTACAAATAGGTTTCGATAAAACTCGCTTAGAACTAAAATCAAAATTTATATGGAAAAACCTAACACACATACTCCATATAACAAGGGGACTACTTAAGTCTTATCTCATGCCTCCTACGAAGTCATAACATTAGAAAGGGGGCTTAATGAGGTATCCACCTCGATAAAGTTAAATATGGGCTATTAAAAACATGTATAACTACTTTTATATTGGATTTGACAAAACAAAAGTAGTATAAATTGTTACCAAGTCTTTTTTAACAAAGCAATAATAAGTCTAAAGCCATGCACTCTTTGCATGCATAACATTAGACTGGGGCTTGATGACATACCCTCGCTATGCTAACGAGCTCGTTACTCTAGTAGGTAGCACCATCCGTACAAGGGTGATGACGTACCCTCCTAAAGGATGAATCCTACGCCTTCGTTCTACACATAATTCTACATTATTGACTCAAATTTTGGCAAGTCATTCACAATGGCTACCGTAAAGGAACCTTCACCTAAAACACTCATAGAGTCTACGCTCTGTCAAGTTTGAAGCCTCACCTCTATCAAGGTTCGAAGCCCCACCTCTGTCAAGGTTGAAGCGACCTACTTTGGGGTGTAACATTTGGGGTGTATTGTAAACAATTCTCTTCATTGATATTCCACAAACCGCAATATCATGAGAACTTGAAAATATAGGCTTTAAGGGGTTAACTAGGGTATCGTGTACTAAAAATGAGTACATCGAAAGGGTGTAGGGTAATTACTCCACCAATATAGCCAATGTAATTATTTAAATAGGTTTAAAACAAGGGTTATCCTAATGCCTCTTATCATTTAGTAAATCCTAACTATACGAATGTAGTCTCACTAGCGATCTCGAAATGCATCACAAAACAAGTTCTAGAATCTATATACTATTTGTACACTTAATAAGCATAAAATATGAATACTTTTTATCCTGAAGATCTAAAGGCGAACCTCACATTTTTGGGGTGAATTTTGGGTGATAAGGGTTTTTGTGCTAGTCATATAACTCCTATCCATGAGACGTTTTATTAAGACTAAAGTTTTTCTCATAAGTGTCGTAAAAAATTAAAAATTTGGTGCTAAAATTACCTTAACAAGTCTTTCTTTTAGCTTATTACACTATTACTAAGGACAAAACAAATATCAAGCAAGCAAATAGTTTCTAAGGTATCCTTTTTTTCCCTCCATATACTTAAACTGAACATTGTCCCCAATGTTCTCTGAAAATATCAAAGTTGATAACGGGAAGTAAATAAAAGAGAAATAAAATAGTACTCCCCTAATTAGCTTGGTATGATCGGTGTACAATCAAGGTTAAATCCTCCATCAAGAAGAATAAATAAATCATAAATGTTGCTTCCATTGTGTACTTACATCTTCTTGTCCAATATAACCTGTAAATTCTAAGAAAACGAACAAAAGATCTCACGTAAAATCGAGCGGTAAAACTCTATATAATACAAATATAAACTAGAAAGAGAGTAAGATGTAATGCTTGCAAATGAGTGAAGCTTTCAAACCAGTTCCTTATTTCATTAAGGGTAAATGGAATAATGCAGTTCGGTCTTCTCTTCTTTTTATTCTTTTTTGCGAGGTGTAAAGATCATGGCAAGAAGCTAGACCCAGCAAGGTAGTTTTTACTTGCTTACTAGATGTTTGAAGGTTCCTGGAAAATTAAAAATTCTGAAAATTGTTAGAAATTCAGTTTTGACAGAAAAACGAAAATTTGGAAAACTTTTGCTATAGTGTCGATGCCGTCAGGTTATAGATCCTGCCGGTCGGGATTGGCATGGCATAATTTTAAACTTTGTTTTATGGAAAATTTTACTTCTTAAGAACCTGGAAATAAACTGCAAAATAACCATTGTGACTCGATACAAGCACTTGACTCAAACAAACGCACAAATATATGCTTCATCATATATTGTTAATTTCATGTTCCATTTTGTCTTATTAAATATATGTGATCTTCCCTACACTTATCTTTTGAAAAATACCTTTATATGTGATTAAGACGAGGTTAAAAACAAAATAAATCATTTTCACAATAGTGTTTGAAACATGAAAATTAAACAATAACGAGGAGGCATATATGACACACAAACAAATAACAATCAAACAAATAAACATGGGTTGCCTCCCAAGAAGCGCTTTTCTTTATTTAGGAGTCTTGTAGCTAGACTCAAAGTCATGCCCCCTACATTACTTCACTATCCAAAATTATGTCTTCTTCATTCTCATTGTAATTTTTTATAAAGTGATTCTGTTTTATCAAACATTGTTTCTTAAAAGCATCATGCTTCCACTTTTCTAATTCTAGCTCCTTATCCTTATGTTGTTTGATCTTTTCTTCCCATTCAAGGATCTTTTTCTTAACGAGACTAGTAGAGGTTCTCGGGCTAATATCAATTTTTATTTTCTCCTTAAACTTCCTAGGATGGCGGGTTACCATTGATATCCTAGTTTTACTCTTACCAGCCTTGAGTATCATAAAACTTTACTTGCATTTGATTGTTGCCTTGGCGGTGGCTAGAAAAGGCGTCCCTAATATGAGAGGAATGTACTCATCCTCCTCAATATCAATAATCACAAATTCAGCTAGATAAACACAATTTACAACATCAATTAGCACATCTTCAGCTATCCCTAGAGGGTATATATATGAATGGTTGGCTAGGTAAAGTCTAAGATTAGTCTTGGCCGGATTTTCATTAGTTAACTTATTGTATATTGATAAAGGTATTATGTTTACATTGGACCCTTGATCAGATAATGCGTTTATGTATTCCAATGCACCAATGCTACAAGGTATTATGAAGTTTCCGCAAATCTTTTTTTCTTTGCTATTAGCTTCTTAAGAACAACCTCGTATATAGGGTCCCATAGGTAAGGTATCATATCTTTCCTCTTCTATTTCAACTCTGAAGGCTTTTCTCACCTTATCATTGTACCTAAAATTATTTACTATGTTGATAATGGTCTTTTTATTGACTTCGTGTTTCAGATAATGCCCTATTGTCCTAGGTTTATCAACATCTTTGCTTTTACCTTATATATTATCCTTTGTGACATTCTCTCCATCCTCCTTATTTTCATCCTTAACAACTTCCTTCTCATCGTCCTTTTGTTTGATAGTTTCCTCATCCTTTTCTTGAACAATCGATATGGCATTAACGTACTTAGTGAAGGGTGCGACTTCATCTTTTATTACTAACACCTTTTTAGGGGCTTTCATCTTTATGTATTCTTTCACTAAATTCATCATTTTTTTTCTATTTTCTCTTGCATCTCCTCTCTTTGTCTATAGACTTCTTTTTCGAATTTGGCCAATCTTTTAGAATGAGTTGCCATGTATTCTCTTATTTGGGCTTCGAAACTGGGTGAAAGTGCTTGTGGATAAGAGGGTCGAAGGTGTTTTTGAAAAGTGAAGTTATTTTAGTCTTGGCGACTTGAAAAGGGGGTGCGATTATGATTCAAGGCAACCAAATTAACCGAAGATTGAGGAACTAGAGTGATAGGTTCGGGTAACTTATTTTGCCTTTCTATTAAGTAATCGGCCAATTTTTCTAGAGTACAAGGTTGTTCTTAAGAAAAGCTAGAAGGATCACGGGATAGAGATATAGCTTTAACAGTGTTATTAGGAGTCTCGCGGGGGTTTTCCCAATTTTCATGGTCATAATAAGCATGATCTTCTATATCATCCCATGATTCTTCCACATTTAGTTCACGAACCTTACCACCGGCCGCTTGGTCAATGGCTTGTTTTGTGCAGAAATTGACATGATTATAGAAAATT
Organism: Chrysanthemum makinoi; assembly: GCA_910596185.1. Classification (NCBI taxonomy): domain Eukaryota; kingdom Viridiplantae; phylum Streptophyta; class Magnoliopsida; order Asterales; family Asteraceae; genus Chrysanthemum; species Chrysanthemum makinoi. The sequence goes on along the minus strand of OU343216.1, from coordinate 1,029,005 downwards.
TGGATTTGAAGCAAAAGATCAATGCCATGAGAGGGAATTTATGGAGTAAGTCCTTGAATCGAGTCCATGCTCAATAGAGACTTTCACCTTGATGTTGTTGGAACATCAAGATATCATTCCTAAGTTTAGTAGTCCTTCTCGGTGGGAAGAATTGAAAGAGGAAACGGGTAGTAAGATCATCCCAACTAGAGATAGATCCCGCGGTTAGACGCTTAAGCCAATTGCTAGCTTGATCACGTAAAGAAAATTGGAAGAGAGGCAGTCGCGTTGTCTCCCGATTAGAAACATCAAGGTCAATTGAATCGACAATTATAAGGAAGTCCTGTAGATGTTGATTTGGATCTTCGGAACGAATTTCATGGAATGCACATCCGTTTTGCACCAACCGGATGGTGCCGGATCGCAGGGTCGTAGTTTGAGCTTGATGTGGAAGTTCAATGGTGTTCCTATAGCCTTGATGGCTGGGTCTAGAGTATTCACCAAGAGTACGGGCTCTTGGCGGGCTTGTTGGTTGAGAATGGGTAGGCCGTATGGTGGTTGGTTAAGATGTGGTGGGTCTTGGTGAAAAGGCATCTGGTATATGCTAAAACACATACCATTTCTTTACCAAATCAGACCCAAAATAACCAGAAAAGAGCCGTTTATGCGTAATATTTGATGGTTTCTTGAGTTTATGCATGTGCAGGTACGGATATGGCAAAACACACAAAAGAAAGACAAATCAGACGAAAACCGAGCACGAGAAGGAAAAGAGTGCAAAAGCTGAGCCGGGAAATCAGAAGTGAGTGATTGTGAAGATTTTGATGCTAAAAGGATGATTTTTGAAAGATTTCAACAACTTTAAAGAATTGGCATAATCAGTCCATCAAGTTTCAGAAATTGTCAGAAAATACCCTTAAAGTTTCAAAGTTGGCAAAAATAATCTCTCATCTTTCCTAAATTGGAAAAAGACACCCTTGAAATACCTTGTGCTTGAAATTCCAGAAATATCCTTAAACTTTCACACTTATACATTTTCTACCCTTTTCTAAATTAACCTTTCAATATTAAAAACCTTTAATAATCTTAAAAGTTCAAATCTTATTTAGAACCCTTTCATACCTTATTGACCAGTCAACACCCTTAAACATTTGAACCTTTCACTACCCATTTGGACCACCAGTCATTAACTAAACGAACCCTTTTCCTTTTAACTTGGTCAAATTCAGTCAAACTCAATAAAATAAACAAAAAAACAAACGCGCCAAATTAAGTCCCAAAATTCCCAGAAACATAGAACCCTAAAATACCCCTAACCTACGTAGCCAATATTATTGAAATCAAAGGGCAATTCCGTAATCCCTGACATACCCTGACACATGGGAATGCCACCTTGGCAATCCGTGTGCCAAGGTGCATTCCCATTGGTGGTAGATACGTGGATGATCAAATCAAGGGTCGTGATGAAGTGATGTATGATGGGAAATGATCTAAGGGTTGAAGCCAAGAGAAAGCACAAATTCCTTCTTCTGGATCCTTCCCAAGCTTGGAGCTCAACTATATAAACCCTCTTGTTTTCACAGTCATGATATGTAGTTTTTAGTAGCTTTTAGAAGTGTAATTTACTTTTCAAATGTTTTTATAAGCTTTCTGAATCATTTGTACTCCTCAGTTGTAATCAGTTTTCCAAGTTAATAAAATTTACTTTTAAGTTCAATTTACTTATTATCTTACTTTCTACTTATAAGTGCTTATTAGAATTGTTCTAAATAATATTAGTCTATTTCAATCATTATTTCAGCTTATTGTTGTTCTAAATCAAAAATCACAATAAAATTGAGAAAATACTTTGGAAAATACAAAAATATTTCAAAATCTTTTCCATAAGCTTCAATTAGCTTAGTTTCAGTATAAAATAGCTTATACAAGCTTATTATAGCTTTTTGTAAGCTTTTGTTTGTTTTAAATCTATTCATACTCAAATTCACTCATTTGGTCAACAAAAGTCAAAAGTGAAGAATGGAAGCTGATATGGGGTAAATCAGATGGTATGGATCAGAATTGGGTTGATTTAAGCACGATTTGGATTGGGTTATAGGTTATGGATGTTGTTTACTGGTTCTCAGTTGTTACAAAATTATCTGGACTCTTGTAAGTTTTATTTCAAATCTCAAATTTGGATCAGTAGTGTAGATTAGCTGTTTGTGTTTCAATTTTGTTTAATTTAGCTTATATCATCATTATGTTGTTAGTTTGATTGGTAATTGATTTGCTTAAGCCTAGTTTAATCATCTGCATCATCTGTCATAAACTGCATCATTTGGTAAATAATGATTTAATTCTGTTTTAAGTTGTCATTCTGCATAAATTAGATCTACTTTGATTGTGTTAATCTGAATTGAGCATTGGTTGAGTAGGAGATAGTGATTTGCATTGCATCTAAGCTCAATACAGTGTTTGGAGGAGTGTTTGGATTAGCTTGAAATTCTGAGCTAAAGGTTGCTAAATGGGTTAGGATTAGTGTAGTATTGCATAACTAGGTACTATTAGTTGGTTTTAGTCATAAAATTGGGCTTACATACATTCTATAGTCAAAATCTTCTTTAATCTGTCAAAGCTTACATAACAGTTAGATTTTATAGTGAATTAGCTTAACTTTTGCTATAGATTTAGTTTGGATACCATCATTAGGTCTTGTTAGTGTTTAAAACATCAAGTTTAGTAAGTTAGAATCAATCAAATCTCAGATAAGTCAAACTGCTTGTTTTCTTAAAAAGTTAAAATTTCCATTTTAATCTCAAACAGCCTACATTTCTGCATTTTTAATAGCTTCATTTCAAGTTCAATTAAGTTGAAATTCTGGATTTTAGAACTATATTTGGTGGAGTTTAACAGGGTAATTTTGGTTTAATTTTGTGATTTTTCTAAATTAGTGGAATCAGTGCTCATAAGTGAATCAGTTTTCAAAAACATACCCTGTGCAGCAGACTTTGCAGTCAAAATAGCTTTTTCATCAGCTTCTCAAGAGCTCAATTAAGCTCCTGAGAAGCTAAACTTTGGTATTCCAACACTTGAACAGGTCTAGTTGAGTTTCTAATTTTCAGATTTCACTTGGTGCTTATTAATAAGCTGTTATTTCATCTAAAAGTAGGGGATCAGAACTTATTTGGCTAGTTTGTTGTTAAGAATTAAATTTGAATTTTCAGCTTATAGATAGTGCCTTATTGGTTATAATTAGTTGCATCAGATTGCTTTTAGTCAGTTTAGGTTTATTTTAGCTTGATTTAGCTTCTGGTTGCCTTTTAAAGCTTATTGCTTAGCTTATTTCCATCAATATCATAGTCAGTAGTAAACTCTGTGATCTCTAGTTGTGTTTGTTAATTTTCCTAGCATTTCAGTAGTATTTAGAACTTTTCTGGAATTTTTCATAATTTTCTGTAGCCTTTTGCTATTTTTCTGCATTTTAAAACTGTTTTTAGTACCTTTTAATTAGCTTTTAATAGAAATAAATCAGAAAAAGCTCACAAAAATATAATTTCAATTTTCTTAGATTAAGAAAAATCAAAGAGACGTAAAAAATATTTTTCCACATTTTCCTAGTTCAAATAGCATTTTCTAGCCATTTTATTAGTTTAAAATAGTTTTAAATTTATATAAAATTGAGAAAAAGTCAGAAAATACAATTTCAGTTTTGAAAATTATTTTTAGTTAAATTAGATTTTTTAAAAATAGTTTTGTAATTTTCTTGTAAGTTTTCATAATTTTTAGCTTTTTAATTCTATTTTAAAAGTTCAAAATTAGTTTTTAATTCAAATAAAATCAAGAAAAACAAAAAAATTAGTTTTAAATTTCCAATAATATTTAAATCGTCTTCTTAGCTATAGAAAATTATTAGATCACTTTTAGAAGTTAAATTATATTAGTTTGCATTTTAATTACGTAATTTTCGTTTTTAGTTATAATTTGCATATTTAATTGAAGTTCCTTGTTTGCATCATAGATTTAGTTTCTTTAATTGCTTCCCTTTATAATTCCTTGCCCCGTAGTTTAGAAATCAATCATAAATCCTTTTTCCCCATTCAAATCCCGAATTACGCGACGTGAGTTGAAAACTCTATTCATCTCTCGCTAAGCGATCCCGGTGCTCAAATATAATCGTTTGAGTTACCCAATACTACAAAAATACTCTATAATTGGTTTTCCTAAATCAATTTTTGGCGCCGCTGCCGGGGAGGGCATGTAGTGAGTTTTCGATTCCGTCTCGATTCGCGTGCATTTGAAGATCCTTCCCCGAGTGAAGTTATCATTGTTTTTGTAAATATATCCTTTTCAAAAACCCAAAAAAATCTAAAAAACCAAAACATTCTTCCTAGAGTGTTTGCAAAACCATAAAAATTAAAAAACCAACAAAAGAAATCAAAACGTCAATTGTTACGTCGGCTCACCTCGAAAGTACAACCTATACACGTGGTATAAGGAAGTCTTAACATTAAATTGCAGACTGAAGAAAGATCCACTCTTCTTTCCCGCTCCGCTGCGAGTACTTTTGAGAGCTACCGACCACCGGTTTACGGGACGGTTACCAAAAAGATTGTTTTTCAAAAGTTTTCTTAAATATAAAAACCAAAAAGATTTTCCTTTTTCAAATTATTTTTCCTTTTTACTATTTGATTTTGATTTTTTTTAATGCATGCGCACTCGTTCTCAGTCACGACGTAATCGTAATCGAAGAATAGAGCGTACAGTTACGTACTATCATTGAACAACCCGTCATGGCAGATACTCAAACAATGTCCGAATTACTTCAAGCTCTCGTGAGCGGCTACGGTGATGCTATCGTTGTTCCACAAATTGATACCAAAAATTTCGAACTTAAAACTAATCTAATTCAATTGGTTTCATCAAAACCTTTTTATGGTTTGGATAGCGAGGAGGCCACGCATCCGATGGTTTAATCAAGTAGCTTCTACGATAAACTTTGGGCGCTCTCATGAGTCAATTAAATTGAGATTGTTTCCATTTTCCCTGAGGTGGCAGCCGGACTTGGCTAGAAAAGAACCCCTTACTCAATTACAACATGGGAAGATCTTTCTAAGAAGTTTGTGAACCAATTCTTTCCTCCGTAAAAAATTACCATGTTACGAAATCAAATCATAAACTTTCAACAAAAATTTGACGAAAGTTATGGAGAAGCATGGGATAGATTCAAGGAACTTTTACGTAGATGCCCAAATCACGGTTTTACCGATCTTCATCAGATTGATACGTTCTATAAAGCTCTAACTCCGACCGACCAAGATTCGCTTAATGCGCCCGGTGACACTATCTTGAGTCGTATGTCGCCCGATATTAGAACGATTATCGAAAACAAGTGAAAAGTTTTTTCGTCTAGAAACAAACCGGTTGTTTCTAAGATCGCTACCAACGACAACTATGTTCGAGTGAGTGAGTGAGTTGTGGTGAGCTTACTCATGTTATTCATTATATGATGAGAGAATTTAAGAATGAAATCGAGCCAGTCAAAGCAGTTACCGAAACATGTTGTATTTGTGGTGGTGCCCATCCATACTATAATTGTCAAGCCACAGATGGTGATATCAGAAATGCTTTCGTAGCCTCCGCTAATCCGGTTCAACATCAGAACCTAGGATACCGTGCTAACCAAATGGGACCACCGGTTTTGCACCGTTCCTCAACAAAACCAAAACCGTTATCAAAACCAATCTTAAAATCAAAACCGAGGAGCTAATCTCAATCATGGTAAACAAAACTACCAAGCTCCTCCGCCTCAAGTTGATCAACAACCTCCTCAACAATCTTATCAACCACCTCATCAAGTTGCTCCGAATCACGAGTTTGATAAATACGTCAAGAGTACCAATAACACCATTCAAGCGATGCAAAACTAGATCAACAGTCTCAGGGTTGAATTTAATAAGGAAATTGATTCGACTTTGAGTAAGCAAACAAACGAATTGAAGAATATGATGAGCGGTTTCATGAGATGAATGTGCCTTGAGGTTCGGTACTCTTCCAAGTAACATGATTCCTAACCCTAGAGGTGACATGAAAGCAATCACCACCCGAAGTGGTGTAGCTTACGATGGACCCACGGTTCCTACCACTTCTCCTTCTTCCTCTCGTGTGGTGGACGTGAGACCGGGTGACAAAGGAACCGGTGCTTCCTACTAATAAAATACGTGAATGTCCAACCGGTTGTCCCGACTTCGAGCCCAAAGATGCTCCGTTAATGTGAAGAAATCTAACCCGAAACCGTCTATTCCATATCCATCACGTCTAAAAGATCAAACTCTCCGTGAAAAGTCTAAACATCAAATGGAAACGTTCTTCCAAATTTTCAAAGACTTAAACGTGGAGATCAGTTTTGCGGATGCCCTTCTCTTGATGCCCAAACTTGCTTCTACGATTAAGGGTTTGCTAACAAACAAGGAAAAACTTTTTGAGCTTGCTACAACGTCTCTGAATGAGAATTGTTCGGCGGTTATCGTCAAGAAACTTCCCGAAAATTTAGGTGACCCCGGCAAGTTTCTCATTCCTTGTGATTTTCAAGGAATTGTCCAGTGCTCTGCCTTGGCCGATCTTGTAGTATCAATTTGATGCCAAAATCGATATACGAAAAGCTTTCATTGCCCGAACTAACCCCAACGTGTATGATCCTCGAACTAGTCGACCGTACTACAATGAAATCAATCGGTATAGCCGAGGATGTTTTTGTTAAAGTGGGGAAGTTCGATTTCCCCGCTGATTTTGTTGTAATCGATTTCGTTGCCGATCCTCGAGTACCCCTCATTCTCGAAAGGTGTTTCTTGAGGACGGGCCATGCATTGATTGATGTGTATGAAGGAGAGATCACTTTAAGAGTGGGGTAAGCCGTCATATTCAATGTTAACCATACTTCTAAATCTCTAACCAACCAATATGATGTGGCCAAAATTAGTGACACCGAGGTGACAAAGGACCCGGTAATTCCTACTAAAAATGGAAGTACTAAAAACGTCCAACCTACGGTTGTCCCAAAAGTTAAGCCTAAACCATCTAGAATTGATCCGAGTCATACACGATTTACGGTTAAGAGTTTGTCGACTATACGTCTTTGAGCAAAAGAAGAAACTAGAAAAGGAGACTACAACGGTAGTGGTGGAAAATGCTAGCTCTCAGAGCACACCACTTGTCTCACTTCGCTTTCGTTTATCGTATTGATCTTGTTCCTAAGAACGTCGAGTTTTCTTTAAGTGGCAATCCCACTCATTCTTCTGAAATTATGGAACTTTATTCTAAACAAATCATTGTTTATTCTTCCCCTTCCCTCACTCCGTTTGAGGGGAGTGATTCCATCATGGAAGAGATTGAGGCTTATTTAAAAAGCGATTCAGTTTCACCGGAAATTGATAATGCCGATATTGACATCGAAGGAGATATTCGTTTAATTGAAGAAATGCTTAAAATGGACTCTTCACTCCCTCCGGAAGAAAAAGAAAGTAAAGTTATTAAAGAATTCGAGCCGTCTACTAATCCTCCGGAGCCCGAGCTCAAGGATTCTTCTATCGATTTACTTCTCGAGGAGTTCGCCAATGAACTCGCTCGCATTGATCCTCTTCCACCGGGAAATGAGAACGACGTATTTGATTTTAAAGCTGATTTACGGGAAATAGAATATTTTTTGAATCGAGATCCGTCAATTTATTTCGCGGAGTTCGCTGATGAACATGCTCCCACAGACTCAATTACTTCAGAGAATGATCTTTTAGAAGAACAAAAATACGATGATCCATTTTATCCAAAGAAAGAAAAGAAAGTGAAAGATTCTATTGATGAGCTTGTTGATTCAGAGGTCCTACAATATTTTTTATCCGAGAGTGATTCCTCTTCTCGTGAGGATTTTCCTGTAGATGATACTTTGATTTCATTCCTTTCAGGGACAAGATTTTTAACCCTGGGATACTCGTCTTAGATGCACTTCATATCACCAAAGTCATCCGGAAAAAGGATCCTATCTTGGATGCCTTCATTGTTGACCCTTCAAGTAGCATTTCTCTCTACCATGGACTCCCGTCTTCTTTGGAGTATTCTCATTCTTATCCATCATCCCGTCGTCCGCCCGCTAAACCTCCGGATGATGGATCGTTCTTTTATGATATAACCATTGAGAGTTTGGGGGTGTTATTTTTTACCCTTATGTGCTTGAGCCCGACATTTTCTTCCCCACCCAACCCACCCACTCTCATTCCTTCAGGAATGAGGACACCGTATTTGACCCTGGTATTTTTACTATTTTCTTCCCCAAGGAAAAATGAATTCGGGGACGAGTCAGGCTAGCGACTTGGTGAAGAAAAACAGTAGCGCTTCGTGGGAGGCACCCCATGCTTATCTCTATCTTCTTTCTATTTTCTCTAATAAGTGACGTGAAGGGGTTAGCCTCTTCGATTTCTCGTGTTTGGTTGTTTGTGATGTTTTTGTCCAGGATTTTCCGATATGAAGACTCTCGTGCTCGAAGTTTGTCTTTTCTAACCTCGAGTTTCATGATCGATGCTGATGGAAATCCAATATCCTAAATCTTATCGACTAACGTTTATCTTTTAGCATACTTAATATACGGCTTTTAGATTTTCATTGATACCCTTGCCTTTAAACATTGAGGACAATGTTTCGTTTTAGTCTGGGGTGAGTAATCGTCGATTTGATTTGACCGCACTTGCTTATTCTTTGTCGTGTACTTTTGCAACCCCGTTTTTCCTAGAAAATGAAAATAGTGCAAAATGAGAAAATTTTAAACTTTTGTAAGCTTTTGCTAGTTTTATGATTGAAAAGTCTTCGCGACTTAGAAGTTACTTTAATATGCATTTTCTTGAAAAACCTTTGCTAATTACTTAGACAAGAGGCTAGAAAATGCGATTCTAGCTCACAAGGCTAAGAATTTGCAAGCTTCCCTAAGTGATTTTAAATATCCGAAGCTTTGAAAGATTTGCTAGTTTCTAATAAGTGACTTTAAAATGCGAGACTTGAGATTATTTAACGAAGCATTAGCTAAGTTAATATATGTTTTGACACCTTGTTGACTTTCTGCTGGTGAGAGTAGGAATAGAATTCTGACTTGACCGAGCGTGTTGAGCCCTAGCTTGTTCCTTTAACCATAGATAATTTAATTATCGGCTAAGCATCCGCGGATCTCATTATTTGATATTTTAAATTTGCGGAGATCGAGGAATGATAGAGTTACTTATGAGTTTAGATGCTAAGCGTGGAGTAGTTGATTCTCTTTAGAGCTCATTGAAGGTACTTGTGGCTTTGTGTTCCCACAAGATTGTATCACCCATATCGTCTAAAAATAATTAAAGATGTTACGTTTTTGGCGATAGTTAGTTCTTTATCCTCTTTAGAGAATCCTTGTTTATGAGAGTTGGGTACACATCAAGGTACTGTCGGTGTTGCGGTGTAATAGACAACTGATTCTTGATAGTTTGCTGCTATTGTTTCTATTGTTATAAAAGCCGTGGGATTCAGAGTTTGGCACAAAAATTAACATGAAATAAATCCCAAATGTATTAAAGTGAAAATCCAAAGCCATAAAGGTTTTCTACGTCGGCGGTACCCCGTTGTCATGGACTTCAAAAGGTGGAGGAAAATTCCAAAGTCATAATAAGGCTTCGATAACGGTAATCCCGTTAAACTAGTGGTTGAAACGACCGAGGGCCTAAATTGCAAAAATGCAAATGTGCTGAAATAAGTGTTAAGCCAAACTTTGAATCCGGAAGATATCTAAATAAAAGCTTCGTCTCGGACTCGTAGATGAGTTGTTTGGTCGTAATAATAAAGGATGTCTCCCTAAATCGTGTTAAATTAGGACCTTGATGTGGACCTCATTCTTGTATGCAACGGTTTTCGAGAGAAGATAGAAAAGGTTAATCGGGATCCTACCTAGGATCGTTTTCGGCTTTGCAAGATCGTAATCGTAGGATCGGATCGGGATCGTAAGATCCTATGAAAACGTATATATTTTTGTATTAGGGTTGTAGTTCTATACTTATATATATTTTATTATATAAACGAATCTAAATATATGCTAAAACAAAAAGTTCCTTGTTCAAATACCGTATTAGTAAAACATTATATATTATTGCAATATATACTTGCACAAAGTTACTTCATCTTTTAATCTCTAAATAAACGAGTTGGATACAAAAGAGATACTACATGTGCGTACGACAAATGTTTCAATCATTAAATAATGATGTTCGTACTGAAAAGAAATACGACATGGTCATAATCAAAGTTTATAAACTAGCGATGGTGCAAACTAGAAATTATCAAAGAAGAAACTGAGATTTTTGGTGTATTTCAATTTATGAATTAGATAATGTGTTTTATTATTTCTTTTCTTTCTTTCTTAATAATGAATATTTCTCAAAATGTCCACACATCACTATAAATGGCATATAAATTGTAGTGTTTTTTCTTTTAGATAATTTTTATTTCAAGATTTATTGTCTTATGACATTATGTGCTTGGCCATGCGTATATAGATTACGACATTTGCATATCATGATTATCTCGGTATAAGTCTATACTATGTTAATTTGTAAAAATTCATATCATGTTTATTTGTAAGTTCTTTGTCATGACTACCATTGTGAATCTTTTACGACAAGTTTATTGCATCTGAAGTGGTTTTATTTGGATATTTCTAACACAATGGAAATCGCAATTCCTCAATACCCAACATTTTATGATGGCCTTCCGTAAGCCTTTTAATTTGCTACCCCACAAAAAGTAAATGCGTGTGTCAAACTTTATCTCAAATAGGGAATCTCTTGGAATGTAAACTATGTAACGTTAAAAAGAAGACCCGTACTTTAAACCGAATAGTGAGATGTGAAAAACAATGAATTAGTGATTGTGATGGTTTTTTTTGAATCAAACATGGGCTTAAATGCTTCACATAGGAAAAAAAAAGTCAAAAATGGGTTATAGCGAGGATCGATCGTACGATCCTACGATCCTCGATCCGATCCTACGATCTGAACGATCCACCGATTTACGATCCCGTTAGGATCCCGATCGTTTTTGAGTGTAGGATCGTAGGATGGCGATCGATCTGGCGTGATTTGATTTTGACAACCTTGAAAACTAATTAGCGTCTTAGCTTTATATCTGCTCCGGAATAAAACTTATCAAAACGAGAATCATGAAGAAATTCAATTCTCACCAAAAATAAAATAAATAGGAAAATGGGAAAATGGAGCAAGAGGTAATTACACAAGTAACTTT
>OU343216.1:998535-1017640 GCA_910596185.1 Chrysanthemum makinoi | reverse complement strand
AGGTGCGGCATCATTCTCAATTCTCTTCCTAATCCTGGTAAACACGGGAGGTCGGCGACTATCTTTCCCGCGCCTCTTCCTCTGATGGTGCGATGGAGATGCCTCATACTCGTGTCGAGTTTAGTCGATTTTAGGCTCTGGCTCGACCTCTTTATTACCTCCTCTTGCATGAGGGCAGCCAAGGCTTCATAGTTTTGAGATACTGGGGAAGTCACTTGGCTAATGGTCGAGGCGCAACTCCTTCTATCGCGAGAGCATCTGTTTCCACATCCGGGCTCCTGTTTCGGAGAGGTGCACCTGGCGTTTTTGTGAGATCCTTTTCTAGTAGGGGAGTGGTAAAAAGGTTACGCAGTGGATCTTCCATGCCTGTTGTTGTTGTGGTGGCATGGGTTGTCCCGTCTTGGCGGTTCCACTGTTGGGAAGACTAGATCTGACCCTTGGTTTTTAGCCACGCTGGTTGTTCCAGAGGCTTGCTTGAAGGCTGATACGCTTTGCTGTTTCTTCCCTTGTAGGTCACCATGCGATCGCTGATTCTGGTTTCCTTGCTTCGTTATTCTAGTTCTTAGTGTTAGGGTCCCACGGATGGCGCCACTTGCTGATACAAAAGTTGGGCGTTTCTTGTTTGGGTTCCGGTTTCGTATCAATTAGATCTTAATGCTTGAGACCTGCGCACTAAGAAAACAGAAAACACCGTTAGGCTTTCCGTGGGATTGTCTCCCACGATTATCCTCCGGCGTGAGAGTAAGTAATCTGTTTTAAGGTATAGTTAAGAATTAGGGTTCGTAGATCGTACCTTTAATGAGGGCAGAGATACCCTTTATATACACACGGAATCCTTGTTGGTTTCGTATTCCCCAATCTTCGGTGTATCCCGCCTAAGTCGGTCAATTAATATATATCTCATAAATAAAATATATCCGGTATCGAAGACATAAATAACTTCGGGTTTGGGCCTTCGTGAGCCCAAACCGTTACCGGGTTAGCCCATGCGTACTGGGCTTAATTGTTAGTATCGTTCATTGGTCGTGTTCATGACCCGAATGTAGACTATAAGTCATCAGTGCTTTTTATGTTTTTTTAGGAAATGGAAAGCTACGAATCTCGGGGTTTGGATTTGGGGGGTTGGTATTTCTACCGATTACTCTACTTTTTATCTAATTATCTAATCTAACTAGTGGGTAGTCTATGTCTAATTAATGTGTGCTCGTATGATAGTTTAAGAATGTGTTTACTTAGGTTGTATTACTCCTTAATTATCTCCTATTGATGGTTGAATTGTCACGTCCTTATTCTTAATTGTGTTATGTGTCTAAGGTCGTAAGCGTTTATCCTAACTCTTTGAAACTACCAAAGGCTATCGCCTACAAAATCTTTAGGATTTATAAACTCAACTCTAAGGTACTCTTCAGATGGTTTAGCCTACAATGACTCTACATTATTATAAGCTAAGGTTCACAAAGATTAATCAAGCATTAACTACGCAACGAATGATCTATCGCAATACTAGATCATTAACAATTAAGATAAGAGACAACCAATCAATATTCAATAACTAAGTTTCATATTCCCTAAGCAAACACACAAGTAAATTAGCCGAACATGGAGAACATGCAAGCATACACACAAGTAATTGAAGACATAATTGAATTAATGAAATAAAACACTTTCCTTGATGTAAGATAGGGTTTGGAACCCTAAAATACTGTACAAGACGCCATCGGGTCGCCGTCATTAGGGTTTCGTCTTGGCCACATTAGTCTTGCGACGACGTCACCTTATGATTGTGACGCCGTCCCCTTTAGTCTCTAACGTCGTCTGGATCAAATCTAGGCCGTCTGAGTTGCGACGATCTACTCTTTTAAAACCTGACACCGTCACTTGTATTTAAGCAATTTGGCTATTGAGCCATCAGAAAATGGGCACGACGGTGTCGCAGTTGAAGCAGTGACGCCGTCACCTTCACTTCCAGCAGCCTGAGTGTCTCGATTCTTGACTTTGGCCATTTTCTTCATATATTCGAGCCTTTTCGTCCGAATAAGTGTCATTCCAGCATTTTGCCTTCAAGATACCTAAAAAGTGAAAAGGAACTATATTAAGTAATAACGGATACAAAAGTGACCAAATAAGGGCTTAAACAACCCCTCAAAAAGGTACATTTTAAAACCTTATCAAATATCCCTACACTTGGTATTTGCTTGTCCTCAAGCAAATGTGCTTTTAGCCAATTAATTTATAAGTTAGGGGTCATGAAGCATTGGTTTAGAACAATCCACAACACATATAAGCCCCACAAAAGTCATAACAAGCACGGAAATTACATACTAGCACCTCACATGGGGTGTTTGGATACTCACATCTCTCAAGTGTATATGAAATATAACAAGTTGGAAATGGAAGATAAACACTTATAACCGGTCCTAGTACATAGATTACCATAGGCTTGAGACTAGATCAAACCTCCATCGCTTTGGCGTAAGCACCTAGGAAAGACTATCAAAGAGGTCTTTTAAAGGGTTGTAATGTTAGGCTTACGGTAGGGAAACAAAGGGTTTGGTGGGATAGGCTATTTAGTGGTGGCAAGTCAAAAATCTTTATGTTACAAGCATGCGAAGAATGGCATTGCTAAGCCAAGACTCGACACTTTAGACTCTAGACAACTGAAATAAACATACATAAATTTAAAGATAGATGTAGGATGGTAGCCCGTATGTTTTTTTTTCACTCTATATTTTTTTCTTTTTTGCTTCTATTTTCGATTTTTTTTATACACTACTCTACCATCCTCTACAGTAACATCAAAAATGATAGTGATTTATAGGCACATCGCTACACTTGAGTTTTTATTACTCTAACACTAATTTGACCCGAATTGAAAAATCAAAACACTTGGAGTACATTATTACACAAATAAAGGGAATTTGAATTTAACATTCCCTTCCCGTCATTTCATAAACTTTAACTTCTCCCATGAGTCCCAATCGTCCCAAAACTGTGTACAAAGGATATGACTCGACGTAACTTATACGACAACAGATAATTGAACTAGGGTTTGGGTCAATGCACTACAAGTGAGTGCATACGACTAAGGCGATTTGGGTGTACATTTGGAGGTGGGGTGTAAACAATGCTCTTCATTGATATTCTGGAAAACCGAAACATCACGAGAACCGCGAAAGGATAGGCTCAGAGGGGTTAACTAGGGGTATCGTGTACTAAAAGTGAGTACAATGCAAAGGTGTGGGGGAATTACTCAACCGGTGGAAGAAGTAATTATATTATGGGTATCAAACAAGGGTTATCCTAATGCCTCTTATAATTTAGTTATTCCTAACTACACAAGTGTATCTTACTAGCGTCTTGGGATGCATCACAAAACAAGTTCTAGAATCTATAATACTACCGTTCACACTCTAAGCATTAAAGATGAATGCTTTAATTCCTACTAATCTATGGTCGATCCTCACATTTTGGGTGGAATTTAAGTGGTAAAGGGTTTTTTGCTAGTCATATAACTTCCTATCAATGAGACGCTTTTGTTAAGACTAATGGCCCACTCCTATATGTCATGAAAAATTTTAAATTTGATGCCAAAATTACCCTAACCGACATTTTCTCATGGTTTATTACAAAAATGCAATTGGACAAAGAAAATATTCAAGGATAAGCATAGTTTCAAAGTTCTCGTTTATTTTCCCTCCCTACACTTAAACTGAACATTGTCCCCAATGTTATCCAAAAGTATCAAAGTTATGATAACGGAAGGTAATAAAAAAATGAAAGAAACTAGTACTCCCTGATTAGCTCGGTAGGATCCGTGTAAAGTGGTGATTACATTTTTCTTTAAGAAGAACGTTTGCATGAAAATCTCCTTCTCATCTTATGTATCTTCTTCTTGGTAACTTAAACCTGCACACTTGAAGAAAACAAACGAAACCTTCGCGTAAAATCGGCGGTAATAATCTATATAGGACTCTACTAAACTAGGATATAATGCTTGTGGAATGGATGTTTACAGAATTTCTAGAAAATTAAGGCCTGGAAAATTCCAAAAATTTATAAGCTGCTTTCTGAAGCGAGAAAAATGTCGGTTGTTTTTGCTCCTTCCTGACGCCGTCAGGTTGCGATCCTGATGCCGTTAGGTTATCCTGTGACAACTCGTACTTTGAAGTCATTTCTCAAAACAATTCATGCTTCACCATTTCATCATTTATCGTAAACTAGGTTTACGTGTTCCAAATTCGCGTAACCTTAAAGGTTTAGCTGCGAATTCATGATCATATCATCACGGACATTTCATATAGACTAAGTTTAGTCTACATATCATTAACATCATTTGCATCATGTTAGTTCATTCATGATTTTGCATTTCACATTAAACGCGTAAATTTTATATTAAATAAACATTATCGCGTAAGTATTATTTTGAACATTTAACCCGATACTTTCAAAAATGATCCCGATATATTTTTATACTTACATTTAGTTTATAAAAACAATATTTTGAGTTTACCTAGTGTTTTAAATTTATTTTGTATATAAATCGTTAAATTTATATTATTACGACGTTTTTCTTAAAAACTACACGATAATTATTACTTCACTCAAATTTTGCAAGAAACATATTTTTACAATTTTTATAACTACAATATATTTTACTTTGGCCTATTAAAACTTATTTGTTGTCAATACTTCTCAAATTTCACCAATATATACAAGTTACAACATCTTGTACTTAACCACATTTTTCTTACATCTTTATATATACAAAAAAAAAATATATATATATATATATTTTGTTGACAAATATCCCCCAAAACCGGCAAGGGGGGGGTAGAGTGCATTTATGAGTTGGTAAATTATTACTGTTATATAGATCTATACTCCAAGACATTCACTTCATTCATCATTATTCAAAGTTAGTAAAGTGTTTTTCTCTCTTGTTTTCCTTCCTCTCAAACCGGCCAAGCTAAGGAGTTAGAGAGGAATTCAAAAATTTTCAAGATCAAGTTTAAAACACTCTAGTTACACTCTTATTAAGGTTTTGAAATAAAAACCTAGGGTGTTTAGGTTAATCCTTGTTCTAATCACCTCATCATAGTAGCTTGTAAGTATATCACTTTCATTTTATATCTTTCATTTTCATTTCATAAGTATTTCATCATTTTTGAGCAAGCATGCAAGACTTATTGTTAGTTATACCATTTTTACATTGATTTTAAGAGTTTGATATATAAAAGTCATCCTATAATTATTCCCTTGTTATATATTGGTCTTGATGATGTCTAGGAACCCATGACACCCTAAGAAGGTGTATGGTAGGATTAGAATAGCTTTGGAGTTGTTTTGAAGGGATTGGAATAGGTTTAGTACGAGAAAAACTATGTTCGACAAGTATATATAGTGATCTGATCTTATTTTGTTTTTCTGGAAAATCCGACAGTAGGCACGAGTTTTTGGCCTAGATATTTAGAAAATATACTTTAAAACGAATCCGTGCCCGCTTGAACGGATTAAAAACGGGTTATAACGAAGTTATGAATTTTCAAGTTTGACGACGAAATATATAATTTCTGAAATTTTCAGCAAGCTATTTTATTTTTGTACGAGTCAAAAACGAGTCCTAAGCTTTACAAATTATTTCGACTTATCAAAATTATATTAGTATACTTTATACGAAGCTAAGGACGTATAATACACGTAGAAAACGGATTTGAAACGACTAAGATATGCTTTTCATAAAATTGCGTAACACTATTATTTTAGAAAAACTATATTATTTTTATGAGATAAGTGTTACGGTAACTAAAGTGACCATATTGAAGGCTGTTTTTAACAATGACGTAGAACTTTTTGTAACGAAATGTCTTCTAATAAAATCGAGATCATCAATCATATTTTTAAAACGACCAACCGTTTGTATAGCGGAGTTGTAATAAATTATTTACGGTTGCTTAAACTTTGCTGAAACTCACTTTTTAAACCACATTCTGAACAAAATCACCATATTTAACCTCTATTATCTTTATGTTCGAGACCTCTTTGACGAAAACTCATGTACTAAAACTTCTAGATTTTGATACAAGCTTTCCAAAACCGTTGAGTTCGTTTCCTAACGTTCGACGTACACCATTTTACAACTAGTTTTTCGAAGCCATTTTTGTGTCTTTCATAAAAATTCCGACGACATTATTTTACGACGAAAAGTGATAATTTCACAATAAATCATTACGAAACCATTGTAGGATGACATTTTGACGTAAATACTTGTAAAGTAATTTAAGAATGGTCAAGACGTCAAAAGAGTATTTTTCGACGATAAGTATTATTTTCAAAACTCACAAATGGTATAAATAACATACGAAATGCATGCATATCATTACATCATAACTCATTACATATCATATCATTCATAATAGGTCATTTTCGAGATTCACGCCTATTTGTGTATCCACTTTTGTCATCGTAATCATTGCAACAGGTGAGTTCATAGCCCCACTACTCTTTTTAGCTGTTTTACAAACACTTGGAGATACATGCTACATTTTAATCGAACACAAATGCTTTGAACTATGCCTATATTCGAATGTTTTATTGTCACTAAGTATTTGCCATGTTCGAAGTCCCTACATCATGTACCATTAGTCACTTGCAGGTGAGGCTGAATATTGTGAATAGGCCTATTGAATTAACACTCCCTTTCTTATTGACCCGGTTAGGAAATCGCGCTACTATTTTGAATCATTAAGGTAAATTGGCAAGTTACCTATTAGGGCGGCGATGAAACGATGATTACCAATTTTTTTATTGGTGCGAGGTTTTACAGCTGGTGTGTCATGAACTTAGTGAAATAAATACGATTTTTTTGTTTTCGACGATGAGTGTGAACCATTTTAACTCACACTACGATTGTGTTCAAACGAATTAATTAAACCTATTTTCAACCTTTGTGTTGACCTTTTTAGCATGTTTTATCTCAGGTATCTAAGGCATTCAATTCATGGCATGCATTTGGACACATCATGAAGTCGCGGTGACGACGCTTGTCTCCACGGGTTTTATGAACTTTAAAAACATCGTTTGACTTGTACTAAACTTATTTTTCGTGCATAGTAACTTTCATTTGGGACCTATCTTTGTAACTCTGAATGTTTCTATTAAATCAAACGATGTATTTTCCAAACGACACTTTAGGTCGTTCAATATAACTGTGATTGTGATGCTATGACAGTCAGTCCCCAGGAATTCTATTCCGCTGCAAAACAGGTAATTTGGGGGTGTGACTGATTGGCATCAGAGCTTCGGTTATAGAGAACTAGGTTGCATCATTGACCCTAGACTATCATCATAGCATCTCATCATTTCATCATAAGTGCATGTTCACTTTGCATCCGGTTTATACGTATCATTTTCAGTTATTTACTTTCATTTCAAAATCGATTGTCACATAGATGCCTTCAATACCCTCCCATTTTACTCACATCAGAATTTGGCATGAAGAATGCTGTCATTCCCTATCACAATTTTTAACATCGGTTGACTCAACACAAACATCATATGAGTCGATTAGTCCAAGCATTGCATAGTTACTCCTAAATTATACATAGCCGATCACTATGTACAATTCGGGAAGAATCATGCAATGAAGATGTGAGGCTTATATGTGTAAGCAATTTCATGATCGAGCCAAACTTTCAAAAGACCCGTTACTCAAACCGATTTAGCCTAATCTCATGACAGTTCTTGTTTGATGAGTGTTGAGATTAAGTAAAATCGGTTACCTAAAAAATCTTTTGAAGGTTTTGCTCGAGAATGGGAAAGTTTGCCACATCAAACCTAAACCGGAGACCAACACAGGCTGATTCAGGACTGAATTCCTTTTGAATGGGCGAATGTGACAACTCGTACTTTCAAGTCATTTCTCAAAACAATTCATGCTTCACCATTTCATCATTTATCGTAAACTAGGTTTATTGTTTCCAAATTCGCGTAACCTTAAAGGTTTAGCTGCAATTCATGATCATATCATCACGGACATTTCATATAGACTAAGTTTAGTCTACATATCATTAACATCATTTGCATCATGTTAGTTCATTCATGATTTTTCATTATCACTTGTAAATTTTATATTAAATAAACATTATCGCGTAGTATTATTAACATTAACCCGATACTAAAAATGATCCCGATATATTTTTATACTTACATTTAGTTTATAAAACTATATTTTGAGTTTACCTAGTGTTCTAAATTTATTTTGTATATAATCGTTAAATTTATATTATTACGACGTTTTTCTTAAAAACTACACGATAATTATTACTTCACTCAAATTTTGCAAGAAACATATTTTACAATTTTTATAACTACAATATATTTTACTTTGGCCTATTAAAACTTATTTGTAGTCAATACTTCTCAAATTTAACCAATATATACAAGTTTTTGACATCTTGTACTTATACATTTACTACATTTTATATATACAATATAAAAAAAAAAAAGATATTTTGTTGACAAATATTCCCCAAAAACCGGCAAGGGGGGTAGTGCATTTATTGAGTTGGTAAAATTATTACTTGATTATATAGATACCACTCCAAGACTTATTCCTTCATTCTCTCATTATTCAAAGTTAGTAAAGTGTTTTTCTCTCTTGTTTTCCTTCCTCTCAAACCGGCCAAGCTAAGGTTAGAAAGAATTCACAAAAATTTTCAAGATCAAGTTTAAAACACTCTAGTTACACTCTTATTAAGGTTTTGAAATAAAAACCTAGGGTGTTTAGGTTAATCCTTGTTCTAATCACCTCATCATAGTAGCTTGTAAGTATATCACTTTCATTTTATATCTTTCATTTTCATTTCATAAGTATTTCATCATTTTGAGCAAGCATGCAAGACTTATTGTTAGTTATACCATTTTTACATTGATTTTAAGAGTTTGATATATAAGAGTCATCCTATAATTATTCCCTTGTTATATTGGTCGATGATGTCTAGGAACCCATGACACCTAAGAAGGTGTATGGGTAGGATTAGAATAGCTTTGGAGTTGTTTTGAAGGGATTGGAATAGGTTTAATACAGGAAAAACTATGTTCGACAAGTATATATAGTGATCTGATCTTATTTTGTTTTTCTGGAAAATCCGACAGTAGGCACGAATTTTTGGCTTAGATATTTAGAAAATATACTTTAAAACGAATCCGTGGCCGCTTGAACGGATTAAAACAAGATTATTGACGAAAGAAGTTTATATGAATTTTTCAAGTTTGACGACAGAAATATATAATTTCTGAAATTTTCAGCAAGCTATTTTATAAAATTGCCGTACTGAGTCTAAAGCTAGGTCTAAGCTTTGTGACTAAACATTTATAGCGACGTTCTAATAAAATTCATTTACGGTTTATAGCGGAAGCTTTTTGCCGAAACTCACTTTTAAACCACATTCTAGACAAAATCACCATATTTAACCCCTATTATCCTTATGTTCGAGACCTCTATGACGAAAACTCATGTACTAAAACTTCTAGATTTTATTACAAAGCTTTCCAAAACCGTTGAGTTCGTTTCCTAACGTTCGACGTACACCATTTTACAACTAGTTTTTCGAAGCCATTTTTGTCTTTCATAAAATTCCGACGACATTATTACGACGAAAAGTGATAATTTCACAATAAATCATTTCGAAACCATTGTAGGATGACATTTTGACGTAAATACTTGTAAAGTAATTTTAGAATGGTCAAGAGCGTCAAAGAGTATTTTTCGACGATAAGTATTATTTTCAAAACTCACAAATGGTATAAATAACATACGAAATGCATGCATATCATTACATCATAACTCATTACATATCATATCATTCATAATAGGTCATTTTCGAGATTCACGCTATATTTCAGTGTATCCACTTTTGTCATCGTAATCATTGCAACAGGTGAGTTCATAGCCCCACTTATACTCTTTTAACTGTTTTACAAACACTTGGGGGAGATACATGCTACATTTTTAATCGAACACAAATGCTTTGAACTGTATGCTATATTCGAATGTTTTATTGTCACTAAGTATTTGCCATGTTGAAGTCTACATGTGAACCATTAGTCACTTGCGAGTGAGCGCGAATATTGTGAATAGGCCTATTGGAATTAACACTCCCGCTCCTATTGACCCGGTTAGGGAAATCAGGCACTATATTGAATCATTAAGGTAAATTGGAAGTTACCTGTGGGAGAAGCGATGGCTTGATGATTACCAATTTTTATTGAGTGCGAGGTTTCGCGGCGCTTTGGTGTCATGAACTTAGTGAAATAAATAAGATTTTGTTTTCAACGATGAGTGTGAACCATTTAACCACACTACGTGATTGTGTTCCAACGAATTAATTAAACCTATGGATTTCACTCAACCTTTGTGTTGACCTTTTTTAGCATGTTTTATCTGAGGTATCCTAAGGCATTCAATTCATGGCCATTTGGACACGATCATAGGTCAGCGGTGACGACGCGTCTCACTTGGGTTTTATGAACTTTAAAAACATCGTTTGACTTGTACTAAACTTATTTTTCCGTGCATAGTAACTTTCATTTGGGACCTATCTTTGTAACTCTGAATGTTTTTATTAAATCAAGCGATGTATTTTTCCAAACGACACTTTAGGTCGTTCAATATAACTGTGATTGTGATGCTATGACAGTCAATCCCCAGGAATTCTATTCCGCTGCAAAACAGGTAATTTGGGGATGTGACAGATTGGCATCAGAGCTTCAGTTATAGAAATTTAGGTGCACTCAGTGACCCTAGACTATAACTACATCATCGCCATATATCATTTCATCATAAGTGCATGTTCACTTTTGCATCGGTTTATACGTACATTTTGAGTTATTATTACTTTCATTTCAAAATCGATTTGTCATAGATGCCTTCAAAATACCATACATTTTACTCACATCAGAATTTGACATGAAGAATGCCTGTCATTCCTATCACAATTTTTAACATCGGTTGACTCAACACCAAACATCATATGAGTCGATTAGTCCAAGCATTGCATAGTAACTCCTAAATTATACATGGCACGATCACCTATGTCTAGTGGGAAGAATCATGCAATGAAGGGAATAGTAGGCTTATAATGTGTAAAACAATTCTATTGATCGAGCCAAATTTTCAAAAGACCGTTACTCAGCCGATTTAGCCTAATCTCATGTAGTTCTTGTTTGATGAGTTGTGAGATTAAGTAAAAAAATCGGTTACCTAAAAGTCTTTTGAAGGTTTTGCTTTCGAGAATGAAAAGTTGCCACATCAAACCTAAACCGGAGAGACCAACACGAACTGGTCAGGGGCTGAATTCCTTTTTGAATGGCGAGATGTGACAACTTCGTACTTCAGTCATTTCTCAAAACAATTCATGCTTCACCATTTCATCATTTATAAGTAAACTAGGTTTCGTGTTCCAAATTAGTAACCTTAATGGTTTAGGCGGCGAATTCATGATCATATCATCACGCGGACATTTCATATGACTAAGTTTAGTCTACATTTCATTAACATCATTATCATCATGTTAGTTCATTCATGATTTTGCATTTCATTAAGCGTAAATTTTATATTAAATAAAGCATTATCGTAAGTATTATTTTGAACATTTAATCCGATACTTTCAAAAATGATCCCGATATATTTTTATACTTACATTTAGTTTATAAAAACAATATTTTGAGTTTACCTAGTGTTTTAAATTTATTTTGTATATAAATCGTTAAATTTATATTATTACGGCGTTTTTCTTAAAAACTACACGATAATTATTACTATCACTCAAATTTTGCGAAAGTATTTTTACAATTTTTATAACTACAATATATTTTACTTTGGCCTATTAAAACTTATTTGTAGTCAATACTTCTCAAATTTAACCAATATATACAAGTTGCAACATCTTGCTTAACTTACATTTACTTACATAACATACATATAAATATTTTGTTGACAAATATCCCCAAAAACGACAGGGGGTAGTGCATTTATTGAGTTGGTAAATTATTACTTGATTATATAGATCTATACTCCAAGACTTATTCACTTCATTCATCTCATTATTCAAAGTTAGTAAAGTGTTTTTCTCTCTTGTTTTCCTTCCTCTCAAACCGGCCAAGCTAAGAGGTTAGAAGGAATTCACAAAATTTTCAAGATCAAGTTTAAAACAATCTAGTTACACTCTTATTAAGGTTTTGAAATAAAAACCTAGGGTGTTTAGGTTAATCCTTGTTCTAATCACCTCATCATAGTAGCTTGTAAGCATATCACTTTCATTTTACATCTTTCATTTTCATTTCATAAGTATTTCATCATTTTTGAGCAAGCATGCAAGACTTATTGTTAGTTATACCATTTTTACATTGATTTTAAGAGTTTGATATATAAAGTCATCCTATAAATTATCCCTTGTTATATATTGGTCTTGATGATGTCTAGGAACCCATGACACCCTAAGAAGGTGTATGGTAGGATTAGAATAGCTTTGGAGTTGTTTTGAAGGGATTGGAATAGGTTTAGTGCGAGAAAAACTATTTTCGACAAGTATATAAAGTGATCTGATCTTATTTTGTTTTTCTGGAAAATCCGACAGTAGGCACGAATTTTTGGCCTAGATATTTAGAAAATATACTTTAAAGCGAATCCGTGGCAGCTTGCGGTTAAAGCGAGTTATAACTTGAAGAAGTTATGAATTTTTCAAGTTTGGCTGACGAAATATATAATTTCTGAAATTTCAGCAACTATTTTTATTTTATACGAGTCAAAAGCGAGTCCTAAAGCTTACAAATTATTTGGACTTATCAAAAATATATTAGTATACTTTGATCTGAAAGCTAAGGGCGTATAATAAGAAAGCGGATTTGAAAGCGACTAAGATATACCGCGTTTTCATAAAATTGCGTAACTATTATTTTTTAGAAAAACTATATTATTTTTTTATGAGAGATAAGTGTTACGGTAACTAAAGTGACCATATTGAAGGCTTTTTTTAACAATGGCGTAGAACTTTTTGTAGCAAGATGTCTTCTAATAAAATCGAGATCATCAATCATATTTTCAAAGCGACCAACCGTTTGTATAGCGGAGTAATAAATTATTCACGGTTGCTTAAACTTTGCGAAACTCCTTTTAAACCACATTTAGACAAAATCACCATATTTAACCCTATTATCTTTATGTTGAGACCTCTATGCGAAAACTCATGTACTATAACTTCTAGATTTTGATACAAGCTTTCCAAAACCGTTGAGTTCGTTTCGCGTTCGGCGTACACCATTTACAACTAGTTTTTGAAGCCATTTTTGTCACTTTCATGAAATTCCGTGACGATATTTTTCACGGCCAAGTAATAATTTCACAATAAATCATTAAAAAACCATTGTAGGATGACATTTTGACGTAAATACTTGTAAAGTAATTTAAGAATGGTCAAGGCGTCAAAAGAGTATTTTTCGACGATAAGTATTATTTTCAAAACTCACAAATGGTATAAATAACATACGAAATGCATGCATATCATTACATCATAACTCATTACATATCATATCATTCATAATAGGTCATTTTAGAGATTCAGCTATATTTTGATGTATCCACTTTTGTCATCGTAATCATTACCTTGGTGAGTTCATAGCCCACTTTTACTCTTTTAACTGTTTTACAAACTCTTGGGGGAGATACATGCTACATTTTTTATCGAACACAAATGCTTTGAACTGTATGCTATATCCGAATGTTTTATTGTCACCAAGTATTTGCCATGTTAAGTCCTACATCATGAACCATTAGTCACTGCAGTGGCCGAATATTGTGAATAGGCCTATTGGAATTAACTCATTTCTTATTGACCGGTTAGAAATCGGAGCGCTATATTGAATCATTAAGGTAATTTGGCAAGTTACCTATTGGGGGCGATGAAGCGATGATTACCAATTTTTATTGGTGCGATGTTTACGCTTTGGTGTCATGAACTTAGTGAAATAAATACGATTTTGTTTTCGACGATGAGTGTGACCATTTAACTTCACTCTGATGATTGTGTTCAAACGAATTAATTAAACCTATGGATTTCACTCAACCTTTGTGTTGACCTTTTTAAGCATGTTTTATCTCCGGTATCTAAGGCATTCAATTCATGGCATGCATTTGGACACATCATGGAGTCGCGGTGGCGAGCTGGCGTCTCACTTAGGTTTTATGAACTTTAAAAACATCGTTTGACTTGTACTAAACTTATTTTTTGTGCATAGTAACTTTCATTTTGGGACCTATTTTGTAACTCTGATTGTTTTATTAAATCAAGCGATGTATTTTCCAAAGCGACACTTTAGGTGGTTCAATATAGCTGTGATTGTGATGCTATGACGGTCAATCCCGAAATTCCATTCGGCTGCAAAAGGTAATTTGGGGTGTGTGATTGGCATGAGCTTGGTTATAGAGAACTAGGTTGCATCATTGACCTGGTACTACATCATCATAGCATCTCATCATTTCATCATAAGTGCATGTTCACTTTGCATCCGGTTTATCGTACATTTTTGAGTTATTTACTTTCATTTCAAATCGATTGTCATAGATGCCTTATCAAATACCATCCCATTTTCACAAAACAGGGTGACATGAAGAATCACATGTTCTATCACAATTTTAACATCGGTTGACTCAACACCAAACATCATATGAGTCGATTAGTCAAGGCATTGCATAGTTACTCCTAAATTATACATAGCCTGATCACCTATGTCTAATTAGGGAAGAATCATGCAATGAAGGGAGTAAGTATATATATATATATATGTGTAAGCAATTCATGATCGAGCCAAATTTTCAAAAGACCCGTTACTCAAACCGATTTAGCCTAATCTCATGGCAGTTCTTGTTTGATGAGTTGTGAGATTAAGTAAAAATCGGTTACCTAAAAGTCGTTTGAGGGTTTTGCTGAGAATGAAAAGTTCACCACATCAAACCTAAACCGGAACCAACGAACTGAATTCAGGGGTGAATTCCTTTGATGGTGAATGTGACAACTAAGTACTTTGAAGTCATTTCTCAAAACAATTCATGCTTCACCATTTCATCATTTATAAGTAAACTAGGTTTCGTGTTCCAAATACAGCGTAACCTTAATGGTTTTAGCGGCGAATTCATGATCATATCATCCGCGGACATTTCATATAGAGGACTAAGTTTAGTCTACATTTCATTAACATCATTTGCATCATGTTAGTTCATTCATGATTTTGCATTTCACATTAAACGCGTAAATTTCATATTAAATAAACATTATGCGTAAGTATTATTGAACATTTAATCCGATACTTTCAAAAATGATCCGATATATTTTTATACTTACATTTAGTTTATAAAAACAATATTTTGAGTTTACCTAGTGTTTTAAATTTATTTTGTATATAAATCGTTAAATTTATATTATTACGACGCTTTTCTTAAAAACTACGATAATTATTACTATCACTCAAATTTTGCAAGAAATGTATTTTACAATTTTATAACTACAATATATTTTACTTTGGCCTATTAAAACTTATTTGTAGTCAATACTACTCAATTAACCAATATATACAAGTTACAACATCTTGTACATAACCACATTTACTTACATCTTTATATATACAATAAAAAAAATAATATTTTGTTGACAAATATCCCCCAAAAACCGGCAAGGGGGGGGGGGGTAGTGCATTTATTGAGTTGGTAAAAAAATTCTTGATTATATAGATCTATACTCCAAGACTTTTCACTTCATTCATCTTATTCAAAATTAGTAAAGTGTTTTTCTCTCTTGTTTTCCTTCCTCTCAAACCGGCCAAGCTAAGGAGTTTAGAAGGAATTCATAAAATTTTCAAGATCAAGTTTAAAACAATCTAGTTACACTCTTATTAAAGGTTTTGAAATAAAAACCTAGGGTGTTTAGGTTAATCCTTGTTCTAATCACCTCATCATAGTAGCTTGTAAGTATATCACTTTCATTTTATATCTTTCATTTTCATTTCATAAGTATTTCATCATTTTTGAGCAAGCATGCAAGACTTATTTTGGATTATACCATTTTTACATTGATTTTAAGAGTTTGATATATAAAAGTCATCCTATAATTATTCCCTTTTTATATATTGGTCTTGATGATGTCTAGGAACCCATGACACCCTAAGAAGGTGTATGGTAGGATTAGAATAGCTTTGGAGTTGTTTTGAAGAGATTGGAATAGGTTTGATGCGAGAAAAACTATTTTAGAAAGTATATAAAGTGGTCTGATCTTATTTTGTTTTCTGGAAAATCCGACAGTAGGCACGAATTTTTGGCCTTGATATTTAGAAAATATACTTTAAAAAGCGAATCCATTGGCGGCAGAGCGGATTAAAGCGGAGTTATAACGAAAGTTATGAATTTTTCAAGTTTGGCGGCGAAATATATAATTTCTGAAATTTTCAGCAAGCTATTTTATTTTATGCAGTCAAACGAGTCCTAAGCTTTACAAATTATTTGACTTATCAAAAATATATTAGTATACTTTGTCTGAGAAGCTAAGGGCATTATATCGTTAAGCGGATTTGAAGCGACTAAGATATACGTTTTTCATAAAAATTGCGTAACTATTATTTTTAGAAAAACTATATTATTTTTTATGAGAGATAAGTGTTACGGTAACTAAAATGACCATATTGAAGGCTGTTTTTTAACAATGACGTAGAACTTTTTGTAACGAAATGTCTTCTAATAAAATCGAGATCACCAAGCATATTTTCCAAAGCGACCAACCCGTTTGTATAAGCGGAGTTGTAATAAATTATTCACGGTTGCTTAAACTTTGCGAAACTCACTTTTAAACCACATTTAGACAAAATCACCATATTTAACCCTATTATCTTTATGTTGAGACCTCTATAGCGAAAACTCATGTACTAAAACTTCTAGATTTTGATACAAGCTTTCCAAAACCGTCGCGTTCGTTTCCTAACGTTAAAGCGTACACCATTTACAACTAGTTTTGAAAGCCATTTTGTCACTTTCATGAAAATTCGGCGACATTATTTTCTGACGAAAGTGATAATTTCACAATAAATCATTCTGAAACCATTGTAGGATGACATTTTGACGTAAATACTTGTAAAGTAATTTAAGAATGGTCAAGGCGTCAAAAGAGTATTTTTCGACGATAAGTATTATTTTCAAAACTCGCAAATGGTATAAATAACATCTGAAATGCATGCATAACATTACATCATAACTCATTGCGTATCATATCATTCATAATAGGTCATTTTAGGATTCAGCTATATTTCGGTGTATCCACTTTTGTCATCGTAATCATTGCAGGTGAGTTCATAGCCCCTTTTACTCTTTTAAGCTTTTTACAAACACTTGGGGAGATACATGCTACATTTTTTAATCGAACACAAATGCTTTGAAGCTGTATGCTATATCCGAATGTTTTATTGTCACTAAGTATTTGCCATGTTAGAAGTCCCTACATCATGAACCATTAGTCACTTGCGGTGGCCTTGAATATTGTGAATAGGCCTATTGGAATTAACACTCCCGCTCTTATTGACCGGTTAGGGAAATCGAGCGCACTATATTTGAATCATTAAGGTAAATTGGCAAGTTACCTATTAGAGTGGCGATGAAGCGATGATTACCAATTTTTATTGGTGCGATGTTTACGCTTTGGTGTCATGAACTTAGTGAAATAAATACGATTTTGTTTTCAGCGATGAGTGTGAACCATTTAACTCACACTACGATGATTGTGTTCAAACGAATTAATTAAACCTATGGATTTCACTCAACCTTTGTGTTGACTGTTTTAAGCATGTTTTATCTCGGGTATCTAAGGCATTCACTTCATGGCATGCATTTGGACACATCATGGAGTCGCGGTGACTGACAGCGTCTCCTTTAGGTTTTATGAACTTTAAAAACATCGTTTGACTTGTACTAAACTTATTTTCCGTGCATAGTAACTTTCATGTGGGACCTATCTTTGTAACTTCGATTGTTTTATTAAATCAAGCGATGTATTTTTCAAAGCGACACTTTAGGTCGTTCAATATACTGTGATTGTGATGCTATGACGGTCGATCCCGAGGAATTCCATTCGCTGCAAAACAGTAATTTGGGGGTGTGACATATCTGACAAAGCGTGCGATTTTTACGGAAAATATTCTGGAAAATTTACATATTTAGAATCTGGAAAAATTTCCTGCAAAACATCTATTATGACCCGATACAAGCATTTGACTCGAACAAACACACATGTATATCTTTTAATTGATTGGAATTCTCATGTTTACGTTTCTTTTGAAAGTGTGTGTAACTCCTACACTTATCCTTATGTAAAATACCTTTATATGTGATTAAGGCGAGGTTAAAAACAAAAATAAAGCATTTTTACAAATTTAAACATGAGAATAAACAATTAATAAATGATATATGACACTAAGTGATCAAACAATTAAGCATGGGTTGCCTCCCACGAAAGGCTTTTATTTATTTAAGTCTTGTAGCTAGACTCGTGAGTCGTGCTCCTCGTGGTATCGGCAGCGATTACATGCCGTGCCTAAGCCATTCCAACGTTCTCTCACTTTTATTATACCGTCCTCACAACTTTCGAAATTTTTTATAGTATCTCTTAGTTTTCTCATACGGGTACCTAAGTCCATTTTGCTTATCCCTTTCACTCAGTAATGGAATAGGAGTCATTCTATTACATGCCTCAATATCCTTGTGCCTAAACCTAGGATGAGCATGTGGCATTTGGTAGACAAAATCTTCAACTTCATGGGAGAGTAATTAGACCATCAACCATTAAGTTCATTCAACCTAGTCATTCTTTTAAAAGGTTTTCCAAAAATTACT
Source organism: Chrysanthemum makinoi (assembly GCA_910596185.1). Lineage (NCBI taxonomy): Eukaryota > Viridiplantae > Streptophyta > Magnoliopsida > Asterales > Asteraceae > Chrysanthemum > Chrysanthemum makinoi. The sequence continues at coordinate 998,718 of OU343216.1, read as the reverse complement.
TGGGTGAGGTCCTTATCAATAAATTCTCCTAAGTCTTCTAATACCATAAATTCTACGGATAAGTGAAACTTCCAACAAACACATGCAGATGAGTGACTGCTTCAATGACATTGTTCCTTTGATAAATTAACTCATTGACCCTAATCTTATTGTATAAGTCCCTAGAGATTAAGTTTAGGGGGT
>OU343216.1:920276-998435 GCA_910596185.1 Chrysanthemum makinoi | reverse complement strand
CCTTCTTACACCTTGTGATGACCGGTTTTGAGATGAAGAACAAAGAGAGAAAAAGCAATTTACTTGACTTTGAAATAATTGAGTTGAATGAAGTAAGTGAAAGAGTTGAGTACATATCTATACAATCAAGGAAAAATACTACCAACTCATTAATGCTACCCCCCTCATTCACGCCAAGGGGAATGTATTTACAATACCTATATATTTTTTTTTTCTTCTATAATGTAAGTATTTGTTAAAAAGTGTAAGAAAAATGTATAAGTAAAGGTAACTTTGTAAAATTGTAGATACATTAGTGTATTTAAGGTAGTTTTAGCTAAAAGTAATTTTTAATAGGTCCAAGTAAAGTATAATGAGATCATAAAAATTGTAAAAATACATTTCTTGCAAAATTTGAGTGATATAGTAATTATCGTGTAGTTTTTTTTTTAGAAAAGCGTCGTAATAATATAAATTTAACGATTTATATACAAAATAAATTTAAAACACTAGGTAACTCAAAATATTATTTTTATAAACTAAATGTAAGTATAAAAATATATCGGGATCATTTTTGGAAGTATCGGATTAAATGTTCAAAATAATAACTTACGTGGTAACGTTTATTTAATATGAAATTTATGCGTTTAAGGTGAAATGCAAAATCATGAATGAACTAACATGATGCAAATGATGTTAATGAAATGTAGACTAAACTTAGTCTATATGAAATGTTCGTGATGATATGATCATGAATTCGCCGCTAAACCATTAAGGTTACGCGAATTTGGAACACGTAAACCTAGTTTACGATAAATGATGAAATTGTGAAACGTGAATTGTTTTGAGAAATGACCTGAAAGTACGAGTTGTCACAGGCCTTTTCTAACATTTAGTCACACAAAGCATGTTTGTTTTGGGTATTTAGTCACATACAAATTAAGCATAAAGTGGCCAAAAGTGTTAATAAGTGTGACCATATGGTGTTTAAAGTGAAGAAATGTGTGTTTTGAGTGACTATTGATCATCCAATGGCCACATGAATTTTATGTTTGTGTGGCCTTTTCTAACATTTAGTCACACAAAGCATGTTTATTTTGGGTATTTAGTCACATACAATTAAGCATAAAGTGGCCAAAAGTGTTAATAAGTGTGACCATATGGTGTTTTAAGTGAAAGAAATGTGTGTTTTGTGTGACTATTGATCATCCAATTGGCCACATTAATTTTATGTTTGTGTGGCCTTTTCTAACATTTAGTCACACAAAGCATGTTTGTTTTGGGTATTTAGTCACATACAAATTAAGCATAAAGTGGCCAAAAGTGTTAATAAGTGTGACCATATGGTGTGTAAAGTGAAGAAATGTGTGTTTTGAGTGACTATTGATCATCCAATGGCCAATTGAATTTTATGTTTGTGTGGCCTTTTCTAACATTTAGTCACACATCGAATTAAGCAAACTGTGACAAAAAAGTGTTAATAATTGTGACTATATGAATCTTTTAGTCACATATAAGAAATCAATATATATCAAAACAAATTCAAATATATATATATATATATATATATATATATATATATATATATATTCAAAATATATTCAAATACAATAAAATTGGAATGTATATAAAATTGTAATGTCGTACGTAATAAAATTCTCAATAATTTAACGACTTCTGACTCTTGATTTTCTTACTTCCTTTTGCATGGTATCACTAGAGACGTAGCGCTTCGTTTGTATTTTAAGTGCAGTTCTGTTATCACCAATCAGTTTTATGGTACTTGGTGGTGTTACCTGTAGGAAACAAAAGCTGGGGTATCAAACACTGAATTAAATATGAAGAATGATATATGTAGGTTTATAAAACACATGCATGTATGTACCTTTTCATCGAAAACCACTTGATCCTTTGGCCATGCATAAAAACCACCTACTGCATCCTTAACTGTTTTGAGACTGTTACTTCCTACATCCGTATGCACGCCGCATCCACTAAAGCTTTTTCAATAGACACTCTGTAGCAATCCTTTGGGAGTGGTTTGTTATGAATCATTTGTTTTCCATCGCTTTGTACACGTTACCTCCCATAATAATAGTTGATTTCTTTAAGTGCCACAGTCTGCACTTAATTACCTAAAAGATAATTTGTTGCATGTATATATGTATCGATAATTAATTAAACTAAAGAACATATGAAAATGTTTAAATACATACTTGTGGTAAGACTGTTAATGGAGACTCTCGTTCTTGTGATCCGAAAAGTTGACGTGAAGAATCCTTTCGTTTTGATCTAGTCGATTTCTTAGATGCATGATTTAACAGCTTTCCTATATGTATAATACACGGTAAATAATACATGTATGTAGAATTCAAAAATCCCAGGGGGGTGATTTATTACTTACACTTATTTCCATTTCCTATTCCAAAGTTGCAAGTCCATTAGACTTCTCAATGCTCGCAATTTTCTCACGCCCAAAGAACACGTGTTCCGGCATCCTCATCGGACTACTATTTATAAGATTAATGTTCACGGAGACACTGAAATATAAATTGTTTAAGAAGACTGCAGCAGTATTTAAAAGGGTAAAAAAGATGGAATGTTACTTTCTTATGTCTTACTTCCTTTTGTGTCAATGGAGTTGCAGTTGACGCCCCCTTTGTGCATCTAATTGTTTCATCAAATCCTATATTACCGCCTCTTTTCTTGACGTTGGCGCCTCTCATTATCAAGTTCACTTTGAAGTGACACCACTCTTTCATCGAGATGCTTTATTCGATTCGAGGCAGATCAAAATACCTCTTGTAGGTTACTCCACCTCCCACCCCTCTCGCATATCCTCCCTTTTCCTTACCTAATACAAATGTCATGGCATCAGTGCCATGATCAAGCTTCAAGGTTCCTTGTTTGATCTTCTCCTCTGTCTCTTCGCACACAATATGGGAAATAGGTTATTTAATTCTACCAGATTAAATTTTAAATAACAGATTAACTTATAAATAGCGTATTAACTTATAACTAACAGTTTTAACTAATACACTATCAGTTTTAACTAATACACTATCAGTATTAACTTATAACTAACAATAAACATAATCATAAAATGAGTCAAACTTACAAATTTTTGTCCAACTGTTCTGATATCATCATCGTGAAATTCTCCGTCTTTATTCACCATTCCTTTCAACCACAACGTACCACGCGGTGGTTCTTCTTCTGGTTCAATTTCTTTATTCTCGATCTTATAAACATCAAATACATACACTTGTAAGATAAACCAATATAAACGAAAGTATGATGCTATTAAATGAAAATGTTTAATGTTTAATGTTTAATGTTATCATTTTATCCATCACACGGGCGTATCCACCTCGTCCCATTCTATGCTGATAAACAGACTTGGAACTCGCCACTTTAGATGCAGCTGATTTCACCTTGCAACACAAAATAAAAAAGGTGTTTAGATGTAGTAATGCTGATAGTACACAACTAATATATATGGAAATATCAAATGTGACAGATATTTGAACTTGAATAAAAATGAATAATTAACACCTTGTATTCCTCGGTGGCCGTGTAGTTTACAAAATTTACCCAATCTTCAGTTTTTATAATTGCACTATACTTCTACGGGACTTCATAAGTTTTGAAAGGGTATTTTGGTTGGGCAATATGTAGTTTCGGTCAATTTTCCGAAATTCCTTAGAAGTTGACCAAGACGATTCATTATCACTTCGGGCTGTCAAGGCAACATCAAAATATCGCTGCAAAGATTAACACAATGTTGTTAATTAGTTGCACACAATGTAAATGCAGAGATAAACTTATTAACACCTTGTACTTACGACAGCCAAGCCACTACTAGTTAAAAAAAAGTATATGTGTACCGTGATCTCATCCCACATTTTATCTCTGCTTGAATCAACCTTCCTCCAGGATAGAATCCCGACACCTATATGCTCACGAACCAAATCACCCAAAAAACTCGAAAACAATGCCCTGTTTTTCCTCGATATCCTATTCAGTGCATCGAAGGTTACACTGACCTTTATTCCGTCGGTTTTTCCATAATCACTGCGAAACTTAGCTAACCTAGTTATGCCCCTCTTAACAACATTCGCATTTGAATGGTTGTTTTCGATCCTCACCCTCATCTGAATACGCTCTCGATTCATATCCAAATGAGTTATCATTTTCACGATGAGAATAAACCAAATCATCCCGACAATTGGTTTGAGTTGCCATGATTCGTCCGAAGTAATGTGTTAAAGAAAATTAGTAAACTTAATTGGTAAATAATGGTGTAAAATTGAAGTTCTGGTTGTTTTGCTTGAATCCTGATTTATTGGAGTAAAATTAGGTCTCATTATGGGGCAGTTTTTCAATTAAGGAAACCATAATTTCCTAAGTACTTTTTAAAATTTTGGCTGAAATTTGGCTCCAAATTTGATAATTTTAAAATGTGGCTCCAAATTGATAATATAGAATTTAAATATTTCATTTTTTGCTGCATTTTGAAACCAACACACCCATGACAGAAATGGTTCTTACCCACAGTCCCAAACACCCATATAACTTCAAACCAACTGTATCAAAGACACATATAACTGCAGCTACACTAAAATCTCACCACATGGCGCATACAAATGTAGAAACAAAATCAAAAAATGTAATTAAAGCAACTAATTAAGCAACTATAACTAATAAGCAGTCCCAGATAAACAAGTAAGCACAAAATAATCAAATCCAACCAAGGACTGTTGACACAACAAACTTGAGACCTTACTTAAGCCTATAAATAAGCTATTTATAAGCACTTAAATAAGCTCTAACATCCTCCAACAGTTAAAAAAATCAAGAAATCATGTAAATGCAATTAACTTAAAGCAAAAAAACAACAAAAACACCCTAAAAATTGACAACAACCTAAAAATGAACAACCTAAGCAAAGCACTTATGAACCGCATATCCATGGCTCAACATTGAACACGACACATGGGATGCACCACTGTCATTGATCAACCTCAAACCTACAATAATACATTCTACCAGATATGAACTTAAACACCACAACCAATTCCTAAATGCAAAACAACATTAAAAAAGATGAAACAAACTAGCGAGCGCATCCCATTCAATTCCATTGGATAAACCATCAAAAGATCCATACATGTTTCATTGTTAATATATCTACAAACCATAATATTAAACCAAGACATTAGACATTATAACCAGATGACACTAGAGCAAAAGAAACCATCCCTTTACATAGCGAGCAACCCTTCAACCCTTCATCGACTTAATTTGTTCTTCCTTGGTCTCGATATCCTCCTCAGATTGAGTAATGAGATCATTCAACCTCTGCAGCTTAGTCCTCGCAGCCTCCAATTCATGCCTAAGATCCATCAATGTGTCAAAATATTCATCCCCATCTCCAATAGCTACCATCTCAGCAATTAAAGCATTAAACTTCGCAATCTCATTCTTTACTGTGGTGGCCTCTTCGCGCATCCGGTTTATAAAGCCACGGAGATGGAAATTTGTGAGCCTTGAAAAACTCATGTAACCATCAACAGATGTCTCCCCACTAAACTCAATTAGGTCATCAATAACACGCTTAGCCAAATGGTTTTGTGGTGATGGTGCTGCCATTGATAATGAAATTGGGTAAAATATGATATTATTGAAAGATTGATAAGAAAGGTTGAAGAAGAGTTGTGGGGATAGTGTGATAGAGAAGATACTTGTAACTGCTTATGAATTCAAACTATAAAGACCTAAACTTTAAAACCGCAAAACAAGTCCTCCTTTAAACTATCACTATAAATTAGGGGTGTTTATCCGTTTGGTTATCGTGTTGTTTGGTTTCTAAATCGGTAATTTTTTATTCGTTCAACCGAAAACCGAACCGAACCGAACTAGAATTAAACCGAAGCGAGCCGAAAACCGAATATGAATTAACTTCGCTTCTTGGGTTGACCCAAAAAGTCTTAAAACGGATAAAAAAAACGGAACATACGCAGACGAGGAAAACGCAGAAGAACGTAAGAAAACGTATGGAACTTAAGAAAATGTACATTAATATGCAAAACATATGAAACCGTATGAAACGAATACGAAGACGTCTAAAATAGATGAAAACGGTAGAAACGGACGAAAAATGTCAAAAACTTATACAAACGGACTAAAACATGAAAAACCCAGCGACAAAGAGTAAACACGGACGAAAACATGTAAACAAAAACAAAAACGTATAAAAACTTATTAAAAAGGACAAAGTCGTGCGCAAACGGTGGAAAACGTATGAAAACAGACGCAAACGTGTAAAACGTATGAAAATGTGTAAAAGTGTAAAAACGTACAAAAACGGACGAAAACACATGAAAAGAGACAAAACGTAAAACGCATAATCGAAGAAAACATGTACAAAACTAAGAAAACGTATGAACACGGACTAAAACGTATAGGACCGACTAAAACGCACAAAAACGCACAAGGGTTGTGTTACCGCGCCCAACGTATCTAACGCAACCCTAAACACAGTTTCACACAGTGTTTTGAGTAAGACATTGAGTTAATGACTTTATGTCATCATGAAATGTCAAAATTAACGTGCCCACCTTTAATAACTTTAATACAGTTAATATAACCTTCACACTATAATATGAGTCAAAAGCATTGGGTTATAGTTGCTTAGAGTGTCATGTTACGACATGATTCAATCAATAGTATATATAAAATGTAAGCATATGAAAAACCCGACCAAATGGTCAATTTGCTGGCTACCCGAGAATGAAAATCCCAATTTGGTAAAAGAAAGTCAAAACACAATATTTTCTAGAAATATGAGATATTCCCAGGTCGTTTTAAGTCCCAACGGAGTGTGAATTGGAAATTCGCGTTCGTTCGTGGATCGGGTGATAAAGAATAATGAAAGATATTTGGATTTTGTGAATAAATTTATAAAACATAAACTAAAACAAAAAAAACCAAGGTTAGATCAAGTGGTTAACACTCTTGCCTCTGGAGAAAGAGGTCAAGGGTTCGATCCTTACCCCTTGCAAGGACGGAGGTCCTTTTCTACCTTGGTAGAACCTAAGCGCCCTCTCAAGGGTTCGATCCTCACCCCTGCAAGGCCGGAGGTCCTTTTCAACCTTTGAGTGGTAGAACCGAAGCGCCTCTCTACCTTAGGTAGGGGTAAGGTCGTCACGTCTCAACCTCCCACATACACCGTGGAAGACGGTATTGGAACCCATAACCCGTGGAAGACGGTACTGGGAGTTACTTTACTTTTTTTTTGTTAACTAAAAACAACTAAATAAGCAAATAAATCAACTAACAAAAGTCGAAATAACCTAAAATGCACTTAATCCTAAAAATACCAAATATTGTAAATTTAAGCATAAAATTTAAAATTATTTTATAAAAGTCCTAAATACTTAAAATATATATATATATATATATATATATATATATATATATATATATATATATATATATATATATATATATATATATATATATATAGACTTGGGTTATTATGAAAAGATGTTTAAAATGAAAAGAATGGGAAGCCACCACAATGCGCCATGTGTCCCATCTTCACCCCTCCCTTTTTTTTACTCTCAAGGGCATTGTGGTCATTTCACCACAAAATAAAAGGTATATAAGGTTTTTCTTCTATGTTTTTCACGTTTCTTTCATCTCATCTTCTCTGCTCCTCTGAAACCACGATCTCCACCACCGTCCTTCTCCTCTGAAACCACCGTGATCTGCACCACCGTCCTTCTCCTCTGTCATCACCACTGTCCTTCAACAATAACGAGTTCATCTTCACCGTGATCTTCACCGTGATCAACAATGAATACCATTTGTTCATCTTCAAGCAATAACGAGTGTTCTTCTTCAATCGGTAACGAGTGTTCATCATCATCATCAATGAATATTGATAGTAAGATTTTAATTTTTATATTTTTTCTTTTTATTATTTTTAATTTAATTTTGATATACTTTTTCTTATTATGTTTATGTTTTTTAACTGATTATACTAGTAGTAGTTTCAGTTGATAAATTTGTATTTGATTGATGCACAGCTGGTGTTTGATGTTTAGTTATAATTATGCTGCAGTTGAAATATAACTATGCTGCAGTAGACATATGAGTATACGAATTATTAACTTAAGAGTTTGATTTTTAGTTACATATAGGTATATGATGCACTAGTTGTTAGACTATGAAGAATAATTATCTAATTATGATGTATTATTATGATGCAGTAGTTTTAAGAATATGATGATTAGATATATAAGTATGATTTAGTAGTTTGTGTTGTAGATTATAATATTATGATGTAGTAGTTTTAAGAGTAGTTATAAGTTTATGATGCAGTACATTAGGTCTATGATTCATTAGTTTTAAGACTCTGATGAATACTACTTTAGATTTATAAGATTATGATGCATTAGTTTTAAGATTAGTTATAAGTTTATGTTGCTGTACATGTATGTGTATGATGCACTAATTTTTAGACTATGAAGAATAGATATGTAAGTATGATCTAGTAGTTTGTGCAGTAGATTATAAGATTATGATTTTGTAGTTTTTAGATTAGTTATAAGTTTATGATGCATTACATATTGTATTATGATGCAGTAGTTTTAAGAATAAGATGAATAGATATATAAGTATGATTTAGTAGTTTTAAGATTAGTTATAAGTTTATGATGCAGTATATTAGGTCTATGATGCATTAGTTTTAAGACTGATGAATACTACTTAAGAATTGAACCATACTTGCTCAATCTATGATTAATGAAAGCTTAATGTATTATTAATGGTTAATTATTGTTATATTTAGTTACAAATGATAGACTTTAGAAGGTATGAATAAGGTACTTGAAAGATGTAGTGCCATTCTTTTCATTTTAAAATTATAAATGTGGATATGTACCAATAATTGAGGGGTGATTATTCTAATCTTAAAGATGCAGAGATGGTTATTGATGTTAATGTAGATGGAAGTAGGAATGAGGAAGGATTCACGATGGCTACTAGTTACAAAACACTGCTAGTCATTTGCACATTTGAATTGGTTTAGTATGGTATGCACACACATATGATAGTCATAGGATTATATAGGATTAGTGTAGGGAATATCATGGTTTTAAGATTTGTTATAAGTTTATGATGCAGTACATATTATATTATGATGCAGTACATATTAGATTATGATGCAATATTTTTTAGTATATGCAGTAGTAGTTTTAAGATTAGTTATAAGTTTATGATGCAGTACATTGTGCCATGTGTCCCATCTTCATCGTCAATGAATATTGATAGTAAGATTTTAATTTTTTTTTTATAATTTTTCTTTTTATTATTTTTATTTTAATTTTGATATACTTTTTCTTATTATGTTAATGATTTTTAACTGATTATAATAGTAGTTTCAGTTGATAAATTTGTACTTGATTGATGCACAGCAGGTGTTTGATTTTTAGTTATAATTATGCTGCAGTTGAAATATAACTATGCTGCAGTAGACATATAAGTATACGAAATATTAACTTAAGAGTTTGATTTTTAGTTACATATAGGTATATGATGCACTAGTTGTTAGACTATGAAGAATAAATATGTAATTATGATTTAGTATTTTGTGCTTTAGATTTATAAGATTATGATGCATTAGTTTTAAGATTAGTTATAAGTTTATGATGTTGTACATGTATGAGTATGATGCACTAATTTTTAGACTGTGATGAATAGATATGTAAGTATGATTTATTAGTTTGTGCAGTAGATTATAAGATTATGATTTAGTAGTTTTTAGATTAGTTATAAGTTTATAATGCATTACATATTGTATTATGATGCAGTAGTTTTAAGAATATGATGAATTGATACTAGTATATAAGTATGATCTAGTAGTTTGTGCAGTAGATTATAAGATTATGATTTAGTAGTTTTTAGATTAGTTATGCAGTAGTTTTAAGAATATGATGAATAGATACTAGTATATAAGTATGATTTATTAGTTTGTGCAGTAGATTTTAAGATTATGATTTAGTAGTTTTTAGATTAGTTATAGGTTAAAGATGCAGAGATGGCTATTGATGCTAATGTAGATGGAAGTAGGAATGAGGAAGGATTCACAATGCACATTTGAATTGGTTTAGTATGGTATGCACACGTATATGTATGATGCAGTACATATTATATTATGATACAGTACATATTAGATTATGATGCAATTGATTTGTACGCTGCAGTATATTTATTTGAGTAGGATTACTAGTGTTTTAGGAGTATTCTCAGTTTTTATATATGTATGCTTCAATAGTGTTTGATGTCTAGTATAAATATGAGTATGATTATTAGACTTTTAGTAGATGGTTGCAGTAGATTCATGTCTATATGAATCATTAACTCAAAATGTTTGATGAAGTACATATAGGAGTAAGTATTTTTGATTACTATATAATTATGATTTAGTAATTTTTTGCAGTATATTTTAATATTATGATGCATTAGTTTTACACATAACTTAACTTAAACTCATATGCCACAAAGAAGTCTCTGCATTAAATACATTAATACATTTTCATATATAGCACATAAACACACATTAAAACAGTTTTCGACAACTAAAAAACTAATATGATACTAAAAACATAAATGACCATCATCATAATCTACTTTTTAGTTCCAGAGCTCTCTCCCTTGATTTTCTTATTTGCTTTGAGTCATTGAAACAGTATTTCAAGACTACTAATCCTATTTTCCAAATTATTAATATTTTCAAATAATGTAGGATTATTCACTTGTTGCTCCACTTCGTTTTTATCATCTTCCTCAGTTTGTTGCACCACCTCACTTTGCTGCATCACCTCACTTTGAAACTCTTCCTCTACCTCATTTTGCGCACTATCCGACCTTTTGCACCATTTCACCTTGCTGCACCACCTCACTTTCAACCTCCTCCTCATTCTCTAGATCTTCCTCATCTTCATCTTCTTCCTCCTCTTCCCCATCAAGTCCATAAATCTCATCCCAGTAGAAGTCTTGGCGACGCAGCCAAGTAAGAATATTTGTCCTCATCCACACACTCACTTGCCTATATGAACCATATTCTGACTTTGGTTCTTCCCCAAAAGCATCTAACACTGCGTCAAAAAGCAAATAGTTGTTTAATACAAACTCATACTCTTCTTCATCATTTTGAAAGTTTCCATTTCGTGCTGCCTGTGTGTGATAGTAAGAGAACAGAAACTAGTAAAATTTTATGTAGTAGGATATTCAGTATAGAGTAAATTATGAAAGTAGTAACAAGAATCTTATCTTTTTACATTGTGCTGTACTTGAGTGAGAATAAAATATTGTCTCAAAGAATACTGTTTAAAAGTAAAATTTATAGCAGTACCTAGACTTATCTTTAAACTGTGTAAAGAATCTTATATTATCTTTACAATCTTATCTTATTTTTTTTGAGGAGCTTGTGATTTATATTTTGGATGTTCAGACATTTAAATGGCAATGTTTTATAATTTGGATGTTTCAGACATTTAAGTGTTTAGGGACTGATGCATTGGACTGAAATCAGTTAAAAGTGTAGTGAGAAATAAGTTTGTAACTAGTGAACCTAATAGAAATTTATTTGATTGCTAATTCTAACTGAAAACGATAGTGTCAGTTTTTAATTTAAATAATAGTATTGCTAGCGATGCACTATTTTATATATGTGATGCACTATTTTTTAAGTCTTTGATGCAATATTTTTTTTCACATTCTTTTTGTTAAACATACAGGTGCAGATGTTGAAACTGTTCGAATTAGAGATCATGTTGGTTTTTATGTTTGTGGAAAAGATGGAACTAGAACTTGGTATCCTGATTGCCTTGAAAAACCTATAGAAGGATGTCAGTTTATTTCAATAGATCAGGCCTATAATTTTTATGTGGCGTATGGTAAAAAAAGCGGTTTTGACTGTAGAAGAGGTGGCCAGTACAAGGCAAAAGGTTTTTCAGATCCAACGTTGAAGTATTTCTATTGTTCTAGACAAGGGTTAAATGAAGATTCTAATGGTAAATCTGGTGATTCTGTTACTGATAATGATATAAGTGGACAAAGTGAAATCAGTGATGATTCCCATAGATTTGGTGATGTTAAGAAGAAGCAAACTAGGAAGAGGACTTCATTTAGGTGTGGTTGTTCAGCATCACTCACAATTAATAAAAAAGGAAACATTTATGAAGTTACGAAGTTTGAAGATGGACATAACCACCCGCTAGTAGCTGAAAAAGATATGATTTTTTTGAAGAATTCAAGGAAGATGGGTTATACAAAGCAGCATTTTCTTTACCAAGTTTCAAATGCGAATTTTGGTCCTGCTGTTGGGTTTAGATTGATGAAACAAGTCTACGGTGGCTTTGACAGAGTTGGTACAACAGTTATTGATTGTAAGAATCAGAAGAAGAAAATTAGTGTTTTTATTGGTGATCGAGATGCTCAAATGGTTGTTGAGAAGTTGTTGAGTCGAAAACTTCATTCTCCTGGTTTCTATGTCAATTATTATAAAGGTGATGCATATATTCTTTAGTTCATTAAATTTTTAATATCTTTTTGCATCATAGTTATTTTTTAGGTGCATCATAGTGTCAATATTTAGGTGCATCACATTATTAAATTTATTAAATTTTTAATATCTGTTGCATCATAGTTATATTGTAGGTGCATCACTTTTATAATTATTGGTGCATTGTATTGTAAATATATGGTGCATCACATTATTAAAGTTCACATTTATTATAGTTTTATTTATTTTTTTTGTTTTAGGTGATGATGATAAGTTGGTTGGGCTTTTTTGGGCTGATGAAGAAGCTATTAAAGACTATGCTTCTTTTGGCGATATAGTTTCTTTTGATGCGACATTTCGATCAAACAAGTATAATCTTTTGCTTATGATAAAAAATAGTTTAAATATATTTCTATTTTAAAGAGATTCTGATTAAATAAGTATAATTTTGTTATAGGTATGAGATGGTATTTGTTCCTTTTACTGGTATCAACCATCATAACCGTTGCCTTACATTTGCCTCGGGTTTGCTTGCTGATGAGAGTGCCGGTGCTTACATATGGTTACTTGAACAATTCAAAGAAGCTTTTGGGAAAGAACCAGAAGTTGTTATTACTGATCAAGATCCATCAATGAAATTTGCTATTGAAGAGTGCTTCCCAAATACGAGGCATCGTTTGTGTATGTGGCATATAATGCAAAAGTTGACTACAAAGGTATTTTTTTTATATCCATTTTATGTTGCAGCTTGATTTAAAATTCTAATGCAATTAATTTTTTTATATTCCATTCCAATTTAGCTTAAGATGCACTATTTTTAAAACGGATGCAGTGGAATTTCAGATTAACATTTTTTTTATAGGTTGGTACTTCACTTTGTAATAGGACAGATTTTAAACAACGAATTTGTGATATTGTGTGGACAGACCAAATATTGCCGGAAGAATTTGAGACAGAGTGGGATAGGATGATTAATGATTTTGAACTATCTGATAACAAATGGTTACGTGATATGTTTAATATGAGGAAAGATGGATACCTGCGTATTTACGTGATGTGCATATGGCAGGACTTATGCGTACTACTTCAAGATCAGAAAGTGAGAACCATTTTTTTGGTAAATGGACCAGCCCTCACCTTACTCTAGTTGAATTCTTAAGTCATTACGATACTGCTATTGAGTATCAAAGGTACATTGAGCGTAAGAATGACCATGATTCAAGATACAAAACTCCAAAATTCAAAACAGAACATCCTATGGAAAAAGAAGCATGTAAGCTATATACTATGACACTATTCTTTGACGTCTGCGGGATGAGATTCTTGGTTCTTATAAGTATTGTATTGGATTGAGTGTTGTTCAAGATGAGAATATGGAGAAATATTCAATCCGTGATACTGAGTTTTGGAATAGAAAGAGTGGTGACAATGATTTTGCTGTTTATCGGTATGTAAAAGATGCTGTGATGCACTAAAATTAACATGATGATGCACTAGAAACAGTAATATTATATACTGTAATGTACTTTTAATTAACATTGTGATGCATTGTTTTTATACATTTTAATGCACTAGTATTTTTATATACATTTATCTACTAGTGCATCACAACATCATATCTAGTACATTATGTACTATTTCATTATCACAGCATCATTATCTTAATTTTTTGTATCATATTGTAAATATTTCTTTATTTGTTTTCATTTATTTTTTTGTAGGTTGATTTTTGTAAGTCTGAGATGATTGTTCAATGTTCTTGTAATCGGTATGAGTCGTATGGGCTTTTATGTCGTCATGCATTCTATGTTCTAAGGATGAACAATGTCAAGGAGTTTCCTCGAAATTACTTAAAAAAGAGGTGGTTAAAGAATACCAAGCCTTCAAGATGTGCTCTTCCAAGAATAATTGGTGCATCAGATTTAGTACGGAATGAAGTTCTAGATATGTACGAGATTTTTGAATCTACTGTTGATCGTTTGGTACATGATTTGAGTAAGATGCATATATACAAAGACAAGTTGCAAGAGTTATTCAATCAAGCTGTAATTGATATTCCAACAGTTCCAAAGTGTGATGGTAAAGCTGTGATGAGTTCTATGCTAGGTGTGAAAGAACCTGAAAAAAAGACAATGAACAATCCGGGCAAGAGTAAAACTAAAGGAACTGGTTGTTTTTCAAGGTTTAAGCCTATAGTGAAGTATCTGTGAATGAAGAACTATCAAAGAGAAGGACGTGTGGGGTATGTGGACAAAAGGAAGGCCATAATTCTAGGACTTGTACAAGGGAAATGGTAGAAACTACACCATCAAAGAAAAAAAAGATACAAGCCAAGAAGAGAAGGTTTGAGACAATCTAAACGCAAAAATTGATTATACTTTTCTATATTGAAAGCACACGTAAAACATGAGTATTCTTTTTTCTTTCCTTTTTTTTTAAATAAAGCACTTGATGAATTGTAAAGAAAGATAGGTATAGCATACAATTTTAATGGAAGATTATGTTAGTTACAATATTTTTTTGTTGTTTATCATTTTGCAGTAAATTTTACTCTGTGATGCAATAGATTTAACACAATGATGCAATAGGTTTTACATTGTGATGCAATAGATTTAACACAATGATGCTATTCTAGTAGTACCAAAGAATGTTTTCCTTTGACTAACAAACTTGTATAGGCTACCGTCGGCCACAAGCTGCCGTTATTTTCAAGCACAACATTTAGTTCCAGAACATTACTATCTATTGTGCCGAAATAACGATATGTCAAAAGTACTTTTATACAAAGAAGTAATGGTGTTGCATGATCATAAGCCAACCTTAAACTTCCAAATGCAGCGACAAACCATGTGTAATCAACACAAATCAGTCCGCATCATGTCTAACACACAAATTTCAAACAAAACAAATAACCACAATAACACTTTAATCATACATAAAAACCAACACTTATATTAACATACTACACGTACAGAGTAAGTACATAAACACTAACATCCAACAACTACAATTACATACTTGATCCACAAACTACACCAGCAAAACTACCAAACACAGACTTTATTCTAGATAACCAACTAAGACAAACAACTACATGAACATGCCCAGCTTTTTCAAAACCCAAAAAGCATAAAAACGCATTCGACATCTAATCACGACATCATCATTGAATTCCATGACAGCGTGATGTGCCTCGCTTTTCTTCCATACCGCCCGTAGCCTCCGCCAACACATTGTCCAAGATGTCAAGCCTCTCGCGCTCCTTTTGAAGAGTTTCATAGATGCAATCAATGATATCATTAGCAAGATCGTGAGATGCACCAAAAGTTTCAAGCTCCAGCACATATTCCTCTTGCTTCTCGATCTTCATACGCAAATCGTTGCACTCCTGTTCAAGCTTTTGAATAAAGCATTCTTCTTGATCATTTGTTGCGTGAAAAAAAACTTGAAACATTTTTGGAGCTCATCAGATCCGGACTGCCGCTTGAGCTCATTCAAGTTTGGACGATTGGACATGGCTTATCAGCAGTGGTAATTTGTGAAATGAGCGGCTAATAGTAGATGTAAAACCTAGAAAACCTAAGCTGCTATTTATAACCACTCACAAAACCCTAATCCTTTGAACTAAACTGCTACAGTGGTGACCAGTAACTATACAAATAGTAGTAACCAGTTAGCTTACATTTCCCATGCATAAAATAATACTCCCTATGTCCTTTTTTTTATTGTCCATGTTTCCTTTTTGGGATGTCTCAAATTAATTTGTCCCCTTCCATAAATGTGTAATCAATATAAATCAAAAATTTTGAGACGGATAAACTTTTAGAAGCAACATGTGCCATGTCCCTATTACAAAATAACACTTATTAATTTTCGTTGTTTACATAAAACCAAAACTAGTGCTTCGTTTTGACGCTCATCCAAAGCATTAAATTTTTCAAAATAAATATCAAAAAAACACAAACGAAAACAAGTATAACGCTAAATATAAAAAAAACACTTATTAAAGTAGATATTTAAAGCTGGTGCAATAAAAGATAAATATTGATGCAGTAAGTATTAAATATAATTTCAAGTATAATTACTGCATCACTATGTTATTCTACTGCATCACATAATTATTTTTACTACTACATCACAGTTACTTGATAAATGTAATCAAATTCAAACAATAGATAAAATCAATAACAAAGACCGATCATTATAAGTAAAAGTACTTAGTTTTCAACATCCATTAACCAAAAGTAAAAGTACCATACAACTACTGATCATTCATTAAAACACATACAAAATATTTCAGTTTTTGAGTAATCTAAACAGAAATTTCACATTAGCCTTCATTTGTCTTTTCCAGAGTTTCTTTAAACTTTTTCATCAAATTTTGATCCCTTTTTACATCAATATGACTTGAGATCTTAAATCTTTTTCCTTGATTCTTTGCAAATGCTTCATTTGCTTTCATTACTTCCTTATTTTTGATATTTCGATCTTTGAGTAATATCTTTGCCAAGTACTTTGCGCTTGAAGCATTTTGAGTTGTCCTCTTTGAACTTCAGCTTCCCTATTTAGTTCATCCAAAAATACTTCTTGACCAATATAGGTTTCCATATGCCTCATGACAAAGATACCACACGACTATTGTAGATTGTCTTCCATTTTATATCCACTAACCTTCGGTCCGCCAATAAAATCTCTTCAATTTTTGGGTGGTTTTTCCTTTCTAGGTAATTGATAAATGAATCAATCTGTGAAAATAATACGATCTGAGCTTAAATTAATTTTAGTTTCTTAAATGCTCAATATATATAACTATGATGCAGATAAAATTTTGAAATTTAGTAGTTTATAACACTTTGATGCAGTAGGAAAACATTCTTTGTATTTTTAGTTATACTTACCACAGTATTTGCATAATCCCCATATCTATCTGATATATTTTCTATACCATCGTCGATGTTGTCAAGTATGTCTATATCACCATTCTTCAGATTAAAGCAGATGAGATAGTAATGATTTGATCCATTTTCAATCATCTTTATACAAGGAAAGAAAACTGTTGTCATTTTAATGCATTAACATCATTGAAATTCATGTTAAGAATCAAATCACTGAAACTTGCAATAATAAATCTATTTTTTTCTTACCAAATTAACATCATTGAAATCCTTCACTCTGGTGATTCTAAAACACTTTTAACATTTTCATCAAAAACTTTATTTCTTTTCTCCACATCCTTTCCATCTTCAACCATATGATGAGGTTGTTTTCATAAATATGAAATGTTTTATAAGCATTAAAAAGTGTCAACTAAATTTATCTATATTATTTAGATAAATTTCTCACCAGCATCATTGTACTACAATAAACATTTCGTTTCGAGAAAGTTTGTCTCTGAATTGCTCTTCATCGTTTAGTACAATGCTCCATACATCAATTATTCTTGAAGCAACTCTAATTTCAGGATAAAGGCTCAAGAAAAGCGAACGTTTTAATTCTAATCCTTTTCCATGGAAAACAATATCTTTACTGCGTTTATGATTCATAACATTTTAGTATTTAATGCAAGAACATATAATTATTGATGCAGTATAATCTAAACAGTGATGAAGTAACATATATACATTGATGCAGTAATAAATAGGTATTGATGCAGTTAATAATATAAACAGTGATGCAGTTAATAAAATATTTGTATAATTAAATTTACCCGTCTGGACACTTGTCACTCCATATGTATTCCACAAGCTTCATATTTGCTTCGACCATTTTTGAAAATCACGACTTTTCTATCATAGAATGGTGATACCATAGCACTAGAGGGCTTTCCTATACGCTTTTCATTAATTATTTCAACATCTTTAGCTTCTTCCATAGCTTTTGCACCTCTTTTTTGGCCTCTTTTAGGTTTTTCTGAATCCACTTTCAGCGATTTAGGCTCGGCTTTTTGTTGGAGCCTTTCTAACTTTACCCATTGCCTTTTTGCACTGTTCTTTGTTTGTTTCTGCGTTTTTATTCACTTCTTTTGATTTTGTTGCGACATCGATGTATCACATTTCCTTGTCTTTGATTTTGCTGCAGCATTTTTTCCTTTCGATTTTTGAATGGGAATGTATTTTATTGGCGCAACAGATCTCACAGGGACCGCATCAAGCACATTGACAGTTGATTCCTTTCTTTGCGATGCATCTGTGATATCGGTAGAACACAATAATGGCAGTTTCATCACTTTGTTAATCATCTCATATTCGTTCAAGATAGCTGCAATTTCACAACTTAGCTGAGATAGTGTAGCATCTTCAAATGGAACAACAGCATTAAGTTTCTCTTCATCGCTAGTTTTGCCTCCAGCAAATCTTCTCAAAGCCATCTTTTTTGTTGGTGTTTCCTTCAATTCATCATTCTTTTCATTTTTACTTCTTTCTTTGTCCTCATCATTATCATTATTTCCGCCATCTTCATTTTTCGTCACCCATTTTATCATTTTGATCATTTTCATCATCTTGATCATTATGATTATCCCCACCATTTCCATCGTTCTCATAATTATCCTCATCATTGTCATCTTTCTCATCTTTTGCATTATCACCATCTTTATCCTCATCGTTCTCATCTTTATCATCATTTTTATCCCCATCTTCCTCATCTTTATAACCATCGTCCTCATTTTTTTTTACCACCTTCATCAACATTATCCCCATCTTTATCCCCATCCTCCTTATCTTTATCACCATGTTCCTCATCAACAATTTCCTCATCAACATTTTTATCATAATTTTTTTCTCCATCTTTATCCCATCTTCCTCATCTTTATCACCTTCATCAACATTATCGTTCTCAACTTTATCGTCCTCATTTTTTTACCACCTTCATCAACATTATCCCCATCTTTATCCCCATCCTCCTTATCTTTATCACCATGTCCCTCATCAACAATTTCTTTATCAAAGCTATCTTCTTCAAATGAATTAGCAAACAAATCCTCTCTTATTTGAATCATTTTCTTCATCTCTTCGTCGTTAGGGTTTAATCTCCAAGCTATCCTCAACTTGTAATCAGTATGCAACATCAACTGATTACACAATATAAAACTCTCTCTTATATCCTGCTTCATTTCCTAAATATTTTTAAAGAAACAAAGTTAGCTAAATGCATTATAGTTTTTTTAATTTAATTATAGTGCACCAAAGTGTATTAATGTTTTGCATGTTAATTTATTACTAGTGCATCAAAGTTCATAATTCTGCATGATATTTCTTAAAGTTTAAATGAATTACATCTGTGTTCAAAATCTAGTGCATCACATGGTACAATGCTTTTTATTTAATAATACCTCAAAAGATTTTGCTTGGAATTCTATATTTTCTTCATCTATATCAATTGTTCCATATAGTCCTGTTAATAAATCAACATAGAATTTAATTAGAAATAAACAACTTTTACAAAATTAAATAAATTTTTATTTAATATACCTGTTTCACTCTTCTTCTGTTTTTTAATCAATTTCTTCTTTTTTGGAGCCCTTTTTATCTTTGGTTCAATCACCTCCACACCTTCTGCAATTGGTAGACAACCAAAATCCAGTTTAAGCTCTTCTTTTTGTCTTTGATACAACAGTCTTGAACTCCATGCTTTGAAAGCTGGAACAGTTTTCTCAACTTTTATGGTCTCGGATGTTGTTGAATTAACGTATATGATCTGCAAAAAATAAATGAGTATTAAAAATATAATAGAAAGTGTATTTTTTTGTTTAATATGTATTGCATCACAGTTTAACATTTAGTGCATGATAGTTTCAAATATAGTGCATCAATGTTTTATGTCTATTGCATCATAGAGTCATAATTTGTCAATCAGAGTTTTATATTTTACTGCATCGTAGTGTCATAATCAGTGGCTAATACTTTTTTATTACTAGTGCAATTAATGATAAAAAACTTACAGCCAGCAAAAGTAATGGTCCACTGTAATATGAAGTTGGTTTAAACCCGGTACACTCCTTCACCATACATTCTAAAACATATGAGCACCAATCCATCTTTGAAACATTATCAGTGTTAGAGAGAATTGGTATAATTCTCTCATTTACCTGCCCATCTTTGTTTCCTTGGCCAAAAACAGAGAAGAAGAGGACAAGGAAACAAACTTGAAATTCCCAACCAACTTCTTTTATATCACTCAAATGTTCCTCCAACCTTTGTATATAAATTTTGTTTTTTACAACAATACTATCCAACATTTCTCTCCATTTTGCAGTAGTCTCTTCTAATAGATTTTTCTCTTCAAGTGCTTCAACTTTTATCTCCCCCATTGGAATTCCAAGCATATCCCTGATCAGTTCTCGAGTAATTTTGATCTTTCTTCCATTTTTTATTTTTATCGAGCAAGTTTCGTATCGAAATTTCTAACAACCCACATTCCTAATTGTGACGGTATTGAATCAAAATGGAAATTTTTATAAAAATCACCAAACCCCAGATTTTCTAATTCCTTAACCTGAGGAGTCCTTAGTGTCTCAAGAACTTTTGTAGATTTCTAGGTGACGTTCTGTTCTTGATAGATATGGGTTCGTTCTTTCTAACCACTTCTTTTATATCTTCATCCTCCTTCTTAACCTTCTTTTTCTTTTTAGCAGGTTGTATCGAATCTGAATCCATCTCTGATGCGGATCTTTTCCCTTTAAATGCAGCACCTTTAGTTCTCTCCCCCTGATGTTCTAAAACAAGACTGTTTAATAATTCCTTCAAGTGTGCTGCAGCCTTTTTAAAGCGGGATCCATTAATGTGATTTCTTCTTCATCTGTTTCCTGCTTATCTGTTTCAATATGATCAATTGTAACTCAGTTCAACTTTTAGTACATCACAGAAACCATCAAGCATACAAAATATCTTTCGTACATCACATAGGCAAGCTACATTTATAGTATTTTACGCACACATGTTGCAAATTAAAGCTACTGCATCTCAATTCAACCACTAGTACATCACATAAATTGTCAAGCAAACAAAACCTCTTTTGTTCATCACATAGGCCACAATTATTATATCTTACACACACACACCGTTAATTAAACCCTATTGCATCTCACTTCAAGCACTAGAACGTCACAGTACAAACACTAGTACATTACAAAAACAGTCAAGCATTCAAAATTTCTTTCCCACTTCGCATATTCTTCATTTATCAGATTAAAAGCTACTGCATCAGTCTAACTACATTTAACCAAAATTAAAAGTTATATCAGATTAAAATCTATTGCATCACATTTCAATTCCTAGTGCATCACATTAAAATTAACCAAAATTATGCTCATATTTCAATTCTGAGACACATAAAAACTCCTATTGCATTATATTATTTAAACCAGCTCTTATAAGACATTAATTCATTAATCCTACTGCATTACAGTTCAAAACCCAATGCATCATTCATACAACAATGCAAACAAACATGTTTTTTGATACATAACATCAAAGTTTCACTATATTTAACATAAGACATGCTCATACCTTACAACTTAAAACATATTGCATCTCAGTTCAAATACAAGTGCATTATACAAACAAACAAGTATAAAAACACATTTAACACACATAAGGCAAACTACCTTCAACCTTATTCATCCTCTAGCGACAAGATTTGTAATGTAGTTTTACAAAAATATCAAAGTTTCCATCATCGTCAGTAACAATATAACAAAATTTTACCATCATTTAATCCTTTTCACTTTTTTTATGAGACACACTCAAGTCCACACAATTGCCTCTCAATACTCATACTTTCCTTACAAAGGCAATCTTCACCATCAATTAACTTAACATGGAAATCCCAAAATCAGCATAAATGGATTGTTACCCTTTGATATGACTTATCAAAATGACAAGTTGTTTCGATAAGACTACTAGGTACACCTCTTGCATTCAGATACAAAACCCAATGCATCGTTCATACAACAATGCAAACAAACACGTTTTTTGATACATAACATCAAAGTCTCACTACATTTAACATAAGACAAGTGCATTATACTAACAAATAAGTATAAAAACACATTTAACACACATAAGGCAAACTACCTTATACATCATAAAAACTATATCTCATAATTTTAAAACTTACTTGATGATTCAGTAATTGATTTTTTTCTTTTTTCAACAGCAGCAGTCGTCTTTCTGCTCTTTTTATTTTCTAAATTTAAAAAAAAAATAAAGTATTTTAGAAATTTAAAAACATTTTTTGATGAAGAAAATCATGATTATTGATTAAAATACACTTACTTGGTGGTGAATTATCTGTTGTTTTTTTTTCCCCATTGAAAATGCAGTAATTTTTGATAATTGTTTTTAGGGTTTTGAGTTTTTGAGAGTACGAGAGAGAGAGAGAGAGAAAAAGTGGTTGGCGTGTTTTTTTGTGAAATTTTAATGAACGAGTTTTCTTATTAGTACATTTTTTGATGTTTTAAGATACTGCATCTTTGCCCCTCAAGTTTTCAATGTTTTTCAAAATTCACTAGTATGCATAAATATCTTTTTTTGCAAATAGGCAGTCTTTTTAATAAAACAAATTTTATTGTGATGCATCACTTATTTAAACAGTCTGCACTTTATATAAGCATTAAACAACATTATTTAAAATTAATAAATATCAAAGAAGGACTTTCTTCATTAAGAAGTATTATAATTGATATTTAATATTTAGTGATCCAAACTATTACAATCAATAATTTAAAACATCCAATAGTATTTTATCAAAATTACTTAATAATCTAACATCTTTAATACACGTTCATTCATTGTTTTGAACATCTCTTGAGAAACTTTGACATTATCGTCCATTATGATTTTAAAGGCCTTTGGTTGTTTCTTCACATATTCTTCTGCTTCTTTCAAAACTTTTGCCTTTTCTTCATTAAAATCCATAAGAATTATCTTCGTCAAGTACTTTGCGCGCAACAACTTTAGTTGTACTTTTTGTCCAACGCTTTCTTTTTTTAACTCGTTCAAAAAAATACCACGGCCGACATATGTTTCCATATGTCTCATCACAAATATGCCACAGTCCGAACCATTGAATGTCGTTCTCCAATGCATATTTATAATTGTAGGTACAGCTATCAAGAAATCGGCATATCTAGGGTGGTCTACTCTTCCCAGGTAGTTAACAAATGCGAATATCTGTAAGAATTATAAAAAAAATATAAAGTCAATGATGCACTAAATTTATAACAGTGATGCAGTTATTTTCAATAAGTTGCAGTAACTTTATAAGTTTTGTTGCACTAACTGTAATACAGTAACATTTTTTTATTGCTGTGATTTAGTGAATTGAAAATGTGATGCAGAAATGTTATGTAATGATTTTACACGGTAACTTTTTGTTTCAACTCTGATTGAATAAGAAAAAGAATTGTATTATACTTACCACAGTGTTTGCATAAGCACCATATCTTACGTCTAAATCTTCAAGATCATTATCTATGTTGTCAATGATATCTATTTCCACAGTCTTCAAATTAAAGCAAATCAGATAGAAATGATGTGATTCTTTCGACATCTTTATCATAGGGAAGAAAACCTGTAGATATTTTAAGCGCAACAACATTTTTTAAAACTCATAATTAATAGAATGTCTGTATCAAATTAATAAGAATACTTACCAAATCAACATCACTTAAACTCTTGTGCGGCGATTGTTTCAAAACAGCATGCATGTTTTCGTCCATTAGTCTTGATATCTTCTCTTTTGGCGGTTTACTTTCAATCAGGTGATGAGACTGTTTTATTCAATAAATTATTATGAAACACAAGTATGGGATGTAATAAAAAGTCTATGATGCACTAAACTTTATAACTGAGATCCAGTAACTTTATCCAGTGACTTGTATATGTGATGCAGTACATTTAAGTTTTAAGCAATATTTTTATAAATTTGATGCAGTTTCTTAAAAGATAAACCCTTCAACAGGAAATGGCTAAAGTTACATTTTACAATTACTTATATAGTGTATTTAAATCACTCACCAACATTACGGAATGACAATATACATTTGCACCTCGTGAAATCTTGTCTCTGTATCGCTCTTCGTGGTTTAGTACAAGGCTCCATATGTCAAGTATATTTGCAGCAACTTGGACATCAGGATAAAAGCTTTCGAAAAATGTCCACTCCATTTCCATGTCTTTTTTCTTAAAAACAATTTCACTGTGATTCAAGTAAAAATAAAGTTATTCAGCATTCAACAAATTATTCAGCATTCAAGAAATTTAGATGCGAACATTAATAATAGTATGCAGTAATAACTATAAAGTGATGCAGACTAAATAAACTGTGATGCGACGAGTTGTGAAATTTTTATACCTTCCATCATTACTTGTGCTCCATAGGTATTCAAGTACTCTTTTTTCTTCTTCAGAAAATGGTTTGTACAATATAACTTTCCTTTCATAAAATGGAGAAACTAAAGCACCAGAAGGGTTAACTTCACGTTTTCCCTTTGAATTCCAATTGCAGGAGGAACGGATCTTATTGGAGATGCATCAACAAAATCTTCATTCTCAATAACTTCTGTGTTTTTTCGTTTTTGTGCAGTAGGTTTTTTAACTTTGGCTGATTTAGAATTCCCTTCCTTCAATTTTGAATTTTTCACTGAAGTTGTTTTTTTGCACATTTGACTTTTATCTTTTCCACTTTTGGCTTCTCAGCTTGTTTCTTTTCAACTTGTTTCTTTTTGGCTTCTGCCTTTTTAGCTCCTCCTTTTTCCACATTTGGCTTTTCAGCTTGTTTCTTTTCGGCCCGTGGCTTTTTAGCTTTTGGTCTTTCTTCCTTTGTCTTTTCTTCTTGTTGTTTTTAGCTTTCTTTTTTAGCCTGTGGCTTTTTAACCTCTTCGCTTTTATTAGTTGACGATCTACCTTGTGCTTCATCAGTTTTGCCTTTAGAAAACTTTAGTTTCACTCTTTCAAAGATTCCTTCACTGTTTTTCACTAACCTTAATTTCGTACCATTAGATGTTTCGTAGTGCCTTCTTCTGTATTTCAGTAGATATCAGAATCTCACTTGGTAAATCTTCTTGTCTCTCTTTTTGAATAGGTGCAGCTGATTTGATAGTATGTTCTTCACACACTCTAGATATGTTTCTGTCCAACTTCAACTTTATACTATGAAAAGATTTTGTGATTCCTTGTTTTTGTTTTTCAATAATTTTTCGCATCTCACCGACTAATCCTTGTTTTTGCAAATTTTCCTGGGTACACAAAAATGGGCCATCTTTTTGAAGATTTTCATGGGTACACAGTGGTGGTAGCTGCAGAAGAGAATCTACTAGATCCATTCTAAAACTTTTCATTGAAGGATTTTTCATTTTTGGAATTTCCATTGAAGCTTCTTCAGTAAGGATTTCATTCAAAATTCCATCAATCTTATTTGAAACTAAATCATACTCGCAATCTTCTACAAATCCATCATCTGTTTCAAAAGAGGATGCAGCAAAGATTATGATAAATAGTATGCAATAACCAAGTACATTTTATGCAGTAACAAGTAAATGTGATGCAGTAACCAAGTATATGATAAATAAATAGGTTTGATGTAGTAACCAAGAATATGTAAAAGTTTAAATTTTCATTAAATTTAATTCAGTACTAATTTAATTTTGATGCACTTCTTTTTAATTTTTTTATGTGATGCAGAAATAAATAACCATGATTCAAAAATATTATAATAGTATGCGCATCATATCTAAAATTCACTGCATCACAGTATAAAGTTTAAAGCCTAACAGTTTATTTTATCCTAAAACTTTAAACAGAATTCGTATATCCAAAATTAGAAATCTGGTTTTTTTTCCAGAATTCTAATAATTAAATTAGAATTAGTTAATTTATTACACATATCCAAAATTAGAATTCTGGTTTTTTTTTCCATAATTCAAATAATTAAATAAGAATTAGTTAAGTTATTACACATTACTACATATTTTATAATTGTCTTTGATGAAGTGAAATTATTTCACTTATTGGGTATGGATTTCAATACTTTTATCTATGATTCCACCTTCATCAGACCCTTTGTTTTCTTGACCTTCATCACACCCAATCTTTGCTTCACTTTCATCTGACCCAAGCAATGCTTGAACTTCATCATACCCAAACTTTTCATGACTTTCATCTGACCCGATCAATGCTTGACTGCTCTCTTGTGATGTCTGAGATGAATCCAGAAAAGATGAATCAAACACCACAACAGCAAGATTTTTGTCAGATTCCTTATACTCTTGCACTTCTTTTTGTTCGACTCCTGTTTGTTTGTCTCCTTCTATTTGAATGTCATCTACCATCTGTTTGTCTCCTTCTTTTTGAATGACTAATCTTTCTATTTCAAGATCTTCAATTGCTTTATCATTGCCTGCATCTATATATGTGCCAAAAGTTATTTATTATACAAGTAGACATATATTAATTTTATTATAATACAAGTAGACATGCAATAAAATACCTTGAATAACATTTTCAGCATCACCTGTAACCTTTTTTGCTGCATCATTAACTTGCGTATCATTTTGAAGATTATCAGTTTGAACATCGTATCCATTCTTAACTCCATCGATAACAATCTCAACTTGATTAAGATTTTCAGGATCACCTGTAAGCTTTTCTGCTTCATCAATATCTTCCGTATCATTTGGAACATTAGGAGTTTCATCATTGTATCCATTCTTACCTCCATCGATAACATTCTCAGATTGATCAAGTTTTTAGCATCTTCGTAACCTTTACTTCTTCATCATTATCTTCTGTATCATCTTTAACATCATCAATTTCATCATCGAATCCATTCTTACCTCCATCAGTATCTTCTGGAATCATATTTTCTTCATTTATGTTGTTTTTAAAATCAAACGACTCATCAAGAAACTTGTTGATAAGTGTATCTCTCTCCTCAAGAATTTTGTTGATCTTCTCATCATCCGGATATTTTTCAATGCTAACATCAACTTATCATTGGTACGCATCATCAAATCTTTGCTCTCTGCCCAAAAATCTTGTAAACAGTCTGTCATTTCCTGCATGTTAAAATTTTTTTTAGTTTACTGCATCACAATATATAAATTTACTGCATCAGTACTTATATATATAATGCATCACAATGATACATGCATTTCTATTAAACATCTACTGCATTACTTTATAACATGTATTGGTCCTGAGAAAAATCTAACACAATCATGTATTGCATTACTTTATCAAATGTATTCAATCACAATGTTTTTAATTCAATCTACTGCATCAATTTGTTTTAAATGTATTGCATCATAATATATTCAAATTACCTTTATTGATTTTGACTTGAAATCTTCAAGTTCCACATCTCGGTTCATTTTTCAATCATTCTCCTCTGTTATTATTTGAAAAAAAGAATAAACAATAATTAGTATAAAATTATTTTTATGTTTTAATGCACCTGATATTACAATAATATTTACAAATTTATATTTTTTATAATTTATACCTGTTTCAATTATCTTGTTTTTCTTTTTTTTCAAAATCTTCTTTTGTTTTTTCTTTGGAGTTTCAATAAATTGCAATCCTTCAACAATTGGAAGTTGACCAAAACCTCCTGCAACTTCTTCTCTCTCTCTTTGTTTCAACAACTTTGAACTCCAAGCTAGGAAGCCTGGTACTGTTCTATCCACCCTTGTAGTCTCGGAAACAGTTGAATTGACGTAGATAAGCTTCAAAATAAAAAATAAAAATAAAAAAATAAAACAAACAAATATTAGAATAAGAAAAGGATATATTGCAGTAAAGAAAAACTGTGATGCAGTAGTTATAAAAGCTTTAAATAAATTCTTGTTACTGAATCAGCAAAAGTAATAATGAATATTCTGATGCATCACAATATATTAAAACTAATTGCAAGTATAAGTCATTGCATCACTATATTATTATACTGCATCACATTATTTTCTACTGCATCACATTATTATACAGTAACAATTAAAAGGAGATGCAAGAAAAGAATTTTTTATAACTTACCATCAAAAGAAGAATTGGTCCTGAGAAAAATAATCTCGGTTTAAAATTCTTTAATGAATCTTGCAGACATTCAAGACAGTAAGTGCACCAATCCAAATTTCTAATATTATCAACGTCTTCAACGGATGGTAGAAACCTTTGATTTACTGATCCATCTTTCTTACCATGTCCAAATATAGTGAAGAAAATTACCAAGAAAGCTACTTTGAATGCCCAACCATCATCTGTACTTTCACAAATATATGCTTCTAACCTGCTTATTGGAATTTTCTTTTTATGTGAAGGTCCATCAGGATCATATACTTCTAAAGGTAGTGTTTGCCTCCATTTTACTGTTGTTGCATCTGCTGTTGTTGTTTCAGGAAGAGCATCAACCTTTATATTCCCCATTGGAATTCCAAGAATTTCATGAATTAGATCCCTGGTGACCTTTATCTTTCTTTCATCACTTAAAACCAAACTGCAACTTTCTGAATCAAAATTTTTACATAACCACATTGCTAATACTCCTGGTGTTTGTTCAAATTTGAATTCTCCACAATAATGTCCAAACCCCATCTCTTCTAAAGCTGTAAACTGACCACTTGTACAACTTCCAATAACATTCTGCAAAACTTTTGGAGATCCTCTTATTTTGCGATTTGCGGTTCATACTTTTTACCATCTTCTTCTCTTTCAGATTCTTCATTTTCTCGATTCACATTTTTACGCTTTTACAGCAGGCATTTTAACATTGTTCTTCTTTTTTGGAGTACGTTTTTCTTGATTCTTTTTATCAATAGCTACAATGCTTTTATTCTTTTTATCAACAGCTACAATGCTTTTATTCTTTTTATCAAAAGATACAATGCTTTTATCAGGAACTGATTCAACAGCTTTTCCTTTAATCTTCTTTTTCAGTCTCTTTGATTCCTCTTCAATTACAGACATTTCCTTAATTTCCTCTCTTGTTCTTTTACCTTGGATTTTACTACTTACTTCAGCTTGTTCATTTGTTGGATCTTCATTAGTTCTACCTGTAAAATTAAAGCTACTGCATCAAATCATGCAAACATATTTGAAATAAAAATAACTTCATTCAAAAACTTTATTATAATTACTGCATCACTTTACAAATCCTACTGCATCACTTCATCATTATAATTACAATAATTGCATTAAAACAATTTTTCTATATTTAAAATTGTATGTGAATAACTTAAACTAAACTCATACCCCACATTAATATTACAATTGCACTAAACCAATTTCATTAATAACACACCATCATCAATTTTCATCTTAATCTGTACTATATAAACACATACTATTTTTAGCATATTTCATTCTCATATGAAGCAACTAAACAACTACTAAATCTGAGTTCAGATTGCATTGCATCAGACAGGCGTACAAACAATTTTACATACATCAAAAAAGCTATGCTTACCCTTAATGACTAGATCACATTCACCAACAAGTGAACTTAAAAACACATCCCCTTCCAGACTACCCCCAGGACGTTTCTTTTCAGGTACTTTTTTAGTTTTTTTTCTCTTATTACGTCCACGAATTCCAGTTTCTGTATCAAGTACAACCCCTTCATTAACT
Organism: Chrysanthemum makinoi; assembly: GCA_910596185.1. Lineage (NCBI taxonomy): Eukaryota > Viridiplantae > Streptophyta > Magnoliopsida > Asterales > Asteraceae > Chrysanthemum > Chrysanthemum makinoi. The sequence goes on along the minus strand of OU343216.1, from coordinate 968,264 downwards.
AATCTCAAAATAACATCATTCACTTTAAATCATAAACTACTTATTCTCTTATTTTCAAATCACTGCATTTTGCATTCATAAATCAAACACATACATTTCAAATTCATTTTCAAGACGTGATGTAGACTACGTCTAACCTAACTCATACTCATACGCCACAAATTAAAAGCTATTGCATCTCATTTCAACTGCTAGTGCATCAGATAAACAATCATCATAAAAACTCATTCTAGCACATGACAGAGACTACGTCTAACCTAACTCATACTCATACGCCGCAAATTAAAAGCTATTGCATCTCAGTTCAACTGCTAGTGCATCAGATAAACAATCATCATAAAAACTCATTCTAGCACATGACAGAGACTACGTCTAACCTAACTCATACTCATACGCCGCAAATTAAAAGCTATTGCATCTCAGTTCAACTGCTAGTGCATCAAATAAAAAATCAAACATAAAAACTCATTCTAGCACATGACAGAGACTACGTCTAACCTAACTCATACTCATACGCCACAAATTAAAAGCTATTGCATCTCATTTCAACTGCTAGTGCATCAGATAAACAATCAACATAAAAACTCATTCTAAGACATGACAAAGAATACGTCTAATCTAACTCATACTCATATGCCACAAATTAAAAGCTATTGCATCTCATTTCAACTGCTAGTGCATCAGATATACAATCAACATAAAAACTCATTCTAGCACATGACAGAGACTACGTCTAACCTAACTCATACTCATACGCCACAAATTAAAAGCTATTGCATCTCATTTCAACTGCTAGTGCATCAGATAAACAATCATCATAAAAACTCATTCTAGCACATGACAGAGACTACGTCTAACCTAACTCATACTCATACGCCACATATTAAAAGCTATTGCATCTCAATTCAACTGCTAGTGCATCAAATAAAAAATCAAACATAAAAACTCATTCTAGCAAATGACAGAGACTACGTCTAACCTAACTCATACTCATACGCCGCAAATTAAAAGCTATTGCATCTCAGTTCAACTGCTAATGCATCAGATAAAAATCAAACATAAAAACTCATTCTAGCACATGACAGAGACTACGTCTAACCTAACTCATACTCATACGCCGCAAATTAAAAGCTATTGCATCTCAGTTCAACTGCTAGTGCATCAGATAAAAAATTTTTAACCTAACTCATACTCATACGCCACAAAACATAGTCTCTGTATAAACTAACTCATGTACATTATAGAATACAAAACATAAGCTAATGCATCTCTTCTTAACTTCTACTACATTAATCTTTCAAAAACACATACATGCACATTTACACAACTAAAACTCATTATGCTAGTCTAAAACTTACATATACTTTGCAAAACATAAGCTAGTGCATCACTTCTTTAATACTACTGCATTAATCTATCAAAAACACATACACGCACATTTCCACAACTAAAACTTATTATGCTAGACTAAAACTTAAATATACTTTTCAAAAGATAAGCTACTGCATTTCTTCTTAAGTACTACTGCATTAATCATTCAAAGACACATTCACGCACATATTCACAATTAAAAACTCAATATGCTAGTCTAAATCATACATTATATTTTACAAAATATAATCTAATGCATCTCTTCTTAAGTATTATTGCATAAATCATTCAGTGTACTACATGGGAGATAGTAATAGTTTTTTCCGGAGATGTTTGATTTTTTCTTACATATCCACCAGCAGCAATTAATCTACCACTTTTTCTAGTAGCTAAAACGAAATATTAAGAAACGATTTCAGTAAATTAAAATCACTATGATGCAGTGGATTATAAAAAATTAAAAAAGTATTTCAGCAACTTACGAGGAGGTATAAACTTTTTCATATTAGTTTTCATCGATCGTAATTTTGATTGCGTCAATTTTTTGGGATTGATTGTGTTTTGTAATAAACTTTTTCATATTAGTGTACTGAAAATGAGATCTAGGGTTTGATTGGGTTTTGTCAGTTTGATTAAACGTACACAAAAGTTACTCGCGTTTTTTGTTTGTTTAGATTTCGCCCCTGAAGTTTCCAAAATTTACAAATATGCCACTCCGCATTTTTTAAGATTGAAATCTAATCCAATGGTTGAGATGGCTTCCCATTCTTTTCATTTTAAACATTTTTTCATTTTAACCCCACCCTATATATATATATATATATATATAGAATTTAGATCAAATAAGATCAAACTTAAAGTTGTTAAAATGAGATTCAACTAAAACTTGACAAGCGATACTCTCCTTACAACAAAAATTAATTTTTTATTAACTACAACTAAAATTGTTAAAGTTTCGATAGATTTCTTTTTAAAATTTACGAAATCTAGGTGATACACTTTGATTAGAAGTGTAATGTGTATCAGGTTTTTGTATGTGTATCAGATTTTAGAATATTTATTAGTGTAATGTGTATCACGTGTATCACTAATCCAAACTCATGTATCATTTGGTTATTAGTTGCTAAAATGTTAATTTGTATTAAAATATTATTTTTATGTGTATTATTGCTAAAATTATTATTTATAAATATTTTAGTTGTTTTTTAGACTTGATCTTATTTTTACAACTTTAAGCTTGATCTCACGTTAACTCTCCCTATATATATATATATATATATATATATATATATATATATATATATATATATATATATATATATATATATATATATATATATATATATATATATATATATATATATATATATATATTTAAAAATTGTATTTTTCTCAATTTTATATTATTTATTATGAATAAATAACCTTTTTAAACTAATTAAATGAAAAAAAATCATTAAATCAAAAGAGAAAAACATTTTTAAACTAATATGAAAACTTTTCAAAAATTTAAGCAAATTTAAAATTCCCCCCACAAATTAAATTTATTCCCCCCACAGTTGCATCAAGGCCATTCCAAACTAATTGCAAAAATTAACTCCTCCTCCTCCTGTACCGCCACACCTCCCTCTCATCTCACCACAAATCCCGTCACCACCACAACTCTCTCGTCATAGACCCACCAATCCCGTCACCACTGGTAAGTATTGTTATCTTCCTTTTGTACACATCGTTGTAACACATAAAATAACCCTGTTAAGCCTATTAGCTAATTGAACATTTGTTTCGAGATATCCTCTTGTAAATTATGTCATTTTCTTGTTAAATTTAGATAGATAATTGGTTAAAAAAAAATTAAGAAACCATGTTAAGCCTGTTACCACATGAACATGGAATCATAATTTAGCTAGTTAATTTCTTATTTTTCCTTGACCCAAACATCCCTTTAGGAACTGTTTCATTAGACTTTATTCAATTCTTAGCATAATTCAATACCACATTCAATCTTTGAGCTATCCTCATTACTTGGAATGTCTTTTTAACTTTTAAGATCATCAATTGCAGTTTGATGTTGTCTTCTATAATCTTCAATAACTTGATCTTTTTAACATTCTGCAGGGACTACATTTATAAACATTGTTGCTCGGATAAGTGCGACACATTTATAAACATAGACAAGTCTTGGATAGGAACTAATAGGACCAACAAATCTTATGTTGATGGAGTAGCAGCGTTTATTGATTATGCAATACACAACTTGCGGAAGATGGGGAACATCGACCCACGAGTTAATAAAAATGATCTTTCAATGCCGTGTCCGGTAATGCATTGTTTAAACCACATAGAGCATAAAGCGTAGAAAGTGCAGTTCCATTTATTCCGCAATGGGTTTGATCTAAGCTACCTAAACTGGACTAAACATGGAGAGAAGGATGAGTCATCAATAAGTACCGAAACACCTGTTAACGCTACAATAGAGTTTGTTGACGACACGGATTTTGCTTCATATATTCCAACAGATGCCTGATTGGTTCCAAACAGTCAAGTCTAATCACGCAAGTCAGCCACTTGTGAATGACAGACTGTAACAGACTTAAAACTGCTCAAAAACCAATACAATGAAGATCTGAGGAGTATAGGGTCTCCCCGGGTCGTTATGTCCCAGCGAGCTATGCGATGAATTATCAAACGTTTAGTGATCGCGAGATTTGAACGGAAAAGGAGATTTGGGAATGATTATAACTAAGGAAAAAGCCAACAAATAAAAACGGCTTAAATGCAAATTAAAGAAGATTAAAAAGATAAAATCTATTAAATAAACGCTATCACTATATTTAAAGTGATGAACGTTTAAAACCTAAAACGTACGTTTAAATTAAAAACTACGTAACGTACAAAATAAAAAATGAAACTTACACAATATTAACCCTAAAAATATGAAAAATACATTTTTACAAACCTAATGATATGAGAAAATTTATAGAAAAAGAAAATTATTTTTATAACTAATTAATTAATTACTATTAATTAAAAACTATTTTTAACTAATTAATAATTATCTAAAATACGAGAAAATAGGAAATAAAGCTAGAAAAATAAATTTAAGACTTAGAAAAGTCTAAAATATCAAATTAGACTTTTCAAAACTATTTTTGTAATTTTCTGATTATTTTTATATTTTCTATGAATTTTAAACTATTTAAAACTAATTAAATTACTAAAAATTACCAAATAAACTATGAAAAATCTGGAAAATTACTTTTTTCACTTTTTATATTTATCTAAACTTAAGAAAATTGAAAAATTATTTTTTTGAACCTTTTCTGAATTTTTTATATTAAATGCTATTTAAAAATGCTTAAAAACTAATTTAAATTAAGAAAAATAGCTAAACAACTTGGAAAAATCTGAAAATTTCAGGAAAAGTCTAAAACAATATTAGGAATAAAGGAAAAATAGAAAAATAGGTGCTTATGTGGATAAATTTGAAACTGCTATGAGAGTGCTTATTGAAATAAGCACTTGATAAGCCAAAAGCTCACCAAAAGCTACCCAATGATTACAGAAGCCAAAATATGCTATAATGACCAAAATGCAATGAAAATCAACAGGCTTGAACCTCTGATTAGCAATTTAGAATAGAATTGATGTTTTGAGAGTTTGAGCTAAAATCATTAAAGTACCAACTTGGGACACAAGCACAAGCTTGAATATAAGCTAAAAATGAAAACTATGAATTGGGACCTGGACTAGACCTGGTTGAGACCAGATGCACAAAAATTCAGACCATGGTGAGCTCTTTTGAGCACTGTGCACTTGCACCAAATCTGAGACAAAACTCAGCATTCACGACCTCGTGGTGCGGGGCATATTGGGCCTGTTTTGAGCTTATGCACAGGCTCAACCAAAGGGTTTAAGCTAAAAGTGGATATGAGGTCTTAAAGACAACCAAGTAAACTACTTATAGACAAAAATTCAGACCTTGAAAAGCTTTAATAAGATCTGTTCAAATTGCAAGTTCTTGCCAAATCCATGTTTTTGACATTTTGACTTTTTGAAAACCGGATACAGTTGACTTTTATGAAGTTTGGATCTAATTTTAAGACTGAGATAGGTGTTATATGATGTTACAAGCCTAATGCAAGTGATATTGATGATTTCCAAACACAAATTAATGAGTTGCAATTCCTAAAACCCCAACAGTTAACAAATGAAATGGATTCAAAAGCAATTTTGACTTATAGTGCTTGCAGACCCAAGATGTTGATTCAATTGAGCTTAAATATACTTATTAAACATAATCCAACAGATTTTAACTACTAAGTAGACCTCACGAGACGAGAGATCAGCAATTCAAACAACCCTTATTAAACTGATTTGCCAATTAACTTGAACCAAACACTTAGCTACTATGTATTAATGATCAAACTAACTTCTACTAACCTAATTACTACTAATTGCACAGATAAAACTCATTATAAACCACAAGAGTAGATTATGCTATGAAATTTGAAAAACACTTACAAATGGTCCATTAGCCACTATGGCTTGCAACTGTTAACCAAGTACCACTAGCCTAACCACACCCCTATCCTAGCTTAATATCAACCCAACTCCACTTCTGAATCACCCATTCACCATTTCCATTACCAATTTTGACCCTGTTTGACTTTTGTTTACCAAATGTCAAAATGAATGAGAACTTGAATGAGAGCTTGTACAAAGCTATGCTAAGCTTATTTAGGCTCAATAGAACTGAGAAACAAGTATGATGAAGCTTTTGAATGAGCTTTTGATTTTGAAAATTTCAACAGTGGACAAATAAGATCACATGTAAACATAAACTGAATTTTTGTACTTGCACTGAGTTTCAATACCTTTAAATACTTAAAGTTGATACAATTTAACCAGAAAATACAAGTCTAATACTGAATTAACAACTTGACATAAAAAAACGACATAAGAAAGAAATTAAAAACTAGAAGACTCCCTCCTTTGCTCCAAGTGCTATCTTTTTATAACCTAATCTTATTTTCTCTTACTTCTGATTCTTTCCCATCAATTCTAGCCATTGGATGGCCTTGAAATGATCTCAACCATTCAAAAATGGTTTTTGGCGCCAAATTCTTTGTCTGCCCATTGGAGGTTGAGTGAGGGGTTGGGGGTGCATTTAATGAAGTTTGGAGGCTTGTTATGGAGTGGGGAACAGGTTTGAGTGGATGGAGGAGGGGGGGATGGGTTTAGCTGAGTTTGCGAAGGCTTGAGATGAAGAAGACTTTGGCGGGTGTTGCTTGTTTTGACCAGAGGTTGACCAAACTAATAATACACAAGGGGGTTCACAATTCAGTTTTGACAGGGGTCCAAGGTTATGAAAGGTCCAAAATAGGTTAAAGGGTTTAATAATCCAAGGGCCTTTGTTGTAAAATCTGAAACTTGAGGGGCCTAAGCTGCCAATTCTGAAAAGTTTCTTCCAAGGACCAAAAGTGACATTCTCAAAAAGTATAAGGACCAAAATTGCCATTTTGCAATTTTCCGAGGGCCATTTCGCCAATTTTAAAGTTGAAGGACCATTCTTGTAATTTCTCAAACTTTTGATATTTTTCACCAAAGGACTAAATTTGACAAGTTTTGATTTTAAAAGGACCTTTGGTGACATTACTTTTGAAATTCTGTGCTCAGGGACTGTTTTTGACAACTTTTGAAACTTGGGGACTAAAAGCGCAATTTTGCAAATTTGATATGTTTTTCATCGATTTTGATATTTTGCATTTAAAACACATAAAACACTGATTTGTGATATTTTGATCATTTTGATGTGTTTTCGAGTGTTTTCAGATGATTTTGCAGTTTATTTTGTACAAAAATGATGAGTATTTACACACTCATCAATCCCCACTTGAGATATTGCTAGTCCCTAGCAATCTTTTGAAAAAATTTAATGGATTTCATCTCTTTACCAAAAGCCATTACTTCTCGAGTAGCCAAATGTTTCAGTTCAAGTAAGAACCTTGGTACACCGATAACCATCGATTTATTCAAGCAAATCATAAACCATATAACGGATTTGATGTGTCTTTACCGTAAGCCGTACCCTTACGGACTAGCCAACTCTTAGATAAATTATCAGAATTATCTTTGGTGAGTTGATTACCAATTATGGTTTTTCCACTGCCTTTACCACAAGCCATAACCTTGCGGGCTAGCCAACTCTTCACTTTTAAGGATATGGTGAGTTGAATACCATACAATTTTGGGCAAATTGCAAGCCGTCAACGGATTTGAGAAATCTTTACCAAGAGCCGTTTGCTCCTGGATTAGCCAATCCTTTTGTCTTACAGACAAGGCGGACTGATAACCAAATGAGAAAGTGTAAAACACTTACTCCAAAAAAAATTTTGGCCAAAAACGGGGGAATTGAGATAATTAAATGATAAAATTCGTGAGAATTCCCCCCCCCCCCACACTTAGAAATGAATATTGCCCTCAATATTCAAAGTACCGGCGGTTATGCCGAAACAAAGAACGTAAAAGGGAAATACTACGGCCATTATTTAGAAAGAAGATTTTTTTTTTTTTTTTTTAGAACTTTATATACACAACATGTGGGCAACCCCCCCACACTAGGGTGGTAGAAAATAGAAAGAAGTCAGAAATACGGGTGAAAACCCATATAGTGTGCTATTGTTTTTGATTACCGAGTCGCTAGCTTGACTCGATCCCCGCATTCATTGGTTCATGGGGAAAGTTTGTAAATCCGGGACAACCACAGGGGGAATGTCCTCTCCAAAATAGTGCTTCAATCTATGTCCATTCACTTTGAAGTTTGGCCCGTCTATTTGGGATAATTCGACGGTGCCATATGGAAACACTTTGGTAATGGTGAATGGACCAGTCCAACGGGTCTTAAGTTTCCCCGAGAAGATCTTTAATCTAGAATTAAAAGAAGGACTTCGGTCACCAACGTTGAAAACGCGGTTCTTAATCTTTGAGTCATGGATCTTCTTTGTCTTTTCTTTGTGGATCAAAGAGTTCTCGTGAGCTTGATCAAGGAGTTCATTTAATTCGTTGAGTTGAACTTTTCGATGATCACCCGAAGACTTGAGGTTGAAATTTGCATGCTTCAAGGCCCAATAGGCTTTGTGCTCAAGCTCGATCGGGAGATGACACGCCTTTCCATACACGAGCTTGTAAGGAGTACACCCGATGGGTGTTTTGTAAGCGATACGGAAGGCCCAAAGTGCATCTTCAAGTTTGTCCGACCAAGAGGCACGATTTTCACCTACGGTCCTCTCCAAGATTCTTTTCAAACCACGGTTCGAAACTTCCACTTGCCCACTAGTTTGTGGGTGATACGCGGTAGAGAGGCGGTGGGTGACACCGTACTTAAGCATCACTTTTGCGAATTGGTCATTGCAAAAGTGTGTGCCTCGATCACTAATGATAGCACGAGGAGTTCCAAAACGGGCAAAGAGAGACTTTAAAAACTTCACAACTACTGGGCGTCGTTGGTAGGTAGCGCTTTCGCCTCCACCCATTTAGACAAGTAATCGACCGCCACGAGTATATACTTGTTCCCTCGAGAAGACGGGAACGGCCCCATAAAGTCAATGCCCCATACGTCAAATATCTCGCACACTTGAATGGCATTTTGAGGCATTTCATCTCTTTTAGAGATGTTACCATGACGTTGGCAAGAGTCGCAAGATTTGACGAGGTCATGGGCATCTTTGTAAATTGTGGGCCAATAGAAACCGAAATCAAACACCTTCTTGGCGGTGTAGTTCGGGCCATTATGTCCCCCTGTGGGTCCATGATGACAAGCCTTGAGAATTTCATCGGCTTCTTGGGCGTGAACACACCGTCGGATGACTTGATCCGCACAAACCTTAAACAAGTAGGGGTCGTCCGAAGTAATGCTTAACATCTTTAAAGAATTTGTTTTTCTGTTGGGACGACATCCCTTTCACAACAAAGTTACCCGCATGATAGTTTGCAAAGTCGGCAAACCATGGGGTACTAGAATCTCCACGATGAGATACCACATTAAGTGTCTCGAGAGGAAACGTTTCGTTTATCTCCTTTTTCTCGAGCACACCTTGATGAGGATTTTCAAGACGGGAAAGATGGTCAGCCGCTAGGTTCTCCGCTCCTTTTTTATCACGGATGGTGATATCAAATTCTTGTAGGAGGAGAACCCATCGGATCAATCTCGGCTTTGCATCTTGCTTAGCAAAAAGATATTTGAGGGCCGAGTGATCCGTATACACTATGCTTTTGGACAAGATCAAGTATGGCCGAAACTTCTCGAAAGCATACACCACGGCTAGTAATTCTTTCTCCGTAGTGGTGTAATGTGCTTGAGCTTCGGTCAAAGTTTTGCTAGCATAGTGTATAGGCTGGAAATGTTTCGATTTTCGTTGCCCCAAAACTGCACCTATGGCGAAATCACTTGCATCGCACATAAGCTCGAATGGTAAATTCCAATCGGGGGCAACAAGAATTGGTGATTCAGTGAGTTTCTTTTTAAGAGTTTGGAACGCTTCAATGCACTCACTAGAGAAGACGAAAGGAGTGTCTTTTTCAAGAAGTCGGGTCATAGGCCGGGATATTTTCGAGAAATCTTGAATGAAACGACGATAGAAACCGGCATGACCAAGGAAACTTCTAACTCCTTTGACAGTAGTGGGAGGAGGTAGCCTTGAAATAACATCAACTTTGGCTTTGTCCACCTCAATCCCTTTCTTAGAGATTTTATGGCCGAGGACAATTCCTTCTTTGACCATAAAGTGACATTTCTCCCAATTAAGACAAAGGTTCGTGTTTTCACAACGTTCAAGCATCTTGTCCAAATGGGAGAGACATGTTTGGAAAGAATCCCCAAAGACCGAAAAATCATCCATAAAGACTTCCATAGTCTTTTCGATCATGTCATGGAAAATGGCCATCATACACCTTTGGAATGTACTGGGAGCATTGCATAAGCCAAAAGGCATGCGTCGGTAAGCAAATGTTCCATAAGGACATGTGAATGTGGTCTTTTCTTGATCTTGTGGATCAATGGGAATTTGGAAGTAACCCGAGAAACCATCGAGAAAGCAATAGTATTCGTTTCCCGCTAATCTCTCAAGCATCTGGTCCATGAAAGGTAAGGGAAAGTGGTCTTTACGGGTGGCTTCATTTAATTTTCGATAGTCAATGCAAACACGCCATCCCGTAACCAATCGAGTAGGAATCAACTCGTTTTCATCATTTTCAACGACAGTAATGCCACCTTTCTTGGGAACACAATGAACGGGGCTCACCCAAGGACTATCCGAGATAGGGTAAATCAATCCAGCATCGAGAAGTTTTATGACTTCCGCTTTGATGACCTCATGAATTTTAGGATTCACCCTTCTTTGGTGTTGAACCGCTGGTTTGGAGTCATCTTCCAGGAGAATTTTGTGAGTACAAAATTTCGGTCAACCCCCGGATGTCGGAAAGTTTCCAAGCGATGGCTCGCTTGTGTGACTTCAAAACCTTTATGAGGGCGGCTTTTTCATCCTCACTCAAGTCTTTAGCAATGATGACGGGTGATTTATTGTCAACCTCCAAAAATGCATACTCGAGATGAGGTGGTAAGTCCTTAAGTTCGACCTCGGGAGGATCATCAGATTTTTCAATCGTTTTGATTTCCTCTTTATGAAGTTCTTGAGGAGGGAGTGATGAGTGATCATCATTGAGCAACTTCTCGATGAGAAGAATATCTCCTCGATGTCAATAGAGGCGTGATCAATTTCCCATGAAACCGAATCACTAGACAAATATGCTTCAATCTCTTCCGAAATAGAGTTACTTCCCTCAAACGGAGTGAGGGATGTGGAAGAGAGAGCAACGATGGGATCAACCGAAGTGGGATTGCCACTCGAGAATCCAAGAAGTTCTTGAGAATATTCCCCCGACACAATGTCAATGACATCAATCATGTTGACGGAAGTGTCTTCATAACTAGGGGAATATCTCGTAACTTGATCGAGGTTGAAGGTAACGGCTTCCTTGTTTGACCTCAAAGTGATTTCCCCCTTATCAACGTCGATTAATGCACGACCCGTTTTCAAGAAGCACCTCCCAAGGATGAGGGGTACTCGGGGATCGGCATCAAATTCAACAACAACAAAGTCGGCGGGAAAATGGAAATCTCCAACTTTTACACAGACGTCCTCGGCTATACCTAACGGATGAGAACTCGTACGGTCGGCAAGCTCAAGGACCATACACGTAGGTGTAAGCGGAGGTAATGAAAGCTTCTTCCACAGGGAGTTTGGCATTAAGTTAATGCTCGCGCCAAGATCGGCCAAAGCGGAGCATTGAACTAATCCTTGAAAATCACATGGGATGAGGAATTTGCCGGGGTCTCCTAGCTTTTCGGGAAGCTTTTTGAGGATAACCGCCGAACAATTCTCATTCAAAGAAGTTTTAGCCAATTCGGAAATCTTTTCTTTGTTAGTCAACAAACTTTTGATTGTCGGACCGAATTTGGGCATAAGAAGAAGAGCGTCCGCTAAACTAATCTCGAAGTGCAAATCTTGAAAGATTTGCATAAGCTTCTCCATTTGTTGATTAGTTTTGTCGCGGGCTTTTTGATCATTAAGCCTTGAAGGATAAGGAAGTGAAGGTTTAGGATTGGTCATCGGAACAACGGGTTCCGGGATTGGAGGTAAGTCGACCGACGGTTGGACTTGTGCGGTACTTCGTGGGCTTGAGATATGCACCTCGTCCTTTGTCACCTCGGTTTCTCGTTCCACATCCTTCACCGGAGAAGGAGTAGGCATCGAGGGTTCCTCATAAGATTTACCACTTCGAGTGGTAATAGCATTCAACTCACCCTTAGGGTTGGGAATGGTGTTACTTGGAAGAGTTCCTGAAGTTGAAACTTGATTCTTTTGACTTACGAGAAGAGCAAGCACGCTATCGATCTTGCTATTTTTCTGATCAATCTTGCTACTAGTTGTTCTAATCTCAGATGTAAAATCATTTCTCATAGAGGTAATCTGATTTTGCATGGACACCATCTTAGCTTCATTGTTTTTGATGTAACTAACAATGTCAATGGAAGCTTGAGGAGGTGGAGCTTGAACAGTTTGTTGTGGAGCTTGGAATCGGTTTTGATTATAGTTCCTTTGATTTTGAGAACCTTGATTTTGAAAATTCGATTCGATTCGATTAAACTGATTATTTCTGTTTTGATTGTTCTGATTTTGATTAAACCCAGGTGGTCCAAGGTAATTGTTAGAACGATAGCTTAGAAGGCTACGGTCCCCTTGCGGTTGGTAGGAGTTACCCCTCGAATTGTAGGAACCTTGAGCAGCATATACGCTCTCTTGAGTGAAGCCACCGAGGTGGACACTCGAAATAAGGATGTGGACCACCACAAGTCTCACAACTCTTGTTCACGGCATTAACTTGTTGATTAGCATTTGTGTGATTCATTTTAAGCATGGCGGCTGATATCTCTTCCAACTTTTTGTTGAGAGTGGTGAACTCCGAAGATGGAAGGGTGGTGGATCTCGCTGACTCACTCCTCTCGCGAGGAATCCCAATAATTGTGGTGGGCAGTCATATTTTCGATGAGATCATAGCACTCTTCGGGTCGCCTTTTCATAAAGGTACCACCGGCAGCATTGATTGTGTCACGATGTCTCAGTGTTAACCCGTTATAGAATGTATCTATTTGGGTGACAAGCAACATGTTGTGGTTCGGACATCGGTCAATTGAAAGCTTATAGCGTTCCCATGCCTCGAATAAGGACTCGTCGGGAAGCTGCCTAAAATTGCTGATTTCATTCCTTAGTTTCGTCACCATCGACGGTGGAAAATATTTCGCCAAGAACTTGGAGATCATTTCATCGAAACTATGGATTGAGTTCTTGGGAAGACGATCAAACCATGCGGTGGCATGAAGCGTCAAGGAATAAGGAAAGAGGTATAAGCGAAGGGCGTCATCGGAGACCCCATTTTGCTTCATACTTTGGGTGACAGTGAGAAATTTGTCAAGATGCTTGTTGGCATCTTCACCCGGTGATCCGCGAAATTGGCAAAAGCTTTGGACTTGTTGAATCATGTGATGTTTAAGTCCAAAGTCCGTGGCTTCGATGTTGACCGGGGCAATTAGACCGCCCCGTCCATTCATCGTGGGTTGGCAAAGCTCCTCCATCGTTCGAAGATCGGGAGCTGGATTTTGTGGATCGGGTTGGACTTCGAGTCCATCCCTTGGATTCCAGACATGGTGGGATGCTCAACGGTACGTATCTCGGGTACGTTTTCCTTGTTAAGAATACGTCTACGAGCTTGCGAGCGAGTGCGCATACACTAGAGTTAACTCTAAGAAACCTCAGAGTTAAGGAGAGAAATGAGAATTATGAAAATCTTTCAGATGAGAATGAGAATTATGAAGACGTTTTATAAAACTTGGGTGAGAAGAATCTTTATGGGTTTTCGGTTCGAAACGTCGATATCACAACAAAATCAATTAACACAAGATCGAGGCAAAACAACAGTGAACTTAACCAATAATCCAAGATGAATGGCTTCTTTGAAAAAGGTACACCAATCACAAGGACACAAAGGCAAGTTTTATATCTTTAGTTCGGGAACTTATTATGGTCGCACCCCCAGTTAGGTAGTGCCCTGCCTTGGTTTGCGGTGGTAATCTTTTAAGTTGTTATTATTAAAGAAAACGACGAATCTTTTTGTATTTTTATTATTTGATACATATATATAAACAAAAGGAAAAATATTTTTGTGTTTTATACGTTTTTGCTTGTTTTTGGGTTTTTGGATTTTTTAAATAAAAATATGGATATATATAGATATGAATGATGGATGATATAAACATAGAGTGAGGATTCAAACAACTAATCTGCTAAACGTAGGACAATTAGCACAGCTCCCCGGCAGCGGCGCCAAAATTTGATTGGTTCCAAACAGTCAAGTCTAATCACGCAAGTCAGCCACTTGTGAATGACAGACTGTAACAGACTTAAAACTGCTCAAAAACCAATACAATGAAGATCTGAGGAGTATAGGGTCTCCCCGGGTCGTTATGTCCCAGCGAGCTATGCGATGAATTATCAAACGTTTAGTGATCGCGAGATTTGAACGGAAAAGGAGATTTGGGAATGATTATAACTAAGGAAAAAGCCAACAAATAAAAACGGCTTAAATGCAAATTAAAGAAGATTAAAAAGATAAAATCTATTAAATAAACGCTATCACTATATTTAAAGTGATGAACGTTTAAAACCTAAAACGTACGTTTAAATTAAAAACTACGTAACGTACAAAATAAAAAATGAAACTTACACAATATTAACCCTAAAAATATGAAAAATACATTTTTACAAACCTAATGATATGAGAAAATTTATAGAAAAAGAAAATTATTTTTATAACTAATTAATTAATTACTATTAATTAAAAACTATTTTTAACTAATTAATAATTATCTAAAATACGAGAAAATAGGAAATAAAGCTAGAAAAATAAATTTAAGACTTAGAAAAGTCTAAAATATCAAATTAGACTTTTCAAAACTATTTTTGTAATTTTCTGATTATTTTTCTATTTTCTATGAATTTTAAACTATTTAAAACTAATTAAATTACTAAAAATTACCAAATAAACTATGAAAAATCTGGAAAATTACTTTTTTCACTTTTTATATTTATCTAAACTTAAGAAAATTGAAAAATTATTTTTTTGAACCTTTTCTGAATTTTTTATATTAAATGCTATTTAAAAATGCTTAAAAACTAATTTAAATTAAGAAAAATAGCTAAACAACTTGGAAAAATCTGAAAATTTCAGGAAAAGTCTAAAACAATATTAGGAATAAAGGAAAAATAGAAAAATAGGTGCTTATGTGGATGAATTTGAAACTGCTATGAGAGTGCTTATTGAAATAAGCACTTGATAAGCCAAAAGCTCACCAAAAGCTACCCAATGATTACAGAAGCCAAAATATGCTATAATGACCAAAATGCAATGAAAATCAACAGGCTTGAACCTCTGATTAGCAATTTAGAACAGAATTGATGTTTTGAGAGTTTGAGCTAAAATCAGTTCTGAGTACCAACTTGGGACACAAGCACAAGCTTGAATATAAGCTAAAAATGAAAACTATGAATTGGGACCTGGACTAGACCTGGTTGAGACCAGATGCACAAAAATTCAGACCATGGTGAGCTCTTTTGAGCACTGTGCACTTGCACCAAATCTGAGACAAAACTCAGCATTCACTGACCTCAGTGGTGCAGGGCATATTGGGCCTGTTTTGAGCTTATGCACAGGCTCAACCAAAGGGTTTAAGCTAAAAGTGGATATGAGGTCTTAAAGACAACCAAGTAAACTACTTATAGACAAAAATTCAGACCTTGAAAAGCTTTAATAAGATCTGTTCAGCTGCTGCAAGTTCTGCTCAAATCCATATTTTTGACATTTTTTGACTTTTTGAAAACCAGATACCAGTTGACTTTTATGAAGTTTGGATCTAATTTTAAGACTGAGATAGGTGTTATATGATGTTACAAGCCTAATGCAAGTGATATTGATGATTTCCAAACACAAATTAATGAGTTGCAATTCCTAAAACCCCAACAGTTAACAGTGAAATGGGTTCAAAAGCAATTTTGACTTATAGTGCTTGCAGACCCAAGATGTTGATTCAATTGAGCTTAAATATACTTATTAAACATAATCCAACAGATTTTAACTACTAAGTAGACCTTTGAGACAGAGAGATCAGCAATTCCAAACAACCCTTATTAAACTGATTTGCCAATTAACTTGAACCAAACACTTAGCTACTATGTATTAATGATCAAACTAACTTCTACTAACCTAATTACTACTAATTGCACAGATAAAACTCATTATAAACCACAAGAGTAGATTATGCTATGAAATTTGAAAAACACTTACAAATGGTCCATTAGCCACTATGGCTTGCAACTGTTAACCAAGTACCACTAGCCTAACCACACCCCTATCCTAGCTTAATATCAACCCAACTCCACTTCTGAATCACCCATTCACCATTTCCATTACCAATTTTGACCCTGTTTGACTTTTGTTGACCAAATGTCAAAATGAATGAGAACTTGAATGAGAGCTTGTACAAAGCTATGCTAAGCTTATTTAGGCTCAATAGAACTGAGAAACAAGTATGATGAAGCTTTTGAATGAGCTTTTGATTTTGAAAATTTCAACAGTGGACAAATAAGATCACATGTAAACATAAACTGAATTTTGTACTTGCACTGAGTTTCAATACCTTTAAATACTTAAAGTTGATACAATTTAACCAGAAAATACAAGTCTAATACTGAATTAACAACTTGACATAAAAAAACGACATAAGAAAGAAATTAAAAACTAGAAGACTCCCTCCTTTGCTCCAAGTGCTATCTTTTTATAACCTAATCTTATTTTCTCTTACTTCTGATTCTTTCCCATCAATTCTAGCCATTGGATGGCCTTGAAATGATCTCAACCATTCAAAAATGGTTTTTGGCGCCAAATTCTTTGTCTGCCCATTGGAGGTTGAGTGAGGGGTTGGGGGTGCATTTAATGAAGTTTGGAGGCTTGTTATGGAGTGGGGAACAGGTTTGAGTGGATGGAGGAGGGGGGGATGGGTTTAGCTGAGTTTGCAGAAGGCAGTTGAGATGAAGAAGACTTTGGCGGGTGTTGCTTGTTTTGACCAGAGGTTGACCAAACTAATAATACACAAGGGGGTTCACAATTCAGTTTTGACAGGGGTCCAAGGTTATGAAAGGTCCAAAATAGGTTAAAGGGTTTAATAATCCAAGGGCCTTTGTTGTAAAATCTGAAACTTGAGGGGCCTAAGCTGCCAATTCTGAAAAGTTTCTTCCAAGGACCAAAAGTGACATTCTCAAAAAGTATAAGGACCAAAATTGCCATTTTGCAATTTTCCAGGGGCCATTTCTGCCAATTTTTAAACTTGAAGGACCATTCTTGTAATTTCTCAAACTTTTTGATATTTTTCACCAAAGGACTAAATTTGACAAGTTTTGATTTTAAAAGGACCTTTGGTGACATTACTTTTGAAATTCTGTGCTCAGGGACTGTTTTTGACAACTTTTGAAACTTGGGGGACTAAAACTGCAATTTTTGCAAATTTGATATGTTTTTCATCTGATTTTGATATTTTTGCATTTAAAACACATAAAACACTGATTTGTGATATTTTGATCATTTTGATGTGTTTCTGAGTGTTTTCAGATGATTTTGCAGTTTATATTGTACAAAAATGATGAGTATTTACACACTCATCAATGCCCTAGCAACAGTAGAAATGGTTAATGCTACAAAAGATAATTTTGATGAAGATGATCTTGTCAAGTTTCAAAAATTATTATTAGACGCAAAGAAGCCTCTTTACGCAGGATGTCCTGACTTCACAAAGCTGTCCGCAATAGTTAAACTACTCAACTTAAAGGGTAAGTACGGATGCTCGATAAATTCTTTCTTGAATTACTAGGATTGTTAAAGAAGATCTGCCACGGTAACGAAATGGTGGAAAAACTTATCAAGCCAATTTTTTTTTGAAATTGATGGGATCAGATACAAAAGATACATGTATGTATCAACAACGCCTTCTTTTGGAAGGATGACAAGGATTTGACTGTAGTGTCGAACTTGTGGGATATCAAGATACAAGGTGGATAATAAGACACATAAAGTGTACGAAAACATTCGGCAAAGAAAGGTAATGTGGTACTTTCCAATTATACCAAGACTGTAACGACTATTTAAGCTAGAAAGTATTTCAGAAGATTTAAGATGGCACGCGATTACCACGAGGATAACAGATGGTGTGTTACGTCACCCGCAGGAGATTCAAAGGCATGGCGTACCATAGATGACAAATTCCCCGATATTGCTGAAGATCCAAGAAATCTACGGCTAGGAATATCGGCTGATGGGGTTGACGCCAACTCGGAAATAGGCATCACAGTGTATGGAGTTTTAAGTCATATACAACCTTCCTCCATGGTTGTGTATGAAAAGAAAGTTTATCATGCTTTCGGTATTAATATCGGGATACCCGGAAAATGATATCGATGTTTTTCTAGAACCGTTTGTTGATGATCCAAAACCTTATTCGATATAGGGGTTGATACATATGATGCATCCACAAAAGATAACTTTAATCTACGTGCCGTTGTGTTATGGACAATAAATGATTACCCTGCACTTTGCACATTATGTGGCTGCCCGTACAGTGGATTCAAAGGTTGTGTAGTATGTGGGAAAGATACAAACCTGTTAGACTTTCTCGCCTCATCCAAGCAAAGTTATGTTGGTCACAGACGATATCTACCATATGACCATCCGTTCATAAGGCAAAGGAAGGCATTTAATGGACAACAAGAATTTCTCCCGGCTCCAAATCCAATGATCGGGGAACAAATATACAACGAGGTACAACATATTGAAAATAAGTGGGGAAAAGGAAAACGAACAAACAATAATGCATCAAAAAACCAAGAAGATACGAGAGATGGTGGGAAGATTCAAAAGCAGAAAAGAAACATAACAGAAGTAGAGGGTAGTTCAAGCCAAGTGAACGGACAAAACGGTGAGTATTGGAAGAAATTCAACATTTGGTATCGAAAACTTAGGTATTGGAGGCATAATTCCGTTCCACATTGTATTGATTTTATGCATGTAGAAAAGAATGTTCTTTGAGAGTCTCGTCGAACTTTGCTACATGTTCCGGAAAGACGAAAGATGGATTGAATGCTCGATTGGATCCGGGCTGAGTTGGGGTAAAACAAGAGTTGTTTGCTATGCAAGAACAAGACAAAACAACACTACCTCGGCAGAGGTTACACATTAACGAATGTGAAAAGATATTTTTGTGAAACTTTACACAACATCAGGGTACCACAAGGCTATTGTTCAAATTTCTCTTGTTTGGTGAGCCTAAAGGATAGGAAGCTCATTGGCCTAAAATCGCATGACTATCACATGCTAATGCAAGAGTTTCTGCCCATTGCAATACGTTCAATCATGCACCCACCCACACGATATGCTATTATCAGGTTTTGCTTTTTATTTAAATCAATATGTTGCAAAGAAATAATATTGCAAGAACTAGATAATATGCAAGCAGAAGTAGTGACAACGTGCCTACTCGAGAAGTTCTTTCCTCCATCATTCTTTGATATTATGATACATTTGAGCATGCACCTAACTAGGGAGGTAAAATTATGCGGTCCCATATGCTTTCGGTGGATGTATCCATTCGAAAGATGTATGAAGGTTATTAAAGGACATGTGAGGAACAGAAATAGACCGGAAGGATGCATTCTTGAGGAGACTAATGCGGAAGAAACAATAGAGTTTTTTTAGCGGATATCATAAATCCATGAAAACTGTTGGTATCCCACCCGATAAACATGAAACCGATGAAAATGAGGAAGGAAAGCCATTGTCACCGGCAAATCAAGTGAAGTTCTGCGGAAATCTTCAAAAGCACATTTGTATGTAATAAATAATAGAGATGAAATTGTACCGTATATCGAGTAAGTCTTACTAACACATGTCTATTTCGTTACTAAAAATGATGTATCAAATATAATAATCAAACACATTGTTTCAGGCGACACAAGCAAGTTTTGAAAGCAGAAAACCCGGGTAAACGAATACCATTTCTGGAGAATGAGCACAGCAAATCTTTTGCCAAGTGGTTACGCAAAGAAGTAATTAATCTTATGTTACTCAACATACCCTCTCTAAACCTTATTTCTCAATTTTGATCGAAAATTGGTGTACTTATTCTTTTGAGCTAATATATACTTGTAATGAAATTCAGGTTGAGAGAGAGTTAGAAATCAACAAAGAAAGTGTATCGTAAAACTGTAAGGTGGATATCTTATGGACCACGCGCCACGTAGTGAAATACGATGCATATCACATCAATGGGTATACTTTTCGTACGAAAGATCATGAAGGCAAAGTTTACCAGAACAGTGGGGTTAGTGTTGAGGCATTAGATATGCATATATCTAAAGAAGTTGCAACCACAAGAAAAGCATATTATTATGGGGTTTTACAGGAGATATGGGAACTAGATTACCGTTACATGCAAATTCCTCTTTTCAAATGTGACTGGGTTAATCACAAAGCTGGTGGTGTGAAACGCGATACTACTCTTGGGTATACATTGGTTGACCTGAATAGTTTAGACCACAAGGTTGATCCGTTCATATTAGCCGCACAAGCACGACAAGTGTTTTATGTGAAAGACCAGGCAGATAAAAAATTGTCTATTGTGTTTAAGACACCTCCCAAGAATTACAAAGATAAGTATGACGAAGCCGATGAGGAATTTAGTAACGTCATTCACCAGCACAATGATAACATATTGCCACGTGTGGATCGACGTGACTTGGGTAACGAATCACGAACTGACTACTATCGAACTGACTGTGGAGGTGTTGTTATACGAAAATCCAAGTGAACCATGTTATGGTCAAGTTGTCACACTCTACCTTTATCATATTTCACTCTTTTAAAGCATATAGACATTCAATTTTTTGTACTTTTTTAAGGATTTATGTTTATAATACAAGACTTAATATTAGTTAAATCTGTTAGGTATATTTTTTTGTTTAAGGATATGTTGAAAACCAAGAATTCTCACAGATTGGAGATGTATGGAAGCTGTGCTAGTTTATGTGCTATAGTACAGAGTTAATTCTGGTGATGTCATTTTTAAGTCTGTTTGACCATTCTTTAGTCTGGTAATGCAAAAAATAAAAACGATTTTACTTGTTTAAATAGTACCGTTACCTAATTTTAGATGGTCAGAAGTATTTATATGGATAATTTTTATTTTTAGAATTCATATTTATCCTGTAATTACTTTATCCTAATCTTTAAAAGTTTAATTATTTTATTTCGATTAAGTCTCCTCACCAGCACTAAACCCTAATTGCCCTGTACTACCAAGTACTTCAATTAACATAAAAGATGGCACAATTAAAGTTTGTAGACAAGCACAATCAAGTTGGATTTCTCAAAAAGCCTGCTGAAAGCACATGCTTCGAAAGATAGAGGACTTTCTAAAGGGTAGTCATATCAGGTATGCCCTTACTCATAATCCAACTATCTATAATTCCCTAGTAAAACATTCTGGCAGACGCTACTGCTAGAACTATTGCTGATGGGACACTAGAGTTAAATGCAACTATTGATACGTTAGAGTATTCAATCACTGAGGAATCAGTCAGAAGCAAGCTTCAGTTGGCTGATGCCTCAGGGATTTCAATGTTGGCAAATAATGACCTCTTTTAGGGATTGGAAAAGATTGGATATCCAACTGATGGAACATTCACTTTTTGGAAGAGTCATTTTACGCCACAATGGCGTTTCCTTGTGCATCATATTTTACATTGTATGAGCTCTAAAAGTGGTGGATGGGATTAATTTGGAAGCAATATTGCTCGCATTGGTCTGTCTCTCCCTTGGCAGACTCTTTAATTTTTCAAAAATGATTTTTGATGCCATGGTTGCTAATTCCAAGAATAAGAAAAAGTTTTTGATGTACCCAAGATTTTTGCAAATGGCCTTAAATGTTGAAACAGTAAAGCAAACATCCTTACATTGCTCTCCCTTTCACTAAAAAGATATTTGGTAATATGAAAAGGGGTTTTGAAGGGGCACACAAGCCACTTTTGTCTGCTATGTTGCCTTTTGTTGCTACTGACCCTGAAGGTACATCTACATCTGTTCCATCTCCTACTGCTACATCTGAAGCTCAGGCTCAACCTACATCTGAACCGAAAAAAGCGAGTTTGAACAGAGGACACCAACACCCCCACCACCTTCACCTTCAGTCCATGAGGAAGAACCACCGGTGATTCCTCAACCACAACCTCCAACACCCACTACTACAATGAGAACCCAGTTCCTTATCTATGGAAGATCTACTTCAACCTGGTTCCACAACCGATTTCAAGGGTTGATGAGTTGGAGAAAAATTGAAGAAGACCAAGAAGTCACTGGGGACTACTCGCAAAAGAGTTAAGAAATTGGAGGGGAAATTCAAACAGACGGGGATAGACATTACAGACTCAGAAAGTGAGGAATCCTCTGAGGAAAGTCAAATTAGTTCTCAAGGATTGGAAGCAGTGAAATATTGTTTAAGAATTTCACCACAAGAAATCCTTTAAGAAGAGACTGGATAAAGAAGCCGCAAGTTCTAGTGGAGTGGATAAGTCCGTGACTTTACTAAAGATAAGTCCTGGTGGTCTTTGAAATTAAATCTGCTTTTGATGAAGATGTTAATACGGCTTTGATGCTGAAGTTAATACAAGTCTTGAACATATTAATCCCGGTAGTGATCCAGTAGTACTTGGTGAGGAGTTTGTGCATAGGGAAGGCAAAAGAATAGTGCAAGAATCTTCTGAGCCAGTGAAGACCAAAAAGCAACTCATAGAAGAGGAAGCTAGCTTTCTTGAGATTGCTAGGATTCAAGCAGAGGATGCGGCTGAAGAAGCTAAACGTGCAGAACAAACATTGAATGATGAGTTGATTGCCAAAAGTCTGCAGGAGGAACCACAATTAACTGAAGAACAAATGAAAAGGAAAGCTGAAATTGAGGAATCTGCAAAATTCTACACTGATGAAGAATGGGATACTATAAAGGCCAGATTATTAGTAAACGAGATATCCTTCCCGATATTGGCGGAGAAGACTATGCAAGTAAAATGGTTGAGCTAATTAATGAGAAGAAGAGGCTTCTCAGAGAGCAGAGACAAAGAGAAAGGATGAACAGACCCTTGACCAAAGCTGAGCAAAGGGATTATATGATCCCTACGTCCAAAAGTCAAGGAAATCCTACCGGAAGTTGAGCCGTTAAGGAAATTAAAGAATGATGAACTAAAAGCAGAATTTGAAAAAGTAGTGTACCAAAATAAATTTTTTTTTCCAATGGATTCAGATTTGGAAGCTTCAACGCTTAAAAGGAAGGGTTACAATCTTCAACCAAAGGATGCTAAGAAGCACAATATTGCAGAGACTGAAAAGGTTGAAAATTTGAAAAAACTTGGTGATAAGCCAAAAACTGTAAAGAAAGAGGAGGAAGCTGAGGTTAAGCAACCAGTTTTGAATATGACAAGGAAGAAATCCACTAGAAAGAAAGGAGTGAAAAAGGATAAGACAAATGTTAAGAAGGAAGTGGAAGAGTACATGAAGGATAAGGTTGATGAACCGTCATCAGAAGAGTTTACTATGGGCTCCATTCCTACAGGTTCAGCACTTCCTGCTAAGATTGCAAAGGTTCAGATCATCAAAAATGGGAAAAAGGTAGTTTACTTGATAGTAAGGGAAAATCACACAGACACTATATATGTGAACTTTCCTGGTTTATTGAGTGATTTGTCCAGGGATGATTTGAAGACCATGTACCAGATGATGATGGAGAAGCATGGTGACAAGAGACCTGAAGAGAAATATGAAAGAGTCCTCTGGGTGACTTGAAGACCATGTTTGAGACACCAGATCCGATGATGAAATGTGGAAGGCTGGCCTGTCAAGAACAAGTGATCGGATGGAGATATTTCCACACTTGTCGTACCTTGTTTGGAATTAGAAACTGCAATTCTTTATATGCTTACAGAAGTGGAGTATCCACTTCCAAACAATATTTGCAGGGCTATGCTTGAGAAGAAGCTGTTAGGTGAAAGAAAGGACGATGCATGCTATCAGCTTTTGAGGTTAATTGAATCAAACGCTCAACAGCAATAATACTGGCGATATAACATTAAGTCGGTAGTATTCGTAGTTAGTTCTGTTTATGAAAAACAGAATAGTTTATTAGAGTTTAGGGAAGGCATATGTACGCGTAGAGATATCTTAGGAAGAGATATCTATATCCTTCTACACGTTTTGTATATTAGGTTTTCTTAAGTGTATAAACGAACCCTAAAGTATAGTGAAATGAACTTGTACTTAGAAGAATAGAAATATTAATAAAAGAAGTTTATTAGTGAAATAGTATTTGTGTTCTTCTTGCTTGTTGTTAAGATTCCGCATTAACAATCAAGTACTCGTTGTTAAAGAGTTCTTCATATATATAATTAGTTTGGATTTATCCAAGTTTTGTAGATTGTGGTGTTGCACAAGTGTTAATGTGTGTGTTTGTGTGTGCATATCAATGTGACTATAAAAGCCATCACCTACAAACCCACATTTTCATTAACAGCACAATAAATGCAACAAACTTGACCATATGGTGTTTAAAGTGAAGAAATGTGTGTTTTGTGTGTCTATTGATCATCCAATTGCCACATCAAATTTATGTTTGTGTGGCCTTTTCTAACATTTAGTCACACAAAGAATGTTTGTTTTGGGTATTTAGTCACATACAATTAATCATAAAGTGGCTAAAAGTGTTAATAAGTGTGACCATATGGTGTTTCAAGTGAAGAAATGTGTGTTTTGTGTGACTATTGATCATCCAATGGCCACATTAAATTTATGTTTGTGTGGCCTTTTCTAACATTTAGTCACACAAAGAATGTTTGTTTTGGGTATTTAGTCACATACAATTAATCATAAAGTGGCTAAAAATGTTAATAAGGGTGACCATATATGGTGTTTCAAGTGAAGAAACGTGTATTTTATGGGACTATTGATCATCCAATGGTCACATGAATTTTATGTTTGTGTGGCCTTTTCTAACATTTAGTCACACAAAGCATGTTTGTTTTGGGTATTTAGTCACATACAATTAACCATAAATTGGCTAAAAGTGTTAATAAGTGTGACCATATGGTGTTTAAAGTGAAGAAACGTGTATTTTGAGTGACTATTGATCATCCAATTGCCACATATTAAGTTACGTGACCATATGTACTGGATTTTGGCTACACTTAAATAATATGTGTGACAAAACGTTTAGCGTTACCATATATGGCATTTGGTCACGGTGTTAGTAGCAAATGTGACATTATAGATTAGCTTTTGGCAAGTTAACACAAACTAAACTTTAAACACACATATTAACTTACGTGAACATATGTACTGGATTTTTGCTACACTTAACGAATGTGTGACAAAACATTTAGTGTGACCATATATGGCTTTTGGTCACAGTGTTCAAGTGTGTGACATATATTTGTCACTGTTTATATGTATATCGTGACTAATGCTTCAACCTTACTTTTCATTTGTCACTTGTTCCAATTTCAGATGTGGCTAAAGAGTTGGCAAAACATATCAGTCACCCTTAAATAATGTGTGACAAAACTTGCCTCTATGATTTAGACACACAAAAAATTACTTCATGTGACTAACGCATCAAGGTTACTTGTATTTGTCACGCGTTCCAAATTCATATGTGGCTAAATGATCTGAAACAAAATCACCAGATACCTTTAGCCACACAATGTTCAATTGTGTAGCGATACAGTTCTAATGGTCACACAATCAAAATTTTCACGTGTGACTAATTAGTAAATGTTGTAAAATTTCGTACATTCAGCCACACAAATATGCGAATGTGTGGCCGTTCCATTTCGACCATGCGTGACCAAATCCCATTTTTGTACTAGTGTTAGTTGCTCTTTAGAGGCAACTAACTCTTTAGATTGTATAAGTGATTAAGAAGATCTTTTTGGGAGTCAGTGTGTTATGGTAATCACACACTGACTCCATCATCATGATTTTGGTTCTTGATCTTCACTTTTTGAGTCCTGCCTCAGGTTGTGATGAGTCTTTCTTCTTCAGACTCTGAATAACATATTGAGGATGACTCTTTAATAGAATTATATCTATCAGAGACTTGCATTTACTTAGGTTGTTTTTTATTCAAATATGTACTAACGGACTTTAGGCTTTGAATTAACCAAGCAATCTCCCCCTATTTAGATAGAAAAATAGCCCCAGTGTTTTTAGTGTTAGTAAGCAATTACAACTTCTTTTTGCAAACTGAATGAAAATGAAAATACTAAGTCATGAAAAATAAACCGATATATATTATTCATCATTACATATTACAAAATACTTTTACAAAAGTTGAAGCAAATATCTATCTAATCATTCAGAACTCATATCCCAATTGTTCCATCTTTACCTTCTTCAGAGTGTACTTTTCTTTGTCAGGCCATTGGTTGATCAGGTTATCAAGTAGATCTGCAAACTTCTCACACTCTGGGGACTTGTTTTATAGAGCTATAAACTTGTAGAATGCCAAAACATCAGTTTTTACAATTGCTATGTTAGACACTCTTTGGAAGGCAGACTGATTGTAGACATCATAGAAGAATGTCCCATGTTCTGGTTTCTCAATGACCATCCTGTCAACCAAATTGACACCTTATGGTAGAGACCTATCACAGTGAAGCCCAACAATGAACTCCAGTTCAGAGTTCTACTCTCTTCTTCCTTTTCTTTGATCCTGAGGTGTCTTTGGAAATGACATATTTTAGAGGTTCAAATTTCAGGGATTCTCCAATTCTTTTGAATTCCTCAAACCTCTTGCCAAAGGTTTCAAGAAGATGACTAGCAGCCTTTTCTTACTTTTTTGTAAAATAGAGAGCATCATTTCCAATTCCTTGACACCAAACATGTTGAATCTGGAATCTCTGAAAACATCATAATTTGAGTCATCATGATTTCTGATGATGGTTATGGTAGGATAAGTGGTTTTCACATTAAAATTGATGTCGGCGATAACTCCCTCATTTCTAACATAGGTCAGCTTCCTGTTGTTTTCCCTTTCCGGCTCCAGTCTTTCTTCCTGAAGCTTTTGAAGCCTCGGAGCCTGAAGAGTTTTGAATTCCTTGATGGTCTGGATAGATAGTTCAGACTTCTTAGTTTCTTCAGAGGCAACCTTTCTAAGCTCAAATCTTGTAGCTTTCCTATGGTTTCTTTCTTCTGCTTCATCGAGTAGTTGAGAAGCTTCTTCAGGAGTTGCCATGATGATTTGACCATCAATTTCAACAGGAATTCTCTAGGACTTTTCTGTATCAGAATCAGATTTGATGATTCTTGTTGTATAAGCTTTGGTTGTGATTGAGAAGATTCATAACCAACAACTTTTCCTTATCTCTAAATTATTGGAGGTTCTTGATCATTAGCATGTTGAGGTTTAGGGATTGGTTCTTCAGTATGAGGTCTTTCAACTTCACTCATTTCAACATCAGAAGCAGTTGGTTGTTCTTTGAGTTGAATATTCATCAGTAGAATAGCAGGAAAGTAGTATGTTGAGGAATAGTCCCTGTAACACCCCAACCCGACAAGGGTAAAGATATCACAAAATGGTTTCATATCAGAACTCTAAATAATATACAATAGCGAAAGCCTTACAAAAATACTCAAAAGAAAACATAAATAACTAAACTTCAAAATAAATCTAAAATCTCTATAATCGAATCTTGCTCTCGTCTCTACTCTCAACCCAGATCAGCTATCCCATAAGCTCATCTTGAATGCTTAAAATACCTGCCGCAGGAAAAGAAAATGCGGCTGAGCTTACAAAGCTCAATGAACAGATATAACGAAACAAAAGCTAAACAAAACAAAATATACAAATGACGAAATCAAAATAAAATGATAATGAGTAATCTTTTAGGATTCTCAAGGAAGCACAAATATATCAAATCCAAACAACCACGTAACAATTTAAAACATCTCATAGCACATTAATGACACAAACACAACACATCGGAACAACCAATCATTTAGCATATAAAAAATAAATAGATTACATATAAACCAAACGAAAAGTCTAAGGCTAACAGAAAACACTTTCTAGAAACTAAACATGGCATTCAACAAATTAATTAACCTTCACTTAACACACTCAAACAATATCAGCGACGGCAGCAACAAGATTCAAATCATGGCAGTCTCACAAGCAAATAGAAAACATATTAAGCAAACCATAATTAGATAGGCGGACAAAACATAGCATAACCATTAGCAATTATCAAAACAGATATCATAAGCTAAAATAGTTCTCAGATCAAATCCTAACATCAGCAGAGTTAAAACATGGCAGGTCACATAGGCAAATAAAGCATTAACGTATAATCAAAGTTCACAAAATTAACTGCACAAATTATACATACTAAATTTATAGAATACTCACTTTCACATTAGCACATTCATCCCATGATCAACAATTCACATAACGATAAACCAACATGACATCGGATAACAAGCATGCGAATCATATTAAAACATATTAATCATAACCTAGCATAGTAGACGGTAGTTACATAAACATACAAAAGCATACACATAGATAATAACATATAATAAACCCAGCACATAATTATTAACACTTGAACATACCGAATCATAATCAATACCTATCATAGAAATAACAAATAAAGATTTAGTTAACTACCACGAGCCCAAAACATATCATATCAAAAACATCATAACTATATAGAAACAATCTCAAAATAATTCGGAGTAGCTAGCTCCCAGAGTTTTATGAAGATGCGTATTGCACACGACATCATTCACTTAAACAAATCATATCAGACAACAGATCAGATCTAGGATGCATCCATATGCCCCACAAGCATATATTGATAATATAATATAACATAAATTGAGCTCATAACAAATAATAAATAAGGGACGTCGCAGAACTTCACTCTCTGCCTAGAGTCATGTCAATGGTGCATCACTGACACGGACATGGAACCCCCATGACTAGTTAATAATTGGCTCGGTGTCAAACTAACTTAGGTCAAACCAATTTCAATTATGACACAAGTCTTAATCAAACACAAGGTTCAACAAATACATATCAATAACTCATATCATAAGGTTCATACTCAAATATACTAAGATTCAACAATTATGCATATCAAAGTCTTCCTGTCATAAAGTTCAAATCGGTATCGCATGATTCAATAAAACATAAGTTCAGATAAGCAACAGGTCACACAATCAGGAAAGGGTTCATAGCAATGGCATCGGAAATCCTAATACAAAATCTAACGAAAAGAAACCGTTATAAGAAACCTTTACTAAAAAGGTCAGAATATCTGTACCTTAAAGCAAATGAGAGGAAAACAAACGAATGTAGGAATACGAAGATGTAACGTCGCGTCTCCTTCAACGAATCTACACGGATTATGATTGATTTAATACTTATTAGCATCATTAATGTTATAACAGATTAATCTCATTAATATTCTTAGAGTTGTCAGAATATTCTCATTTTTAGTGACAGACGAAATTCCAACATTTTAGAGTATTAATCATTAATTATCCAAACTTAGGATTTGAAAATGACAATTAATAAACTGAAGGACTTAATATAATAATTATCTTATTTGAGGACTTATATGATCATTTTTCATAGTATAGGGTTTACAAATGTCAAGAACGGATTTTAGGACTCTCTTTCAAAATAGTTTACACAAGCCTTGATAACTTACATGAAATAACGAATTTGCACATTTAGCTTTTAACCCTAATCAACTTCCTATTTAGGTTCTAAGGTTTCCCGTACTCTTTAATATTACTAAATACGCATTAATTTCACATGTTGCTTCTTTCAATGATTTCCACTTTGACCTAGAACGTATATGATAAACAAACCGAAGATATCTCAAAACTCATGCATGCCTCTACAAAATCAACTCACACTTGTCGAACCCATAATTACTCAGAATTACATATTACACCCTTAACATATTTAATTATACGATCTAACCTTATATTATCAGATTTTACATTTTAGCCCAAAGGTTTTAGAATTTACAAAACATACCCTTTTAAGTTAATAACAATTCGAATGGCCCTCTAAATATCAAAAGTTACACGTTTAACCCTCATACCTATTTTTATATGTTTAGTACCTTTATTTTTCCGTTTACAAAAATAACCTTTAAGTTTCATAATTTACAAAACCAACCCAAAACTTTTATTTAAAACCGAATCATGCATAATTCAAGTACAAACCCTAAACCTAGGTTTTACCCATCATTAATTCATCATTATTACTGCACTAATTACCCTTAATTATAACAAGCAAGCCCTAATTTTTATAAACCCTAATCGTCCTTCTTTATTTTCTTTCCTTTTTCATACGCTATTGAACAATAAAACCCAAGACAAATCACACAAGCTTCGAATTCATGAACATGTATTTTATTCAGGTCATATAACATATAAGAGCTTCCAGAAAAATCAGGTCATGATCCTAAAAATTATTATATTTCGTTCTTTTATTTATACGTTTTTTAGGGTTTTAATCCAAAACAATTCCATGTGACTTGTTAAATATGCATGACTAATTTTTACAGGTTCTATATGACTTGTAGGACTGAAAATAATATTGGAAACATACCCTTGATGAGATTTGGATGTTAGAACAAAAGAACACAAAAACTTTATTCGGCGGCACCCTAATCGACCAAGAAACTAACCACGATCAAACCAGCACCTTAGGACCTCGAACCAGATTTTTAACACCTTCTTTACCTTCAAACTCGTCCAAGAAAAATAGCTTTTAGCCTTGGAAAAACGAATGTCGAATTATTTAGGGTTTTAGAGTCGGTTTTAGTATACTCGGTTATTAGGGATTAGAATAAACCGTATAATGTGTATATTTATGATTTACTAATTTTCTTGTGGGCTTAATATTATAATGGACTTAAAATAAATGGGATCTTAATTTTATAAACTTGTATTGGGCTTTTATAAATTTTATTCTTTTATAAAACTTAATAATTACATATTCGGATATTTATAAAACACAAAATTGATTTTATAAATATTATAAACTATAAAAATAATCTTTACAAAGTCTTTAAAATTTATTTGGATCATATGTGATATTTCTTAAAAAATTTTCTGAATTTACATAGCTTATTTTAAATTAATTATTCATACTTTTTGATCATAGGGGTATTTTGGTCTTTTTGTGAATTTTAGAAATTCAGGTTTTACAATTTCTTCCCCTCTAAAATGAAATTTCGTCCTCGAAATTGAACAAGACAGGACAGTACGGCGACAAATGTGGATTTCGGAACTTCAAGGAATATATGACGAATGCTAATCATATACTTATAAAGTATTAGCAGTAAAAGATGAGATAAGGAAAATTCAAAAACACACTCTAACTTATACAGGTATCTAATGATGAAAATTATCATATGCATAGACGGACCGAATCCTAACGGTCTTACTAATCGTAGAAGTACGTGGAGACATACAAATCTAAGGCAGACATAACAATCTATAGGTTTACACGAATCATAACGATTTCGGATCCCAATGGTACAAAACTTATATGTAACAGATATCGATGAAAATGTCACAATTAAGTACAGAGTTTCAACCCAATATGAAAAGTACCAAATAACGGATTCAAGGCAAATTCCATTCACATATCAACCACAGGCATTTCCCAGACGTCATATAATTTCAATAAGTTCAAATTATATGATCTCGGTATTATCACGTTGATCAAGCGTCATAATACTTGCATCACATAACAAGTTCTTATTGTCACTATATTTGGTCTCGGGTCATGACAAAAACACATAACTAATATCATAGCAAAACACACCATATAGTGATAACATACAGATAACGAGTAACCTACTATAACAGACCAGGTCCACATGAGTATACTATCATGATGGTCATACTTCATTTCTAGCTGTGAAAGAGCGACATCATTAAGAAAACACATAGTGGACAAGACTTATAAGGACTAACGGAAACTTAGCGAATCTATCAGAAAGAAAACAACAGACAGGAACTATACTTTCAAAATTTTGTTTTATTTCCATTAATCAAACAAAATCTGCAAAATCGTCATAAGATGAACTCCCAAAATAAAACTTAATAATCCAAGATTCAATCATCTAATGAAACAAAAGGACCTAACTCAAAATCCAATGTCAGAAATTTCTCATAACGAGGGCAACTAATCAGGAGCGCCAATTTCTATCCTTGTGTCGGATTGAACCTACTAGAAGCCGTAGATTCTAGATCCGAGTCCACCTCGTATTCTTCCTCATCTTCTTCTTCCTCCTCTTCTTCCTCACTTATCCATCCGTTCTTATTTCCTTCGCGCTGCGGTAATAAGCGGCTAGCAAAATCGTTTCTCCGATTCCTCTCCTCCTCTTCTGGCACACGGTCCACGAAAGCATACAAATCGCGACTCCTAGTCCAACCCACTCCTCCATCTTCAACGAACTTTGGACATCTATCATGATACTTAGTGGTGAAACCTTGGTTGTCAACAACTCTAGTTTCGTACTCCTCTACTACTTTCCCGTCTACGTCCTTCAAGGTCAGCTCCTCCTCGATCGTGCATGGCCACATATAGGCCGGAACTCGTATCCTCTTGTTGGTCCGCTTCACTCTACCAAACCTCTTGCAGCCTTTAGCAATAACGACGGCCCACCTCATTTCCTCCTTAGGTTGTCTAGCAGGTCCTTGATTGCTCCTATCAGGTGAACTAGAACGACGAGGGATCACCATCTAAAAGAACAACCAACTATTAGCAAAGTCTAAGTACGATGGTGGACGCAAGGAAAGTATGCAGAAGGGAAATCCTAAATCTACCCAATCCTCACAGGTCATAGCCTAAGCTCTAAGGGTCCTAAAACCTAGAGCTCTGATACCATAAATTGTAACACCCCAACCCGACAAGGGTAAAGATATCACAAAACGGTTTCATATCAGAACTCTAAATAATATACAATAGCGAAAGCCTTACAAAAATACTCAAAAGAAAACATAAATAACTAAACTTCAAAATAAATCTAAAATCTCTATAATCGAATCTTGCTCTCGTCTCTACTCTCAACCCAGATCAGCTATCCCATAAGCTCACCTTGAATGCTTAAAATACTGCCGAGGAAAAGAAAATGCGGCTGAGCTTACAAAGCTCATGAAACAGATATAACGAAACAAAAGCTAAACAAAACAAAATATACAAATGACGAAATCAAAATAAAATGATAATGAGGAATCTTTTAGGATTCTGCGGAAGCACAAATATACAAAAATCCAAACAACCACGTAACAATTTAAAACATCTCATAGCACATTAATGACACAAACACAACACATCGGAACAACCAATCATTTAGCATATCAAAAATAAATATATTACATATAAACCAAACGAAAAGTCTAAGGCTAACAGAAAACACTTTCTAGAAAATAAACATGGCATTCAACAAATTAATTAACCTTCACTTAACACACTCAAACAATATCGCAGCAACGGAAACAGCATTCAAATCATGGCAGTCTCACAAGCAAATAGAAAACATATTAAGCAAACCATAATTAGATAGACCAGACAAAACATAGCATAACCATTAGCAATTATCAAAACAGATATCATAAGCTAAAACAGTTCTCAGATCAAATCCTAACATCAGCAGAGTTAAAACATGGCAAGTCACATAGGCAAATAAAACATTAACGTATAATCAAAGTTCACAAAATTAACTGAACAAATTATACATACTAAATTTATAGAATACTCACTTTCACATTAGCACATTCATCCCACAGATCAAAAATTCACATAACGATAAACCAACATGACATCGATAACAAAGATGCGAATCATATTAAAACATATTAATCATAACCTAGCATAGTAGACGGTAGTTACATAAACATACAAAAGCATACACATAGATAATAACATATAATAAACCCAGCACATAATTATTAACACTTGAACATACCGAATCATAATCAGAATACCTAACATAGAAATAACAAATAAAGATTTAGTTAACTACCACGAGCCCAAAACATATCATATCAAAAACATCATAACTATATAGAAACAATCTCAAAATAATTCGGAGTAGCTAGCTCCAAGAGTTTTATGAAGATTGCACACGACATCATTCACTTAAACAAATCATATCAGACAACAGATCAGATCTAGGATGCATCCATACGCTCCACAAACATATATTGATAATATAATATAACATAAATTGAGCTCATAACAAATAATAAATAAGGGACGTGGCGAACTTCACTCTATCGCCTAGAGTCATGTCAATGGTGCATCACTGACACGGACATGGAACCCCCATGACTAGTTAATAATTGGCTCGGGTGTCAAACTAACTTAGGTCAAACCAATTTCAATTATGACACAAGTCTTAATCAAACACAAGGTTCAACAAATACATATCAATAACTCATATCATAAGATTCATACTCAAATATACTAAGATTCAACAATTATGCATATCAAAGTCTTCCTATCATAAAGTTCAAATCAGGTATCGCATGATTCAATAAAACATAAGTTCAGATAAGCAACAGGTCACACAATCAGGAAAGGGTTCATAGCAATGGCATCGGAAATCCTAATACAAAATCTAACGAAAAGAAACCGTTATAAGAAACCTTTACTAAAAAGGTCAGAATATCTGTACCTTAAAGCAAATGAGAGGAAAACAAACGAATGTAGGAATACGAAGATGTAACGTCGCGTCTCCTTCAACGAATCTACACGGATTATGATTGATTTAATACTTATTAGCATCATTAATGTTATAACAGATTAATCTCATTAATATTCTTAGAGTTGTCAGTATATTCTCATTTTTAGTAATGACGGAATTCCAACATTTTAGAGTATTAATCATTAATTATCCAAACTTAGGATTTGAAAATGACAATTAATAAACTGAAGGACTTAATATAATAATTATCTTATTTGAGGACTTATATGATCAATTTTCATAGTATAGGGTTTACAAATGTCAAGAACGGATTTTAGGACTCTCTTTCAAAATAGTTTACACAAGCCTTGATAACTTACATGAAATAACGAATTTGCACATTTAGCTTTTAACCCTAATCAACTTCCTATTTAGGTTCTAAGGTTTCCCGTACTCTTTAATATTACTAAATACGCATTAATTTCACATGTTGCTTCTTTCAATGATTTCCACTTTGACCTAGAACGTATATGATAAACAAACCGAAGATATCTCAAAACTCATGCATGCCTCTACAAAATCAACTCACACTTGTCGAACCCATAATTACTCAGAATTACATATTACACCCTTAACATATTTAATTATACGATCTAACCTTATATTTTCAGATTTTACATTTTTAGCCCAAAGGTTTTAGAATTTACAAAACATACCCTTTTAAGTTAATAACAATTCGAATGGCCCTCTAAATATCAAAATTACACGTTTAACCCTCATACCTATTTTATACGTTTAGTACCTTTATTTTTCCGTTTACAAAAATAACCTTTAAGTTTCATAATTTACAAAACCAACCCAAAACTTTTATTTAAAACCGAATCATGCATAATTCAAGTACAAACCCTAAACCTAGGTTTAACCCATCATTAATTCATCATTATTACTGCACTAATTACTCTTAATTATAACAAGCAAGCCCTAATTTTATAAACCCTAATCGTCCTTCTTTATTTTCTTTCCTTTTTCATACGCTATTGAACAATAAAACCCAAGACAAATCACACAAGCTTTGAATTCATGAACATGTATTTTATTCAGGTCATATAACATATAAGAGCTTCCAGAAAAATCAGGTCATGGTCCTAAAAATTATTATACGCTCGTTCGTTATTTATACGTTTTTTAGGGTTTTTAATCCAAAACAATTCCATGCGACTTGTTAAAGTGTGACAGAAATTCCAACATTTTAGAGTATTAATCATTAATTATCCAAACTTAGGATTTGAAAATGACAATTAATAAACTGAAGGACTTAATATAATAATTATCTTATTTGAGGACTTATATGATCATTTTTCATAGTATAGGGTTTACAAATGTCAAGAACGGATTTTAGGACTCTCTTTCAAAATAGTTTACACAAGCCTTGATAACTTACATGAAATAACGAATTTGCACATTTAGCTTTTAACCCTAATCAACTTCCTATTTAGGTTCTAAGGTTTCCCGTACTCTTTAATATTACTAAATACGCATTAATTTCACATGTTGCTTCTTTCAATGATTTCCACTTTGACCTAGAACGTATATGATAAACAAACCGAAGATATCTCAAAACTCATGCATGCCTCTACAAAATCAACTCACACTTGTCGAACCCATAATTACTCAGAATTACATATTACACCCTTAACATATTTAATTATACGATCTAACCTTATATTTTCAGATTTTACATTTTTAGCCCAAAGGTTTTAGAATTTACAAAACATACCCTTTTAAGTTAATAACAATTCGAATGGCCCTCTAAATATCAAAAATTACACGTTTAACCCTCATACCTATTTTTATACGTTTAGTACCTTTATTTTTCCGTTTACAAAAATAACCTTTAAGTTTCATAATTTACAAAACCAACCCAAAACTTTTATTTAAAACCGAATCATGCATAATTCAAGTACAAACCCTAAACCTAGGTTTAACCCATCATTAATTCATCATTATTACTGCACTAATTACCCTTAATTATAACAAGCAAGCCCTAATTTTTATAAACCCTAATCGTCCTTCTTTATTTTCTTTCCTTTTTCATACGCTATTGAACAATAAAACCCAAGACAAATCACACAAGCTTCGAATTCATGAACATGTATTTTATTCAGGTCATATAACATATAAGAGCTTCCAGAAAAATCAGGTCATGGTCCTAAAAATTATTATACGCTCGTTCGTTATTTATACGTTTTTAGGGTTTTTAATCCAAAACAATTCCATGCGACTTGTTAAATATGCATGACTAATTTTTACAGGTTCTATATGACTTGTAGGACTGAAAATAATATTGGAAACATACCCTTGATGAGATTTGGACGTTAGAACAAAAGAACACAAAAACTTTATTCGGCGGCACCCTAATCGACCAAGAAACTAACCACGATCAAACCAGCACCTTAGGACCTCGAACCAGATTTTTAACACCTTCTTTACCTTCAAACTCGTCCAAGAAAAATAGATTTTAGCCTTGGAAAAACGAATGTCGAATTATTTAGGGTTTTAGAGTCGGTTTTAGTATAATCGGTTATTAGGGATTAGAATAAACCGTATAATGTGTATATATATGATTTACTAATTTTCTTGTGGGCTTAATATTATAATGGACTTAAAATAAATGGGATCTTAATTTTATAAACTTATATTGGGCTTTTATAAATTTTATTCTTTTATAAAACTTAATAATTACATATTCGGATATTTATAAAACACAAAATTGATTTTATAAATATTATAAACTATAAAAATAATCTTTACAAAGTCCTTAAAATTTATTTGGATCATATGTGATATTTCTTAATAATTTTCTGAATTTACATAGCTTATTTTAAATTAATTATTCATACTTTTTGATCATAGGGGTATTTTGGTCTTTTTTGTGAATTTTAAAATTCAGGTTTTCATCCCACTCAGCTTCTGTTGAATCTGGTTTGAAAAAACCAAGGCTTTGATGTGATCAGGACTTTCAGGCACAAAAGGTGATGCATATTGAACTTGAGCTGATTGTTGTGTTAATAAAGCTTTAAATTTATAGACTAGTTTAACCGATTATTTTGACTAACACACGAGTAAAGTATAACCCTCGATGTAATCTAGTAATTGGTAAGACCATGTCGTCCCAAGGGATTGGTGTGTTTCCAGTTAACAAATGTTTTCCAGAAAAGTATAAGGGTTATCATAGCAAAATACTTTGGTAGAAATGGTTATTCCAAACGGTTTCGTTTTGTAATAATATGATAAAAGCTATGTTTGTAAGGGCAGAGGAACATGAGGTTAGAAGTGATAGTTATGAAAGCATACATGCACAAAAAAATTCATACAAGCAAGATATGACGGGTAATCAAACAAGCAAGCACATCTATCCATGGTGCAAAGAACATCTTTCGACCTTTTATACTAAGCAAAGTTAGTGCATTAAGGATGGTTTGTGGCTGAAAATACAACAAGTGAACTTCCTTTGATCCATTCGTTAGATCCGATTATCATAGACAACAATCAAGAAACTTATCAAAGTAGTAAATCTTTCGACCAAATTTACTACAAAGACAAATCAAACCATAACCACTTCTCATATAATTATCAGAATCAAGAACACATGTTATATGGTCAGAAGCATATTTTCATAATACCAAATCATGTGATAATCCCATTTTAGCCCAAACAAACATCAGAGAACTACTCCATACTCACAATAATGAAACATAATACACTCAATAATCTCAGTAAACTTCATATTAAAAAGGATAATAAGAATTGTACCACAATTACAAGCGAATATATGAATCACACTAGTTTTCCCAATCGAAAACTATACTATAACCTAGACTATGATTCTTGTTCCACAATACCTTGTCTGCTTGTCACAGTGACTAACGAACCCAGAGAATAGCTTCCAAAGTCGTTCAAGTGGTTTACTTTGTGAAAATGATTCAAGTAGATGGAACTTGGTGTAAGTTCAATCCACTCATTTTTTATCTTGTTCTTTTGTTGTGTGTTCTTCCCCTGGACGAATGGTGAGTTTTTATAGGCTCTAGGGATGTAACTAATCGCCAGGAAAGTAATGGTGAAGCATATGATCGGTTTCCCGATGAATGTCAAGCTCATAAAGTTGCTAACTTGTACCTGATATAAAAGTGCGCCGCACAATATAGGAAGTGTGCAATACTTCTATTTGAATTAATTGCTATTTGCCTGCCAGCCAAGTACGCCGCATTTGGTTACTAAAACCGGCGCACTTGGATCTTTTTCTATATTTTGCAACTCTAGTCCTTGCTCTTGACGGCCGTTAAGAGTTTTAACGGATATTTGCAAGCTATCTCATCTTATTGCTTCCTGCAACTTATTAGTACCAAGTATATACAAAAAGGCACAATAATATATATAAAAAAATATATAGATAAATAGTATAATAGTGAGGGTATAATTATGTATATTTAGAGCGTTATCAAATCCTTTCATAATTAAACGTTGCTTGCCTTCAAGTAAATCTAAGAGAAAATATCTTATGAAATATTTTTATTTATTTATTTATTATTTATTTATTTAGTTTTAATGTTTGGATAGCTTATATTTTTGCTTGTTGACTGTTTGGCAGTATATACTGATGATACAGTATATACTGAGTTGGCACAATACTTGGATTGCTTGTTTGTAGTTGCACCATTAGAGCAAGGGGTATGGGTTCCGTTGATTCTCGCCGAATCAAACGTGGCAACTCGCCACTTTTTTTCCTTCCTCGCCACGACACCATTGTGGTTCGCCACTTTGGTTTTCGCCATTCCAACGACGAAGAAAACGACAATATGCAAATACTTACCGTTTGATTACAGCGGTTACTTTTCTTTTCAAAAACATTTACTTTTCAAATTCAAAAACATTTAAACAACTCTATAAATATAAACCACAATCTACACAAAAAAATTCACATTTCTCAAACACAATTCAACTTCAAAATTCACATTCTCTTTACGCAACATATGGCTTGTCGTCTCCCGCATTCCGCTACTGATATGCGAACGTATGTTCAAAATCAATGCAATAACGATGATGAGGCTAGAAAAGACGCTATTTATCTGGCCATCCAATTCTTTGAGGAGGGAGGAATGAAAAGGCTGCAGATGAGAGCGGCTACAAGACTTGCAACGACATCACCACTGAACGAAAAGGTGTTATCGAGAAATTTCGAAGGAGGAAGCGGAGAGATGACGAACTTATTGACAAGTTATGGAAGTGTGTTCAACGGATAACGAACAACATCAACACCAAAGTCAATTGGAGCTATCGGGTGAACAAAGATGATGATCCAGGAGTCTCCAGTGAGGAATCTCCGGTGAGCGAGGAAGCTTTGTCTCGCCTCGAGGATTATATACCTCCCGCGTATGATCCTGCGGACGAGGAGTTTTATGATCCTGCGGACGAGGAGTTTTCAGATTAGGATTTAGGATTTATGTATTTTTCGTAAGGTTTATTTTATTACCGTAAGTTTTTTTTTTTTTTTTTTAATTTTGCGTATTGTAGTTTTATTTTTATTTAAGAGAATGAAATGAATTTAATTGTGTTTGGAAAATATGGAAAAGAAATAAAATGAGGGTGGGTAGGGCTCAAATGAAGAGAAGTGAGTAAGTTGTGATTGGGGGGTATTTTTTAGTTAGTGTGTTGGAGTGATGTGGAGGTGAGGTGGCACACGTCGGGCCCAAATGAAGAGCTTTGGGCAAGTCATGACACCCCTTGCTAGTTGTTTAGGAAGCAGGAATTGCATGCGCTGGGTTAAAAAGGTTTATTTTATATAAATGGTAGATATAGAAATAATATCACATTTAATTACAGGTGAGACTAAAAAATGAGTTTAAAAAACATTAATATATGATAAATGACGTACACCTATTATTCAAAGAAACAATGCCATGCATCTGCTTTGGCGAAAATCCTTGTGTCTCTGCTCCATAATTAAAAAAGTGGTGCGTTTGCTGTATCTTCATCGATTTGATTATTGTTTTGGGCAGTTCTAATCACGTTCTAGTTTTTTTTTTTTTTTTATTTCCTATGTTCACTCAAGTTAAGTTTATGATTCAAGGAAAGGTAAAAAGAGGGAAAAAATTGAAGCTGGTGAGTATCATTTTAGAGTGCATGAACAACCAAGCAGCCTAACACGTCTGTGTAATTAAAGGGGAAAAAAGCCGTTTTTGTATATTAAGAAGAGATGATAAGGTAGATGTATTGCCGACTTTCTATTATTAAACATGGAGAACATTCGTAAGTTGTTTACTTGTAAACACTAGGACGACCTACTGAAAGGTTAATTAT
Organism: Chrysanthemum makinoi; assembly: GCA_910596185.1. Classification (NCBI taxonomy): domain Eukaryota; kingdom Viridiplantae; phylum Streptophyta; class Magnoliopsida; order Asterales; family Asteraceae; genus Chrysanthemum; species Chrysanthemum makinoi. The sequence continues at coordinate 927,057 of OU343216.1, read as the reverse complement.
GTAATTAACTCTTGTTTAGGATAAGAGAATCCACCAGAATATGCGGTCTAATTATGGCTATATTGGAGCTTACTTGAACCGACCAAATCTAGCACTTTCTAAAACAGTAATTGATTCAGTTAATTAAGACACGTGTACTTTCTTCCGGTTTCTTCGGTTAGAAAATTGTTTTTTTTTACAGTAGATACATTACTCATAATGATGAATCAACCCACCCCCATGACACAGAGGGGGCCAACTCAGAGCGGTGGTCGGTTGTCTGAACCGGGTCCCGCCACAGTCACTCTGAGCCAGCTGTCAGGAAAAAATCACGACTTACTGTCACCACAGGCACGCCATATCATCCCCTAAGGGATGGGGATTTTAAACCAAGCCTTACCCCATAACAAATGTGAGGCTCGAACTTGGGCCTGTGAGAAAAACTCCCTGGTGCCTCACCGGTAGAGTAGCAAGTCATTGGCGGTTAGAAAATTGTTAACCATTGATTTGGGCAAATGAGTCAATACTACTCCAACACTACTCCGATTCTTATATAAACCCCAACACACTACTCCAACTCCAACAACACCAACAAACTACTTATAAAAACACATACTTAAACATTCAAGCATTCGCTAAAAACTACAAACACAACCTCGATCACTTTCGCAAACATACACTCAACAATGGCTCCACCAGTTGCTAATAATGATTCCAACATGATCACTTCCGGTTTAGTCAAGGCGAAAACCTTGCCTAGACGTGCCTATGTCACGTTCTTGGCTGGAGACGGCGACTACTGGAAAGGTGTCGTCGCTCTAGCCAAGGGCTTACGTAAGGCCAAGTCGGTCTACCCTCTTGTGGTAGCAATACTTCCCGATGTTCCAATGGAACATCGTAAGAAGTTATTGTCACAAGGGTGCATCATTCGGGAGATCGAACCCTTGTATCCACCCGAAAACCAGACTCAGTTTGCTATGGCGTATTATGTCATCAATTACTCCAAGCTACGTATATGGCAGGTAACAAATTAATCCTTCATCGTTTATTGATCTAGCTAGTTGTTATCTTGAAAGATATTTAATTAGCTTGGGTTTTTTATATTTGTTATTTTAAAACACAAAGTAAATCAACTTTTTGTTTGGTTAATTTGGGTTTTTTAAGTTCATATATTATTTTAGCCCATTACAACTTGATCAAATATCATTATGAAACGTAACAACTTGATAAGGTGCATGAATATTTGGTCAATCTCATGAGATAGTATTATTTACGTGGCAATTATACTTCAAGTTAATTAACTTCAACAACTAATTAAAGTTCTTCTTTATTTGCAGTTTGTGGAGTATAGCAAGATGATATATTTAGACGGGGACATACAAGTATTCGACAATATCGACCATCTCTTCGACTTGCCAGATGGCTATTTCTATGCGGTCATGGACTGTTTCTGTGAGCCAAATTGGAGAAACAGTCCACAATACCAAATCGGGTACTGCCAACAGTCACCCGAAAAGGTCCAATGGCCAGAAGAGAAACTTGGCCCAAAACCTGCGCTCTACTTTAACGCAGGCATGTTTGTTTTCGAGCCAAGTCTCTCAACCTACCGCGATCTCCTCGAGTCAGTGAAGACAACTCCACCAACATTATTTGCGGAACAAGATTTCTTGAACATGTTCTTTAGGGACATTTACAAGCCCATCCCAACCGAATACAACTTGATCTTGGCGATGTTGTGGCGTCACCCTGAGAACTTTGACCTTGAAAAGGTCAAAATGAAGTTATGTATTGTGCTGATGGGTCAAAGCCGTGGCGATACACTGGAAAAGAAGTGAACATGGATAGGGAAGATATTAAGATGTTGGTGAAAAAGTGGTGGGACATTTATAACAACGAGTCTCTGGATTACTGGAGGATCCGTGGAGACTCGATGCCTTTGATGGTGTTGGATAAACCGACACCCGTGGTTTCAAGAGCGTGAATTAAGTCGCTACGTGACTGCTCCGTCAGCGGCTTAACCTATGGCTACATATGAATCAAATGCTAAGCTTTTTTTACTTCCTTTATAATGCCTCTCAAAATCGTAGGTTTTGAGTTTTGAGAGAACTAGCAACTAAAAGTAATGTATAGTCGGAATGGGATTTTTATTTATTTTTTTATGTTTATTTTTTTCCTTAAGTAATTTTCAGTTTCGGTGTGGGATTGTAACTATGAATATTTGGGTTTCCAACATAATACTACTAATGGAACATTACTATTTATGTAACATCTTGTTGAAAATTAAGAAAGGGACAAGCAAAAGATTACTATATGGAAGGCCCTTGGTATAAGCTTGTGTGGTATAGCAAAGTATTTCTAGGCATGCTTTTATAGTTTGGCTTGCCATCAACAGTAGCTCAGACTCAGGATAGAGTTGCTAGATGGCAAAATCTTCGTAATCTTTTGTGCCCCTTGTGTAAGTCTGTTCAGGATTCCCACAATCATCTTTTATTTGAATATGCTTTCTCCTCAAAGTGGCATTATTTAAAGACCTTGTTAGATTGGATAAAGCCCCTGATTCTCTTCATTTGATTGCTCTTTATTTGAATGGAAGGCCTGTTAATAAGTCTGTTTGGTAGGGGTGTTCACGGATTGGGTAATATCCACATAACAAAACGAAATCGACCTAAGCAAAATACTGAACCGAATTTGTGACCGAACCGAATTGGTCAAAACCGAACCGAACCGAACTAAATATTTGGTTATTGGGTTGGATATGGTTTTGGCAATGAAAACCGAAAACCGAATTCATATAAAATATATATTTTTTCTATGTATATATATGAAAAAAAATCACTAAAATTCTTTTTTAGTATAAATATAACATGATTTAAGCTTGAAAAAAATATTTTGTGCTAAAAATATATAATTAAATAAAAAAATAATTAAAATTATGTATTCAGGTTATTGGTTCGGTTTTTTAGGTTATAGGGTTCGGTTTTGATTGTCGATTCGGTTTCGGTTCGGTTGAATCAAATTTAATTTGGTAAAAAAATTAACCAAGTAACCGACCGAATACCCGCGATAACGGACCGATAAACACCCCTACTGTTTGGAGTGTGTTTATGTTTGGTTAGGAGTTTTGTCTAGTATATAAGGTGGATTGGGCTCAATATTTTATTATTGTTCTAATTATTATTGGGGCTGGGGCTGTTGTGAACAAAGAAGATCCATTTATGATGTTAAAGATGCTGTTTCGAAGGAAGATATGTCTAGATGTTGTAATTCGTTAAATCTCTATTGTCATAGTTATGTCCATATAAATTGATTGTTTATATTATTGTCATTAATAAATTTTGCCAGGGCTGTTGTTCCCACCCCCCAAATAAGAAAAGAAAAAAATGATTACTGTAGAGCAAATTTCATTTACTTACAAAATGGTTACTTAAAATTTGTAGTTCTGAATTGTAAATTGTTGTCATTAGATAACCAAGTAATAGATTATAAGTTGTAAAAATAATGTTATTTCGCCGATTCAATTCACTGAGTTAATCAAGAATGTTGACCAAATTACAGGTAACACTTTCACAAATGTGCAACGTAGCTATATTTGGCATTATAAAAATAAGATGGACTGATGGAGGGTTTATTAGCCGTATATTACATTCGGTCCATGACTCAATTCCGTTCTATATGTATACGGGCTTTTCCTCACCTTGCTTGCCTAGACATAGTATTTATACTTTGGCATTAATTATAATTAGATTTAACCTTCCTAAAGGCTAAACCCTAATCATCCGATCCATATTCGACTGCCATTTTTTCCCGTTTTCTTCTTTTTATTTTTCTTGCTTTGCTTTATGTAAACCGTCATAAGTCATAACATCATGACATTAAATACATCACCAAATCCGCCTAAACAATATTGATAAAGCTTATTCAATTGCTAGAATCAAAGCGTGTATCCCCACACCTCTTGATCTAGACAAGCTAAACTACAACTCTTGAAGTGCGTTATTTAAACATTTTGTGCAAAACATATGATGTGTATCATCAAATAGCCGCTCCATCAACCGCCACTAGCACCACTCTTATTGATCCACACCATAATTATAATGACTCGTTAGTAGTCATGTGGATGTATTCCACCATCTCTCCCAAACTCGTTGACATGGTCATCGATGATAGTGCAACCGCTAATGGTGTTTTGGAGCGTTTAAAGACATCTTTCATATAATAAAGATGCATGTGTGATTCAACTTGATAACAGATTGCAACATGAGGTAACATCTTCGTCAATGAATATTTCCAAGAGATCAAGTCTAAAGAATCCACCTTGCTAATCGGCTCCAAAGGTGAGTGACTCAAGTCATGTCACATATGCGATTAATGGTCTTCGTGCTAAATTTCCTGAGATAGCACAGATCATTTTGCCATAGGAAAAAACTCTCTACGTTTGATATTGTGTGTTCTATGATTATTCTTAAGGATAGTGACATGCTTCAATAATCCATTGGTGCTTCGTCTTTTCACAATACATCCTCATATCTAATGTGTAAGTTATCTAGCTTCAAATTTATAACCAATTGATAACGTATTAATATTAATTGCCCAAACCCATTAATTATACACCAAAGTCAAGCCCATTACAAATACTTAGCAAGGCCCATTATCAACATTTGATAGGCCAGGTCATGTTCTCAGGCTTCATACAACTTTGGGAAGACCTCTTGAGCCATGTAATGGACATGCTTGCGTAACTGTCTCTAACATCACTTCTTACGCCCAAGATGTACCTTGACATATATGACAATAGAGAACACCAACAAACGAGAGGGCATAGACGCCCGCACTTTGTACAGCCAAGAAACCACACGTATTCTTGTACGCACTTTTGGATGATCAATGCGTGTCATGTCTTACAGTCTTGATCATCCTCATGAGGTTATCGCTAAACTAAGCCGATATTCTATATAGAAGGAATTCCTTCACCTTTGAGGGATCCTCGAATCTCAGGATTCTATCTACTGCTACTCATACTCTTACTATTTCACAGGTAAAACACACCTACGGTTTTGTTGTGGCGTTACCCAGCTCGCTCGTGATTTAAAATCATACCTTTAGGTCCTTGCCGTTCAATCGAAGCGAACAAACAACCATCCCCAAAGCATCCTAATCTCGTTTTACATACCATACGTAAACATGAGCAATCCGTGGGGACATGATACAAAATAATATAAACTCTCGTTGATAAGGATTTAAAACATACATTTTAGGGGTCATTTAAGCCTAAATCGTTACATTTATATCCATTCTGCTTAAATCGTTCATTTCACATTTAGGTCTTTTGGAAACAAATTCACGAAATCAAGCATATTTGGACGAAAATGAGTGAAAACATGAAGAAAATGAAAAAGTCAAGAAAACAAGGCTATTCACGTGGCGGGTCCAACTCAAAGGGCGTGGCGGCCAGCCTCCATGAGGGTGTTCAAAACACTCAGCCAAGCGGTGCTCTGAACTTATTTTGGTCTTAACTTTTGTGGCGTACGCAATTTTTCAAGAAGGCCGTCACCTTTCCTTTCACACTGACGACCAGATTCTACCTAGGCACGTCCATAAGCAAGCCAGTTGCGTCATGACTTCCTACGGCGTGTCAGCCCCGATGGCTGGTCAAAAGCGTAACTATTGTGTGAGTTGTAGCAAGGATAATAGGATATTCGGGAGAAAATTGGTACTTGCCAGCGTCGGATGTTCTAGAGGAAAGTTACGATTCCGCAGTTGGGAATTATGCACCACCTTATGATAACACGGTCATCCCAATTAGAATGGGGATGTGACAATTCAACCAACCAATAAAGATAACTTGCGGAGTAAGAAAATCTAAGTGAACCGTTTTAATTATCATAAGAAACACACTCACTCGATCATAGCTTTTACTTTTATTTAGTTTAATAGTTTTTAATTTAAATTGTTAGTAGTTTAATTAGTAGAAATTATAACCCCATTCTTCAAACCAAGTTTTACTTGCTTTCATTAAAAATATAAAGACTAAAAGAATCACCTCCTTGCCCCGTCATACATCTCTACTAGCATCTCTATTCCCCAGAAGCAGATCAACCCCCTGGGTTTGCCCATACTACACTGCGATGATTAGGTACACTTCCTAGTAGGTTGTAAAGCTTGCTAAAGCGAAAAAGTCTTGACATTAACCGAACCAGCAATGTATCACTCATCTATTTCATTCATTTTCTCATTGAAAAAATCATTTTTTTTTCTTTCAAGTAAGTTTCAAACCATCATGTCTCATGAACAAACCTTGCAACCCCTGGCTTTCAAATCAAACATATTGCCTTTGGATCACCGAAATGAAAGATTTCAATCACCCTGAAGGTCGGCAAAAGCTAGAAGAGCATTCATCATCCAACAAGCAACTTAACAAAAGTATCACGGAGAGATGAGTACAAAAAACAACGGCGTCGACCTACGCTGAAGTACCTCTCGGTAAAAGCTTCGTGCGGTTTAAGGAGAAACTTACAAGTTTATGGGTTAGCTCAGTCGGATGGTAAAATGTAACACCCTCAAATCTCATTTAGCGGAAGACTTAAACAAGTTTTGAGCGTTACTAGATAGACACATCACACAAGTATAGCAAACAAGATAGTCATATTATAATTCAAAAACCAATCACATAATTAATTATTCAAAATACAAATCATCCCGTGTTAGGTGCCAAGGTTTACAGCGAGCTTATAAAGAGAAAGATAAGAAGCGATTGAACAAGTTATACACACACACACCGTGAGGTAAGGACGGTTTAGGAGTA
>OU343216.1:801007-920176 GCA_910596185.1 Chrysanthemum makinoi | reverse complement strand
GATCAATGGGTGATAAGGTTCTTTAGGTTTTGTGATCTAAAGAAGCCACATGGAAAGTTCTTAAAGAAGGTTATCTTGGAAGTTCCATTTGAGATGCCTCTTTGTTATGTACCGCCGATCCAAATGCTAATCCACCAAGAGATGAACAATCCAACATTTACTCTTTATTTGGGCACGAATGTAAGAACTTCTACACTATGAAGCCGATGAACTTGCAATGCAATATATCCTCTTAGGATTACCTAACCCAATTCTTCTAAGTGTTGATGCTCAAAAGACTGCAAAGGAAATGTGGGATCATATTCATCTTCTTATGGAAGGATGCGTACTCAATCGGGAGGAGATGATTTGGAATCCAAAATTTACTTGGCTTATAGACACTTCATGATTGAACACGGAGAGACACTAGAGTCTTATCATCATCATTTTTAGGACATCATCAATGATTTGGATAAACACAACATCATCATGCCAAGAATCGCAGTGAATACTAAGTTCTGAGTAGTCTTGGTCCTGAATGGGAGAAGTATGTCATTTTTCTCCGTCAAGAAGAATGCATCATTCTACATATGGATTGTTGTACGATTACTTGAAGCCTCATGAAAAGGAAGTTGATAGGGAAAGGATTCTCCGTGCTCAAATTGCTCCACCACATCCGGAAAATCAACAACTTGCCTTATATGCCAAAGCGGTTATTCTCCTCAACCACAACTCAACCAAGCACTACAATCACACCATATGATCCTTCACATCCTCAATCTCAACAAACTCAATTGGTTCCATACAGCAACAACAATGCTCAAGCTTGTGGATTGAAGCTAATGAGGAATCGATCCGTTCGAAGCATTTGCAACAAGGATTTGCTATGATTGCTAATGCCTTTAGCCGTTATACCAACAAATCCAACAACCGTATTAGTTCCTCATCTAATACAAGGAATCAAGCATTGTGAACAATGGGCGAGTTGAAGTTGAGTCGTGGTTATGGTGCGTCGGATGGGCGGTCAAGGGTTTAATCTTTGTGGGTAGGAATAACAATCGAGCTCCAGTGGTGGAACAGGGTAATGCTCAGAATGGGTTGAATGGTCTTCGATGCTACAACTGCAATGAGAGGGACACTGGCTAATGCATGCCCAAAGCCTAGGACTAGAGGGGTTGCTTATCACAAAGAGCTCTTCTTTTGGCTCTTAAGGATGAAGGCGGTGGAACTCTCACGGACAAAGACGAGCTTTATGGCAAATCAAACTTCGGATGATGATATGGAGGACTTGCGGGCCAATCGGTTGTTATGTTGATGGCTAATATGCATGAGTTACACATAGTGACCGCAGGCCCGATGTATGACACCAATGGCTTGTCTCAGTGTACGAACAAACCATATTTATCTCCGATCTCATATCTCCGCCAACATCTGAATCCGGCAAGGCTCGGAATGTTCAAAATGAGTCGTCCACATCTCATTCCGACGATTTTCAACTAGACCCGTAGTTATATTTGACGATCAAGATGACCAAATGGTTTCCCTTGATAATCAAATTGACTCTGTGGTTATACTTGAGGATCTCAGTAATTATCATGTTGTGACTCACGCGTTGAACCACGAACTTTTGCCTCATCCCGATTTTGCTCGTTTAATACAAGACCAACAAACCATAGTGGAAAAATGTCATGCCATTAATCAGGACTTGAAAAGCAAAATGCCTTGTTAACCAAGGATTTTGAATGTTTACAAAAGCAACTCAACTTGTTCAAAACTCAAGAAAAATGTGAAAGCGGTTTTGAAGCGACCTTTGCCAAATCTCATCAAAGCGAAAAATATTTAGAGAACGGATCGTGATCTAGCCGCGAAGAATGCTTTGTTGTGCGAAATAGAACAAGCTGAAACATGAACATAAAAAGCAAATTAGCTCTCACCTTGGAAAATCAAAAGCTAAGTTGAGTTGTTAACTTGTCAAAAACAGTTCTCTGCATACAAAAAGCATTCAACGAAGCGAATAGATGATCATCTTGAAGAAATCATCGGCTTGCAAAACAAACTTAAAGAGTTTAAAACTTTTGTTTACATACATGGCGAGTCGGTCATACTATTGAAAAGTTTACTTTAAAACCCAATCCAAATGGATATGGACCGAATCTTGCTTATTACAAACCTAAGCTTTCAACCAAAGCATTCAAACCAAATCACGAAGTTTCGGTCACGAAATAAAATTGATAATTACATTATGAGTGTTGTTGAATATCATCGTCAAGAGGAATTAGATCAGAGAGTCGATCAAAATTAGAAAAAGTTGTTTACAACAAACCTTTTAACTATTCAAAAGCGGTCACTTTAGTCACACCAACGGATTCTTCTAACAAACCAAGGATTATCATAAAACACACGAGTCTTCTAATGTTAATCCCAAACAGTTATGCACAAACTTATGGTCCTTTAGCTTCCATCAGTGACGTAAACTCAAAACCTGAAAATCGCAAAAATTTTGACCTTTTCATGGCTGACCTCAAAACTTTACAACATGAGATAGAATATCATTCGAAAATCAAAGTTCAACATTTTCAATGCGCCTCTGGCGAGAACAAAGAGACATTTTTGAGAAAAATCTTTTACCAAATGTTAAAAATTTGAAAAGTTGTGCATTGTCTTGGGAAAAGGACTTTCATAAGGATCTTGGATTGATGAAGGTTAGATTTCAGCGAAACATCTATTTCTAACACTAAACGTAAAAGAAATTGTTGAGAAAAGATGTTGATCGACTCTTGGAAGATGTCATCTATGCTGATGTCCATAATGTTGTGCTATTGAATTCTTTGTCATATGAATTTGATTATATCTCTGTGATCTTGTTGATTACGTGGTAAATGTTGAGAACAACGATAATGTGCTTGGTCGAGTCCTTAAGCGTTGAAAATGCTTGTTGTCAAAAGATATTCACGATCAAAACTTTCTTTTTCAACACAAAATAGCCCGATTCGTGACAAATCTTACGATCCAAAATTGAGCAAGCTGGATGATCAAAGCGTGTCTTTTAAGTGTCAAATCTCAAAATATGAACAAGAACTTGTAAAAGTTAAAAGGAATATGGTGTCATATTTGATTTACTCAAAAGACTCGTGATGAAGCATCAAATGAACTTGATCATTATCTTGCACACATTAAAGAAGTTATGCATTTTCTTTGAAATATTCGATTACGAAAATCAAGATCGATTCACACTATCTTCAAGTTAAGAGAAATGTTAGGAAAGTATGAACAACTTCCGCCTACCGTGATTAAGAGAATAGCCCAGTAACACTTAGTAATCATGAACCTAGAATCCTCTTGCCAAATCACAAGTTGCTAACGTGCTTCCTTAAAGCGAGGAATAGTTGATCTTTTCCAAGCGTCCGCACTTCACGGCCTAAGAGCACTACATCAAGAATAGGAAGTTGCGACCTAAGAAAGATCAATAAAGAATGCTAAAGTAGAAGAACACCCTAGGACTATGAATAAGACTCACGTTGCTTCCACTATAGATATTGCGTCTGGCAAATGTAATAGAAATAGTGATGTAACGAATGCTAAACCTTAAGTACTTTTGATATTGTCGATGCACCTTGTGTTATTTGTCGTAAAAGTATGAATATTGATTGTCATGATAAATGTGTTGCTAAAGCTATCATCTCTCGTTTAAGGAATCCTAAGAACGAGAATACCTCTAGGCCCACTAATCTTTCTAAGTGCATTGCTTGGTAGGCCGCCCTCTTTAGATTCTAAGGCTTTCTTTGTCCCTGTAGCTCCATTTCACCTCCTAGGAATGTAGTACCACCTAGTGCATTCACTAAGACTAAAGCAAATACTAGTTGGAGATGGCAGAAATGGATATATAACACACTAGGATTTAAATGGATACCTAAAGCTATTGATGTTTGTATATCTACTATAAGCGCTCGGAACCCTCTAACATTTGGGTTCCACATCTACTTCTATTCCATCTATGTCATCATTGTGTATGCGGGTGATCTGAGATCATTCTCTGGATTGTTGATAGCGGATGTTCCCGACACATGACAGGCAACCTTAAGCTGTTATCAAACTTTATTGCAAAGTTCATTGGCCTGTCGAGTTGGGGAATGATCACTTAGCTATCATGGGCTCGGAGACTATATCAATGGGAACATCGAAATTAGCGGGGTTTATTATGTGGAAGGCCTCGGTCACAATCTGTTTTGATGGAGTCAAGTTTGTGATGGAGATTTGGAGGTTGCTTCGGGGAAAACTTGTTTCATTAAGTGATCTACAAAGGAAATGACCTTATATGCGGCTCGTAATTCCAGTCTTTACACTATCTCTATGCAAGACATGGTTGCTTCATCTCCCATTTGCTTACTTTCAAAGGCAACATCAACAAAATCTGGCTATGGCACCGTCGTCTCTCACATCTAAACTTTCAAACCATCACCAACCTTGCTCGACACAAACTAGTTGAAGGACTCCTATGATTTTGGTATTCTAAAGATCACCTTTGCTCAACTTGTGAACAAGGCAAAAGCACTCGTGCTCATTTTCCTTCAAAGGTGGAACACGACTCTCAGCATGTGCTTCATCTTCTTCACATGGATTTGTGTGGCCCGATCTTGGCGTGCAAGCGATCAATGGCAAACGCTACATCTTAGTAATTGTTGATGACTATTACGCATGGACTTGGGTCTACTTTCTTTGAAGCAAAGATCAAGCTCCACGGATGATCATCACCTTTCTCACGAAAATACAAGTTACTCTGAAAACAGTTTGACAAATCGAGAACAGATGAGAGCTGAATTTGTTAACCAAACTCTTCGTGAATTTTGAGAAAGTGGGAATTGACATCGACATCTATTGCGCATACACGAACAAAAGCGGGTTGTTGAAGAGAAGCGAGAGCGTTAGTGGAAGGCTGCAAGAACAATGTTAATCAATGCTAAACTTCGGATTACTTATGGGCGTATCTCTTGCATGCTATACTCAAAACCGTTCTATGATTACAAAGCATACAACAAAACACCTTTTGAGCTTGTCCACAACTGGAAAAACCGAATCTCAAACACTTTCATGTATTTGGATCTCTTTGCTATCCAAATAATGATCGTGATGACTTTGGAAAGCTCAAAGCATTGGAGTCTTTATAGGATATTGTGATAATTCTAAGGTTTCGAATCGGAATGTCGAACAAAGGAGGTTATGGAAGCGATTCATGCTCATTTTGATGAACTTACGGAAATGGCTACGAGTATACTGACTTAGAACCGGTCACAAGCTTAAACTTCCCCGAACCCCATCATCAGTGAACAAGCCCTCGACTTTCTCGTCAACAAATGGAAAGGTTATTTGCTCCATTTGTTCGGTGGCGATATTGATGAGCGTGCTCGGGTGTATCCTGTTCCATTTGCTCGACATAATCCTCTTATACGATACACCTACAACAACTCACGGTTGAAGAAGCACCACCCGATTGACTCCAACACAGAGTTGAACAAACCGCTTCCAACAATGATGAACCGGTGATGATACGAATGAAGTACCCCCACGCGATTTTGATCCAAATCGTTCTTTAACCCGTTTGCTAATGACAACTGCTTGCACCGATGTCGCGGAATCTTCAACAAACCATTTGAATCCTCAGAATCGCACAATGTATACCAACATCAACCCTCCACACATAGATGGACAAAAGACCATCCTCTCGGAAAATATTATTGCTAACCCGAAATCCAGCGTTACGTTCACGAGACCTTCACTCGGATGGTGAACATTGCATTTATGCACTCCATTTGCCAATCGAGCCTAAAAACATAAAGATGCAATGACAAAGTGATTCGCTAAAATCAATAATGAGAAGTTGAGTGTAGTATGCGAGGTAACTCAGCGTGTTAGGTTTAGAGCAAGATCGTTCCGAACGAGGGTTGAATGGAATTTTCAACTCACGTCGCGATTATCGGGATTTGAATGGGAAAAGGGGATAATTTGATGTTATCTAAACTACGGGGCAAGGGAAGCATAAAAGGGAAATAAATCTATGGAAACCTAAAAATTATTGCAAACTACGCAAATCTACGCTAAAATGCAAATACGGGATTAAGCGAGCGAAGAATTAAAATGCAACTACGTCTATTCTAAGTCCTAAAAATAATCTAAAATTACTTAAACTCTAAAAATGCAATTTGAAAACTATTTATGAATTAAAACTATTTTTAGGATTTTTCTGGATTTTATTAGAATTAAAAACTAAATTTTAACTATTAAAACTAATTTAAAATACTAGAAATTATGAAAATTAGGGGGAAAAATATGAAATTACTTTTCAAAAATCTAAAATAACACAAAAGACTTTTCAAAACTATTTTTGTATTTTTCTGATTATTATTTCTATTTTCTATGAATTTATAACTATATAAATCTAATTAAATGGCTAAAAATTACAAAATAAGCTAGGAAAATTCTAGAAAAGTTATTTTTTTGCTTTTTGTATTTATCTCAATCTAAGAAAATTGAAAACTTATTTTTTTGAACTTTTTCTGAATTAATTGCAATTAAAGCTATTTAAAAATGACTAAAAATTGTTTTAAATTGAGAAAAATAGGAAACAGTAGCTAAAAATTGTGAAAAACTCAGGAAAATTCTAAAATATTAATCTAAATCTATGAAAAATATAAAAACATGGGCTTATGTGAGAGAAAAGAGAGGCGTAGTGTAGCGATATGGAAATAAGCACTTTAAAATAAGCAAATAAGCACTATAATGCACCAATCCAATACAGAAGCTAGATAATACTAAAAGTACTCTAAATCAACTAATTACAGCTAATCCTAACACCTAGTAAGCAATCTACCTAGATAACAAGCTAACTGCTACTTAAGCAAAACTTCTACTGACCCCGGCTGTTTAAGCATTTGCAAGCTGCTTATTCAATAAGCCAAACTGAGAACCAAGGATGGAAATCTCTAGTCTACCAACCAGAGATACTATATCTAAAATAACAGCTTATGAGGACTTATAATGAAGAGATTAAAGGTCAAAAACTAAGCGGCTATATGGGCATAGGACCTCATGCCAAAGCAGATATGGCAAATAGAGCAGTAGCAGACTACAATTTCCCAGACTAAAAGCTTCCTAAGGTGCAAAGAAAGTGATCTAAGGGTTCTAGACTACAAGTATAAACAGAGATTTAATCAAAACATCAACCAATTAAGCTAAGAAGCGGTCGATTTCACCTGTAGGGACGAGAAGCGAGAATCAAGTGGAAGAACAGTGACCAATCTAGGAACCTCAGAACTTCTTTGCAATACTGAAAATGATGATCACTAAAGCTGACTTATCAAATGCTAGAACTACTTACCTTAGTTTTATCATGAAAACTTAACTAACTTTCCAAGAATAAGCATGATCCAAACACTACTTTATATTATGAAAATGCAATCAACTTTGAAGAACTTAATGAGATTTGATTTAGACTGACTTAAATAGCTTAAACACACATAAAACTAAACATTTTAACAACTTTAAATCAGAAAACAAGCTAAATACGTTTTGAATTTTGAATTTTTACAACCGTTGACTAATGTTGACTTTTTGAAAATAAATGGAAATAAGGTGAGCTTAAGCAGTAATAAGCTAACAGAAGCTTATAAAGGCTTCTGAGAGCTTAATTAAACAGTCACAATGAACTTTTGAGACAAAGATTGCTAAAAATTGTAAATTGCCAAAGATTAAAGTAAACTCAAATTTGCATTAATAAGTGGTAATTACAAAATGAAATCAAAAACTACAATGAATCTAGAGTAACTACACTATGAAAGCTTTTAAAATTGACAAGTAATAAAAAGTCAAAACTTCTCTAATGCGTGAGAAATTGGACGACTTGATCATTGTGAAGAAATGGGTATATATAGCTGAGCTGAGGCCTTTGGGATGCTCTGAGGAAGCTCCTAGATGCTCTAATCTGAGCCTTTGATTCCCCATCTTGTCACTCAAATAAATCACAGCCTTAGGATCATGTAGGTGATGTGGCTTGGCCAATGAGAAAGCTCCTTTTGTCCAGCCAGGCAATCACTGCGACACACCCGTGTCGCAGGCGTGGCGAGGCTTCTAGATGCTCATTAAGTCTGGGTAAAAGATGTGGCGTTCAGTAAATGGGGGAGAAGGGATGGTATGATAAAAGGTTTTCCAGCTTTTGGGCGCGCTTGGGGTGTGGGTTGGGATTATTATAGGTTTGTTTGACTGGTTTATGGTTTGGTTTGACCGGGGTTCATGGGTAGCGGGTTTAATATTACAACCGGGTTGGATATATTGGGTTGGTTGGGTTTGGTTTAGGAGACCGGGTAAGGGTTGGGATATATTGGGCCGTGGATTGTGATATTGGGTTTAAGGATTATTAATGGACTAAAGGTGTATTAATTTAAGCTTATAAGGACTAGATGTGTATAAGTTGAACTTCAGGGACCAAAACTGTACTTCTGAAAATATCTTCCAAGGATTGTTTTTTGACAATCTTCAAATAAACCAAGGCTGAATTTGCACTTTTTGAATCTTCAAAGGTCATTTCTGCCAAAAACTCAAAGTTGAGGGGCCATTTTTGCCAATTGCTTCAAACTTGATTATATCTTCCAAAAATCATCCTCGGAGAATAAAATCTTCCAAAATGCACAATCCGACCTTCGGCTCAAACTCTCTTAATCTCTCTGGCTCGGTTTACGTCTGATTTGGCTCCTTTTTGTGTTTTTATATCCGGTACCTACACAAGCAAAAACTCAAGAAACATGCAAATGTTAGCAATAATGGCTCTTTCTTGGTTATTTTGGGTCAGTTTGATAATGAAAAGGTATGTGTTTTAGCACATACCAAAATACCCCAGACGACACCATTCTGCAGTGTCCCAGCACGATGCAATCAACTCAGCTTACAAAACCAAGGATTTCAATCTCTTTCTACTAAACCTATGAAAAGTAGCAAAGATTCCTCAAAAGAGATTAAGAAAGCCTTAATTCTAAAGCCGTTTACCTTTTAATTCACATATAGATATTATGATTAAGCACATTCTGGTTATGAGTGACGGTTTCTTTGAACTTTCATGTCGATCAATAACTTCAACATTTTCAATCAACACGTTAGGATCACGGGTAGAAAAACACAACACAGCGTGAAGTGACCATGCGGATAGAATACATCGTCCCTGATTTTTCACAAGTCCCCAAACTAAGCGTAAAATCGAAATCATTGTCAAATATGATTCTAGATGCTAACACTACCCATGGAAGTTACTTGTGTAATTACCTTTTGCTCCCATTTTCCTATTTTCCTCTAGATTTTTTTATTTTTGTGAGACATGAATTTCTTCATAATTCTCGTTTCGATAACTTTTATTCTGATAAAGATATAAAGCTAAGTCGATAATTAGTTATCCGCCTTCTCTCAAGAACCATTGTCCCAAAAATGAGGTCCACATCAAGGAATTTTTTATTCACTTATACTTTTGACTTTTTTCAACATTTTTCAATATCATTTTTTTTTTTTTTTTTTTTTTTTGCACTTATACTTTTTATTTATATGAGCTATGAACTACGGAGCTTCACGGGGTAATTCCAAGACTATAGGCTTCATGAAATGAGGATCCCGGGTGGCTAGGCTAAGACCTCACTCAATCCCGGCTAAAGATCCAAGGGTCCGATCTCGAACCGGACTCATAACTTTACTTATTACTATATCACTTATTACTTATTGCTCATTCATTACGGATCCTTGATGTGTACCCAATTTTTAAAACAAAGATTCTTTTAAGAAGATAAAGAACTAACTATCGCCAAAAACTCAACATCTCTAATTATTGTTTAACAGATATGGGGTGAAACAATTTTGTGGGAACAAAAAGCCATAAGTACCTTCGATGGGCTCTAAAGAGAACCAACTACTCCACGTATAGCATCTAAACTCATAAGTAACTCTATCATTTCGATATCCATAAAATTTAAAATCCTAAATAATGAGATTCGCGGATGCTTAGCCGATAATTTTTAGATTATCTATGGTTAAGGGAACAAGCTAGGGCTCAACACACCTGGTCAAGTCAGAATTCTATTCCTACTCACCGTGGGGAAAGTCAACAAGGTGTCAAAACATATATAAACTTAGCAAATGCTTCGTCTAATGAAATCAAGTTATGCATATTTAAGTCCTCAGGAAACTTGCAAATTCTTGGCCTTGTGAGCTAGAAATCGCTTTTTATAGCTTCTTATCTAAGAGACTAGCAAACTTTTCAATCAAAAAGACTTAACAAAAGCTTCAAAAATTTTAAAATTTTTCACATTTTTACACAATTTTTTATTTTCTAAGGAAAAACGGGGTTCGAGAGTACACGACAAAAAGTAAGCAAGTCGGTCAAATCAAATCGAAGATTACCCTACCCCAGACTAGAACGAAACATTGTCCTCAATGTTTATAAACAAGTGTATCAACGAAAATCTAAAAGCCGTTTATTAAGTATGCTAGAAGATAAGCGTTAGTCGATAAGATTTGGATATTGGATTTCCATCAGCATCGATCATGAAACTTCGAGTAGAAAATGACAAACTTGAGAGCGAGAGTCTTCATATCGGGGAAAATCCTACAACATCACAAATAACCAAACACGAGAAATCGAAGAGCTAACCCCTTCGTCACTTATTAGAAAATAGAAAGAAGATAGAGATAAGCATGGGGTGCCTCGGCCTACTTGTTTTTCTTAAACGAGTCGCTAGCCTGACTCGTCCCCGAATTCATTTGTCCTTAGGGAAAGAAAATGGTAGAGATACCAGGGTCAAAACGGTGTCCTCATTCCCGAAAGAATGAGACTGGGTGGGTTGGGTGGAGAAGAAAATGGGTTGATAAGGCATATGATGTAAGAAGGATCCATCATCCGGGTGGTTTCTTGGGTAGACGAAAGGATGTGGATAGAAATGAGGGTACTCCAAAGAAGTCGGGAGCTCATGGTAAAGGATAAGAAGTTTAGGCTCACAAATGAAGGCATCCATCAGGATCCTTATCTCCAGAAATGATTTTAACAAAAGGCTCATCAATGCATATCCCTGGTTTAAAGATTTTGTCTTCACATGTTAGCTCAACGGGATAAAGGATGGTGGACTCATCGGAGAAGGGGAATCATCATTAAGCAAGCTTTCAAGAAAAAGGACATCTTGATCAGAGTGCGCCCCGTCACTCTCAATACCCGGTGGTATTGGGTCATCAAGAAATAAGTCGATTTCTTCCATATCAGAATCATAAGGCGGATTATCAAGAATATCGTCTTCAACAACTTTAGTCAATTCATCAATCTCCATAATATCTTCGATTGTGATTCATCACTTTCTTCATCTTGCATAACATCATATGTGGGAGAAAGGTCGGAACACAGAGATGGGACAAGTGGTGTGCTCACGAGCTAGCAATATCCACCACTTCCGTTGTGGACTCTGAATCGAACTCAAAATCTTTATCAAAAAGAGGATTAACTTCGCAAAAGGTGTAGTCGTCTTTGAGTTCAAAAAGTGGATTTGAGAAAATCCCGGAAGTAACCTCGGAAATGTCAAGAGAATCACATAAAAACGAATCACAATCACTATCAGATACATCCTCGGACTCACTTGGGATTGGGTCAAGGCTCAACACAAGCGATTCCGTTTCGGAATAGTGCTAAGAGGCTCGTTCCCCATTATGAGAGAGTCAACGGAATCAACAATGTTTGAAGAAATAGAATCATCGACCTCTTCCAAAAAGTCACTTCTCTCAACTGACGTGAGTGAAGGGTAGGAAATGAAAGGTCGAAACGGGGTGGGATTGCCACTCGGAGGAGTATAATCGTCATCGAGTCGAGTCGTAATAATAAGAAGTTGGGCGATATTGGATCACTTTCGCTTGCCTCTTCACCAATAATTCACGATAGGTCTTTTGGTTAGGATCTTTTCTTGAGCGGTTTATTAAGCAATTCTTTTAATTCCTTTAACTCTTGTACTATATTGAAACAACCTTGGTGAAATTCTTGATCATCGGCCGAATTTGCGGTTGAATTTCTTGGTATTGTGGAGGTGGGTTATAAGCATAGTCGTAAGTATCACAAGGAACTTGTTAAGTAAACAATGGGTTACGCATCTGAAAATCGGAATTAACGTGCGGACCTCCACAATACTCACAACAGTATGATTGTGGTGACGAATAAGGGTAAGGTTCATAACCAAAGGTTGAGTTGTTAATTTGAGCTTGACATTGAAAACCTTGGTGAAGACCCCCACAGTACTCACAAGAGTATGATTCCGGCTCATGGTACAGAGGTTGGTTAGGAAAATCGGTTGTCTCATAATTAGGATTGTGGTGAAACTTCGGTTCCGTTTTCCATTGCTACAACCGGGACAATTCCCACCATATTCGGGTCCTCTGCACCATATGCACAAAAGTTGATAAATCGAAGAATTATCTGGATAAGAGTTAGCTATTTCCATCATTTCCGTGATAGGCTCACGGTTCTTGAACGGGAGTCTCGAGACTCGAAACATATTCCATTTCCCTCACGGGATAGGGGTAGGAATCGAGGTTCTTCAATTAGAGCACTCTTTTGTTCTAGCCGTGCATAAAGACGAGCGAGATCACGGATTTGGATTAATAAAATTACGGCATACATTACAAAATCCATCTCGACAATTATTTTCGCACCAATCACATATACATTTCAAACATCGATATTGATTTTCTTCCATACGGCTTTGGCAATGAAGGCAACGACGATAAGAACATATCTCGGGTTGTGGCGGATGGTCAGAAACATTTTTAGAGTCATCTCGAGATTGTTTGTCGGCTAAGTCGCACCAATAGCAAAATTTTTTAGAACCGGGGTATCCACATTGCTCACATACACATTCGGATTCAAACAACAATCTGAGTTTCGTCCATACGGCCTTTGCAATGAAACAATGGCGATAATTGATTGTTTCCATGAGAATTGAACATATAGAGGGTTAAGGAGAAAGAATTATCGGGTTGAGGATAAAGAAAGAATATTTTGGGTTTTAGAACAAATTTTGAAAAGGAAAATCTTTTTGGGTTTTTATATTTGAAAACACAATCTTTTTGTAACCTTCCGCGTCAATGATGCTCGGTAGCTTTCAAAAGTAATGCAGCCTGTGGCGGGAACGAAGAGTGGATCGTTCTTCAGTCTGCAATTTAATGTCAAGACTTTCCTTATACCCCGTGTATAGGTTATACCTTCAAGGTGAGCCGACGTAACAATTAACGTTCGGTTTGTTTTGTTGGTTTTTTACATTTTATGGTTTTGTAAACACTCTAGGAAGAATGTTTTGGTTTTTTAGATGTTTTTGGATTTTTGAAAAAATATATATACAAAAACAACGGTAACTTCACTCGGGAAGGATCTTCAAATGCGATTGAGGCGGAATATGAAAATTAAGCTACAAGCCCTCGGCGCCAAAAATTGATTCGCTAAAATCAATAATGAGAAGTTGAGTGTAGTATGCGGGTAACTCAAGCGTGTTAGGTTTGAGCACGAGATCGTTCGACGAGGGTTGAATGGAATTTCAACTCACGTCAGCGATTATCGAGTTTGAATAGGAAAAGGGGATAATTTGATGTTATCTAAACTACGGGAAAGGGAAGCATAAAAGGAAATAAATCTATGGGGAAACCTAAAAATTATTGCAAACTACATCACGCTAAAATGCAAATACGAGATTAAACGCTTAGCAATTAAAATGCAACTACGTCTATTCTAAGTCCTAAAAATAATCTAAAATTACTTAAACTCTAAAAATGCAATTTGAAAACTATTTATGAATTAAAATTATTTTTTAGGATTTTTTCGGATTTTATTAGAATTAAAAACTAAATTTTAACTATTAAAACTAATTTAAAATACTAAAAATTATGAAAGTCAAAGGGAAAAATATGAATTACTTTTCAAAAATCTAAAATAACACAAAAGACTTTTCAAAACTATTTTTGTATTTTTAGATTATTATTTCTATTTTCTATGAATTTATAACTATATAAATCTAATTAAATGGCTAAAAATTACAAAATAAGCTAGGAAAATTCTAGAAAAGTTATTTTTTTGCTTTTTGTATTTATCTCAATCTAAGAAAATTGAAAACTTATTTTTTTGAACTTTTTCTGAATTAATTGCAATTAAAGCTATTTAAAAATGACTAAAAATTGTTTTAAATTGAGAAAAATAGGAAACAGTAGCTAAAAATTGTGAAAAACTCAGGAAAATTCTAAAATATTAATCTAAATCTATGAAAAATATAAAAACATGGGCTTATGTGAGAGAAAAGAAATTTGTAGTGTAAGCGATATGGAAATAACTTTAAAATAAGCAAATAAGCACTATAATGCACCAATCCAATACAGAAGCTAGATAATACTAAAAGTACTCTAAATCAACTAATTACAGCTAATCCTAACACCTAGTAAGCAATCTACCTAGATAACAAGCTAACTGCTACTTAAGCAAAACTTACTGACCCCATTTAAAATTTATTTGCAAGCTGCTTATTCAATAAGCCAAACTGAGAACCAAGGATGGAAATCTCTAGTCTACCAACCAGAGATACTATATCTAAAATAACAGCTTATGAGGACTTATAATGAAGAGATTAAAGGTCAAAACTAGCTGGTATATGGAGCATAGGACACGATCTGACAAAGCAGGATATGGCAAATAGAGCGTGTAGACTACAATTTCCCAGACTAAAAGCTTCCTAAGGTGCAAAGAAAGTGATCTAAGGGTTCTAGACTACAAGTATAAACAGAGATTTAATCAAAACATCAACCAATTAAGCTAAGAAGCGGTCGATTTCACTGTTAGGGACGAAGCGAATCAAGTGGACGAAACATGACCAATCTAGGAACCTCAGAACTTCTTTGCAATACTGAAAATGATGATCACTAAAGCTGACTTATCAAATTCTAGAACTACTTACCTTAGTTTTATCATGAAAACTTAACTAACTTTCCAAGAATAAGCATGATCCAAACACTACTTTATATTATGAAAATGCAATCAACTTTGAAGAACTTAATGAGATTTGATTTAGACTGACTTAAATAGCTTAAACACACATAAAACTAAACATTTTAACAACTTTAAATCAGAAAACAAGCTAAATACGTTTTGACTTTTGAATTTTGACAACAGTTGACTAATGTTGACTTTTGAAAATAAATGGAAATAAGGTGAGCTTAAGCATTAATAAGCTATGAGAAGCTTATAAAGGCTTCGAGGAGCTTAATTAACGATCACAATGAACTTTTGAGACAAAGATTGCTTAAAATTGTAAATTGCCAAAGATTAAAGTAAACTCAAATTTGCATTAATAAGTGGTAATTACAAAACTGAAATCCAAAACTACAATGAATCTAGAGTAACTACACTATGAAAGCTTTTAAAATTGACAAGTAATAAAAAGTCAAAACTTCTCTAATGCGTGAGAAATTGGACGACTTGATCATTGTGAAGAAATGGGTATATATATAGGTGAGGCCTTTGGGATGCTCGAGGAAGCTCCTAGATGCTCTAATCGAGCCTTTGATTCCCCATCTTGTCACTCAAATAAATCTGACCTTAGGATCATGTAGGTGATGTGGCTTGCCAATGAGAAAGCTCCTTTTGTCGGCCGGGCAATCCCGTGACACACCCATGTGTCGGGCGTGGAGAGGCTTAGATGCTCATTAAGTACGGGTAAAAGATGTGGCGTTCAATTAAATGGGGGAGAAGGGATGGTAACAGTAAAGGGTTTTTCCAGCTTTTGGGCAGGGTGTGGGTTGGTATTATTATAGGTTTGTTTGACTGGTTTATGGTTTGGTTTGACCGGGTTCAATGGGTAGCGGGTTTAATATTACAACCGGGTTGGATATATTGGGTTGGTTGGGTTTGGTTTAGGAGACCGGGTAAGGGTTGGGATATATTGGGCCGTGGATTGTGATATTGGGTTTAAGGATTATTAATGGACTAAAGGTGTATTAATTTAAGCTTATAAGGACTAGATGTGTATAAGTTGAACTTAGGGGACCAAAGCGTATTCGAAAATATCTTCCAAGGATTGTTTTTGACAATCTTCAAATAAACCAAGGTTTGAATTTGCACTTTTGAATCTTCAAAGGTCATTTACGCCAAAAACTCAATTGAGGGGCCATTTTGCCAATTGCTTCAAACTTGATTATATCTTCCAAAAATCATCCTCGGAGAATAAAATCTTCCAAAATGCACAATCAGGCCTTAGCTCACTCAAACTCTCTTAATCTCTCGTTTCTGGATTACGTCGATTTGGCTCCTTTTTGTGTGTTTTTACATATCCGATGCGCAAGCAAAAACTCAAGAAACATGCAAATGTTAGCAATAAACGGCTCTTTCTTGGTTATTTTGGGTCAGTTTTGATAATGAAAAGGTATGTGTTTTAGCACATACCACAAAGGACAATTGGATCGAATCCATGCAAGAAGAACTCAACCAATTCAAACGTCTTGAAGTATGGGAACTGGTTGAAAGACCAACAGGGTCTACGTCATTGGTCTCAAATGGATTCGAAAAACAAATTGGATCTTTGAAGGAAATGTCGAGAAATAAATCCGCGTCCGGTGGCTAAGGTTTATCTTCAGGGAAGAGGGTATTGACTTTGAAGAATCTTTTGCTTCTCGGTTCTTCGTCTTGAGGTCGTTAGGATATTTCTCGTGATGAGTGCTTATTCACTCATCATTTTTACATCTAAGACCACAAAAGCGTCTAAAAACACGGAAATATGACCAATTATTCTCAGATATCCTTGGAGTGTGTTTTTATGTGTTTCAGGTACAAAGGATCGAAAACATGGCAAAAACGGACAGAATTGAGCTCATATTGGAAAGCGTGCTTTGCAGACAGAGCCGGGAAGAGGATTTTCTACATTTTTTGATCTCGGGATGCATATTTGGAGTGAGAGTGGGGAAAACAAACCCGAAACTGAACCCAAACCCCAATTTACCAAATTTCCCTTCACCCGAAAACCAAATTATATTTTTATAAACATTTTTTTTATTAATAACAATTATTTTTATTTAAAAACCAATTTTTATTTTAAAGACAATTATTTTTAATTAAAACCAATTTTTATTTTTAAAACAATTATTTTTAGTAGAAACATTTATAAAAAAACCAATCACTTTTTTACTTAAGCTTTACAAAATTAATACCTTTAACAAAACCTCTACCCATTTTTTCCCAATCTATCTTTCTTTCTGCTTTTTACCCTTTCACCCAAACCAAGTCTACAAACCCAGCACAAACCCACAATCCAATTGGCGCCAAATTTGTTTGCTCTCTCTCTCCATCACTTTCATTCCCAGAAGAAGCCAAGAACAACTTCACATGCTTCCCACACCTCGACAATCCATGTGCAAGGAAAAATCAATGGCATGAATTTGAGCTTGGTGCCCAAGGGTTGATCAAGGGTCAAGATGGAAGCTAAAGAAACACAAGTGATGCTCACAAGCTTAAGTCTCTCACATACAAAACACAACAATGACAGCAGCAAGAGGACAGAAATATGAGGACCCTTTTCTTGGTTTAGTATAAATAGGAGTTAGTGGTATAATGTAAAACCTTGTCTAGAATTTTTATGTTCTAGTTCCATCTTTAATTTTCATTGTCATTTACATTCTTGTAATTTTTAAATTCCAATGCAATTTAATTTCTGTCTTTAATTCCAGTTTATTTAAGTTTATACAATTTTCTTTGTACCTGAGTGTCTTGAGTTCAATACTAGTTTACATATTACTTTGGTTCCACAACTGTTAGCAATCTTTGTTTAGTTATAAGAACTGAGTTTTCCTAAAAACACTTTACAATCTTTTGTTTGAACCGGTTTAAAATCTGTTTTGCCCATAGGGGGTGTTTGGATTCGGATCATTTTGTGGGTCCAAGTTAGTGTATGCGCTTTTAGCCCCCACTTAGGTCCCCTTTAGTGTTGGTTTTAAGTTTGAGTTAGTTTGTTGAGGTTTGGTTTAGGTTTAGACAGTTTCGTATGAACTTGGGGTCATGTTCTGGCACATATTGACCTTGTGCAGTCCCAAACTTGCTTTTGAGCTTAGATTTAGGTAGGATTAAGCCACGTTCAGGATTTGATTTAGGTTTTACAAGTAGTTGGTAGTTTAATATTGATCTTTTGTAGCTTATTTTGGTATTTAGAGCTTAATTGCTAGCTTATTTTTATGCCTCAATAAGCCCATATGGACTGTTTTGAAAACAGTCCAGCATCAGCAGCATAGGGGACTATTTGGGAGCATATCAGTTGTTTTTATTTTCTTATTTATGATCACTTGGTGGCTTATTAGTGTTATAGCTTTAGTTCACTCCTAGGATAGTCTTTCAAATTCCTTTTGTAGCTTATTTCAAGTTCTTTTGGTTCCCTAGCAGTCCTCATATCCCACACTGCCATTTAAAATTGAATCTGCCCATTTATCAAGCTGTTCACAGCTTACTCGAGCTTATTCAAAGGTTAAGTTTTATAAAAGTTGTTAATTTTATCTTGATTTTAAGTCTTTAAAAGAAAAAATAAAAATAATAAATAAAATTTTGCAAAAAGAAGGCCACAGGATTCGAACCTGTGACCTCCTCGCACCTACAGCAAATCCCCAACAGCAATATTTTTCCCATCTGCTCTAGATCTTTGTTGTGTTTTAGTTCTCCACATTTAATTGATTTAAGCAAGGTTTCTCTTAAAAAAAAATTTTTTTTGAAAAAAAGCGCCTGAACCGGGGTCAACACAGGTGCGTACTTTCAGCTACAACAGCAAACACAAAACCATCTCCAATACTAGTTGTTGGTGTCATAATCTCCCATAGTTAATATCTAAAGTCACTTTGTTATTTTAAGCTTATTACACTTATTCCCTCTTTACAGCTTATTTTCAAAAACCAATTGCAATTCTTTTTTTTATTTTTGATTTAGTTTTATTCAAAGTATTTATGTAATTCTCTTGGATTTTTCTAAAAATGTTTAGTATTTTTAATTAATTATTTAGTTTAATTTAGTTTTTAATTCGTAATAAATAAAATAAAAGTCGAAAAAAATACCCGGCTTTTTCCTAAAATTATTTTTAGTCGGTTAGAATGTAGGAAAATTGGTTTTGCACCCGTAGGCATTAAATTGCATCATTTTCACTTTTTGAGGCTCGGGATTAGCCCGGGTTTTCACGTTTTTGCATATTAGCACCCTAGGACTTAGTTTAGCTTAATTTTATTGTTCCGTATGCTTAGTAGTAGTTAGTTTGTCATTTACTTTGTTCCCGTAGCCCTAATTACTTTCCCTTTAGTTAATTTGTAGAATACGTAATCAAAACAAAATTCTAGAACAATTCGAGCATTTTAATAACAAACCTCAAACGTCACCGTCAATTCACACCTCGTTGGGAAACGACCCGGGTAATCACTTGCCCGGTATCACTTATCGAGTATTCGCGGGTTTTGCGTGTCGACCTTTTTCCTAAACGGTTGATTTGTAATTTTCTCTCGCTTATTCGTATTTGGTATTTTCTTTATTATAGTTGACTATTTGACCCCTCAAAAGGCCGATATCAATTTGGTGCTTGAATTGATCGGGAGTTAGTGGTATAATGTAAAACCTTGTCTAGAATTTTTATGTTCTAGTTCCATCTTTAATTTTCATTGTCATTTACATTCTTGTAATTTTTAAATTCCAATGCCATTTAATTTCTGTCTTTAATTCCAGTTTATTTAAGTTTATACAATTTTCTTTGTACCTGAGTGTCTTGAGTTCAATACTAGTTTACATATTACTTTGGTTCCACAACTGTTAGCAATCTTTGTTTAGTTATAAGAACTGAGTTTTCCTAAAAACACTTTACAATCTTTTGTTTGAACCAGTTTTAAAATCTGTTTTGCCCCTAAGGGGGTGTTTGGATTCGGATCATTTTGTGGGTCCAAGTTAGTGTAGTACTGCTTTTAGCCCCCACTTAGGTTCCCTTTAGTGTTGGTTTTAAGTTTGAGTTAGTTTGTTAATGTTTGGTTTAGGTTTAGACAGATTTGTATGCACTTGGGTCATGTTCTGCTGCAACAGCCTTGTGCAGTCCCCAAACTGCCCACTTTTGAGCTTAGATTTAGGTAGGATTAAGCCACGTTCAGGATTTGATTTAGGTTTTACAAGTAGTTGGTAGTTTAATATTGATCTTTTGTAGCTTATTTTGGTATTTAGAGCTTAATTGCTAGCTTATTTTTATGCCTCAATAAGCCCATATGGACTGTTTTGAAAACAGTCCAGCATCAGCAGCATAGGGGACTATTTGGGAGCATATCAGTTGTTTTTATTTGCTTATTTATGATCACTTGGTGGCTTATTAGTGTTATAGCTTTAGTTCACTCCTAGGATAGTCTTTCAAATTCCTTTTGTAGCTTATTTCAAGTTCTTTTGGTCCCCTAGCAGTCCTCATATCCCACACTGCCATTTAAAATTGAATCTGCCCATTTATCAAGCTGTTCACAGCTTACTCGAGCTTATTCAAAGGTTAAGTTTTTATAAAAAGTTGTTAATTTTATCTTGATTTTAAGTCTTTAAAAGAAAAAATAAAAATAATAAATAAAATTTTGCAAAAAGAAGGCCACAGGATTCGAACCTGTGACCTCCTCGCACCTACAGCAAATCCCCAACAGCAATATTTTTCCCATCTGCTCTAGATCTTTGTTGTGTTTTAGTTCTCCACATTTAATTGATTTAAGCAAGGTTTCTCTTAAAAAAAAATTTTTTTTGAAAAAAATGCACGCAACTGGGTGAACCAGGTGCTGTACTTTCGAGAACTAACACCAACAAAGACAAACACAAAACCATCTCCAATACTAGTTGTTGGTGTCATAATCTCCCATAGTTAATATCTAAAGTCACTTTGTTATTTTAAGCTTATTACACTTATTCCCTCTTTACAGCTTATTTTCAAAAACCAATTGCAATTCTTTTTTTTATTTTTGATTTAGTTTTATTCAAAGTATTTATGTAATTCTCTTAGATTTTTCTAAAAATGTTTAGTATTTTTAATTAATTATTTAGTTTAATTTAGTTTTTAATTCGTAATAAATAAAATAAAAGTCGAAAAAAGTACCCGGCTTTTTCCTAAAATTATTTTTAGTCGGTTAGAATGTAGGAAAATTGGTTTTGCACCCGTAGGCATTAAATTGCATCATTTTCACTTTTTGAGGCTCGGGATTAGCCCGGGTTTTCACGTTTTTGCATATTAGCACCCTAGGACTTAGTTTAGCTTAATTTTATTGTTCCGTATGCTTAGTAGTAGTTAGTTTGTCATTTACTTTGTTCCCGTAGCCCTAATTACTTTCCCTTTAGTTAATTTGTAGAATACGTAATCAAAAACAAAATTCCCGAACAATTCGAGCATTTTAATAACAAACCTCAAACGTCACCGTCAATTCACACCTCGTTGGGAAACGACCCGGGTAATCACTTGCCCGGTATCACTTATCGAGTATTCGCGGGTTTTGCGTGTCGACCTTTTTCCTAAACGGTTGATTTGTAATTTTCTCTCGCTTATTCGTATTTGGTATTTTCTTTATTATAGTTGACTATTTGACCCCTCAAAAGGCCGATATCAATTTGGCGCCGTTGCCGGGGAGGTTGTGTTGCGACAATATCGTTAAGGTTTGACGATTAGTGACTTGAAGAACCTTCCTCGTGAAGTTATTTGCTTTCCATAAACCCAAAAACCCAAAAATATTTTCCTTTTCAAAATTTATTTTCCCTTTTATATTTTTTATTTATCAAAACCCAAAAATATTCTTCTCATTCCTCTTATTCGTTGATTCTATTTCTCTTACCCTCTTTCACCGTTTGATTCTATTCTTCGTATCCTCTCGATCACTTAATTCTATTTCTTTCACCCTCTACAAGTTTATTTCATGACGACGATCGATTATCGTGCGTTGTTTTCAACTGTAAAGGCGTATGGAAGAGGATCGACTTTTATTGTCTCAATCACGATTGTTTATGTAGCGATGTGGAAGGATGGGTGCAAGCAAATATTGCTATTGGTGCGAATTATCCGAAAAACTCTCGATGATTCTCCAAGTTTTCCCTACCATCCGCCACAACCCGATGTTTGTTCTATTGTTTCTGAGCCTAAACCGTCTAGATTTGATCAAAATCTTTCGCGATTCTGTTAAGAGAAAAGAACAAGAACCGGAGACCAAAACAGAAGTGGTGGAAATTGCTAGCTCTGAGAGCACACCACTTGTCCCACCTCCGGAATCTTCGAACGAAATCGTGAACATGATTGAAAACTTCTTAAATGAACTTCGTCAAGATTCAACTTCGGGAAACACAAATACGACTTGTGATATTGTTGAGCCCTCGATCCCTACTCCCATACCCGAGATATCTTCGTTCGATCACGATTATTGCTACGGTTGTGGAGACGTGTTACCAAAAGGATTTCGTTGCTACAAATGTATGTGCAAGTGGTGTGGAAACTATCTTACTGATGGATTTTGTTCGATTTGTGCCGAATTCGTAAAGCTTATGATTCTAATCCTAATTCCTTCAATTTTCCTCAGAGCGATTTCAACTACCCTCCTCAGAATGCATACGAACCACAACCGTACTATCAAGAATTCAATGATACATCGTTTCAGAACTTCTCTCCTCAATATCTTTGTTGTGCAAATTGTGGGGTCCTCATTATGATTACCAATGTCAATCATGGAATCAAAATTACTATGGACCTGATCCTTGTTATAACACTTCTTGTTTTGACAATTTCCAACCCCCACAATTTTCCGTCATTGAACAATTTCCTGTCATTGATCAACATCCTCGTGAGAAAAGTATGCTAGAAGAACTCTGCCGAAGACCAAAGCGTCTACTTAGCGAAAAATCTATGCTAGAATTACTTGAAGAAGAGGAACGAGCCGCTAAGATTCAAAAATGTCTTGAAGAAATATGAATCGAAGAACGAGCACTTGCAAGACGTGCCCGATGGCTCGCGACTTACATTGACGATGAAGATGATGAGGATTCTATTCAAATGAAGGAATATTATGAAAGTTTGTCGACCGAAACCACACACGAAGAGCCCGTTAACTCTCTAAGTATGGAGGATGAGTATCTTAGCACTATTCGAACGGAATCGTCTTGTGTTGAGAACCTTGTCCCAACCCCAAGTGAGTCTTGAGGGAAGCTCCTCGATATGATGTGTGATGAGCGGTTGATGATGATTCTTCTCCTCCCACCCCTAATGATTCTCGTTAAGATGATCTCCGAAGTCACGAAATGACTTTCACGTCGTTTGCGATTCCTTATCGTGTGTGGAGACATCGAGTATGTTGAGGAAGATCCTACGAGCTTCGTCCTTAGAAGAAGTGAGAGATTTTGAACTGAAGAGCGAAATCGAGCGATTTTGATTCGGATGATGAAGATATTCTTGTTGTGTCCGAGGAACCTTTTACTATGGCATTCACTAATCCTCTGTTTGACTTAGATTCTGAATTCACTCAAATTTTAGATAACCCAATCTTTGACATTCAGAATGAGGATAGTGACCTTTACTCGGAAAACCCCGTTACCTCTTTACCCGAGGTCGAGGATTCCACTCCCGAAGATAAGAATAGTGGCAATCCCACTTCGACTTTAGACCTTCTCGAGGAGTTCGCCGATGAACTTGCTCGTATCGATTATTCTCCTTAGGAGATGATGATGCTCACTTCGATTTTGAAGCCGACCTTACTGAATTGGAAAATCTTCTATACAATAGGTCTTCAGATAATTCGTCAAGTGACACTCTTATAGAAGAGGTCGACTTTCTTTCTACGGATGACTCGATACCTCCGGGTTTTGAGAGTGACGGCTATGGCTTAGATCCATCATCCACCGTCGCCCGGCTAAACCGCGGATGATGGAATCTCTTCTAAGCCCAATACGGATGTTCTCATTGCTACTAATGGTGGATAAGATTGTTGAACATTAAGCTCAATGTTCCTCAATCTAATCTTTTGCCCACCCAACCCACCCGTTGTCAAAAATTTGACACTCTCCTTTCTTACCCCGTCTCTTCTCCACATCTTAACTCCTACGGGAG
Source organism: Chrysanthemum makinoi (assembly GCA_910596185.1). Classification (NCBI taxonomy): domain Eukaryota; kingdom Viridiplantae; phylum Streptophyta; class Magnoliopsida; order Asterales; family Asteraceae; genus Chrysanthemum; species Chrysanthemum makinoi. Next base: position 896,060 of record OU343216.1, on the reverse strand, counting down.
TGAAGATACCATCTTTGACCCCGGCATTTCTCATTCTTTTGAGCCGGTAATATCTCATCGGAGTGGAACTTTCAGCACATTCAATGTTTATCCAAACCATTTGAATGAAAGTCCGATGGAGATTATCTTTTCCACTTGCTTCCCCATGGACCAATGAATTAGGGGTCGAGTCAAGCTAGCGACTCGGTTAACAAAAACAGTAGCACTTCATGGGTGACAACCCATGTTTCTATCTTCTTTCTACTTTCTAACATTAAGTGTGGGGGGAAACCCCCACTATTGTTTTCTTGTAGTGTGTTTGCTCTCTGTTTTCAGGGATTCAGTAGATCGTGATGATTGATGCCGGTTTTCAATCCAGTAGCCAATATCCGATCTTTTGCTAACGATTATCTAGGGATATCTTTATAAATCCTTTTGTGAAAAAAGATTTCGCTTCCACACTTGGCTAGTAGTATTACCTTGTTCCGTTCTATAGTTTACTTTCTACGGCATTACTTTGAATATTGAGGGCAATATTCAATTCTAAGTGTGGGGGAATTCTAAGCTTAATTTTGATCACATTATGTACCTTCTAGTACCCTAGCACCCCCGTTTTGACCAAAAATTTTAAATTTTTTTTCGCTTTAAGTCAAGTATTTACATTTACAAGAAGTGCTTTGCACAAAAATAAAGCATTGATGCTTCGGTATTAATGGTAGTTTAGTCTTGATTCGGCTAGAACAAGGGAATCCCACTTCTGCTAGAGTGTTGATCTAGTTGCTCTCTTAACATTTAGGCTAAGGTTTTACGCGTTGTGCAAATGAAAATGCTAAGCGTGGAGTAGTTGGTTCTCTTTAGAGCTTATGTAAGTAATCTATGGCTTTTTCTCCCATAAGCTAACTAATTGGACCTAAATACGATTGTCAAACTTTTGAACATTCAAATCGTCTTGTTACAATAAAAAGTTTTAAGCAAAATTGATTTAGAGTCCGAGTTCAACTTTTTATTTAAATTTCCGAGAAAGCATACTTTCTTAAAATCTGAATAATGTGAAAAATGAAAGTATCGAAAAATGCTTGAATGATGCAAAAGTTGCAAGTTTAAAGTTCAAAGTCAAAAAAAAAAAAAAAAGTGAAAAAAGTTGAAAATGAAAAATGAAAAAGAAAAAAAAAAGAAAAGAAAGATATGAGTTGCGTGAATAAAAGCATTATGTTGCTTATGAATAAATGTGCGAAACTTGCTTTTTCTTAAATTTAAATCGTAAGTTGAACTCAGATTCGCCAAAGTTGTCTAAAAGTTTGACGGTAATTTGGAAATCCTTGACTTCAAAGATCAAAGCTCGATACTATTCTCGGGGTGAAAACCTAGCCTCCTCAAAAGGACAAGCTGAGAAGAAAGTCGCAACATGGAGTGATCTCACCTTTGAATCTCGAATTTCTAAATTTTCGTCGGGTTGTAATCCATTTAGGTTTAGTTTTAACTTAAGCGGTAGCTTCAGAAATCTTTGGAATCAATTCCGCTAATTCTAAGGTACTATTCTCTCAGGCGGTGTCAAAATCCGGTCACTTAAAACTTATGTTTTGGGATGTGCCGAGAAGAAAGCCGCTACATGGAAGAGGCCCTTTCAATCCTTAGACTTTCAAAAGCTTCCGGTGGGTTAGTACTTTGGTTAAGTGGATGACAACCATAACAAATGTCGATTTAAATGGTCAAACTTTTGAGAAATGAGCACACTCACTTAAATTTTATAAATTCATGGAGTAAAAGTTAAGTCTCGACTTACATAGATTATTGATATAAGTAGTGTTAGCATTTTACAAAAACGCTTGCACAATAAGTTTAAGCTTGGTTTGAGAGTATAAAAAAAAAAGAGGATGACGATTACAATTCCCGAGAGACACCCATCTTGTGTGAATCCTGCTCCATGATGCCATGTTTTGAAAATCAAGCACGTTATTTATTTACGTTCAAGTTTAAATTCCTAGTATTGAATAAAAAGTCAAACGGGTATTCTTGGTATTTTTGATCCTTTCATTACTTCAGATGATCGGATTGCTAGGGACTAGCAATTGATAGTGTGGGGGATTTGATGAGTGCTTATTCACTCATCATTTTTACCCATCTAAGACCACAAAAACGTCTAAAAACACGGAAATATGACCAATTATTCTACAGATATCCTTGGAGTGTGTTTTTATGTGTTTCTGTGTACAAAGGATGAAAACATGGCAAAAAACGATGAATTGAGCTCATATTGAAAGCGTGCTTCTTGACAGAGTCGGAAGAGGATTTTCTACATTTTTGATCTCGGGATGCATATTTGGAGTGAGAGTGGGAAAACAAACCCTAAACGAACCCAAACCCCAATTTACCAAATTTCCTTCACCGAAAACCAAATTATATTTTTATAAACATTTTTTATTAATAACAATTATTTTATTTAAAACCAATTTTTATTTTAAAGACAATTATTTTTAATTAAAACCAATTTTTATTTTTAAAACAATTATTTTTAGTAGAAACATTTATAAAAAACCAATCACTTTTTTACTTTAGCTTTACAAAATTAATACCTTTAACAAAACCTCTACCCATTTTTTCCCAATCTATCTTTCTTTTCTGCTTTTACCCTTTCACCCAAACCAAGTCTACAAACCCAAAGACAAACCCACAATCAATTGGCCAAATTTGTTTGCTCTCTCTCTCCATCACTTTCATTCCCAGAAGAAGCCAAGAACAACTTCACATGCTTCCCTTACACCTCAGCAATCCATGTGCACAAGGAAAAATCAATGGTACGTGAATTTGAGCTTGGTGCCCAAGGGTTGATCAAGGGTCAAGATGGAAGCTAAAGAAACACAAGTGATGCTCACAAGCTTAAGTCTCTCACATACAAAACACAACAATGACAGCAGCAAGAGGACAGAAATATGAGGACCCTTTTCTTGGTTTAGTATAAATAGGAGTTAGTGGTATAATGTAAAACCTTGTCTAGAATTTTTATGTTCTAGTTCCATCTTTAATTTTCATTGTCATTTACATTCTTGTAATTTTTAAATTCCAATGCAATTTAATTTCTGTCTTTAATTCCAGTTTATTTAAGTTTATACAATTTTCTTTGTACCTGAGTGTCTTGAGTTCAATACTAGTTTACATATTACTTGGTTCCACAATTAGCAATCTTTGTTTAGTTATAAGAACTGAGTTTTCCTAAAAACACTTTACAATCTTTTGTTTGAACCAGTTTTAAAATCTGTTTTGCCCCTAAGGGGGTGTTTGGATTCGGATCATTTTGTGGGTCCAAGTTAGTGTAGTACTGCTTTTAGCCCCCACTTAGGTTCCCTTTAGTGTTGGTTTTAAGTTTGAGTTAGTTTGTTAATGTTCGGTTTAGTTTTAGAAAGATTTGTATACACTTGGGTCATGTTCTGCTGTAACAGCCTTGTGCAGTCCCCAAACTGCCCACTTTTGAGCTTAGATTTAGGTAGGATTAAGCTATGTTCAGGATTTGATTTAGGTTTTACTAGTAGTTGGTAGTTTAATATTGATCTTTTGTAGCTTATTTTGGTATTTAGAGCTTAATTGCTAGCTTATTTTTATGCCTCAATAAGCCCATATGGATCAAGCTTTGAAAATTCGGCATGTCAAAGACGCATAGGGACTATTTGGGAGCATATCAGTTGTTTTTATTTGCTTATTTATGATCACTTGGTGGCTTATTAGTGTTATAGCTTTAGTTCACTCCTAGGATAGTCTTTCAAATTCCTTTTGTAGCTTATTTCAAGTTCTTTTGGTTCCCTAGCAGTCCTCATATCCCACACTGCCATTTAAAATTGAATCTGCCCATTTATCAAGCTGTTCACAGCTTACTCGAGCTTATTCAAAGGTTAAGTTTTTATAAAAAGTTGTTAATTTTATCTTGATTTTAAGTCTTTAAAAGAAAAAATAAAAATAATAAATAAAATTTTGCAAAAAGAAGGCCACAGGATTCGAACCTGTGACCTCCTCGCACCTACAAAGAAATCCCCAACAGCAATATTTTTCCCATCTGCTCTAGATCTTTGTTGTGTTTTAGTTCTCCACATTTAATTGATTTAAGCAAGGTTTCTCTTAAAAAAAAAAAATTTTTTGAAAAAAAACGCACAGACCAGGGGTCGAACCTGGGTCTGTGCACTCAGAACACCAACAGCAAACACAAAACCATCTCCAATACTAGTTGTTGGTGTCATAATCTCCCATAGTTAATATCTAAAGTCACTTTGTTATTTTAAGCTTATTACACTTATTCCCTCTTTACAGCTTATTTTCAAAAACCAATTGCAATTCTTTTTTTTATTTTTGATTTAGTTTTATTCAAAGTATTTATGTAATTCTCTTAGATTTTTCGAAAAAAATACCCGGCTTTTTCCTAAAATTATTTTTAGTCGGTTAGAATGTAGGAAAATTGGTTTTGCACCCGTAGGCATTAAATTGCATCATTTTCACTTTTTGAGGCTCTGATTAGCCCGTTTTCAAGCTTTTGCATATTAGCACCCTAGGACTTAGTTTAGCTTAATTTTATTGTTCCGTATGCTTAGTAGTAGTTAGTTTGTCATTTACTTTGTTCCCGTAGCCCTAATTACTTTCCCTTTAGTTAATTTGTAGAATAACGTAATCAAAAACAAAATTTCTAACAATTCGAGCATTTTAATAACAAACCTCAAACGCCACCGAATCAATTCACACCTCGTTGTAAACGACTCGGTAATCACTTGCCGGTATCACTTATCGAGTATTCGCGGGTTATGCGTGTCGACCTTTTTCCTAAACGGTTGATTTGTAATTTTCTCTCGCTTATTCGTATTTGGTATTTTCTTTATTATAGTTGACTATTTGACCCCTCAAAAGGCCGATATCACTCGCATTCGCGGCTCATATGAACATGACGGTCTTTCAGATGGATGTCAAAACTGCGTTTCTAAATGGACAACTAAAAGAAACAGTTTATGTCAGCCAACCAGAAGGATTCGTTGATCCCGCATTCCCGAACCATGTCTACAAACTGAACAAACCTTTGTATGGTCTCAAACAAGCTCCTCGGGCATGGTACGATAAGCTATCATCTTTCCTCATTGCCAATAATTTCACCAAAGGTTCAGTTGACCCTACTATTTTCATACAATATCACGGGGCACATATCTTAATTGTTCAAATTTACGTGGATGACATCACTTTTGGGTCTCTCATGTATCTAACAGCTAGCAGACCTGATATTGTCTTTGCCGTATATCTTTGCTCCCGTTATCAGTCGCGACCAACTGAAACCCACCTCTTCGAGGCTAAAAGAATCCTCCGATACATCAAGGGAACCATTAATTTGGGGATCCGGTATCCGAAGGATTCTGGTTTTGAACTAATCGCTTTTCGTGACGACCACGCTAGGATGCTTAGATTCACGGAAAAGCACTTCCGGAGCTTTACAATTTCTTGGTGACAAAGTGGTGTCATGGCAATCAAGAAGGTGGATTGTACATCGCCGTCCTCAACCGGCGTAATATGTAGCCATAATCGTGTTGTGCTCAAGTCATTTAGATGAGAACACAACTCAAAGACTATGGTTACGTATTTGACGTAATCCCGATGTATGCGCGACAATCGGAGTGCATTGCGATCTCGTGCAACTTCGGTTAAACTGAAATCAAAGCACATCGATCTTCGATATCATTTCATTAAGGATCACGTGGAACAGGTATCATGAATTATATTTTGTGGGTGAGAATACCAATTGGCAGATCTTCTCACCAAAGCCTTGCCTCCGCTAGGTTTAATGAGTTGGTCCACCGGATTGATATGAGGTGTTTGACTCAAGAGGAATTGGATGAACTCCTAAAACGATTTAAAACACATCAAACACCAAAATCTCTTTTGTAAATATTTTTCAAAACAAAATACAAAAATATAAAATCGATAAAACAACAAAAATATTCTTCTAATCTATTTTTCTTTCAACATGGCAAGTACATTTCTTCCTTCAACACTATAATCTTTCAAAATTCAGTATTTTTACGATCAAGTGTTGAGGGGGATGATCCGTGCTGAAAACAGTCAAGCTACCTCACACAAACCGGCCACTTGTGAATGGCCGACCGTAAGAAGCTTAAAACCGCTTAAAACACAAATACAATGAAGTCCTGGAGAATAGAATGAATTCTCGGGTCGTTATGTCCCACGGAGACTCAATGGTGTGCAAACACTTGATCAGACTATAGAATGATCACTAAGGATAGTGATCGGAAAGGATTAGGATAGGATAATTACACTACTGAAAAAGTTTATAAATTAAAGCGACTTAAATACAAATTAAGAAAATTAAAAAGATAAAATATATTAAATAAACGCTATCACTATATTTAAAGTGATGTTTTTGTGATTTTATAAAATAAAATAACTTAAATAAACTATTTTAACTAAAACCTAAACTTAAAGTATATAAAAACGTGACTTAAAAAGAAAACGTGCGTTAAATATAAAAATTACATTGAAGGCATAAGACAAAACGTAAAATTTATGAAATAAAAGGCCTACGAATGTAAAATCAATTTTATTACGTACTATATGACAAAAGAAAATTTTAGAAAAAAGATTTATATTTTTTTGACTTTTATATTTTTTATTATGAATTAATTAAGATTTTACACTAATTAAATTTTTAAAAATACTAAAACAAATGAGAAAAATCTGAAACTTTTTTATAAAATACTTATCACTAATACAGATTTAAGAAAAATAGAAAAGTTGAAAAAGCTACTTTAAATAAGCTTGAAATAAGCTAAATAAGTCGTATAAGCTAAACTGGCAAAAGGTACTTAAGTATTAGATGTTGCAAAATAAAACCAAGACAAGTCCCAAGGGCGCTATACCTTCTAACGCGCTCCAAAGGGGGAGGTCTCAGGTTCGACCCTGCCTACCCCCTTTTTGCAAAAACATTTTATTTTTTTGATTTTCTTTTTGAAACTTATTAAGCACATGAAGATAAGCACTTTTTACAACTATGACTTTTTACAAAAACCACTGATAAGCACTTAATAAGCCAAGGATTTTGCCACAGTTAACCTTTTAAAAATGAATAAGCACAAGTCTTTAAGCTAAATTGATTAATAAGTTAGTTAATGAGCAAAGACTGATTGAAATAAGCTAATACTAATGATTATAAACTAATGTGAACACTGAATAAGCACAATAACTAGAAATAAGCACTTAATAAGCACAAATAAGCAAAAGCTAAACATGTACACAGGCACTCTTTGTTTCACAAGGCACCTTCTAACTAGATTTCAAGCACTGAGATAAGCTAAATAATAAAATGATCACTTTGGAAACATCAAGCTCACCGTTAAGCTTTCCAAAAGCTAAAAAGCTAACTGTAGAATTCACTAATGAGCTTATGAGGAGCTTTTGAAAAACTTGAAAACACTAAATGATTTTTATACTTAGTTAAGATGGACAAAACAATAAGCCTTAAGCAGGCTTATCAAATAAGCTAAAAAGCTAAAAATGAACATTGGTACCTTTAGACAACTAGGTTGGCTACTTAAAAAGATAAATTTCACAAGTTAAATCTCATCAATAAGCTCTGTGAGAGCTTAAGAAATTGCCTATCTAAAGCGTGAACAGGGAGCTTTTAAAAGGTATCCAAAAGAAGCTACTGAATAAGCTTCTAATAAGCTAATTATAAGTGAAATTATATTTTTCTAATTTATTTTAACAGCTAAATTTTAGTATCCCAGAAGGATTTAAGCTAGATCTTAATATTGACTCCTACACAAAATTATTCATTTTATTCAAAAACGACTATATTGAAAAGTTGACTTTTAAAATTACACTAAAGGTTTGACTAATATGAACTTAGGATTGATTTTATAGACTGACTATGTTGAAATAAGCTACAATGAGATGAGATTAAGCTAAATAAACAACTTTCAAACAAGCTTGTATGATCATGCAGTCTAGAAATCAACAGATAAAGGATAAGCCATGATCAAAAGCTTATTTTGACTTTTATGGTATTTAGGAGCAAACAAAGGTCTGATATTAGTTAATTATAGCTAAACAAACCTAAACCAATTTTTTTTAACTAGTTAACTGACTTCTAACACATCTTAACAAGTAAATCCAAACAAGACATTAGAAAGAAATTTTTAACTTACAAATGATCAAGCTCATGTGCAGCTTATCACAGAACCAAACCAACCTATTCTAAACCCATATCCACCCATAAAAAGCTCTGATCAACCCAAATCATAACCAAATCCATTTTGATCTTCTTCAGTTGACTTTTGTTGACTGAGGCAGTTTTAAGAGTAAAATTTGAGTAGTGATTTTTCCGGTAAACAATAAGTACAAGTGAGCATATAAAAGCTTAAATGTGAGCTTATACAAAGCTTATAATTGCATAACATAAAATACAAACAACATTTACATGAACTGGAATTTTTGAAATTGCAAATTGCATAAGAGTAATTGCACTTGAGATTTAACACCCAAAAAAGGTTTATAAAACACCTGAAATTACATAAGAGAGTACTTTGAAACTTAATTAAATATCGAAATCTTAAAAGTATTAAAGCGACATTACAGGAAAAAAAATAAAAACTAACTAATAATTTTTTCTACTCCTCTTTCTTCTTTTTATACTTCAATCCACTCCCCACTTGTTTCTGAGCTATTCCCACCTCTATTTGAGGCCCTTGGATCATTTGAAGCAATCTTGGCCATTTATCATTTTTTTGGCGGAAATGGATATTGTGGGTGTTGAGTAAAGTGAGGGTGAAAGTAATTAATGATTCTTGGAGTTTGGTGTTTGGGGAACAAGGATGTGGAAAAAGTGAGCTGGGGAATGGTGGTTTGATTGAGCAGTGATAGCAAATTGGGAAGACGACTTTTGGCGGGCAAGTGGTGGTTTTGGTTTTAATTATTAAACGTGGGTTGGTCGGGTTGGGAGTTGGGTAAACGGGTTGGATGGGTAACAGGTGAGTTGGGCTTATATTGGCTCGATAGTTAAGGGTTTGGATTTAGGATTAAAATTGAACCCATTAAGTATCTTAGGGACCAAACGTGTACAATTCGAATCTCCAGGACCAAACCAGAACTTCGAAAATGTAGCTCAAGGTTTGGTTTTGCCAACTCAAATAATATAAGGACCATATTTGCCATCTTTGAAAATTTCAAGGACTAAACATGACATTTTTCAAACTTTAAGGACCTTTTTTCGCCATTTGACCAAAGATTCATTCAAGGACCATTTTTGACAATTTAAAATATTTCAGGGACCTTGAATGATATTTTTCTTTGTTTAGATATACCAGGGACTGTTTTTGACAACTTTTGAAACTTGGGGGACTAAAACCGCCAATTTTGCAAATTTGATACATTTTTCATCCGATTTTGATATTTTTGCATTTAAAACACATAAAACACTGATTTGTGATATTTTGATCATTTTGATGTGTTTCTGAGTGTTTTCAGATGATTTTGCAGCTTTAGATTGTACAAAAAGAGAGTATTTAGACACTCATCAATCCCCACACTAAGATATTGCTAGTCCCTAGCAATGATTTGAAGCTTTAATGGATTTTAAAGACTCTTTACCAAAAGCCATCACTTCTTGAGTAGCCAAATGTTTCAGTTCAAGTAAGAACCATGGTACACTGATAACCATGTGATTTTGAGCAAACCACCAGCTTTCAACGGATTTGATTTTGTCTTTACCGTAAGCCGCACCTTCCTCGACTAGCCAACTCTTAGATAAATTATCCGAATTATCTTTGGTGAGCTGAATACCAATTATGGATTTTCCACTGCCTTTACTACAAGCCATAACCTTGCGGGCTAGCCAACTCTTCACTTTTAGGATATGGTGAGTTGAGAACCATACAATTTTGGGCAAATTGCAAGCCATATAAACGGATTTGAAAAATCTTTACCAAGAGCTTTTCTCGATTAGCCAATCCTTTAGTCTTACGACACATGGCGGATGATAACCAAGATGAGTAAGTGTAGAACACTTACTCCTAAAAAAAAAATTTTGGCCAAAACGGAATCGGGTGGATAATATATAATAAAATTCGTGAGAATTCCCCCACACTTAGAAATGAATATTGCCCTCAATATTCAAAGTACCGGCGGTTATGCCAAACAAAGAACGTAAAAGGGAAATATTACGCCATTATTTTAAAAGGGATTTTTGAAAACATGTGGGAACCCCCACACTAGGTGGTAGAAAATAGAAAGAAGTCGAAATATGGGTGAAAACCCATATGGCGCTATCGTTTTGATTACCGGTCGCTAGCTTGACTCGACCCCGAATTAATTTGTTCATGGGGAAGTAAGTGGAAGAGATAACCTCCATCGGACTTTCATTCAAGATGTTTGGACAAACATTTGAAGCACGCGAAAGTTTCACACCGATGAGATATAGATGCACCGCCACAGATGATAAATGAAAATGCCAGGATCAAAGATAGTGTCCTCACTCCCGAAGGAGTGAAGAAGAGAAGAAGTCACATCATATGCGAGGAATGGGAGAAAGATGTTGATAACAATCAAGATCCATTCTTCATCCTCAAATGTAGACATATCTGGAGGAAGGGTGAAGGTAGTATCATCAATAAGCAAACTCTTATGATAGAGTATACCTTCCTCCGAGCCAATATCATCCTCAAGATCAAAATAGAAATGATCATATTTCGGAGGAGATATGTCATGAGAGAGTTCACCGGAGAACTCTTCATGAAGAGAATCATTGGAAAAAGCCTCAAGTTCAGGAGATGTTTCAGCTTGTCAATGTAGAGTCACTATCCACAACGGGGATAAGAGATGAAGCTGGTTTAGCACAAAATGATTCGATCTTAGAAACGAGGAGATTTATATTGAACAATTGTTCACGAAGTACCTCATTCTTAATTTCAAGATCATCGTATCTCTCACATCTTCTAAGCTAACTAGCTCAGAAGGTAGCTCCTCGACATAATCGATGTCTCCATAGGATAAAGAATTGTCAAACGAAATACAATCGTTGTCAAAATCGGAGAACATCTCGACATGATCATATGGAATGTCAAGAGGAGGAGAAGAATCCCCATTAAGAGGCTCATCACACATATTACCGGAGATAACCTCGGACTCACTTGGGATTGGGACAAGGCTCTCAACACTAGACGATTCCATTTCTGAATAGTGCAAGAGGCTCGTCCCCATTATGAGAGAGTCTTTGGAAGCAATTATAGGTAAGATAGGTGTGATAGCAATAGACCGAGGGAGTTGAGAAATAAGATCGTTCAATTGAGTAACACTCTCCTCGTCGTTCTCATAATATTCCCTCATTTGAATACTATCCTCATCATCATCATCATCATATCGGATTCTTATGTTCATCCGCCAAGCTTACACACCATTCTTTTCATTTGCGCTTCTTTCGAATGCGTATTTCTTCGAACTTTGAGGAAGATTACACTCCGTGATCATTGAAATGATGTGAAGGCTCTAAGTCCGATGGACCGATGGAATATTGTGGGGTTGGAAATTGTCAAACCGGAGAATTGGAATTTTGAAAATTTTGATTCATCTGGTTGCAAATAAAAGTCTCATGAGGACCCCCGCAATTCTTCTCACAAAGAGATAATTGGGAATAACTTTCACCAAAGTTCTGATTGTAACACGGTTCCGGCTCATAGACAAGCGGGACCTGTGGTGGACAATCAAAACCAGAATGAGAATCATTCCCACAATACTCGCATGAGTAGGATTCGTATTGGGGCTGTGGAGGTAGGTAGGAAAAATCGGATGTTTCATTTGAAATGGGATCGATTACCACAAATTTGTCTCCGAAACTCACATTGGCACATCACGACAATTTCCACCGTTAAATGGACCACCACACCAGGAACATGTCAAATACCATGACATAGAGAATTAAAAGGGATAAGAGGGATAAGAGATGAAGAATTAAACGGTTATAGAGGATAAGGAATGGAGAATTAAACAGATTAGAGGGTAAGGGAAATGGAGAATTAAACAGATTAGAGGATAAAAGATGGATATTTTGAGTTTTTGAAAATATGCTATAAAAACAAAGAATGAAAATATTTTTGGTGTTGATAACACTTCAGGAAAAGTGTTAATGAACTTTTTGGATTTTTTTTTTGAAAACTTTTACAAAAAACTTTTATACAAAAGATGGGGTATGTGCAAGAATGGGTCTGAAAATGGCTAAACACATGCTAAAGCCTCCCCGGCAGCGGCGCCAAAATTTGATCCGTCGGAAAAGTCAAGCTACCTCACACAAACCGGCCACTTGTGAATGGCCGACCGTAAGAAGCTTAAAACCGCTTAAAACACAAATACAATGAAGTCCTGGAGAATAGAATGAATTCCCGGGTCGTTATGTCCCACGGAGACTCAATGGTGTGCAAACACTTGATCAGACTATAGAATGATCACTAAGGATAGTGATCGGAAAGGATTAGGATAGGATAATTACACTAATGAAAAAGTTTATAAATTAAAGCGACTTAAATACAAATTAAGAAAATTAAAAAGATAAAATATATTAAATAAACGCTATCACTATATTTAAAGTGATGTTTTTGTGATTTTATAAAATAAAATAACTTAAATAAACTATTTTAACTAAAACCTAAACTTAAAGTATATAAAAACGTGACTTAAAAAGAAAACGTGCGTTAAATATAAAAATTACGCTGGAGCGCAAGACAAAACGTAAAATTTATGAAATAAAAGGCCTACGAATGTAAAATCAATTTTATTACGTACTATATGACAAAAGAAAATTTTAGAAAAAAGATTTATATTTTTTTGACTTTTATATTTTTTATTATGAATTAATTAAGATTTTACACTAATTAAATTTTTAAAAATACTAAAACTAATGAGAAAAATCTGAAACTTTTTTATAAAATACTTATCACTAATACAGATTTAAGAAAAATAGAAAAGTTGAAAAAGCTACTTTAAATAAGCTTGAAATAAGCTAAATAAGTCGTATAAGCTAAACTGGCAAAAGGTACTTAAGTATTAGATGTTGCAAAATAAAACCAAGACAAGTCCCAAGGGCGCTGGCTATACAGGTACCCTTCTAACGCGCTCCAAAGGGGGAGGTCTCAGGTTCGACCCTGCCTACCCCCTTTTTGCAAAAACATTTTATTTTTTTGATTTTCTTTTTGAAACTTATTAAGCACATGAAGATAAGCACTTTTTACAACTATGACTTTTTACAAAAACCACTGATAAGCACTTAATAAGCCAAGGATTTTGCCACAGTTAACCTTTTAAAAATGAATAAGCACAAGTCTTTAAGCTAAATTGATTAATAAGTTAGTTAATGAGCAAAGACTGATTGAAATAAGCTAATACTAATGATTATAAACTAATGTGAACACTGAATAAGCACAATAACTAGAAATAAGCACTTAATAAGCACAAATAAGCAAAAGCTAAACACGTAACCACGTTGCACTCTTTGTTTCACAAGGCACCTTCTAACTAGATTTCAAGCATCGAGATAAGCTAAAAATAAAATGATCACTGGAAACATCAAGCTCACCAGTTAAGCTTTCCAAAAAGCTAAAAAGCTAACTGTAGAATTCACTAATGAGCTTATGAGGAGCTTTTGAAAAACTTGAAAACACTAAATGGTTTTTATACTTAGTTAAGATGGACAAAACAATAAGCCTTAAGCAGGCTTATCAAATAAGCTAAAAAATGAAAAATGAACATTGGTACCTTTAGACAACTAGGTTGGCTACTTAAAAAGATAAATTTCACAAGTTAAATCTCATCAATAAGCTCTGTGAGAGCTTAAGAAATTGCCTATCTAAACGTGAACAGGAGCTTTTCTAAAAGGTATCCAAAAGAAGCTACTGAATAAGCTTCTAATAAGCTAATTATAAGTGAAATTATATTTTTATAATTTATTTTAACACAACTAAATTTTAGTATCCCAGAAGGATTTAAGCTAGATCTTAATATTGACTCCTACACAAAATTATTCATTTTATTCAAAAACGACTATATTGAAAAGTTGACTTTTAAAATTACACTAAAGGTTTGACTAATATGAACTTAGGATTGATTTTATAGACTGACTATGTTGAAATAAGCTACAATGAGATGAGATTAAGCTAAATAAACAACTTTCAAACAAGCTTGTATGATCATGCAGTCTAGAAATCAACAGATAAAGGATAAGCTATGATCAAAAGCTTATTTTGACTTTTATGGTATTTAGGAGCAAACAAAGGTCTGATATTAGTTAATTATAGCTAAACAAACCTAAACCAATTTTTTTTAACTAGTTAACTGACTTCTAACACATCTTAACAAGTAAATCCAAACAGTACATTAGAAAGAAATTTTTAACTTACAAACGATCAAGCTCATGTGCAGCTTATCACAGAACCAAACCAACCTATTCTAAACCCATATCCACCCATAAAACAGCTCTGCATCAACCCAAATCATAACCAAATCCATTTTGATCTTCTTCAGTTGACTTTTGTTGACTGAGGCAGTTTTAAGAGTAAAATTTGAGTAGTGATTTTTCTGGGTAAACAATAAGTACAAGTGAGCATATAAAAGCTTAAATGTGAGCTTATACAGGCTTATAATTGCATAACATAAAATACAAACAACATTTACATGAACTGGAATTTTTGAAATTGCAAATTGCATAAGAGTAATTCGTACTTGAGATTTAACACTGAAAAAGGTTTATAAAACACTGAAATTACATAAGAGAGTACTTTGAAACTTAATTAAATACTGGAAATCTTAAAAGTATTAAAGCGACATTACAGGAAAAAAAATAAAAACTAACTAATAATTTTTTCTACTCCTCTTTCTTCTTTTTATACTTCAATCCACTCCCCACTTGTTTCTGAGCTATTCCCACCTCTATTTGAGGCCCTTGGATCATTTGAAGCAATCTTGGCCATTTATCATTTTTTTGGCGGGAAATGGATATAACAGCTGGTGGGTGTTGAGTAAAGTGAGGGTGAAAGTAATTAATGATTCTTGGAGTTTGGTGTTGGTGGGGGGAACAAGGATGTGGAAAAAGTGAGCTGGGGAATGGTGGTTTGATTGAGCAGTGATAGCAGTTGGGAAGACGACTTTTGGCGGGCAAGTGGTGGTTTTGGTTTTAATTATTAAACGTGGGTTGGTCGGGTTGGGAGTTGGGTAAACGGGTTGGATGGGTAACAGGTGAGTTGGGCTTATATTGGGCTCGGGATAGTTAAGGGTTTGGATTTAGGATTAAAATTGAACCCATTAAGTAGCTTAGGGACCAAACGTGTACAATTCGAATCTCCAGGGACCAAAACTGTAACTTCTGAAAATGTAGCTCAAGGTTTGGTTTTGCCAACTCAAATAATATAAGGACCATATTTGCCATCTTTGAAAATTTCAAGGACTAAACATGACATTTTTCAAACTTTAAGGACCTTTTCTGCCATTTGACCAAAGATTCATTCAAGGACCATTTTTGACAATTTAAAATATTTCAGGGACCTTGAATGATATTTTTCTTTATTTAGATATACCAGGGACTGTTTTTGACAACTTTTGAAACTTGGGGGACTAAAACTGCCAATTTTGCAAATTTGATACATTTTTCATCTGATTTTGATATTTTTGCATTTAAAACACATAAAACACTGATTTGTGATATTTTGATCATTTTGATGTGTTTCTGAGTGTTTTCAGATGATTTTGCAGTTTAGATTGTACAAAAATGATGAGTATTTAGACACTCATCAGGGGAGAAAATAAATACTTAACTGTTTCGAAAACATTCGTGTACTTGCATGTTACTCTATTCTGGTTGTTTCTTGTATCAATGGTGGTAAATTTTTCTAGTTAAGCTGACACTCCTCGGTCTAAAATTATAACCTTTCATTATTTTCTTAAGTCAAGGAGGAGTGTCGTCAAAGTTATTTCTTAAAATCTTTGTTTGGTAACCATAATGGAAGTTAAATGGCTTTGGATGAAAAAGGAAAAGGTGGAGGGACCAAAACTGCCAAAAGGTTAAAGTTATTTTTAATAAAAACTCTTCCACCCAACTTTCACTTCACATTTATTATCATCACCTAAATCATCCTACGCTCAAAAATCGATCTTCATATCCGTGTATTGGATCATCATTTTGTAAGTGGTTTAATAATCTTTACAAGTTTTTAAACAAGGGTTTTGATTTTCACTCAAATCCAACGGTCAAAAGATGAGATTGAGTGTGATTCGTGTTCTACGCGTAAGCTATGAAGACAAATCACTCATTCGCGGTGTTTTGTGGTTAATGTGATTGTGTCAAAACGTTCAATTAATCATACTAAAACTATTTCTATCATCAAAACGCACCCAGAAACACGAATTGAATGACTTTTGAAATTAGGGTTTATGCGTTGATTTGGGTATTTTCAAATGAGAACGCTTTTGGTGAAAAGATTGTTGTAGAAGGTTGTAGTCAAGTTGAATTAATCATATCTAGGCCTGAATACACCCGTAAACACTAATGATTCATAAAATGGAAATTAGGGTTTATGTTCATACTGGCTTAGGTACTTTTGATTCTTAACACATTTGATGTTAAAACTTGGCTAAGACAACTCAATAGACATCTTTGACTTACCGGAAAAACTTTGATGCTAATCCTATGGCTAAAATTCATATGCGTATTTCTTAAACTATTAGGGTTTTTTGTCCCACTGCGTAAGACTTTCTCGCCTAAACTGTTTGATATGCTTTCATGCCATGACCTGTTATAAGATGAATTTATGGGTTAATATTGATGATACGATGAATTTATTACAGGTCTGTTACAAGTGAGAATTCAGAATCAAGGTTCTAAGCAAACTACGCATAAGGATCACCTTACGCGTAGCATGTTATGCGTAAGAGTAATCTTACGCGTAGCGCCTACGCATAAGGTTCTACAATGGGACTACAGTATCCTATGAAGGATATGCGTAACAAGGACCCCTACGCATAAGGCCTACTCTTACGAGTAAGCCTTACCCATAAGGTTTTAATACGCCTACGCGTAAGCTCTACGCATAAGGTCCCCTGTTCCTACGCGTAAGTTAGGATGCTACGCATAAGCTTTCGTCTACGCGTATAACACTCCTGTTTACGCATAACTTTTCCACTTTTACGCCTAAGCCTTGATTGACCTTAATTATGAATTGTTACGCGGGCAAACTTGTAAATAAACAAATCATAACATCACGACTCCAATAATGTCATTAATAAACTTAAACATTTAATATGTTGTGTTAAATAAGTGATAACATAAACTTTAAAACTTAAAGTTAACTAACTCACGAAACTTATCACGACGTCATTGGCTATTAAACAAACAAGTGACTTTGGACTCGTAACAATCTTTAACTTTGTACATTCAATAATTAGACAATAAAACCTTCTGTTGACTAACATTATGTCTTTCGATATGTTGGTTTTTTTAGCTAATGTTATTTCAATCACCGACATGGTCGCTCAAATGAATGTGGATGCACCAGAAGTTCTCACTATTGTTGATATCTTCCCTAATGGCTATCCAAGAAAGATTGTAAAGAACAATCTCAGAGTTGACTTTGAAACCCTCACATGCTCAAAATCTTCTTGCTTGATCGCTGTGGATATTCTAAGGAATCATACGTACCATAACATGCTTTCACACTCGCTACAGATCGGAGATCTACATACAACAATTCGAATTCAATGCGAAGGATCAAAGGTCAAAGTGCGTGTTGTGACATGACGTTAAATCACAAACAAGTCACCATCACACAAGCAGATCTACGGGCTGTTCTCCTTATTCCTGAGATCGAGCCAACCGACTTCTTTGCCACACCTACTGAGGAGACAGTTCTTCAATTCCTGATTGATATTGGCTATGATGAAGCTTCAGGGATAATCACTAAGCACTCTCATGTGGAGCTTAAGAACATTCCTCAACCGTGGAGAACCCTCTACATGATCATTACCAAATCGTCTCGGTCGTGATAGTGGTTATGAGCATCCCAAGCTCATGGAACTACAAATCTTCTGGTCATTAATCAATAAAAAGGACATCAAATTGAAGCACTGCTACGGAAGACATGATGTCATTTCACAAGAAACTTGGCTCAAAGATTCCCTATGTCAGATACACAAAATTGTTGATCCAGAGAGCACTTGGACTTCATCCTGATATTCCCAAAGAAACAGGGTGCTGTGTTACCTGATCACCTTCTGACAAATGAAATCAAAAAGCTTGAAACATACAAAAGGTATCAAGTAGTAGTAAGAGAAGGCAAAGTTGGTCATCTCGATGAGAAGTCTTCTGGAATACCTATACGGAGAACCGTAAGAGGCGGCTGGAAGTGTTTGCAAGCACTAAGAGTCGAGGATGTTTCCCTGGGAGGAATCCTCCATGAAAGGGGACAGTTCCCGCCAAGGAAGCTGTTCCTATTCCCGTATCTAAGCCTGAACCGCAAAGAAAGCTAATGGACGAGGACTCCGAGGCTACTGAATCAGATGAAGAGACTTTCTACTCGGAATCAGAACTGAACCGAACACCTCCTTCAGCCTAAACCTCCAAGTCCACCACTGACAAAGGAAAAGGGAAGACTCCTCGTACTTGTGCCTTATGAAGAAAGCTCGATGAAGAAGAAGAGCAACTGATACTTCTTACGGAAGAAGTTCAAATTCCTTAGACTCCAACACGTGGCAAAAGAATTTGCAAAAGAACAAATGGGTGGCCCCGGAGGGTCAAGTGGTGAAGCTCAACCTTCACCGTGTCCGATGCGGTTAATCAACCCGATAAGGGATCTCGTGCCACCACTTTGGTACAACAACAGACACGTGTCGAAGATACTCTTGATTTTGATTTTGAAGAACCGTAATCGAGAAGTTAGAGAAGGTAAAGTCGATGAAGAATCGCAAAGAAAGCCAAAGCGATGAACAAGCTAAGTCTCGTAATGAAGAAGATGTGAGTATGATACGCTTCTTCTAGATAGTCTGCCTGCACATCAAAGGAAGAAACTTCTGAACCACCAAAGGACCCGGAGTCTCCTCACATCTCATCATCATCCGATTCTTCTTCTCACTCTTCACCACCACCATCAAAGAAATCAACCAAATCATCATCAGATCGATAAAGAAGCCAACTCCATCTTGGATCTCTCAATCTAAGAATCGAATCGTTAAAGTCGTCAAACGAGTCGAAAGAACGATATTCTCCACAGAAAGTTGACTTTCCTTGTTGATCAGATAACGTATCTTCATGATGAGAATGACAAGATGCAAGTTGAAAGGGAGTATGTACTGAAGCTTATGAAGGATGATCTTCAAGGAAGCATGGACGAGATGATAAAAGGATACACTCACAAGTTTTTAATGGAGGTCATTCGAACCGAAAAAGGATATGTATTCCAGACAACTTTATCCGAATCTCTTACATTTAGCCAAGCAAGCCATGAAATCAACTCCGATGAATTTGAGCATCAATCCAGTTGAAACTACAATCTTATCAGATGATGAATTAGTAAACCGGATGGTAGCGCAAATGTCAACACGCTCTGCAACGCTTGCCTCCCATGAAGCTAAACTGTTTGAAGCATTGCTGGAATACCAACTCAAGTCATCATTCAGAGAAGAGGTCGTAAGGCCCAAACGCTCAAGAGACCGATCAAGACAAAGATCAAGATAAGGATAAGGAGCCTAAACGAGAAGTCTGGTGAATCATCTTCGATTCAGTACTCAATGCCGCCTCCACCACAAAAGACTCAGCTCAACAAAGATCTCCTCCCCGCTCTTCTGGCGATAAACCTCAGATTCCGAGACACCACCCTGACTCAAAAATCGGTGACCACTTTGAGTATACGGGTGGTGACAATGAAGAATACCATGAGCCCCAACAACAACCCGCCTCTCCCGACAAAGTACAAAAACCTAATCCTCATCTAGGCCTAAGAAAAGAAGAAGAAGCCCAAGGTGACGCCCTATCCGGCTAGATGAAGACAACACGAGGAATTTGAATGGTTTTCTACACTTGTCAATTCCACTCCCTACCCTGAAGAAGGCCAAGATCTGGTAGACGGTACTACTTTGGAGCATGCAAAGATATTGCAAGAAAAATTCCGAGTAAAGAAGATGACGAAATCTGAGTTGCGGCGAATCAAGAATGAAGCTTTTCAACTATGGAAAGATAGCTCAGAAAGTGCCATCGAGGTCGAATATCACCTTGACAACATTGCTCGAGCTATGTCTAATAACATGGATTGGCTGAACCCAGAAGCAAACATCGACTTTACGAAGCGGGACAACCCTCCATATTACACCGATGGTCTAAACCACTACCAACGATCGGCCAACCGATCGGCCTAGTATCCCATTCATATATTTCTTCAACAAAGACTTGGAATTTCTTCTTTACTGTGGTGATGGCTCAAGGAAATACGCTACATCCTTGACACTTCCATTCCCTGCAGCCGAATACTCAAACTGCATAGCTATCGAGGAAAGAGCTAATCACTTGTTCTCCAACAAAGTGGAAGTATACGACCGAGATGCAATGTAATGGATTCATCATTGGCCGAACGCCGAAGAATCTACTACGCTGCCGGTCGAGAAGTCTCAACATGCAAGTATTCGATTACTAAAAACATCGTTGCCATCAAACACCTTATCTCAAGAATATTGTGGTCAAAAGACAAGACGAAAGGGATTATGCATTCTCTGACTTTGAGAATTTGTCTATCAACGACATCGAAGATATGTACCTTGCCAAAGTACATGGTCGTATGAGACAATTCTCCACCGAAGTACAACGTGAATTCATAAAGTCAGTGCTCATCTTCATCGTGACGCATAGTTATCAAAGAAAGTGTAGAAGATCTCCAACCTGGCGGTTGAATCTTATCGCACCCGTGTCAACTTCACTCCACCGCAACTTGATCTTCCCGACATCAACCAGCTTTCACAATTTACACTCATCAGAAACCATTGCGCCGTTTACGCAGTGAACTTCAAAGAAATTGCTTGATGGCGTGCAATGATCTTCACAAATTTGGAGATCACACTTTGAAGTTGGTTAAGGACGGATTGGCTTATCGGTTGAAGGATATACATCAGAAGATTGGGTCTCCTAAGCGATGGAATTCTCAAGAAAGAAGGGACGTGAAGAGGATCATCACCATGATTGATGAATGGTTGTATAGAAGGGATCGGTTCAGAAGATTGGAAAGCTATGTTGGTGGTCGATCCAGGAGAAACATCATCGGCTTTCAACGCCCGATTTCACATTCCCTGGCGACGTCTCGGACTACCGGTACCCCTTGAACTGCTTCTTTCATTATAAATTTGGATGTATGATTTATTATCACAATGGCTTGTGCACACATTTCAGTGTACAACCCGTACTAGTAAATAAAGGACCCGTTGGTACGTTCAAGGCCACAATCCTTATAAAAGGAGCGAAAGCTTCTTACTTTTGAGTAAAACCTATCAAACCTTTCATTTTCAAGGTTTTGCTCAAAAGAACAAGTACTTTCCTTATGATTTTCAAAACCTCAACCGTTTATATCACTTGTTGAGGGGAGTACTTGACTAAAATCTTTGTTCACAAATTGTTCACAGTGGTCATTCTTCCCGCAACACTCGAAATGGTCATATTTATTCTCAACTTTTTAAAAATAACATTTTATATGCCATTTTGAGGGGAGAAATATGTGATAAGAAATATGTTGTGTATTGCTAGTTGAATTCGTGTGAAAAACTTTAACCCACTAATTGACGAAATAAATCGCAGCTGTAGTAACTCAAAGGCTTGTCCGGACGGGTAATAATTTCAAGCTAGTTCGCTAGTGATGTAAACGTGTCTCGCAAAGGACTTGTCCGAGTAGAATGTACCATTCGAGAAACTCTTGGTAGACATGAACCTTGACGGGTTTGACAACCTCTCGGGGTTGTCCACACCTTAAAGATAGTTATTAGAGCTAGTTGTCACCTAAAAGCTGACAATGCGACTCTTTAACTATGCCACGTAACCGTGTCTCGCGAGGGAATGTCTATCTTGAGTCGATTAATTCAAAAGTGCGCGCTCTTTCCTCACTGTGCAGATTTCTGTCTAAACTCTAAAGCACATGTGGAGGGGGAGTATTTCTGCTAAAAGATAAAACTCTCACAGTGGTTCAAACATGTTTTTCATTTACAAACCCGTTGAGAGATTTTCTTCAAAATGGTTTTATGGCAACATAGGTTAGTCATGGAGTTATAAGGTGACTAAGGTTAGGAATAACTGTCCTATGATCCGCCAGAGCCGGAGGGATCTACCCAAGGACACCACCAATAGTTAGAATTAGAAGTCCTTAGGTATGACCATAAAAAGGAGAAAATGAGAATCGGAGAAAGAAGGAGTTGAAGAATTAAAAAGAAATGCAAAGAAAAGGGTGAAAAAATAGCCCTCCAAATTATTCAACTTAGGGCGGAACAGGGTTCAATTCATATGCTACGGGTTGTCACTAGATGACACCGGTATTGAAGATTAAAAGTCGTCATGGACCCACTGACGCATGCACTAAACCTTCTTAACCACTCAAGTTTCTCTCAATAGAAGCTTGTTTCATTCTCACAGGGAACCCTACGTAAACTATCGACATTCTCTTAGAGATTGCCTGGGTATTGAAGAAGGAGACCCTCTCCTAGTCTCTGCCAGAAAACCAAAATGCACTATTGAGTCTAGAGCCACGAGATTCATCAAAAGAACTCTTAGGTACACTTGACATTTCATCACTTGACATTCAACAATAAGAATTTCAGTGGTACATTATCGAGTCCTTCACAGATCTTAGCAATCTGTCGAGAACATTTATGAGAGGTTTACATTTGTGATCCTCAGTGATTGAATGGAAACTCCGCCGTGGTCAACATCAAACGCCTCGACATCGTCGCCGACAACTCCCGTGGATTGCGCTTAGTGGTCTCAAACGGTCTGCAGTCATGAGGTGATGCTTCGGTGTACCTCGGCGTGACTCATCCGAATCGTAGGTGTACTGCGGTACATCGTGTTATCTCACTTGTGGGACTCGATTCGTGAACGGCCTTTGTAAGAATTAGAGTTGTGTTTTCACACTATGCTGTCAACACTCTCAAAGTTCAAACTTGTAAGTGCCGAAATCCGCTTATTACATACCGTTTTGATGTTTACTTCTTATGGAAGCTCTGGAGCTGAATGATCGTGCAGATTCTCCACTTGTTCACACCAACAACATCATCAAAGAAGTTCTATCTTAAAGCAACACAACAGTCAGAATGATTCTTCGCAAATCAAAGAATCTACAAAGTTAAAGACTTAAAGAACTTCATCAGGACCGTAATCCAACGTTAAAGAGTGTGTGAGCATGTTGGAGAAAGACGTGGAGACACAAGCGGCGAAGGCACTGAGGTAGACTTGATGCAGATAACAACATACTATCACTTTCATCACAAAGAACAATGATCAAAGAACAAAGTTAAAGATGACGTCAAAGCATAACTGTTTAAATAAAACTATCTCTCTACCTGGGGAGATTGTTGAATCAAAGCAATTCTTCTCACAAGAAAGAAGAATGTCAGAAGACGTCAAAGCTTCTATTACATCAACGCCTTCACCGTTTTTCATCACCAACACTTGAGGGGGAGATTGTTGGAATCACTCCTAAACCATAATCAAGTGTTAGTAATTAATATGTAATAGGTAGCTTAATTATGGCCTTTATGTTTGTTATTAGCCTTAAGCTTATGTAGAAGGCCCATGAGCTTAGGCCCATGTCCAATAAGGTAAAGGGAAGGAGTAGGAGTGTTGCCCTAGCTCCTTGCCTATAAATACCCCTTGTAAACCTTCATTTGAAGGTTGGTTGTTCAATTTATCTTTCTTTCACATACTTACGCATAACCGGTCATAGTCTTAACGTGTGTGTGGGTTTGGTTTATTGTTCAATCGCCTCTCTATCTTTCTAGTAAGCTTGTGTTGTAAATCTAGTGACCTAACAGTACACCTAAGCATCACCTCATGACTGTAGACCGTTTGAGACCACTAAGCGTAATCCACGGGGAGTTGCGGGGTTTGAAGGCGACCGCTATCTGGCTGTTTGATGTTGACCCTGGCAGAGTTTCCATTCAATCACTGAGGATCACAAATGTGAACCTCTCATAAATGTTCTCGACAGATTGCTAGGATATGTGAAGGACTCGATAATGTACCACTGAAATTCTTATTGTTGAACGTCAAGTGATGAAATGTCAAGTGTATCTAAGAGATCTTTTGATGAATCTCGTGGCTCTAGACTCAATAGTGCATTTTAGTTTTCCTGAGCGGAGACTAGGGAGAGGGTCTCCTGCTTCAATACCAGCAATCTCTAAGAGAAAGCCGATAGTTTACGTAGGGTTCCATGTGAGAATGAAACAAGCTTTTGTTGAGAGAAGCTTGAGTGGTTAACAAGGTTTAGTGCATGCGTCACTGGGTCCATGACGACTTTTAATCTTCAATACCGGTGTCATCTAGTGACAACCAGTAGCGTATGTATTGAACCCGATGTTCGCGCCTAAGTTGAATATTCTGGAGGGCTATTTCTTTTCACCCTTTTCTTTGCATTTCTTTTTAATTCTTGAACTCCTTCTTTCTCCGATTCTCAATTCTCCTTTTTATAATCATACCTAAGGACTTTTAAATTCTAACTATTGGTAGTGTCCTTGGGTAGATCCCTCCGGCTTAGGCGGATCATAGGACGGTTATTCCTAACCTTAGTCACCTTATAACTCCATGACTAACCTATGTTGCCATAAAACCATTTACTTGAAAAAATCTCGCTCAGTATATATGAATGAAAACATTTTTGAACCACTGTTGAGATGAGATTTTGCATAAATACTCCCCCTCCATATGTGCTTAAGAGTTTTAACAGTTAAATACACAGTGAGGAAAGAGCGTGCACATTTTTGAATTGATCAACTCAAGATAGACATTCCCCCGCGAGACACGGTTACGTGGCATAGTTAAAGAGTTGCATTGTCAGCTTTTAGGTGACAGCTAGCTCTAATATCTATCTTGAAGGTGTGGACAACCCTGAAAGGTTGTCAAACCCGTCAAGGTTCCTGTCTACCAAGAGTTTCTCGAATGGTACATTCTACTCGGACAAGTCCTTTGCGAGACACGTTTACATCACTAGTGAACTAGTTTGAAATTATTACCCATCCCGGACAAGTCTTTTCGAGTTACTGACAGTTAAGATCTCGTCAATTCTTGGGTTAAAGTCTTTTTACACGAGAGTTCATATAGCAAAACACAACATATTTCTTATCACGTATTTTTCTCCCCCTCAAAGATGGCATATAAAATGTTATTTTTGAAGAGTTGAGAATATATATGACCATTTCGAGTGTTGCGGGAAGAATGACCACTGTGAACAATTTGTGAACAAAGTTTTAAGTCAAGTACTCCCCCTCAACGAGTGATATAAACGGTTGAAGTTTTGAAAATCATAAGGGAAAGTACTTGTTCTTTTGAGCAAAACCTTGAAAAGTGAAAGGTTTGATAGGTTTTACTCAAAAGTAAGAAGCTTTCGCTCCTTTTATAAGGATTGTGGCACTGAAGCGTACCACATGGTCCTTTATTTACAAGTACGGGTTATACACTGTAATATGTGTGTCACACCCCCAAATTACCTGTTTTGCAGCGGAATGGAATTCCTGGGGGTTGACTGTCATAGCATCACAATCACAGTTATATTGAACGACCTAAAGTGTCGTTTGGAAAACACATCGTTTGATTTAATAAAACAATCAGAGTTTACAAAAGATAGGTCCCAAATGAAATTAGACATGTGCGGAATTAAATTTGTTACAATCCAAACGATGTTTCAAAGTTCATAAAACCCAAGTGAGACGCGTCGTCACCGCGACTCTATGATAATGCCTTATGCATGCCATGATGAATATGCCTTAGATACCCGAGATAAAACATGCTAAAAGTGTCAACACAAAGGTTGAGTGAGTTCATAGAGTTTGTGTTGAAATGTAAAGCCTTTCAAAAATTGTTTATGCAAAGAAAGGCATTGTAATCCACTCAGCCCAAGTTCCGCCCATACAAAACTTGCAACCTGTGTGTTCACAACACACTGCCAAAATATGTATAATTTATGTTCAAGCACATGATGTCAAATGAATTCACAATAGTACCTAACTCGACGTAGAACCATAGCACATAATCAATAGTACATGACTCAATGTATCAGTAGTCAACTGATTTAGAACATTATTCGACGTAGAACTATAACACATAATCAATAGCACCTGACTCAATGTATCAGAGTCAACTGATATAGAACATTATTCGACGTAGAACTATAGCACATAATCAATAGTACATGACTCAATGTATCGTAGAGTCAACTGATATAGAACATTATACGACGTAGAACTATAGCACACAAACAAGAACAATTGATATAGTACAACATTCGGTTTTGAAACAATGGTGATCATGATAGAAGTTATCCTTAAAAATCCAAAGTACTTGTGAAAAATAGTTAAGCATTTATCTCCCCCAAAATAGTTCAATAAAAGCATTAAAACAATTGAAAATGGGGCTATGGAAACTCACGGTAATCCTTAAAAGTTTAGAGTACTTATGAAAGTAAATGAAAATAGTTGAGCATGTATCTCCCCCAAAATAGTACAAAACAATTGAAAGTGGGGCTATGAAAACTCACGGTAATCCGTAAAAGTTTAAAGTACTCGTGTAAATAAAAGCAAGTAGTTGAGCATGTATCTCCCCCAAAATATAGTACAAAACAATTGAAAGTGGGGCTATGAAAACTCACGGTAATCCGTAAAAGATTAAAGTACTCGTGTATATAAAAGCAAGTAGTTGAGCATTTATCTCACCCAAAATATAGTACAAAACAATTGAAAGTGGGGCTATGAAAACTCACATGGACAATGATGCGATGGCAAAAGTGAGTACACCGAAATGTAGCGTGAATCTCTAACTTTGACCTATTATGAATGATATGATATATAATAAGTCATGAGGTAATGTTATGCATGCAATTCGTATGATATCTATACCACTTGTGAATTTTTGAAAATAACACTTATCGTCGAAAAATAATCTTACAACGTCTCGACAATTTATAAATTACTTTACATGTATTTACGTTGAAATGATATCCTACGATAATCATTTAGTAATTTATTATGAAATTATAACTTTTCGTCGTAAAATAATGTCATTGAAAATTTCATGAAAATGACTAAATAGCCTCGAAAAGCTAGTCGTAAAATGGTGCACGTCGTGTGTTAGGAAACAAACTCAACGGTTTTGGGAAGCTTGTATCATTATCTCAAACTGTTAGCATTTATGTTTTTATCCTAGAGGTCTCGATCACGGAGAAAAATATAGGTAAAGTATGGTACTTGTGTCCAAAATATCGTTTAAGGGTGGTTTTCGGCAAAGTTTAAGTGACCGTGTTTTATTCATTACAACTCCGCTTGACGAACGGTTGGACATTTTGGAAAATATGCTAGGCGAACTTACTTTTACTAGAAGACATAACGTTATAAAAAGTACTACGTCAATGTTAAAAACGACCCTCAACATGGTTACTTGTTGCCGTAATACTTGTCTAATAGAAATATACTAGTTTTTCTTATATAATAAAGTTACGGCAACTTTGTGTAAACGTGTATACTTTAATCGTTACAAGTCCGTTTTCTACATTTTATATGTCCTTAGCTTCGTATCAAAGTATAATAAAATATTTTTGATAAGTCGACACAATTTATAACGCCTAAGCCTCATTTTTGACTCGTAAAAAGTAGACGTAACATGCTGAATTTTCTGGTTTTTACACTTTTCCTCGTCAAACTTGAAAAATTCATATCTTCTTCGTTATAGCTCCGTTTTAACCCGTTCAAGCGGCCACGTTTTCGTTTTAAAGTGTATTTTCTAAATATCTAGGCCAAAAATTTTTACCTACTGTCGAAATTTCCAGATTTCAAAAATATGGACAGACCCTTAAGTAAACTTGTCGAAATGAGTTTTTCTCGCGCCAAACCTATTCTAACCAATTAAAAACAACTCCGAAGCTATTCTAATCCTACCATACACCTTCTTAGGGTGTCATGGGTTCCTAGACATCACCAAAAGTGATATATTTCAAGGAGTAATTATAGGATGACAAATATATATTTATAACACTTAAAAACAATAAAAGTGGTATGGACATCCATATAACTTGCATGTTTTTCTCAAGCATGATAAAATGAACATGATATGAATATGAAAGATGAAAATGAACATGAAATGCTTGCTAGTTACTTGATGAGGTTTAAATGAACAAGGATTATCCTAAATACCCTAGGTTTTTATTTCAAAACCTTGCTTAAGAGTATGCCTAAGTTGTGAAAATAACTTGACTTGAAAAAAATATGCACTCCTTGTTGAATCACCCTCATGGCCGGTTCTTAAGGAAGAAAATGAGAGAGTTGTTTATTTTTCACACTTAGATATTATGTTAACTAGGTGTTGTAGCTAATATAAAATAATGTATGTAAAAGTTATGTCAAGATATTTGTACTCAATCATGTTGAGTCATCCTTGTGTAGTCGACATTCACAAGACAAAGAAAGATTTGGTGCATTTTGTATCTTCTAATGTATAAATGTATTAATAATTGTACAATTATTTATGTATAGTTGGTAATTGTATATATATAATTAAGTATCAGTTGTATCGTTAACTAAAAAAATATTTTAACAGGACAAAATAAAATGTATTGAAGTCATAATAATTATAAAAAATACATTTCTCACAAGAATTGAGTGAAATGATAATCATCGAGTAGTATTTACTTAAAAACCGTCGTAATATATATAAATATAACAATTTATATACAAAATAAATTTAAAACACTGGGTAAACTAATAATATTATTTTTATAATCTTATTATGAGTATAAAAATATATCGAGATAATTTTTGGAAGTGTCGGATCAAATGTTCAAAATAAATGATTACGCGATAGCGTTTATTTAATAGGAAAATAAACGTTTTATGAAAAATGCAAAACAATGCATGAATTACTATAATGATAATGATGCTAATGATATGTAGACTAAACCTAGTCTATATTAAATATCCTTGATGATAAGTTCATGAATTCGCAGCTAAACCAATAAGGTTACGCGAATTTGATACTCGTAAACCTAGTTTACGATAAATAATGAAATAGTGAAACTTGAATAGTGATTTTCTCCGGGAATGAATAGTGTTTTGTGAATAGTAAAATTTTTAAATACGTTCTCAGAATATTACTTCGACTCCGAAAATGATGAATAGTAAAATTTTGAATAGTAACCGGTGAATAGTAAATTCCCGAAATGAATAGTAAATTTGAGAAATGACTTGAAAGTAAGAGTTATCACATTCGCCCATCCAAAAAGGAATTCAGTACTTGAATTCAGTTCGTGTTGGTCTCTCCGGTTTAGGGTTTGATGTGGCAAACTTTCCCATTCTCGAGCAAAACCCTCAAAAGACTTTTAGGTAAACAATTTTTACTTAATCTCACAACTCATCAAACGAGAACTGTCATGAGATTAGGCTAAATTGGTTAGAAGGAGGTCTTTTGAAAAATTTGGCTCGATTACGAATTACTACACATATGAGACTACTACTCCCTTCATTGCATGATTCTTCCTGAATTAGACATAGGTGATCAGGCTATGTATAATTTAGGAGTAACTATGCAATGCTTGGACTAATCGACTCATATGATGTTTGGTGTTAAGTCATAAACCCGCATGTAAAGTGAACATGCACTTATGATGAAATGATGAGATGCTATGATGATGTAGTTATAGTCTAGGGTCAATGATGCAACCTAGTTCTCTATAACCGAAGCTCTGATGCCAATCAGTTACACCCCCAAATTACCTTTTGCGAGGAATGGAATTCCTGGGGGTTGACTGTCATAGCATCAAAATCACAGTTATATTGAACGACCTAAAGTGTCGTTTGGAAAACACATCGTTTGATTTAATAAAACAATCAGAGTTTACAAAACATAGGTCCCAAATGAAATTAGACATGTGCGAAATTAAATTTGTTACAATCCAAACGATGTTTCAAAGTTCATAAAACCCAAGTGAGACGCGTCGTCACCGCGACTCTATGATAATGCCTTATGCATGCCATGATGAATATGCCTTAGATACCTGAGATAAAACATGCTAAAAAGTGTCAACACAAAGGTTGAGTGAGTTCATAAAGTTTGTGTTGAAATGTAAAGACTTTCAAAATCGTTTATGCAGAAAAGGCATTGTAAATCCACTCAGTTCCAAGTTCCGCCCATACAAAACTTGCAACCTGTGTGTTCACAACCCACTGCCAAAATGTGTATAATTTATGTTCAAGCACATGATGTCAAATGAATTCACAATAGTACCTAACTCGACGTAGAACCATAACACATAATCAATTGTACATGACTCAATGTATCAGTAGTCAACTGATTTAGAACATTATTCGACGTAGAACTATAGCACATAATCAATAGCACCTGACTCAATGTATCAGTAGTCAACTGATATAGAACATTATTCGACGTAGAACTATAGCACACAAACAAGAACAATTGATATAGTACAACATTCGGTTTTTGAAACAATGGTAATCATGATAGAAGTTATCCTTAAAAATCCAAAGTACTTGTGAAAAATAGTTAAGCATTTATCTCCCCCAAACTAGTTCAATAAAAGCACTAAAACAATTGAAAATGGGGCTATGGAAACTCACAATAATCCTTAAATGTTTATAGTACTTATGAAAGTAAATGAAAATAGTTGAGCATGTATCTCCCCCAAAATAGTACAAAACAATTGAAAGTGGGGCTATG
The DNA here is from genome assembly GCA_910596185.1 of Chrysanthemum makinoi. Taxonomy (NCBI): domain Eukaryota; kingdom Viridiplantae; phylum Streptophyta; class Magnoliopsida; order Asterales; family Asteraceae; genus Chrysanthemum; species Chrysanthemum makinoi. The sequence continues at coordinate 865,120 of OU343216.1, read as the reverse complement.
AAAACTCACGGTAATCCGTAAAAGTTTAAAGTACTCGTGTAAATAAAAGCAAGTAGTTGAGCATGTATCTCCCCCAAAATATAGTACAAAACAATTGAAAGTGGGGCTACGAAAACTCACGGTAATCCGTAAAATTTTAAAGTACTCGTGTAAATAAAAGCAAGTAGTTGAGCATGTATCTCCCCAAGTAAAAATATAGTACAAAATAATTGAAAGTGGGGCTATGAAAACTCACATGGACAATGATACGATGGGAAAAGTGAGTACACCGAAATGTAGCGTGAATCTCTAACCTTGACCTATTATGAATGATATGATATATAATAAGTCATGATGTAATGTTATGCATGCAATTAGTATGATATCTATACCACTTGTGAATTTTTGAAAATAACACTTATCGTCGAAAAATAATCTTACAACGTCTCGACAATTTATAAATTACTTTACATGTATTTACGTTGAAATGATATCCTACGATAATCATTTAGTGATTTATTATGAAATTATAACTTTTCGTCATAAAATAATGTCATTGAAAATTTCATGAAAGTGACTAAATAGCCTCGTAAAGCTAGTCGTAAAATGGTGCACGTCGAGTGTTAGGAAACAAACTCAACGGTTTTGGGAAGCTTGTATCATTATCTCAAAGTTTTAGCATTTATGTTTTCATCCTAGAGGTCTCGATCACGGAGAAAAATATAGGTAAATTATGGTACTTGTATCCAAAATATCGTTTAAGGGTGGTTTTCGGCAAAGTTTAAGTGACCGTATTTTATCCATTACAACTCCGCTTAACGAACGGTTGGACATTTTGGTAAATATGCTAGGCTTAACTTACTTTTACTAGAAGACATCACGTTATAAAAGTACTACGTCAATGTTAAAACGACCCTCAACATGGTCACTTGTTGCCGTAATACTTGTCTAATAGAAATATACTAGTTTTTCTTATATAATAAAGTTACGGCAACTTTGTGTAAACGTGTATAATTTAATCGTTACAAGTCCGTTTTCTACGTTTTATATGTCCTTAGCTTCGTATCAAAGTATACTAATATATTTTTGATAAGTCGACACAATTTATAACGCCTAAGCCTCATTTTTGACTCGTAAAAAGTAGACGTAACATGCTGAATTTTCTGGTTTTTACACTTTTCGTCGTCAAACTTGAAAAATTCATATCTTCTTCGTTATAGCTCCGTTTTAACCCGTTCAAGCGGTCACGTTTTCGTTTTAAAGTGTATTTTCTAAATATCTAGGCCAAAATTTTTTACCTACTGTCGAAATTTCCAGATTTCAAAAATATGGACAAACCCTTAAGTAACTTGTCGAAATGAGTTTTTCTCGCGCCAAACCTATTCTAACCAATTCAAAACAACTCCGAAGCTATTCTAATCCTACCATACACCTTCTTAGGGTGTCATGGGTTCCTAGACATCACCAAAAGTGATATATTTCAAGGAGTAATTATAGGATGACAAATATATATTTATGACACTTAAAAACAATAAAAGTGGTATAGACATCCATATAACTTGCATGTTTTTCTCAAGCATGATAAAATGAACATGATATGAATATGAAAGATGAAAATGAACATGAAATGCTTACTAGTTACATGATGAGGTTTAAATGAACAAGGATTATCCTAAATACCCTAGGTTTTTATTTCAAAACCTTGCTTAAGAGTATGCCTAAGTTGTGAAAATAACTTGACTTGAAAAAAATATTCACTCCTTGTTGAATCACCCTCATGGCCGGTTCTTAAGGAAGAAAATGAGAGAGTTGTTTATTTTTCACACTTAGATATTATGCTAACTAGGTGTTGTAGCTAATATAAAATAATGTATGTAAAAGTTATGTCAAGATATTTGTACTCAATCATGTTGAGTCATCCTTGTGTAGTCGACATTCACAAGACAAAGAAAGATTTGGTGCATTTTGTATCTTCTAATGTATAAATGTATTAATAATTGTACAATTATTTATGTATAGTTGGTAATTGTATATATATAATTAAGTATTAGTTGTATCGTTAACTAAAAAAATATTTTAACGGGACAAAATAAAATGTATTGAAGTCATAATAATTATAAAAAATACATTTCTCACAAGAATTGAGTGAAATAATAATCATCGAGTAGTATTTACGAAAACCGTCGTAATTATATAAATATAACAATTTATATACAAAATAAATTTAAAACACTGGGTAAACTAATAATATTATTTTTATAATCTTATTATGAGTATAAAAATATATCGAGATAATTTTTGGAAGTGTCGGATCAAATGTTCAAAATAAATGATTACGCGATAGGCTATTTAATAGGAAAATAAACGTTTTATGAAAAATGCAAAACCATGCATGAATTAATATAATGATAATGATGCTAATGATATGTAGACTAAACCTAGTCTATATTAAATGTCCTTGATAATAAGTTCATGAATTCGCAGTAAAACCAATAAGGTTACGCGAATTTGATACTCGTAAACCTAGTTTATGATAAATGATGAAATCGTGAAACTTGAATAGTGATTTTCTCCGGGAATGAATAGTGTTTCATGAATGGTAAAATTTTGAAATACGTTCTCAGAATATTACTTCGATACCGAAAACGATGAATAGTAAAATTTTGAATAGTAACCGGTGAATAGTAAATTCCCGAAATGAATAGTAAATTTGAGAAATGACTTGAAAGTAAGTGTTATCACATTCGCCCATCAAAAATTAGGTCCACGAATTCAATTCGTGTTGGTCTCTCCGGTTTAGGGTTTGATGTGGCAAACTTTCCCATTCTCGACCAAAACCCTCAAAAGACTTTTAGGTAACCAATGTTTACTTAATCTCACAACTCATTAAACGAGAACTGTCATGAGATTAGGCTAAATTGGTTAGAAGGAGGTCTTTTGAAAATTTGGCTCGACACGAATTGCTTACACACATGAGACTACTACTCCCTTCATTGCATGATTCTTCCTGAATTAGACATAGGTGATCAGGCTATGTATAATTTAGGAGTAACGATGCAATGCTTGGACTAATTGACTCATATGATGTTTGGTGTTAAGTCATAAACCCGCATGTAAAGTGAACATGCACTTATGATGAAATGATGAGATGCTATGATGATGTAGTTATAGTCTAGGGTCAATGACGTAACCTAGTTCTCTATAATGCAAGCTCGATGCCAATCACACCCCCAAATTACCGCATTTTGCGAGGAATGGAATTCCATTGTCATAGCATCACAATCACAGTTATATTAAACGACCTAAAGTGTCGTTTGGAAAACACATCGTTTGATTTAATAAAACAATCAGAGTTTACAAAAGATAGGTCCCAAATGAAATTAGACATGTGCGGAATTAAATTTTTACAATCCAAACGATGTTTCAAAGTTCATAAAACTAAGTGAGACGCTGCCTTCACCGCGACTCTATGATAATGCCTTATGCATGCCATGATGAATATGCCTTAGATACCTGAGATAAAACATGCTAAAAAAGTGTCAACACAAAGGTTGAGTGAGTTCATAGAGTTTGTGTTGAAATGTAAAAACCTTTCAAAATCGCTTTATGCAAAGAAAGGCATTGTAAATCCACTCCGCTGTTGGTCAAGTGGCGCCCATACAAAACTTGCAACCCTGTGTTCACAACCCACCTAGCCAAAATGTGTATAATTTATGTTCAAGCACATGATGTCAAATGAATTCACAATAGTACCTAACTCGACGTAGAACCATAGCACATAATAAATAGTACATGACTCAATGTATCATTAGATCATCCGATTTAGAACATTATTCGACGAGAACTATAGCACATAATCAATAGCACTCGATTCAATGTATCGGTAGTCAACGATATGGAACATTATTCGACGTAGAACTATAGCACACAAACAAGAACAATTGATATAGTACATCATTCGGTTTTTGAAACAATGGTAATCATGATAGAAGTTATCCTTAAAAATCCAAAGTACTTGTGAAAAATAGTTAAGCATGTATCTCCCCCAAAATAGTTCAATAAAAGCACTAAAACAATTGAAAATGGGGCTATGGAAACTCACAATAATCCTTAAATGTTTATAGTACTTATGAAAGTAAATGAAAATAGTTGAGCATGTATCTCCCCCAAAATAGTACAAAACAATTGAAAGTGGGGCTATGAAAACTCACGGTAATCCGTAAAAGTTTAAAGTACTTGTGTAAATAAAAGCAAGTAGTTGAGCATGTATCTCCCCCAAAATATAGTACAAAACAATTGAAAGTGGGGCTATGAAAACTCACAATAATCCGTAAAAGTTTAAAGTACTCGTGTAAATAAAAGCAAGTAGTTGAGCATGTATCTCCCCCAAAATATAGTACAAAACAATTGAAAGTGGGGCTATGAAAACTCACATGGACAATGATGCGATGGGAAAAGTGAGTACACGAAATGTAGCGTGAATCTCTAACCTTGACCTATTATGAATGATATGATATATAATAAGTCATGATGTAATGTTATGCATGCAATTAGTATGATATCTATACCACTTGTGAATTTTTGAAAATAACACTTATCGTCGAAAAATAATCTTACAACGTCTCGACAATTTATAAATTACTTTACATGTATTTACGTTGAAATGATATCCGACGATAATCATTTAGTGATTTATTATGAAATTATAACTTTTCGTCATAAAATAATGTCATTGAAAATTTCATGAAAGTGACTAAATAGCCTCGAAAAAGCTAGTCAAAATGGTGCACGTCGAGTGTTAGGAAACAAACTCAACGGTTTTGGGAAGCTTGTATCATTATCTCAAAGTTTTAGCATTTATGTTTTCATCCTAGAGGTCTCGATCACGGAGAAAAATATAGGTAAAGTATGGTACTTGTGTCCAAAATATTATTTAAGGGTGGTTTTCGCAGTTTAAGTGACACGATATTTTATTCATTACAACACCGCTTGACGAACGGTTGGATATTTTGGAAAATATGCTTGGCGAACTTACTTTTACTAGAAGACATCACGTTATAAAAGTACTACGTCAATGTTAAAACCCCTCAACATGGTCACTTGTTGTCGTAATACTTGTCTAATAGGAATATATTAGTTTTTCTTATATAATAAAGTTACGGCAACTTTGTGTAAACGCGTATAATTTAATCGTTACAAGTCCGTTTTCTACGTTTTATATGTCCTTAGCTTCGGATCAAAGTATACTAATATATTTTTGATAAGTCGACACAATTTATAACGCCTAAGCCTCATTTTTGACTCGTAAAAGTGGACGTAACATGCTGAATTTTCTGGTTTTACACTTTTCGTCGTCAAACTTGAACAATTCATATCTTCTTCGTTATAGCTCCGTTTTAACCCGTTCAAGCGGCCACGCTTTCGTTTTAAAGTGTATTTTCTAAATATCTAGGCCAAAAATTTTTACCTGCTGTCGAAATTTCAAGATTTCAAAAATATGGACAGACCCTTAAGTAAGCTTGTCGAAATGAGTTTTTCTCGCGCCAAACCTATTCTAACCAATTCAAAAACTCCTGCTATTCTAATCCTACCATACACCTTCTTAGGGTGTCATGGGTTCCTAGACATCACCAAAAGTGATATATTTCAAGGAGTAATTATAGGATGACAAATATATATTTATAACACTTAAAAACAATAAAAGTGGTATAGACATCCATATAACTTGCATGTTTTTCTCAAGCATGATAAAATGAACATGATATGAATATGAAAGATGAAAATGAACATGAAATGCCTACTAGTTACTTGATGTGGTTTAAATGAACAAGGATTATCCTAAATACCCTAGGTTTTTATTTCAAAACCTTGCTTAAGAGTATGCCTAAGTTGTGAAAATAACTTGACTTGAAAAAAATATGCACTCCTTGTTGAATCACCCTCATGGCCGGTTCTTAAGGAAGAAAATGAGAGAGTTGTTTATTTTTCACACTTAGATATTATGCTAACTAGGTGTTGTAGCTAATATAAAATAATGTATGTAAAAGTTATGTCAAGATATTTGTACTCAATCATGTTGAGTCATCCTTGTGTAGTCGACATTCACAAGACAAAGAAAGATTTGGTGCATTTTGTATCTTCTAATGTATAAATGTATTAATAATTGTACAATTATTTATGTATAGTTGGTAATTGTATATATATAATTAAGTATTAGTTGTATCGTTAACTAAAAAAATATTTTAACGGGACAAAATAAAATGTATTGAAGTCATAATAATTATAAAAAATACATTTCTCACAAGAATTGAGTGAAATAATAATCATCGAGTAGTATTTACGAAAACCGTCGTAATTATATAAATATAACAATTTATATACAAAATAAATTTAAAACACTGGGTAAACTAATAATATTATTTTTATAATCTTATTATGAGTATAAAAATATATCGAGATAATTTTTGGAAGTGTCGGATCAAATGTTCAAAATAAATGATTACGCGATAGCGTTTATTTAATAGGAAAATAAACATTTTATGAAAAATGCAAAACCATGCATGAATTAATATAATGATAATGATGCTAATGATATGTAGACTAAACCTAGTCTATATTAAATGTCCTTGATGATAAGTTCATGAATTCGTAGCAAAACCAATAAGGTTACGCGAAATTGATACTCGTAAACCTAGTTTATGATAAATGATGAAATAGTGAAACTTGAATAGTGATTTTCTCCGGGAATGAATAGTGTTTCGTGAATAGTAAAATTTTGAAATACGCTTTCGAGAATATTACTTCGATTCAAAACGATGAATAGTAAAATTTTGAATAGTAACCGGTGAATAGTAAATTCCCGAAATGAATAGTAAATTTGAGAAATGACCTGAAAGTAAGAGTTATCAAATCTACCATCCAAAAAGAATTCAGTCCCTGAATTCAGCCAGGTTGGTCTCCGGTTTAGGGTTTGATGTGGCAAACTTTCCCATTCTCGAAGGAAACCCTCAAAAGACTTTTAGGTAACCAATTTTTACTTAATCTCACAACTCATCAAATGAGAACTGTCATGAGATTAGGCTAAATTGGTTAGAATGAGGTCTTTTGAAAATTTGGCTCGATACGGAATGCTTACACATATGAGACTACTACTCCTTCATTGCATGATTCTTCTAATTAGACATAGGTGATCACGCTATGTATAATTTAGGAGTAACTATGCAATGCTTGGACTAATCGACTCATATGATGTTTGGTGTTAAGTCATAAACCCGCATGTAAAGTGAACATGCACTTATGATGAAATGATGAGATGCTATGATGATGTAGTTATAGTCTAGGGTCAATGATGCAACCTAGTTCTCTATAACCAAGCTCATGCCAATCAGTCACACCTCCAAATTACCTGCTTTTGCAGAGGAATGGAATTCTGGGTTATTTGACATCATAGCATCACAATCACAATTATATTGAACGACCTAAAGTGTCGTTTGGAAAACACATCGCTTGATTTAATAAAACAATCAGAGTTTACAAAAGATAGGTCCCAAATGAAATTAGACATGTGCGGAATTAAATTTGTTACAATCCAAACGATGTTTCTAAGTTCATAAAACCCAGTGACGCACGGCCACCGCGACTCTATGATAATGCCTTATGCATGCCATGATGAATATGCCTTAGATACCTGAGATAAAACATGCTAAAAAGTGTCAACACAAAGCTTGAGTGAGTTCATAGAGTTTGTGTTGAAATGTAAAGACTTTCAAAATCGTTTATGTAGCAAAGGAATTGTAAATCCACTCAGTTCCAAGTTCCGCCCATACAAAACTTGCAACCTGTGTGTTCACAACCTGTGTGTTCACAATAGTACCTAACTCGACGTAGAACCATAGCACATAATAAATAGTACATGACTCAATGTATCAGTAGTCAACTAATTTAGAACATTATTCGACGTAGAACTATAGCACATAATCAATAGCACCTGATTCAATGTATCAGTAGTCAACTGATATAGAACATTATTCAACGTAGAACTATAGCACACAAACAAGAACAATTGATATAGTACAAAGATTCGGTTTTGAAACAATGGTAATCATGATAGAAGTTATCCTTAAAAATCCAAAGTACTTGTGAAAAATAGTTAAGCATTTATCTTCCCCAAAATAGTTCAATAAAAGCACTAAAACAATTGAAAATAGGGCTATGGAAACTCACAATAATCCTTAAATGTTTATAGTACTTATGAAAGTAAATGAAAATAGTTGAGCATGTATCTCCCACAAAATAGTACAAAACAATTGAAAGTGGGGCTATGAAAACTCACGGTAATCCGTAAAAGTTTAAAGTACTCGTGTAAATAAAAGCAAGTAGTTGAGCATGTATCTCCCCCAAAATATAGTACAAAACAATTGAAAGTGGGGCTATGAAAACTCACGGTAATCCGTAAAAGTTTAAAGTACTCGTGTAAATAAAAGCAAGTAGTTGAACATGTATCTCCCCCAAAATATAGTACAAAACAATTGAAAGTGGGGCTATGAAAACTCACATGGACAATGATGCGATGGGAAAAGTGAGTACACCGAAATGTAGCGTGAATCTCTAACCTTGACCTATTATGAATGATATGATATATAATAAGTCATGAGGTAATGTTATGCATGCAATTCGTATGATATCTATACCACTTGTGAATTTTTGAAAATAACACTTATCGTCGAAAAATAATCTTACAACGTCTCGACAATTTATAAATTACTTTACATGTATTTACGTTGAAATGATATCCTACGATAATCATTTAGTGATTTATTATGAAATTATAACTTTTCGTAGTAAAATAATGTCATTGAAAATTTCATGAAAGTGACTAAATAGCCTCGAAAAGCTAGTCGTAAAATGGTGCACGTCAAGTGTTAGGAAACAAACTCAACGGTTTTGGGAAGCTTGTATCATTATCTCAAAGTTTTAGCATTTATGTTTTCATCCTAGAGGTCTCGATCACGGAGAAAAATATAGGTAAAGTATGGTACTTGTGTCCAAAATATCGTTTATGGGTGGTTTTCGGCAAAGTTTAAGTGACCGTATTTTATTCATTACAACTCCGCTTGACGAACGGTTGGACATTTTGGAAAATATGCTTGGCGAACTTACTTTTACTAGAAGACATCACGTTATAAAAAATACTACGTCAATGTTAAAAACGACCCTCAACATGGTCACTTGTTGCCGTAATACTTGTCTAATAGAAATATACTAGTTTTTCTTATATAATAAAGTTACGGCAACTTTGTGTAAACGTGTATAATTTAATCGTTACAAGTCCGTTTTCTAAGTTTTATATGTCCTTAGCTCTAGTATCAAAGTATACTAATATATTTTTGATAAGTTGACACAATTTATAACGCCTAAGCCTCATTTTTGACTCGTAAAAGTGGACGTAACATGCTGAATTTTCTGGTTTTACACTTTTCGTCACAAACTTGAAAATTCATATCTTCTTCGTTATAGCTCCGTTTTAACCCGTTCAAGCGGCCACGTTTTCGTTTTAAAGTGTATTTTCTAAATATCTAGCCCAAAAATTTTTACCTGCTGTCGAAATTTCCAGATTTCAAAAATATGGACAGACCCTTAAGTAACTTGTCGAAATGAGTTTTTCTCGCGCCAAACCTATTCTAACCAATTCAAAAAAACTCCGAAGCTATTCTAATCCTACCATACACCTTCTTAGGGTGTCATGGGTTCCTAGACATCACCAAAAGTGATATATTTCAAGGAGTAATTATAGGATGACAAATATATATTTATAACACTTAAAAACAATAAAAGTGGTATAGACATCCATATAACTTGCATGTTTTTCTCAAGCATGATAAAATGAACATGATATGAATATGAAAGATGAAAATGAACATGAAATGCTTACTAGTTACTTGATGTGGTTTAAATGAACAAGGATTATCCTAAATACCCTAGGTTTTTATTTCAAAACCTTGCTTAAGAGTATGCCTAAGTTGTGAAAATAACTTGACTTGAAAAAAATATGCACTCCTTGTTGAATCACCCTCATGGCCGGTTCTTAAGGAAGAAAATGAGAGAGTTGTTTATTTTTCACACTTAGATATTATGCTAACTAGGTGTTGTAGCTAATATAAAATAATGTATGTAAAAGTTATGTCAAGATATTTGTACTCAATCATGTTGAGTCATCCTTGTGTAGTCGACATTCACAAGACAAAGAAAGATTTGGTGCATTTTGTATCTTCTAATGTATAAATGTATTAATAATTGTACAATTATTTATGTATAGTTGGTAATTGTATATATATAATTAAGTATTAGTTGTAACGTTAACTAAAAAAATATTTTAACGGGACAAAATAAAATGTATTGAAGTCATAATAATTATAAAAAATACATTTCTCACAAGAATTGAGTGAAATAATAATCATCGAGTAGTATTTACGAAAACCGTCGTAATTATATAAATATAACAATTTATATACAAAATAAATTTAAAACACTGGGTAAACTAATAATATTATTTTTATAATCTTATTATGAGTATAAAAATATATCGAGATAATTTTTGGAAGTGTCGGATCAAATGTTCAAAATAAATGATTACGCGATAGCGTTTATTTAATAGGAAAATAAACGTTTTATGAAAAATGCAAAACCATGCATGAACTTAATATGATGATAATAATGCTAATGATATGTAGACTAAACCTAGTCTATATTAAATGTCCTTGATGATAAGTTCATGAATTCGTAGCAAAACCAATAAGGTTACGCGAAATTGATACTCGTAAACCTAGTTTATGATAAATGATGAAATAGTGAAACTTGAATAGTGATTTTCTCCGGGAATGAATAGTGTTTCGTGAATAGTAAAATTTTGAAATACGTTCTCAGAATATTACTTCGACTCTGAAAACGATGAATAGTAACCGGTGAATAGTAAATTCCCGAAATGAATAGTAAATTTGAGAAATGACCTGAAAGTAAGAGTTATCAAATTCGCCCATCCAAAAAGGAATTCAGTCCCTGAATTCAGTTCGTGTTGGTCTCTCCGGTTTAGGGTTTGATGTGGCAAACTTTCCCATTCTCGAGCAAAACCCTCAAAAGACTTTTAGGTAACCAATTTTTACTTAATCTCACAACTCATCAAATGAGAACTGTCATGAGATTAGGCTAAATTGGTTAGAATGAGGTCTTTTGAAAATTTGGCTCGATTACGGAATTGCTTACACATATGAGACTACTACTCCCTTCATTGCATGATTCTTCCTGAATTAGACATAGGTGATCAGGCTATGTATAATTTAGGAGTAACTATGCAATGCTTGGACTAATCGACTCATATGATGTTTGGTGTTAAGTCATAAACCCGCATGTAAAGTGAACATGCACTTATGATGAAATGATGAGATGCTATGATGATGTAGTTATAGTCTAGGGTCAATGATGCAACCTAGTTCTCTATAACCAAGCTCACGATGCCAATCTGTCACACCCCAAATTACCATTTTGCTTGAGAGGAATGGAATTCCGGGGGTTGGCTCATAGCATCACAATCACCGTTATATTGAACGACCTAAAGTGTCGTTTGGAAAACACATCGTTTGATTTAATAAAACAATCAGAGTTTACAAAAGATAGGTCCCAAATGAAATTAGACATGTGCGGAATTAAATTTGTTACAATCCAAACGATGTTTCAAAGTTCGTAAAACCCAAGTGAGGCGTCGTCACCGCTGACTCTATGATAATGCCTTATGCATGCCATGATGAATATGCCTTAGATACCTGAGATAAAACATGCTAAAAAGTGTCAACACAAAGGTTGAGTGAGTTCATAGAGTTTGTGTTGAAATGTAAAGACTTTCAAAATCGTTTATGTAGCAAAGGCATTGTAAATCCACTCAGTTCCAAGTTCCGCCCATACAAAACTTGCAACCTGTGTGTTCACAACCCACTGCCAAAATGTGTATAATTTATGTTCAAGCACATGATGTCAAATGAATTCACAATAGTACCTAACTCGACATAGAACCATAGCACATAATAAATAGTACATGACTCAATGTATCAGTAGTCAACTGATTTAGAACATTATTCGACGTAGAACTATAGCACATAATCAATAGCACCTGATTCAATGTATCAGTAGTCAACTGATATAGAACATTATTCGACGTAGAACTATAGCACACAAACAAGAACAATTGATATAGTACAACATTCGGTTTTTGAAACAATGGTAATCATGATAGAAGTTATCCTTAAAAATCCAAAGTACTTGTGAAAAATAGTTAAGCATTTATCTCCCCCAAAATAGTTCAATAAAAGCACTAAAACAATTGAAAATGGGGCTATGGAAACTCACAATAATCCTTAAATGTTTATAGTACTTATGAAAGTAAATGAAAATAATTGAGCATGTATCTCCCCCAAAATAGTACAAAACAATTGAAAGTGGGGCTATGAAAACTCACGGTAATCCGTAAAAGTTTAAAGTACTCGTGTAAATAAAAGCAAGTAGTTGAGCATGTATCTCCCCCAAAATATAGTACAAAACAATTGAAAGTGGGGCTATGAAAACTCACAATAATCCGTAAAAGTTTAAAGTACTCGTGTAAATAAAAGCAAGTAGTTGAGCATGTATCTCCCCCAAAATATAGTACAAAACAATTGAAAGTGGGGCTATGAAAACTCACATGGACAATGATGCGATGGGAAAAGTGAGTACACGAAATGGCGTGAATCTCTAACCTTGACCTATTATGAATGATATGATATATAATAAGTCATGAGGTAATGTTATGCATGCAATTCGTATGATATCTATACCACTTGTGAATTTTTGAAAATAACACTTATCGTCGAAAAATAATCTTACAACGTCTCGACAATTTATAAATTACTTTACATGTATTTACGTTGAAATGATATCCTACGATAATCATTTAGTGATTTATTATGAAATTATAACTTTTCGTCGTAAAATAATGTCATTGAAAATTTCATGAAAGTGACTAAATAGCCTCGAAAAGCTAGTCGTAAAATGGTGCACGTCGAGTGTTAGGAAACAAACTCAACGGTTTTGGGAAGCTTGTATCATTATCTCAAAGTTTTAGCATTTATGTTTTCATCCTAGAGGTCTCGATCACGGAGAAAAATATAGGTAAAGTATGGTACTTGTGTCCAAAATATCGTTTAAGGGTGGTTTTCGGCAAAGTTTAAGTGACCGTATTTTATTCATTACAACTCCGTTTGACGAACGGTTGGACATTTTGGAAAATATGCTTGGCGAACTTACTTTTACTAGAAGACATCACGTTATAAAAAATACTACGTCAATGTTAAAAACGACCCTCAACATGGTCACTTGTTGCCGTAATACTTGTCTAATAGAAATATACTAGTTTTTCTTATATAATAAAGTTACGGCAACTTTGTGTAAACGTGTATAATTTAATCGTTACAAGTCCGCTTTCTACGTTTTATATGTCCTTAGCTTCATATCAAAGTATACTAATATATTTTTGATAAGTCCACACAATTTATAACGCCTAAGCCTCATTTTTGACTCGTAAAAAGTAGACGTAACATGCTGAATTTTCTGGTTTTTACACTTTTCGTCGTCAAACTTACAAAATTCATATCTTCTTAAGTTATAGCTCCGTTTTAACCCGTTCAAGCGGCCACGTTTTCGTTTTAAAGTTTTTTTTCTAAATATCTAGGCCAAACTTTTTTACCTACTGTCGAAATTTCCAGATTTCAAAAATATGGACAGACCCTTAAGTGAACTTGTCGAAATGAGTTTTTCTCGCGCCAAACCTATTCTAACCAATTCAAAACAACTCCGAAGCTATTCTAATCCTACCATACACCTTCTTAGGGTGTCATGGGTTCCTAGACAAATATATATTTATAACACTTAAAAACAATAAAAGTGGTATAGACATCCATATAACTTGCATGTTTTTCTCAAGCATGATAAAATGAACATGATATGAATATGAAAGATGAAAATGAACATGAAATGCTTACTAGTTACTTGATGAGGTTTAAATGAACAAGGATTATCCTAAATACCCTAGGTTTTTATTTCAAAACCTTGCTTAAGAGTATGCCTAAGTTGTGAAAATAACTTGACTTGAAAAAAATATGCACTCCTTGTTGAATCACCCTCATGGCCGGTTCTTAAGGAAGAAAATGAGAGAGTTGTTTATTTTTCACACTTAGATATTATGCTAACTAGGTGTAGTAGCTAATATAAAATAATGTATGTAAAAGTTATGTCAAGATATTTGTACTCAATCATGTTGAGTCATCCTTGTGTAGTCGACATTCACAAGACAAAGAAAGATTTGGTGCATTTTGTATCTTCTAATGTATAAATGTATTAATAATTGTACAATTATTTATGTATAGTTGGTAATTGTATATATATAATTAAGTATTAGTTGTAACCTTAACTAAAAATATATTTTAACTGGGACAAAATAAAATGTATTAAAGTCATAATAATTATAAAAAATACATTTCTCACAAGAATTGAGTGAAATAATAATCATCGAGTAGTATTTACGAAAACCGTCGTAATTATATAAATATAACAATTTATATACAAAATAAATTTAAAACACTGGGTAAACTAATAATATTATTTTTATAATCTTATTATGAGTATAAAAATATATCGAGATAATTTTTGGAAGTGTCGGATCAAATGTTCAAAATAAATGATTACGCGATAGCGTTTATTTAATAGGAAAATAAACGTTTTATGAAAAATGCAAAACAATGCATGAATTACTATAATGATAATGATGCTAATGATATGTAGACTAAACCTAGTCTATATTAAATATCCTTGATGATAAGTTCATGAATTCGCAGCTAAACCAATAAGGTTACTAATTTGATACTCGTAAACCTAGTTTACGATAAATGATGAAATAGTGAAACTTGAATAGTGATTTTCTCCGGGAATGAATAGTGTTTTGTGAATAGTAAAATTTTTAAATACGTTCTCAGAATATTACTTCGACTCCGAAAACGATGAATAGTAAAATTTTGAATAGTAACCGGTGAATAGTAAATTTGAGAAATGACCTGAAAGTACGAGTTGTCACAATGTGCACAAGCCATAAACATAATAAATCATACATCCAAATTTATAATGAAAGAAGCAGTTCAAGGGGTACCAGGTAGTCCAGAGATGTCGCCAGGAGTGTGAATCGGGCGTTGAAAGCGGATGATGTTTCTCCTAGGCTCCACCAACATAGCTTTCCAATCTTCTGAACCGATCCCTTCTATACAACCGTTCATCAATCATTGTGATGATCCTCTTCATCCCTTGATCCGAGAATTCCATCGCTTAGGAGACCCAATCTTCTTATGTATATCCTTCAACCAATAAGCCAATCCATCCCTAACCAACTTGAAAGTGTGATCTCCAAACTTGTGAAGATCTCTGCATCAAGCAATTTCTTTGAAGTTCACTGCGTAACTTGACGCCGAATGGTTTCTTGATGAGTCTAAGTTGTGAGAGGCTGGTTGATGTCGGGAAGATCAAGGCGTGGTGGAGTGAAGTTTACACGGTCCGATAAGATTCAACTGCAAGTTGGAGATCTTCTACACGTTCTTTGATAACTATGCGTTTGATGAAGATGAGAACTGACTTGATGAATTCACGTTGTACTTCGGTGGAGAATTGTCTCATACGACCCTGTACTTTGGCAAGGTACATGTCTTCGATGTCATTGATAGACAAATTCTCAAAGTCAGCCTCAGAGAATGCATAATCCCTTTCGTCTTGTCTTTTGACCACAATATTCTAGAGATACGTGTAGTCCCATTTTAGGCGAAAGATCAACGTGTTTGATGGCAGCGATGTTTTTAGTCTTGAACACTGCTGCATGTTGAGACTCGTACTGGCAGCTTCTGTAGTAGATTCTTCGGCATTCCGGCCAATCATGAATCCCATACATTGCATCTCGGTCGTATGCTTCCACTTTGTTGGAGAACAAGTGATTAGCTCTTTCCCCGATAGCTATGCAGTTTGAGTATTCGGCTGCTGGGAATGGGATCCTAGGCTGATCTGGTTGGCTGATCGTTGGTAGTGGTTTAGACCAGTCGGTGTAATATGGAGGATTGTCTCAGCCGAAAGTCGATGTTTGCCTTCGGGTTGAGCCAATCCATGTTATTAGACATAGCTTGAGCAATGTTGTCAAGGTGATATTCGACCTCGATGGCACTTCGAACTATCTTTCCGCAGTTGAAAAGCTTCATTCTTGATTCGTCACAACTCGATTTTCGTCATCTTCTTTACTCGAGAATTTTTCTTGCGGTATCTTTGCATACTCCAATGTATTACCGTCTACGGATCTTGGCCTTCTTTAGGGTAGGGAGTGGAATTAACAAAGAGTAGAGAACCATTCAAATTCCTCGTGTTATCTTCATCTAGCCGGGATAGAGCGTTAGCCATGGCGCGCTTCCTTTGTGTTTCTTAGGCCTAGATGAGGGTTCGGGGTTTCATACTTTGTGTCGGGAGAGGGGTTGTTGTTGGGGCTCATGGTATTCTTCATCGTCACCACCCGTATACTCAAAGTGGTCACGGTTTTCGAGTGCGGGGTGGTGTCTCGGAATCCTGAGGTTTATCTGCAGAAGAGCGGGGAGGAGATCTTTGTTGAGCTGGAGTCCTTTGGGGTGGAGGTGGCATTGAGTACTGAATGGAGGATGAATCACCAGACTTCTTTGTGCGTTTGTGCTCTTTATCCTTATCCTGATCTTTGTCTTCATCATCTCTTGAGCGTTTGGGCCTTACAGCTTCTTCTCGGAATGCGGACCTGAGTTGGTATTCCAGTAGAGCTTCAAACAGTTTAGCTTCGTGTGAGGCAAACGTTGCAGAGCGTTTCGACATTTGCGCTACTAGCCGGTTCACCAATTCATCATCTGAGAAGATTGTGAGTTCAACTGGATTGATGTTCACATTCATCGGAGTTGATTTCATTGCTTGCTTGGCTAGATGCAAGAGATTTGGATAAAGTTGTCTAGTATACATTTCCTTTGTCAGCTTTTGGAACGACTCCATTAAGAACTTGTGAGAGTATCCTTCGATCATATTGTTCAATTCCCCTTGCGATCTTGTTTCAAATTGCTGCTGTATGTACTCCCTTTACGCTATTCTCTTGTCATTCGTCATGAAGGTACGTTAAGCGGTCGGCAATAAAATTTAGCTTTTGTAAAGCATGTCTTTCTTTCTAACCTGTTTGACCGCATTCACAATTCTTTTATGAGAAATCCAAGATCGAGGTGGCTTATTCTTGATTTGGATGTTGATTTGGTTGATCTTTTTGATGGTGGTGGTGAAGAATGAGAAGACGAATCTGATGATGAACAGACATGAGGAGACTCTGGATCCTTTGGAGGTGCAGAGGTTTTCTCCTCTGGCGGCAGGATTGTCTAGCAGAAACTTATCATAATCAGTATCATCTCCGACTTTTCTTTCTCTTGATTATTTTCGTCTTAGTCTTTTCTTTGTCACCCTCATCTTTCTCGGACTTTTCTTTAAGAGGTTCCTCAAATTCATGCTCAATAGTTTCTTCCACGGGCTTTTGTTGTTGCTCCAAAGTGGTGGCACCAGATCCCTTATCGGGTTGATTAACCGTATCAGGATCTGGTGAAGGTTGAGCTGCGCCACTTGACCCTCCGGGGCCACCCATTTGATCTTTTGCAAATTCTTTTGCCACGTGTTGGAGTCTAACGAATTTGAACGTCTTCTGTATGAAGTATCGGTTGCTCTTCTTCTTCATCATCGAGCTTTCTTCATAAGGCACAAGTACAGGAGTCTTCCCTTTATCTTTGTCCGATTCAGCTGGTGGACTTGGAGGTTTAGCTACTGTTGTAGTTTCATCTTCAACAGTTTGAGTAGAAAGTCTCGTCATCGATTACGTACCCTCCGAGTCCTCGTCCATTAGCTTTCTCTGCGGTTCAGGCTTGGATACGGGAATAGAAGCTTCTGGCGGCTGTCCTCTACGTGGAGGATTCCTTCGGGAATATCCTCGACTCTGATCCTTGCAGCACTTCTGCACTGCCTCTTACGGTTCTCGGTATAGGTGTTCGAGAAGACTTCTCATCGAGATGACCAACTTTGCCTTCTCTTACTGCTACAAGATACCTTTTGTATGTTTCAAGCTCTTTGATTTCATTTGTCGAGGAAGGTGATCAGCAGCACAGAACCACTGTTTCTTTGTTGACGATTCCTTGATTCTCGACCGATAGGGTAGGCTCGTCAATATATCGTGATTGTGCGGGTCATTGAGCCTCTGTGGAATATCGAGATGAAGTCCAAGTGCTCTCTGGATCAACAATTTCGTGTATCCGACATAGGGAATCTTTGAGCCAAGTTTCTTGTGAAATGTCATCATGTCTTCCCATAGCTTGATTCTTCAATTTCGATGTCCTTTTTGTTGATTAATGACCGGAAGATTTGTAGTTCAATGAGCTTGGGATGCTCATAACCACTATCACGACCGGAGACGATTTGGTAATGATGATGTAGAGGGTTCTCCACGGTTGAGGAATGTTCTTAAGCTCCACATGAGAGTGCTTAGTGATTATTCTGAAGCTTCATCATAGCCAATATCAATCAAGAATTTCAGAACTGTCTCTTCATTAGGTGTGGCATAGAAGTCGGTTAGCTCAATCTCAGGAATTAGAAGAACAGCCTGTAGATGCGCTGTGTGATTGTGACTTGTTTGTGATTTAACGTCCACCGTCACGCACTTTGACCTTTGATCCTTTGCATTGAATTCCGAATTGTTGTATGTAGATCTCTGCGTAGCGAGTGTGAAAGCATGTTCTGGTACGGATGATTCCTTAGAATATCCACAGCGATCAAGCAAGAAGATTCCGAGCATGTGAGGGTTTCAAAGTCAACTCTGAGATTGTTCTTTACAATCTTTCTTGGATAGCCATTAGGGAAGATGTCAGCAATTGTGAGAACTTCTGGTGCATCCACATTCATTTGAGCGACCATGTCGTGATCCGAAATAACATTAGCCAAAAGAACCAACATATCGAAAGACATAATGTTAGTCAACAGAAGATTTTTATTGTCTAATTATTGAATATACAGTGTTAATGATTGTTACGAGTCCAAAGTCACTTGTTTGTCCAATAGTCCAATGACGATGTAAAGCGTTTCGTGAGTTAGTTAACTTTAAGTTTTAAAGTTTATGTTATCACTTATAGTTTACAACATATCAAACGATTAAGTTTATTAGTGACATTATTGGATTCGTAACGTTATGATTCATTTATTTACAAGTTTGCCGCAGCGTAACAATTCAAAACGAAGGTTTGATCAAGGCTTATGCGTAGGAATAGTAGCTTATGCGCATTAAACGAGGGGTTATATCGTAGGCACAAGCTTATGCGTGAGAGATCTGTCTTCGGCGTAAGAAATGTTAAGCGTAGGAACGAGTAACCTTATGCGTGGAGCTTACGGTAGGCTATAAAGACTTTACGGCGTAAGGCTTACTCGTAGGAGTAGACCTTATGTGTAGAGTCCATGTTCGCATATCCTTCCTAGGATACGCCTAGTCCCATTGTAGAACCTTACGCGTAATAGTTACGCGTAGGATTTCTCTTACGCATAACGTGTCTCTGGCGTAAGGTGATCCTTATGCGTAGAGTAACAAAGACCTTGATTCTGAGTTTTACGAGTAGCAAGCCTGAAATAAAATCATCATATAATCAATCTTATCACATATATTCATTCTAAAACAGATTATGGCATGAAAGCCATGAGATCGTTTTGAGCCTTAGGGTTTGAAAATAACATATGCAATACGCAGCGGAATAATAAGAACATTATATATTATTGACACAAGGTTTTTCCATTATAATCACTCCAAGCCTCAAATATTATTTGATCAAAATAATACGGTTACACTTAACTTGTAACAGGGATCAAAGATCCTTGAGGCTAAACTAAACAAACTCTAACCCTAGACGTTTATAGGAACACGTCTAGGTTACACACACACACACCTTTAATGACTACATTATGGAAGACTTATATCTAAAACCTACACCCCATGTCCTCTTTATATACTAGAGGATTAGGGTTTACAAAATACTACGAAGGACTAAATAATAAATCTTCTTTTGCAAGCAAGTCCTTCCATCTTTTTGTAGTTTTCATCTCTTTCACTTTAAGTCCCTTTGTTTCATTCTTATATTTATTTTGTCTCATCAAATCCAAGGAACCTAAAACCCAACAATCTTCCCCTATTTGATGATGACAAAACAAACAAATTCATGTACGAACTTCTCTAGGCAGTAGCGAAGTTGAGATGTAAACATCTCCGTGAATGAAACATTCTTGTCTTCCTTTGTCTTCCCCTTAATCCATGCCATCGCACTCCAATATCTCTTCCCCTTTTGTTATCAACAAATAGAGAATGTAAACATTAGAAACTTCCCTTGAGTGGTGCATGAAAATGATTCTTCAAATCAGTAAGCTCTATGTAATGATCACTTGTGAAGAAAACCAAGTATAATGAATTTGATGAAGAAGTAAAATAACCCAAACTTGTATCTTATGTCTTGTACTATCCACGTGACTCCAAACTTATACTAACACCATATAAGTAGACCGCAATCTCTTGACAAAATCCTCATCTTCAATGAGACACTGAGCACTTCAATGTAACTCCTTTAAGTGATAGTTAACTAGGTCTTCATCCATCCACCCCTTAACCTATGAAAACTAGATTTTGCAAGTCTTTGTCAACATCCTTTAAGCACGAACAAGTTATCTCCAAAGTGTAACACCCACTTTGAGATATGATAAGAACACAAATCTGTGTTACTCAACTACAATATCAAATAGGTTATGATCAATCATCTTTGTAATCACCTATTCAATAAATCTCCAAAACGAGCTTTTTAAATCCCTTTAAGAACAAATACCAATCTTCTTGTGTGTGAGAACTAAAATCCCATGTGTGTCACCAAAAATTTCAGTACCAAAAAAATGTACAGCTTCCCCTTAATTCCAAAACCTCATCAGTAGAAACAAATAACACAAAAACACAGCGGTGTGGAATTGAGATAACACTAGCGGTGGTTTAGAAAACACTAGAGTGGTTTCGAGAAAAACACTAGAAGTGGTTTCAGAAAAACACTAGAAGTGGTTTGAGAAAAACACTAGAAGTGGTTTCGAGAAAACACTATCGGTGGTTTCGAGAATACACTATCGATGGTTTGAGAATACACTATCGTGGTTCGAAATGCACTATCGGTGGTTTCGAGAATACACTATCATGGTTTCGAAAAACACTAGAAGTGGCCGTAAAAACACTAAGAAAAGCCCTAACCATGAATCATAAACACCACACAATGTATAAACAACCTCTGATGAGTGCTTATTCACTCATCCTTTTTACCCATCTAAGCCCACTAAAACGTCTAAAAACACTGAAATATAACCAATTATCTGCGGATATCCTTGGAGTGTGTTTTATGTGTTTCAGTACAAAGGATCGCAGGACAAAACGTGCGGAATTGAGCTTGGATTTGAAAGCGTGCTTTCTGCGAGATGGAGCCGAAGCGGATTTTCTACATTTTGAGCGAGATACCATTTGGGAGTGAGCTTGGGGGATCAGATCAAAAACCTATCCCTAAATCCAAATGACCAATTTGCCCTTCACCCGAACCCAAAATTACCATTTTACCCTTTTTGCAAAATCCAAAACTTTTAAAACCTCATTTTTATTTTACAACAATTATTTTTTAAAACAAATTTTATTAAAATTATTTTCTTAAAAAAAAAAAAAATACAAAGTTTTATAAATACAAAAGTATTTTACTTTTACCTAAACCTTCTAAACCCTTTTATTAAAACCCATTTACCCATTTAAACCTAACCCGTTTTTAACCCATAACCCATTTAAACCCCACCTTCCCTCCTTTTACCCAAAACTGATAAAACAACCCAAAACCCATATACCTGCTCCCTTCTTCTCTGGGCCAAAACACCAAAACCCCACCTTTGGCTTCTTCCCAACCTGTCTCTCTCACCACTGGTCCCCAAGCAACCCTCCCCCACAAGCACATGGTCTCAATTGCCATGTTGGCAATCCAAAGCTATCTCATTGGAGCTCTAAAAAAGGACGGCTTGGATTAAACACCTTGGTGCCCAAGGAGAGATGGATGGCTGAGATGATAGCAAAAGAAACACAAGTGCATTCTACAGCTCATTCCTTCTCAAAACTAGCACAAGCTCACTTGAAGACCTAGCTCATTGTAGTATAAATAGATAGCTTATTTGTAGCCTTTAAGGCATTAGGATTTAGTAGTAGTTTTAGTTTTAGAATAGCTTTTAAGTTTTATTTCCATTGTAACTTGTTTTTAAATTAATGAAAAGTTCTTTTTTAAAACCTGTTCTTTTATTTTGCTTATTTAGCAAATAAGCACTTTAGTGCTTATTTGTTCTTTACCTATTATTAGTTGTTTTAAAGTTGCAATCCAAGTTGTTAAGTTAGTTTTACAAAGAGAAACCAAGTTTCAGTTTCTTTTAAACCAGTTTTAAGATTTAACACCTCATAAAAGGGTGTTTGGTTCTAGCTTATTTAAGAGTCTAAACTAACTTTTTACCCATTTTGACTCTTCAAGTCAAATATGTTTCAAGGTATTAGTTAATGTTTAAAAGGTCTTAACCTGTTTGTACAAGAGTTTACAAGTTTGGATAGTAAAAAAAAAAGGGTCTCTTGTTCACTGTTTTGCACACAAAACTGCAACAGCAGCTGCTGTTGCAGCCCCCTTTTTCTAGCTTATTTGTCGTCTAAAACTTTTCCTAATTGCTTTTCTCACATCTCAACATACCCACCTCAATATGTATTTAGCTTATTTGCACTTAGGATGTATCTAGCTTAGCTTAAATTGCCTCAAAAATCTGTCCAAAACCCATTTCAGTCACTGTTCTTGCAGCCCCATTTATTACCACAGCCCCTTTAGTTTTGATTTTTAATTTGTCCCATACTTAGCTTTAGATTCTGAAACTTGGTGAATATGGAATTCAGTAGGTTAGCTATAGACTAGTATTTTTTGCAATTTTTAGAAAGTGCTTATTAGAGCTTATTTTTAAGCTCAAAAACACCCCCCTGGCCCTGTTTCTGCTGCAACAACAGCCTAGGTGTCAGCTTTATTCAAGCTTCTTAAGTTAATCCCTTTGGCTTATTTAGGTGTTCTAAAAGCTCATTAGATAGATTAGATTAGGATTTATTAGACTTTTGCTTATTAGTTAATCCTTTTAGCTTATTAGGACATTCTAGCTTATTATCCACTGTTACGCTTATTTTCCCATCAGCTTAGGATTCCCTTTAACTGCTTCTGTCCCCTATTTCATGATTGTTTTTTAGTCTTTTATAGCTTATTTCAGATTTAGCATAGTGTATGCTTGCTTATTTCCATTTTCCAAGTGCTTATTTCCATTCCCTAGTGCTTATTCATAAGTTCATAAAATCTTTCAAAAGGGTGTTTGATTTATGCTTCTGTCACAACTGATGGAAATAAGCAGTTGAGAAACTGCTTATTCCAAAGTATGGTCAAAGTTGTTTTCACAAAATAGTGCTTATTTGGTCTTATCTATAAGTTGCAAAAAGAAAAATAAAAAAAAAAAATAGTTTACAAAAAGGTGCAGGGGTGGGATTCGACCCCCTGACCTCTTGCTCACGATCACAACACAACAACTCAACACCATCTGCCCTAGGGTCTTTTCAGGTTTAATGTCGCACCATTTAATATTTAAGTAGCAATCCAGTTTTTACCTTATTAGCTTATATTAGCTTTTTAATTGCTTATTTCGTATAGTAGTGTACCATTTTTTTCTTTTTCTTAAAACCAGTATAACTTCAAGTATTTTCTGTGAAAATTTCAGATTTTTCCAAAATCATTTAGTATTTTTTATAATTAAATTAGATTAAATTAGTTTTTAAATCATAATAAATAATTTAAAAGTCGAAAAAATACCCGGCTTTTTCCTAAAATTATTTTTAGTCGTTTAGAACGTAGGAAAATTAGTTTCATATCCTTAGGCCTTAAATTGCATCATTTTCACTTTTTGAGGCTCGGGATTAGCCCGGGTTTTCACGTTTTTGCATATTATCACTCTAGGACTTAGTGTAACTTAATTTTATTGTTCCGTATGCTTAGTAGTAGTTAGATTATCATTTACTTTGTTCCAGTAGCCCTAATTACTTTCCCTTTAGTTAATTTGTAGAAAACGTAATCAAAAAAAAAAAAACGTAACATCGAGCATTTTAATAACAAACCTCAAACGAAATTCTCAATTCACACCTCGTTGGGACACGACCCGGATATCCTTATCCGGTATCACTTATATCACATTCGTGAATTTTTGGCACTTATCGAATATTTGAGGGTTTTGCGTGTCGACCTTTTTCCTAAAGGGTTGGTTTGTAATTCTCTCGCGTATTTGTATTTGGTATATTTCTACTTATATCAATTTTTGGCGCCGTTGCCGGGGAGGTTGTGTCGCGACAATATCGTAAAGGTTTGACGATTAGTGACTCGAGATCCTTCCTTCGTGAAGTTATTGTTTTTATAAAAAAAAAAATCAAAAAAAGTAAAAAATATTTTCCTTTTTATTTTGTATATATATATAAAAGATTAAAAATACAAAAAGATTTTCCCTTTTGTTTTAAATAAAATAGAAGACACAATCAATATAACATTCTCAACGGAGGTGTTATCATTATAAGTTCCCGAACTAAAGATCAAAAACTTGCCTTTGTGTCGCTTGTGGATTTATTTATTTCTATCGAACAAACAAACTGTGTGGTGGGTATAAGGACGGCCTGACATTAAATTGCGGCTGTAAAGAAGCGGGTTTTTAATAAGCTTCGCGCTGACCTACAAAGCTTCTCCGCTCGCTTGTGCGTTTGTCTTGTAGATGTGATTTATTCACTTGGGATTATTGGTATAAGTTCACTGTGTTTTGCCTCGGTCTTGTTTTAATTGAAAGTGTTTTTGGAAGTGCATGCGCACTCGTTCTTCTAATTCTTCTACCCCTCTTCTTGATCTCGCCACAATTCCGCGAAGACGAAATAGACGTCCCCCGCCAATAGTCGAACCCGAGATTCGTACTAATCCCAACCCCATTCCCGAAATGGCGGATACTCGAACCATGTCTGAGTTACTTCAAGCTCCCGTAGACGGCTACGGCGATGCTATCGTCGTACCACCAATGACACGAAAATTTTGAACTTAAGACTAATTTGATTCAATTGGTTTCATCTAAACCTTTTTGTGGTCTTGATAGGGATGAGCCCCATGCCCATATCCGTTGGTTTAATCAAGTGGCTTCCACTATTAACTTTCGGGACGTCCCTCATGAGTCGATCAAGTTGATGTTATTCCCGTTTTCCATCGAGGGGCAGCCCGGATTTGGCTTGAGAAAGAAACCCCTCGTTCAATCACAACATGGGAAGACCTCTCTAAGAAATTCGTTAACCAATTTTTCCCTCCGTCGAAAACTACAATGTTAAGAAATGAAATAACCAATTTCTGACAAAGATTCGACGAGTTTCGGTGGCGTGGGATAGATTCAAGAACTTCTCGAAAATGCCCACACCATGGCTTCTCCGACCTTCATCAGATCGATACGTTCTACAATGCTTTAACCGCATCCGACCAAGATTAAATTAACGCGGCCGCCGGTGGTAATATCTTGAGTCGTATGCCCGGGGATATTAGAACGATTATCGAGAACAAATCAAAGGTTCCAACCTTCAGAAACAGAGCAGTTGTTGCTAAAGTCACTACCAATTCTTCTTCATCCGTTGTGGAGTCAAAATTGGAAGGACTTACCGACGCTATTCATAGCATGATTAAAGAGTTAAAAATTCAGAAAACGGAACCCGTAAAAGCCGTTACCGAAACTTGTGTTATTTGCGGTGGTCCCCATCCGTATTACAATTGTCAAGCCACCGATGGTGACGTCAGAAATGCCACCGTGGCATCTGCTAATCACAATCACAATCCTAATCCGAATCAAGGATACCTTGCTAATCAAATGGGACCACCAGGTTTTCCTCAACCTAACAACCAAAATAGGTTCAATCAAAATCAAGTGAAAGGGCAAAATGTTCCATATCAAGCCCCGATGAACCAATACCCTCCCCAAGGGGTTAATCTCAATCATGGTTATCAAGCTCCTAATTACCAACCCCGGTTGGCCCACTCTATTGAACTTTCCAACTACATTAAGTCTAATGAGGTTACAATTAGGGGTTTGCAAAGCCAAATCACCACTTTGAGAAATGAATTCCAAACTTCAATGTCAAAACAAGGAAATGAGTTAAAAAATGAGTTGAACAAAACGAACAAAAAAATTGATCAAAATCAAAACAAAATTGAAAATATGTTCAATAGTATCATGTGTCAAATGAATCAAGCTTCAACTTCTAAAACCCTTCCGGGAAATACAATTCCAAATCCTAAGGGAGAATTGAATGCTATTGCCACCCGAAGTGGTAAGACATATGATGAACCTTCGATGCCTACACCCTCCGGTGAGGGAGTAGCACAAGAAACCGAGGTGACAAAGGACAAAGTGCATTCTACAAGCCCACAAAGTACCGCACCGTCCACCCTCCGTAGTCCAAATTTCCATTCCGGAAGCCGATGTTCCGAAGATTAAGCCTTCAATCCCTTATCCTTCAAGGCTTAATGATCAAAAGGTCCGCGATAAATCTAATCAACAAATGGAGAAGCTTATCCAAATCTTCAAAGATTTGCACTTCGAGATTAGTTTCGCGGATGCTCTCCTTCTAATGCCCAAGTTTGCTCCGACAATCAAAAGCTTGTTGGGCAACAAAGAAAAAATTTCTGAGTTGGCTAAAACTTCCTTGAACGAGAATTGTTCGGTGGTTATCCTTAAAAACTTCCGAAAAGTTAGGAGACCCGGGAAAATTCCTCATCGATGTGATTTTCAAGGGATAGTTCAATGCTCCGCTTTGGCCGATCTTGGTGCGAGCATTAACTTGATGCCACACTCGATGTGGAAAAAGCTTTCATTACCTCCGCTTACACCTACATGTATGATCCTCGAGCTTGTGGACCGTACAAGTTCGACGCTAGGTATAGCCGAGGATGTATTTGTGAAAGTAGGCAAGTTTCATTTCCCCGCCGACTTTGTTGTTGTCGAATTTGATTCCGATCCTCGAGTACCCTCATCCTTGGAGATGCTTCTTGAAAACGGTCGGGTGCATTGATCGACGTTGATGAAGGGGAAATAACTTTGAGGGTGAACAAAGAAGCCGTAACTTTTAATCTTGATCAAGTTACGAGATACTCCCCCGTTTATGACGATACGTCCGTCAACAAAATTGATGTCATTGACATTGTGTCGGAGGAGTATTCTCAAGAAATTCTTGGATTCTCGGTGGCAATCCCACCCGGTTGATCCCATCATTGCTCTCTCTTCCCCTTCCCTCACTCCATTTTACAATGAGGAAAGTGACTTTATCTTGGAAGAGATTGAAGCTTACTTGTCTAGTGATTCTGTCCCATGGGAAATTGATCACGCTCCCATTGACATCGAGGGAGATATTCTTCTCATCGAGAAGATGCTCAATGATGATCCATCATCACTCCCTCCACAAGAACTTCATATTGAGGAAATCAAAAACATTGAAAATGCTAATGATCCTCCGGAGGTCGAACTTAAGGAGTTACCACCTCACCTCAATCGCATTTTTGGAGGGTGACGATAAATTACCCATCATAATTGCTAAAGATTTGAGTGAGGAGGAAAAAGCTCATAAAGGTTTTGAAGTCACTGCGAGCCATTGCTTGGAAACTTTCCGACATTAGGGGTATTAACCCTGAATTTTGTACACACAAGATTCTAATGGAGGATGACTTCAAACCGGTGGTTCAACATCAAAGAAAAGTGAATCCTAAAATCCACGAGGTTATCAAACAAGAGGTCCTAAAACTTCTTGATGCAGGATTGATTTACCCTATCTCGGATAGTTCTTGGGTGAGCCCCGTTCATTGTGTGCCCAAAAGGGTGGCATCACGTTGTTGAAAACGAAGAAAGCGAGTTGATTCCTACCGATTGGTCACGGGATGGCGTGTTTGCATTGACTACCGAAAGTTAAATGAAGCCACCCGTAAGGACCACTTTCCTTTACCCTTCATGGATCAAATGCTTGAGAGATTAGCGGGAAACGAATACTATTGTTTTCTCGATGGTTTCTCGGGTTATTTACAAATACCCATAGATCGCAAGACCAAGAAAAGACCACTTCACGTGCCCTTATGGAACGTTTGCTTACGGCGCATGCCTTTCGGCTTATGCAAGCGCTCGGTACATTCCAAAGGTGCATGATGGCCATCTTCCACGACATGATCGAGGAAACTATGGAGGTCTTTATGGATGATTTTTCGGTCTTTGGGGATTCTTTCAAATCATGTCTCTCCCATTTGGACAAGATGCTTAAGCGTTGTGAAGACACAAATCTTTGTCTAAATTGGGAGAAAAGTCATTTCATGGTCAAAGAGGGCATAGTCCTCGGCCATAAGATCTCTAAAAGCGGGATTGAGGTTGATAAGGCTAAAATTGATGTCATATCCAAATTACCTCATCCCACCACCGTTAAGGGTGTTGGAGTTTTTCTAGTCACGCCGGCTTCTATCGTCGATTCATTAAAGATTTCTCGAAAATAGTCCGGCCGATGACTCGTCTTCTTGAAAAAGATACTCCGTTCATCTTCTCCAAAGAATGCATTGAAGCCTTCCAAACTTTAAAGAAGAAACTTACGGAAGCTCCTATATTAGTTGCTCCCGATTGGGACCTACCTTTCGAGCTTATATGCGGCGCTAGCGACTTTGCTCTAGGTCTTTGTCTTGGGGCAACGAAAAGCAAAACATTTCCAGCCTATACACTATGCTAGCAAAACTTTGACCGAAGCTCAAGCACATTACACTACGACGGAGAAAAAATTACTAGCCGTGGTGTATGCTTTCGAGAAGTTTCGACCATACTTGATCTTGTCTAAAAGCATAGTGTATACGGATCACTCGGCCCTCAAATATCTCTTTGCTAAGCAAGATGCAAAGCGAGATTGCTCGGTGGGTTCTCTCCTCCAAGAATTTGATATCATCGTTCGTGATAAAAAGGGGCCGAGAACCTGCGGTGGACCACCTATCCGTCTTGAAAATCCTCACCAAGGTGTGCTCGAGAAAAAGGAAATCAATGAAACATTTACTCTCGAGACACTTAATGTATCTCTCTAAGTGAATTCGAGTACCCCATGGTTTGCCGACTTTGCAAACTACCATGCGGGAAACTTCATTGTTTAAGGGATGTCGTCCCACAAAAAACAAATTCTTCAAAGATGTTAAGCATTACTTTTGGGACGACCTCTACTTGTTCAAAGTCTGTGCGGATCAAGTCATCCGGCGGTGTGTTCCGGCCCAGAAGCGTTGATATTCTCAGCTTGTCACAATGGACCCACGGGGGGACATCATGGCCCGAACTACACCGCCAAGAAGGTGTTTGATTCCGGTTTCTATTGGCCTACAATCTATCGCGACGCCCATGACTTAGTCAAATCATGTGACGCTTGTCAACGTCACGGCAAAATCTCGCAAAAGGATGAAATGCCTCAAAATGCAATCCAAGTGTGCGAGATCTTTGACGTGTAGGGCATCGACTTCATGGGCCCGTTCCCGTCTTCTCGAGGGAACAAGTATATACTCGTGGCGGTCGATTATTTGTCTAAATGGGTGGAAGCGAGCGCTCCCACCAACGGCCTCAGAGTAGTTGTGAAATTTCGAAATCTCTCTTTGCGTTTTGGAACTCCCCGTGCCATCATTAGTGATCGTGCGCGCACACTTTGCAATGACCAATTCGCCAAAGTCATGCTTAAAATACGGTGTCACCCACCGTCTTGCTACCGCGTATCACCCACAAACTAGTGGCCAAGTGGAAGTCTCAAATCGTGGTGCGAAAAGAATTCTTGAAAGGACCGTAGGAGAAAACCGTGCCTCTTGGTCGGATAAGCTAGATGATGCACTCTGGGCCTTTCGTACCGCTTACAAAACACCTATTGGTTGTACTCCTTATAAGATTGTGTACGGAAAGGTGTCATCTCCGATCGAGCTCGAGCACAAAGCCTATTGGGCCTTGAAGCATGCTAACTTTGATCTCAAGTCCGCGGGTGATCACCGAAAAGTTCAAATCAATGAATTAAATGAACTTCGTGATCAAGCCTACGAGAACTCTTTAATCTACAAAGAGAAGACAAAGAAGATCCATGACTCCAAAATCAAGAACCGCGTTTTCAACGTTGGTGACCGAGTCCTTCTTTTTAATTCTCGATTGAAGATCTTCTCGGGGAAACTCAAAACCCGTTGGACTGGGCCGTTCACCATTGCCAAAGTCTTTCCTTATGGTGCCGTCGAGTTATCTCAAAACGACGGACCAAACTTCAAAGTGAACGGCCATAGATTGAAACACTATTTTGGAGGGTACATACCTCAATTGGTTGTCCCGGATCTCCAAACCTTCCCCATGAACCAATGAGGAATCGAGTCAAGCTAGCGACTCGGTTAACAAAACATTAGCATAACATGGGTTTTCACCCATGTTTCTATCTTCTTTCTACTTTCTAACACTAAGTGTGGGGGGGAAACCCCCACTGATGTTTGCTTGTTGTGTTTGCCTCTGTTTCAGAGTTCCGTAGATCGTGATGATTGGCCTTTGTTTTCAATCCAGCCGCCCAATATCCGATCTTTTTGCTAACGATTATCTAGGGATATCTTATTAATCCTTTTGTGAAAAAAGATTTCGCTTCCACACTTGGCTAGTAGTATTACCTTTTACCGTTCTATAGTTTCGACTCTGGCGGTACTTTGAATATTGAGGGCAATATTCAATTCTAAGTGTGGGGAATTCTAAGGAATTTTGATCACATGTGTACCTTCTAGTGCCCTAGCACCCCGTTTTGACCAAAAATTTTAAATTTTATCGCTTTAAGTCAAGTATTTACATTTTCAAGAAGTGCTTTGCACAAAATAAAAGCATTGATGCTTCGGTGTTAATGGTAGTTTAGTCTTGATTCGGCTAGAACAAGGGGAATCGACTCGCTAGAGTGTTGATCTAGCTGCTCTCTTAACATTTAGGCTAAGGTTTTATGCGTTGTGCGAATGAAAATGCTAAGCATGGAGTAGTTGGTTCTCTTTAGAGCTTATATAAGTAATCTATGGCTTTTTCTCCCATAAGCTAACTAATTGGACTTAAATACGTGCTCATTGTCAAACTTTTGAACATTCAAATAGTCTTGTTACAATAAAAAGTTTTTAAGCAAAATTGATTTAGAGTCCGAGTTCAACTTTTTATTTAAATTTCCGAAAAAGCATACTTTCTTTAAATCTGAATAATGTTGCAAAATGAAAGTATCGTAAAAGTGCTTGAATGATGCAAAAGTTGCAAGTTTAAAGTTCGAAGTCAAAAGCGAAGTGTGAAATGATGAAAAAAGTTGAAAATGAAAAATGAAAAAATATGAGTTAAATGAATAAAAGCACTAAGTTGCTTATGAATAAATATGCGAAACTTGCTTTTCTTAAATTTAAATCGGAAATTGAACTCGTATTCGTCAAAGTTGTCTAAAAGTTTGTGGTTTATTTGAAATCCTTGATTTCAAAGATCGCTCCGATACTATTCTGAGGGTGAAAACCTAGCCTCCTTAAAAGGACAAGCTGAGAAGAAAGTCGCAACATGGAGTGATCTCACCTTTGAATCTCGAATTTCTAAATTGTCGTCGGTTGTAATCCATTTAGGTTTAATTTTAACTTAACGGTAGCCGTAAATCGTGGAATCGAATTCCCGCTAATTTCGGTACTATTCTCTGTGAGGTGTCAAAAGCCCGGTCACTTAAAACTAATGTTTTGGGATGTGCCGCGAAGAAAGCCGCTACATGGAAGAGGCCCTTTCGATCCTTAGACTTTCATCGTTTTCGGTGGGTTAGTACTTTGGTTAAGTGGATAACAACCATAACAAATGTCGATTTTAATGGTCAAACTTTTGAAAATGAGCACACACACTTAAATTGTATAAATTGCGGGAGTAAAAAGTTAAGTCTCGACTTACATAGATTATTTGTATAAGTAGTGTTAGCATTTACAAAAACGTTTGCACAATAAGTTTAAGCTTGGTTTGAGAGTATCAAAAAGAGGATGACGATTATAATTCCCCGGAAACACCCATTTTGCGTGAATCCCGTTCTATGATGCCATGTTTTGATAATCAAGCATTTTATTTATTATCGTCTTGTTTAAATTTCTCGTAGTTGAATAAAAAGTCGAAACGGGGTATACTTGGTGTTGTTGATCCATTCATTACTTCATATGATCGGATTGCTAGGGACTAGCAATTGATAGTGTGGGGGATTTGATGAGTGCTTATTCACTCATCCTTTTTACCCATCTAAGCCCACAAAAACGTCTAAAAACACTGAAATATAACCAATTATACTGCAGATATCCTTGGAGTGTGTTTTATGTGTTTCAGGTACAAAGGATCGAAAACAGGACAAAAGCGTCGAGAATTGAGCTTGGATTTGGCGTGCTTTGAGATGGGCCGGGCGGATTTTCTACATTTTGAGCGAGAGATACCATTTGGGAGTGAGCTTGGGGGATCAGATCAAAAACCTATCCCTAAATCCAAATGACCAATTTGCCCTTCACAGAACCCAAATTACCATTTTACCCTTTTTGCAAAATCCAAAACTTTTAAAACCTCATTTTTATTTTACAACAATTATTTTTTAAACCAATGTTATTAAAATTATTTTCTTACTAAAAAATACAAAGTTTTATAAATACAAAAGTATTTTTACTTTTACCAAACCTTAAACCCTTTTATTAAAAACCCATTTATTTAAAACAACCCAAAACCCCCGCTTTATTCTTTTAACTGTCTTTCTCACCACTTGGTCCCCAAAACAACCCTCCCAGCACATGGTCTCAATTGCCATGTTGGCAATCCAAAGCTATCTCATTGGAGCTCTAAAAGGGCGGCTTGGATTAAACACCTTGGTGCCCAAGGAGAGATGGATGGCTGAGATGATAGCAAAAGAAACACAAGTGCATTCTACAGCTCATTCCTCTCAGCAAACTAGCACAAGCTCACTTGAAGACCTAGCTCATTGTAGTATAAATAGATAGCTTATTTGTAGCCTTTAAGGCATTAGGATTTAGTAGTAGTTTTAGTTTTAGAATAGCTTTTAAGTTTTATTTCCATTGTAACTTGTTTTTAAATTAATGAAAAGTTCTTTTTTAAAACCTGTTCTTTTATTTTGCTTATTTAGCAAATAAGCACTTTAGTGCTTATTTGTTCTTTACCTATTATTAGTTGTTTTAAAGTTGCAATCCAAGTTGTTAAGTTAGTTTTACAAAGAAAAAACCAAGTTTCAGTTTCTTTTAAACCAGTTTTAAGATTTAACACCTCATAAAAGGGTGTTTGGTTCTAGCTTATTTAAGAGTCTAAACTAACTTTTTACCCATTTTGACTCTTCAAGTCAAATATGTTTCAAGGTATTAGTTAATGTTTAAAAGGTCTTAACCTGTTTGTACAAGAGTTTACAAGTTTGGATAGTAAAAAAAAAAAGGGTCTCTTGTTCACTGTTTTGCACACAAAACTGCAACAGCAGCTGCTGTTGCAGCCCCCTTTTTCTAGCTTATTTGTCGTCTAAAACTTTTCCTAATTGCTTTTCTCACATCTCAACATACCCACCTCAATATGTATTTAGCTTATTTGCACTTAGGATGTATCTAGCTTAGCTTAAATTGCCTCAAAAATCTGTCCAAAACCCATTTCAGTCACTGTTCTTGCAGCCCCATTTATTACCACAGCCCCTTTAGTTTTGATTTTTAATTTGTCCCATACTTAGCTTTAGATTCTGAAACTTGGTGAATATGGAATTCAGTAGGTTAGCTATAGACTAGTATTTTTGCAATTTTAGAAAGTGCTTATTAGAGCTTATTTTTAAGCTCAAAAACACCCAGCCTGTTTACTGCTTTCTGCTGACCTACAGGTGTCAGCTTTATTCAAGCTTCTTAAGTTAATCCCTTTGGCTTATTTAGGTGTTCTAAAAGCTCATTAGATAGATTAGATTAGGATTTATTAGACTTTTGCTTATTAGTTAATCCTTTTAGCTTATTAGGACATTCTAGCTTATTATCCACTGTTATGCTTATTTTCCCATCGTTAGGATTCCCTTTAACGCTTCATCTATTTCATGATTGTTTTTAGTCTTTTATAGCTTATTTCAGATTTAGCATAGTGTATGCTTGCTTATTTCCATTTTCCAAGTGCTTATTTCCATTCCCTAGTGCTTATTCATAAGTTCATAAAATCTTTCAAAAGGGTGTTTGATTTATGCTTGCTGGCGATGGAAATAAGCGGTTGAGAAACTTATTCAAAGTATGGTCAAAGTTGTTTTCACAAAATAGTGCTTATTTGGTCTTATCTATAAGTTGCAAAAAGAAAAATTTGAAAAAAAAATAGTTTGCAAAAAGGTGCAGGGGTGGGATTCGACCCCCTGACCTCTTGCTCACGATCACAACACAACAACTCAACACCATCTGCCCTAGGGTCTTTTCAGGTTTAATGTTGCACCATTTAATATTTAAGTAGCAATCCAGTTTTTACCTTATTAGCTTATATTAGCTTTTTATTAGCTTATTTAGGTAGTAGTGTACCATTTTTTTCTTTTCTTAAAACGTATAACTTCAAGTATTTTCGTGAAAATTTCAGATTTTCAAAATCATTTAGTATTTTTATAATTAAATTAGATTAAATTAGTTTTTAAATCATAATAAATAATTTAAAAGTCGAAAAAAATACCCGGCTTTTTCCTAAAATTATTTTTAGTCGTTTTAGAGCGTTAGGAAAATTAGTTTCATATCCTTAGGCCTTAAATTGCATCATTTTCACTTTTTGAGGCTCGGGATTAGCCCGGGTTTTCACGCTTTTGCATATTATCACTCTAGGACTTAGTGTAACTTAATTTTATTGTTCCGTATGCTTAGTAGTAGTTAGATTATCATTTACTTTGTTCCGTAGCCTTAATTACTTTCCCTTTAGTTAATTTGTAGAAAACGTAATCAAAAAAAAAATTAACATCGAGCATTTTAATAACAAACCTCAAACGAAATTCTCAATTCACACCTCGTTGGGAAACGACCCGGATATCCTTCTCCGGTATCACTTATATCATTTACGTTTTGTACGTTAACCCTTTTCCTAAAAGGTTGATTTGTTGATTCTCGCGCGTATCTTATATTTGATATACTTTCTAAACGAATCAACCTCCATCAAGAATTAGAACAAGTAACACAAATTCAAGAAGTTTAATATGCATGAAAACCCAAAAATTCGAATTATTAAACCAGTTTCTGCAGCCAAATTCGACATTGAATAACTTTTGATAGAGAGCGCAGATAGACAATCCCTTCGGTGAAAAGTTAGATGAATATATAGAGAACGTCCACCGAAAATTTCGTTATGATCCAACGGTTAACGAAAAAGTTATCGTGTTTTTAAAACTGTACTGCAGAAAAATACGAGAATTTTTAGATTCGTAGTTTTTCTTCTTTACGCCATTCTTCGACCAATAAAACCTTGCGAATCCCTAGGTAACGAGCTCCCCAAGCTCTGATACCAAATGTGGAGTTTGATAGACTCCATGAGATCGTTTTGAGCCTTAGGGTTTGACAATAACATATGCAATACGCAGCGGAATAATAAGAACATTATATATTATTGACACAAGGTTTTTCCATTATAATCACTCCAAGCCTCAAATATTATTTGATCAAAATAATACGGTTACACTTAACTTGTAACAGGGATCAAAGATCCTTGAGGCTAAACTAAACAAACTCTAACCCTAGACGTTTATAGGAACACGTCTAGGTTACACACACACACACCTTTAATGACTACATTATGGAAGACTTATATCTAAAACCTACACCCCATGTCCTCTTTATATACTAGAGGATTAGAGTTTACAAAATACTACGAAGGACTAAATAATAAATCTTCTTTTGCAAGCAAGTCCTTCCATCTTTTTGTAGTTTTCATCTCTTTCACTTTAAGTCCCTTTGTTTCATTCTTATATTTATTTTGTCTCATCAAATCCAAGGAACCTAAAACCCAACAATCTTCCCCTATTTGATGATGTAAAAACAAACAAAGTCGGTAATGCGAACTTCTCTAGACAGTAGCGAGAAGTTGAGATGTAAACATCTCCGTGAATGAAACATTCTTGTCTTCCTTTGTCTTCCCCTTAATCCATGCTATGCCACTCCAATATCTCTTTCCCTTTTTGTTATCAACAAATAGAGAATGTAAACATTAGAAACTTCCCCTTGAGTGGTGCATGAAAATGATTCTTCAAATCAATAAGCTCTATGTAATGATCACTTGTGAAGAAAACCAAGTATAACGAATTTGATGAAGAAGTAAAATAACCCAAACTTGTATCTTATGTCTTGTACTATCCACGTGACTCCAAACTTGTACTAACACCATATAAGTAGACCGCAATCTCTTGACAAAATCCTCATCTTCAATGAGACACTGAGCACTTCAATGTAACTCCTTTAAGTGATAGTTAACTAGGTCTTCATCCATCCACCCCTTAACTTATGAAAACTAGATTTTGCAAGTCTTTGTCAACATCCTTTAAGCACGAACAAGTTATCTCCAAAGTGTAACACCCACTTTGAGATATGATAAGAACACAAATCTGTGTTACTCAACTACAATATCAAATAGGTTATGATCAATCATCTTTGTAATCACCTATTCAATAAATCTCCAAAACGAGCTTTTTAAATCCCTTTAAGAACAAATACCAATCTTCTTGTGTGTGAGAACTAAAATCCCATGTGTGTCACCAAAAATTTCAGTACCAAAAACATGTACAGCTTCCCCTTAATTCCAAAACCTCATCAGTAGAAACAAATAACACAAGAAACAACAGCAGTGGAATTGAGATAACACTAGCAGTGGTTTCGAGAAAACACTAGGAGTGGTTTCGAGAAAAACACTAGAAGTGGTTTCAGAAAAACACTAGAAGTGGTTTCAGAAAAACACTAGAAGTGGTTTCGAGAAAACACTATCAGTGGTTTCGAGAATACACTATCAGTGATTTCGAGAATACACTATCGATGGTTTTAGAATGCACTATCATGGTTTAGAATACACTATCGATGGTTTAGAAAACACTAGAAGTGGTTTCGTAAAAACACTAAGAAAGCTGCTTCTAACCATGAATCATAAACACCACACAATGTATAAACAACCTCCATCAAGAATTAGAACAAGTAACACAAATTCAAGAAGTTTAATATGCATGAAAACCCAAAAATTCGAATTATTAAACCAGTTTCTGCAGCCAAATTCGACATTGAATAACTTTTGATAGAGAGCTCAGATCGACAATCCCTTCGGTGAAACGTTAGATGAATATATAGAGAACGTCCACCAAAAATTTCGTTATGATCCAACGGTTAACGAAAAAGTTATCGTGTTTTTAAAACTGTCACTTGAGAAAAATACGAGAATTTTTAGATTCGTAGTTTTTCTTCTTTATGCCATTCTTCGACCAATAAAACCTTGCGAATCCCTAGGTAACGAGCTCCCCAAGCTCTGATACCAATTGTGGAGTTTGATAGACTCCATGAGATCGTTTTGAGCCTTAGGGTTTGACAATAACATATGCAATACTGCATTGGAATAATAAGAACATTATATATTATTGACACAAGGTTTTTCCATTATAATCACTCCAAGCCTCAAATATTATTTGATCAAAATAATCTGGTTTACACTTAACTTGTAACAGGGATCAAAGATCCTTGAGGCTAAACTAAACAAACACTAACCTAGGCGTTTATAGGAACACGTCTAGGTTACACACACACACACCTTTAATGACTACATTATGGAAGACTTATATCTAAAACCTACACCCCATGTCCTCTTTATATACTAGAGGATTAGGTTTTACAAAATACTACGAAGGACTAAATAATAAATCTTCTTTTGCAAGCAAGTCCTTCCATCTTTTTGTAGTTTTCATCTCTTTCACTTTAAGTCCCTTTGTTTCATTCTTATATTTATTTTGTCTCATCAAATCCAAGGAACCTAAAACCCAACAATCTTCCCTATTTGATGATGACAAAACAAACAAAGTCGTGTACGAAACTTCTCTAGAGGCAGTAGCAGTTGAGATGTAAACATCTCCGTGAATGAAACATTCTTGTCTTCCTTTGTCTTCCCTTTAATCCATGCCATCGCACTCCAATATCTCTTCCCTTTTTGTTATCAACAAATAGAGAATGTAAACATTAGAAACTTCCCTTGAGTGGTGCATGAAAATGATTCTTCAAATCAGTAAGCTCTATGTAATGATCACTTGTGAAGAAAACCAAGTATAACAAATTTGATGAAGAAGTAAAATAACCCAAACTTGTATCTTATATCTTGTACTATCCACGTGACTCCAAACTTATACTAACACCATATAAGTAGACCGCAATCTCTTGACAAAATCCTCATCTTCAATGAGACACTGAGCATTTCAATGTAACTTCTTTAAGTGATAGTTAACTAGGTCTTCATCCATCCACCCCTTAACCTATGAAAACTAGATTTTGCAAGTCTTTGTAAACATCCTTTAAGCACGAACAAGTTATCTCCAAAGTGTAACACCCACTTTGAGATATGATAAGAACACAAATCTGTGTTACTCAACTACAATATCAAATAGGTTATGATCAATCATCTTCGTAATCACCTATTCAATAAATCTCCAAAACGAGCTTTTTAAATCCTTTTAAGAACAAATACCAATCTTCTTGTGTGTGAGAACTAAAATCCCATGTGTCACCAAAATTTGATTACCAAAAACATATGAAGCTTCCCTTAATTCCAAAAC
This sequence comes from Chrysanthemum makinoi, assembly GCA_910596185.1. NCBI lineage: Eukaryota > Viridiplantae > Streptophyta > Magnoliopsida > Asterales > Asteraceae > Chrysanthemum > Chrysanthemum makinoi. Next base: position 826,068 of record OU343216.1, on the reverse strand, counting down.
CTCATCAGCAGAAACAAATAACACAAGAAACACCGTGATTGGAATTGAGATAACACTAGCAGTGGTTTCGAGAAAACACTAGGAGTGGTTTCGAGAAAAACACTAGAAGTGGTTTTAGAAAAACACTAGAAGTGGTTCAGAAAACACTAGAAGTGGTTCGAGAAAACACTATCAGTGGTTTCGAGAATACACTATCGATGGTTCGAGAATACACTATCGATGGTTTCGAGAATGCACTATCGATGGTTTAGAATACACTATCAGTGGTTTCAGAAAACACTAGAAGTGGCTTCGTAAAAACACTAAGAAAGCTGCTTCTAACCATGAATCATAAACACCACACAATGTATAAACAACCTCCATCAAGAATTAGAACAAGTAACACAAATTCAAGAAGTTTAATATGCATGAAAACCCAAAAATTCGAATTATTAAACCAGTTTCTGCAGCAAAATTCGACATTGAATAACTTTTGATAGAGAGCTCAGATCGACAATCCCTTCGGTGAAACGTTAGATGAATATATAGAGAACGTCCACCAAAAATTTCGTTATGATCCAACGGTTAACGAAAAAGTTATCGTGTTTTAAAACTGCTTTGCAGAAAAATACGAGAATTTTTAGATTCGTAGTTTTCTTCTTTCGCCATTCTTGACCAATAAAACCTTGCGAATCCCTAGGTAACGAGCTCCCCAAGCTCTGATACCAATTGTGGAGTTTGATAGACTCCATGAGATCGTTTTGAGCCTTAGGGTTTGACAATAACATATGCAATACTTGCGGAATAATAAGAACATTATATATTATTGACACAAGGTTTTTCCATTATAATCACTCCAAGCCTCAAATATTATTTGATCAAAATAATACGGTTACACTTAACTTGTAACAGGGATCAAAGATCCTTGAGGCTAAACAAAATAAACTCTAACCCTAGAGCGTTTATAGGAACCGCGTCTAGGTTACACCACCACACCTTTAATGACTACATTATGGAAGACTTATATCTAAAACCTACACCCCATGTCCTATTTATATACTAGAGGATTAGGGTTTACAAAATACTACGAAGGACTAAATAATAAATCTTCTTTTGCAAGCAAGTCCTTCCATCTTTTTGTAGGTTTCATCTCTTTCACTTTAAGTCCCTTTGTTTCATTCTTATATTTATTTTGTCTCATCAAATCCAAGGAACCTAAAACCCAACAATCTTCCCCTATATGATTATGACAAAACAAACAAAGTCGTGTACGAACTTCTATAGACGAAGTAGCAGAAGTTGAGATGTAAACATCTCCGTGAATGAAACATTCTTGTCTTCCTTTGTCTTCCCCTTAATCCATGCCATCGCACTCCAATATCTCTTCTCCTTTTTGTTATCAACAAATAGAGAATGTAAACATTAGAAACTTCCCCTTTAGTGGTGCATGAAAATGATTCTTCAAATCAGTAAGCTCTATGTAATGATCACTTGTGAAGAAAACCAAGTATAACAAATTTGATGAAGAAGTAAAATAACCCAAACTTGTATCTTATGTCTTGTACTATCCACGTGACTCCAAACTTATACTAACACCATATAAGTAGACCGCAATCTCTTGACAAAATTCTCATCTTCAATGAGACACTGAGCACTTCAATGTAACTCCTTTAAGTGATAGTTAACTAGGTCTTCATCCATCCACCCTTAACCTATGAAAACTAGATTTTGCAAGTCTTTGTCAACATCCTTTAAGCACGAACAAGTTATCTCCAAAGTGTAACACCCACTTTGAGATATGATAAGAACACAAATCTGTGTTACTCAACTACAATATCAAATAGGTTATTGATGAGTGTGTAAATACTCATCATTTTTGGTCAAATCTGAACTGCAAAACGTTTAAAAATGCTCAGAAATGCATCAAAATCCTGAAAATATCTCAAAATTGCATTTTATATGTTTGGATGCAAAATGTTTAAAATCGATGAAAAATGAGCAAAGTTTGCAGATTGGCAGTTTCAGTCCCCAAGTTTCAAAAGTTGTCAGAAACAGTCCCTGAGCACATAATTTCAAAAGATAAATCACCAAAGGTCCTTTTAAAATCATAAGTTGTCAAATTTAGTCCTTTGGTGAAAAATGTCAAAAGTTTGAGAAAATTACAAAAGTGGTCCTTCAAGTTTGAAATTTGGCAAAAATAGCCCCTGGAAAATTGCAAAATGACAAGTTTGGTCCTTGTACTTATTGAGATTGTCACTTTTGGTCCCTTGAAACATCTTGGCAAAATTGGCAGAATAGATCCCTCTATTTTCAGAAAGTACAACATAGGTCCTTGTTTATTTAATACTTTAAACCTATTTTGGACCCTATCAAAACCCTTGGACCCCTGTCATAATACCTTTTGACCCCCCACCCCACTTGAACCCTGTGGTCAAAACCGTCAAACAAATACCAACCCGCCATCCCCTTTCCTGTTTTCCCTCCCCATGCTAAAATCCTCTCACCATTCCACCCCCCATTTCACAATATCTTCTCCTTGTTCCCCCCACCTCCACCAAACTCCAAAAGCATTTAATGCCCACCATCTCAACTCTCCAACTGTCAAAAGGAAAAATGGCGCCAAAAAGATGTTTAAACGGCCAGGATGGTTTTAAGCCATCCAATGGCTAAGATTTGTTGGGAAACATTCAGAGGAGAGAAACAAGGAGTTTGGATATAAAAGAAAGGAAAAAGGAAGCAAGAGAGATAGTCTACTAGTTTTTTCAATTTTCACTCATGTCGTTTTTATGTTTAATCTTTCAATTCAGTGTATAACTTGTAATGTTTTGTTAAATTGTATCAACTTTGAATATTTAAAGGTATTGAAACTCATTCCAAGTACAAATTTCAGTTTATGTTTACATTTGATCTCATTTGTCCCTTTGTTGAAATTTTCAAAGTCAAAAGCTTATTCAAAAGCTTCATCATGCTTGTTTCTCAGTTCTATTGAGCCTAAATAAGCTTAGCATAGCTTTGTACAAGCTCACATTCAAGTTCCCATTCATTTTGACATTTGGTCAACAAAAGCCAAAAGTGCATTTGGTAATGGAGATGGTCAATGGGTGAAGCAGTTTGGATGTGGGTTGATATTAAGCTAGGTTAGGGGTTTAGATAGGTTAGTGGTACTCTGGTTCCTTTGTTTCAAGCCATAGTGGCCAGGACCCTTTGTAAGTGATTTTTAAAGTTTCTTTGCATTATCTTTATTTGGAGTTAAAACTGGTGCAAATCTGTTTAAAAAGATATATTTAGGTTATATAGATGTAGTTTGATCATTGAAACAAGATTGCTCAATTGTTATCTCATTTAAACTTCAAAACAGTTGATTAAGAGGTGTTTGGTTTCTTTGATAAAACTGTCTCATAGGTTTGTTCAGTGCTTGCTTCTTGTTGGATCATGTTTGTATAGCATATTTAAGCTCATACCTGTCACACCCCCAAATTACCTGTTTTGCAGCGGAATGGAATTCCTGGGGATTGACTGTCATAGCATCACAATCACAGTTATATTGAACGACCTAAAGTGTCGTTTGGAAAAACACATCGTTTGATTTAATAAAACAATCAGAGTTTACAAAGTTTGCGGAAATACAAATATATTACAAGTCCAAACGATGTTTTTGAAAAGAAAGTGCCATAATGTACAATGATGTAAGTCGACGCCGCGACTCAAAATGTGGTTCCTTAACCATGCCATGCGAATGTCTTAGTTACACGAAAATACATTGCTAAAACGGTCAACAATAATGTTGGTGAGAAATCATAGGTTTATTTAAATGTTTTATACGACTCACGAAGTATAGATCGGCATGACAATCTGTCACGTAAAATGTTTCAGGCATGACAATCCTGTCACGTAAAATGTTTCAGGCATGACAATTATGTCACGTAAAATATTTACAATTGCATAAGCCCATGACCGAAACTAACTGTTCATAATGTATGCCCCTGAGTGTTTGCAGACAACTCGTAATGTTATCAAATGAAATGCATCCGTATGACAAGTTGGGATTCACCAACTCGGATGGAGGCGTCACCCTCGATAGATCTATCCACTCATCCTCGCTCCAAAGATTAACGGTTCATGTTCAGGTAATGGGGACTTTCAATTGGCAATGTGGTAACTTACGCAATGTAAATGAATTTAATGTACTTGGTATCGTAATAAAAATGTTGTGCAATGTATTCTCCCCCGTAGGTTTGAAAATAATTAAAAGCATGCGACGGGGCTATGAAAACTCACTTGGATAACTAGAATAATGGCAAAAGTAGTACAGAGGTATAATGTGATCGATAACCGGGACCTATTACGAATGATATGATATGTCATGAGTTGCAATGTAATGTTATGCATGCACTTCATATGTTATTTATACCATTTGCGGGTTTTGAAAAATATTACTCGTCGTCGAAAAATACTCTTTTGACGTCTTGACCCTTCAAAAATGACTTTACATGTTTTTTCGTCAAAATGTCATCCTACAATGGTTTTATAATGATTTTTAGAGAAATTTCCACTTTTCGTATAAAACAATGTCGTCGAATATTCATGAAATTAACAAAATGGCTTTGGAAAACTAGTTAGTAAAAGCGGTGTCGTCGATCGTTAGAGAACGAACTCGACTGTTTTGGAAAGTTTGTATCGATATCTAAAGTTTCATTCAGGAGTTTTAGTAAAAGGTCGAACATAAAGATAATAAGGGTTAAAGATAGTGATTTTGGCTAATTGTTGTGCAGAAAATGAGTTTCGGCCAAGTTTGAACATCCGTAATTAATTTAATACAACTCCGCTATACAAACGGCTTGTCGTTTTGAAAATATATGGCGGTGAACTTGATTTTACTAGAAGACATTTCGTTCCAAAAGTTCGGATCATGGTTAAAAACAGCCCTCAACATGGGCGTTACGCTACCGTAACACTTGTATCGTAAAAAAATAATATAGTTTTAGAAAATAATAGTTCACAAAGTTTATGAAAGCGTGCATATATTTGTCGTTTCAAATCCGTTTTCTACGTATAATATGTCCTTAGCTTCGTATCAAAGTAAACTAATATATTTTTGATAAGTCGAAATAATTTGTGAAGCTTAAAGCTCGTTTTTGACCCAAACAAAGTAAAAACAGCAAGCTGAAATTTCAGAAAAGTATATTTTTCGTCGTCAAGCTTTAAAAATTCACCACGGCTTCGTTATAACTCCGTTTTAATCCGTTCAAGCGGCCACGGATTCGTTTTAAAGTATATTTTCTAAATATCAAGGCCAAAGTTTCGTACCAACTGTCGGTTTTTCCAGAAAATCAAAACAAGGACAGAACGCATTTTATACTTATCGAAAATAGTTTTTCTCGTACTAAACCTATTCTAATCCCTTCAAATCAACTCCAAAACTAATCTAATCCTACCATACACCTTCTTAGGGTGTCATGGGTTCCTAATCATCATCAAAACCAAAGAATACCATGGGAATAATTATAGGATGACCATAATATATATATAACTCAATAAATCATGAAAAATGGTATAAATCACATATGTCTTGCATGTGCTCCAAAAATGAAAAGATGAATATGAAATGATAAGGAAACATGAAAATGAAAGAAACATGCTTACAAATGAATATGATGAGGTGTAAGTAACAAGGTTAAACTTAAATACTCTTGGTTTTTATTTCAAAACCTTATAAAGAGTATAAACTAGATTGTTAAAAACACTTGAACTAGAAAAGTTTTGATCCCTTTGTGATCTCTATGTGATGACCGGTTGAAGGAGAGCCAAAAGAAGAGAGAAAAATTTTAGCTATCACTTGAATGAGATGCATGAATGTGAAAATAATAGAAGTATAAGACTTTTATGTACAAGTAACAATTAATACAATCAAGCTAGCCATGCCAATCCATTACTACACCCTATAGAGGGCCGGATTTTTGGGGACTTTTGTCACCAAAAATATATATTTTTTTTTTTTATAAATTGTGTAAAAGTATTGTGTAAATATTTGATAAAGAGTATAAGTAACATGTGTAGGAAAAATGTATAATTAAAGGTAAATGGAAATTTTTTGTATAAGTAAGTTTTTAATAGATCAAAATAGAATGTATTGAGATAATAAAAATTGTAAAAATACATTCCTTGTGAAATTTGAGTGATAAAATAATTATCGTATAATTTTTAAGAAAAACGACGTAATAATTTAACTTTAACGATTTATATACCAAATGAATTTGAAACACTAGGAAAACTAAAAATATAGTTTTTATAAACTAAGTGTAAGTTTAAAAATACATCGGGATCATTTTTGAAAGTAACGGATCAAATGTTTAAAATAATAACTCACGCGATAACGTTTATTAAATATAAAATTAGCGTTAAATGCGAAATGAAATGTCATGAATGAATTAATGTGATGCAAATGATGTCAATGAAATGTAGACTAATCTTAGTCCATATGAAATGTTCGTGGTGTTATGATCATGAATTCGCCGCTAAACCTTTAAGGTTACGCGAATTTGAAATACGTAAACCAAGTTTACGATAATTGTTGAAATTGTGAGGCATAAAATGTTTTGAGAAATGACACGAAGTACGGGTTGTCACATTCGCCCATCCAAAAAGGAATTCAGTCCCTGAATTCAGTTCATGTTGGTCTATCGAATTTGAGTTTGTAATGAATAACGAGAAGAAAAGACATGGAGAAGTAGTTCTACGGTTATCGATGATTGAGAGTGTACAAAACATCGTAGTAAAGAAAATATCGAATGAGTCTCTCATAAGTAACACTTTGAATTGGAACATGTGAACGTTTTGCTTGCACTAAGATTTATAAATAACCGCTCCCAACATAACATGATCCCTCGAGATAGACATAGTTAGCTAGGCTATGTATAATTAAGGAACGATGATGTGACGTTCGGTTTAGTTGTTATAACTCTCAATGTTTACAAAGATTTAAACCGTGTTGTTACAATGATAGTTAAAGTAAAAGGAATTAAAATTCTCGTAAATGATAACAAATCGGAAAGAAAGTAAGGTCGTTAGATGAGAAATATTTGGGTCGAATTGGTTAGATCCGGTGTTTTTCTAAATCGTACCACGCCTTTCCAAGACGGGTCCTTGTTATATTTGTTGCCCACTTGAAATTCTAATGGTTTGCGGCTAATGGGACATATCTCCAAATTTCATCGTATAGCGATGTAGCTTATCTAGCTATATGTTGTTAATGGTAACTGATTCTTGATTTGTATGACTTCTTTGTTTGTTTCATGAATGAATCATGGACTAATGAATTGGACTTTCCTGATTTTTAACCCTTGAATAAGTGATTGATACCTCAACCTGATTACTTTCGAATGGTGTAGTCAATACGTTCATGAGTTAACTATTGTTGCAAAGAAACTTGTCGATGGAGAATGATTTACCTAATCATTTCTAGAAGGTCATACTGGCTTGAGCATATAATCTAATGTGGCAATTGCTCTCTAGCACTAACCATTGAGCTTAGGGTAGTAGGCGGTAATCATGTCCTAGTAGGTTTCATGAAATCCGAAATGGTACTGTGATCTAAGATGAATCGAATAGCTTATAATAGGTACAACTGGAATTAATACCACGTGTCTTGTGTTATACTTCAAAAATGTTAGATCTGTAGGAAAGGACCTTATTGAAAAGAATAGATTATATGTAACAGTTGTAATTCCTCGCGTTTCTAATCCTATCGAATGTCATGACACTTGTATTACTTGCCTAATGTGCTTGTCTCTATAAACTAAAATGTTTATTGTTTGATTATCGAAGGGTTCCCATACTCCATGTTGTAAAGTCACAAACCTTAAATATTTAAGTGAGGTGGTGTAGTGGTTGGTTTTCAAGATTTGTTCCGATATTGAGTGCTTCCAAAATAGTTCATCACTAATATTGTTATCATGTTAGCAAGAAAGTAGATATCAGCTTATACTATGTCGAAGAATGTTTGTTCTGGTTTCACTTGTAGGTGGGGAGTCATTGATTGTCCGGCGTGTTCAAACTGGGGCATCTCTTGATATGGAAGTGAGGTTACTTGGAATTTCTAGAGAACACAATGCCTTAGGGGAAGTTTATATCGATAACCTTAATTTAACCAAAATTTTCCTTTAAGGGACACTCATTGCAGGGAAATTCACATATTGTTGAGGCCATGTTAAGCAGAATGTTCTACACCTCGTTAGAAGACTTGGTATATCCCTATAGTGTTGCTTCATGGGTATTCGCTTCGTATTAAATCTCGTAACTCAGTCTAGCTAGAACTTTTGGAATGATAGAGTTTGGATTCTATTCCAAAATAGTGGTTCGGAAGGTCTCGTGATGTCTTAAGGTTTTTGTTGAGTTTTGAATCATCCTACCATCTAGTTCTAGTCCTTGTTGGTAATTCCAAAAATCCTTTCATTGTTTTCTTGTATCGAGGAATCCTCCTTACAGATGGTATAGGAAGTCTTTCCTAAAAGGTCACTCGTCGAATCCTAACTTATCGGTTGAGTGAAAATAAATGGCGTAGCATCTATAGAGTGTTAACAGAAAGAAATGTTTATGCACGATATATCTGATTATAAAACTTTGCAATATAGTTTAAATGTTTTGATATATAAGCATGTATCTACCCCAATAGTTTATAGGATTTTAAACAAGTAAAAGCGGGGTATGAACTCACCTGATGTGATTGATATGTTAACAAAATGAAGTGCGAAAGTGAGGCTGGAACTATCAGCGACCTAAAATGAATGTTATGACTTTTGTTATGATATGTTGTGCGTGAATGTATGATTTGAGCGTATCACCCAATATGCTACTTGAAAACTAGTTAAATAAAATATTGTTACTTGGATGTGTGACGGTTCCTTGTCAAAAATAATCACTTTTGAGCAAATGGTGAAAATGTAGTTGAAACTAAGTAACGGTTTTAAAGATTGACAAATCGGTTTACATCGGACTTGACGTAATATATACATAGGAAAACTAGCTCATTTTTAAGGTCCGTTTCCCCGCGTCCGTTTAGGCCCTCAAAACCTTGATAAAAAAAAATCCGGCAGACATACTAATCTTTGGGAATAGTGTTCAGCCGTTTTTGACTCAAAGTTGGTTAACCTTTATTCACTTTCGTTTTAAGTCCGTTTTCAAAGTTCTTTATATCCATTCGAAGGTAATCAAGAGTACTAATATATTTTTAAACTTCGGAAACTTCACAGAAATTTTTAGGCTATTGTTTGGTCGGTTAAAACTCGGATTGTATAAACATTTTCCGAAAAATGGTAGTTTTTAAATCGTAACTTGGGAACCACGTATCTTTTTCGTTCAAAAGGCCACGTTCATAACTAAAAATCTATTTTCCAAATCTTTAATAAACTTATAAAAATGACTAACTTTTCGGAAAAATTATAAATTTAAACGCTTCGCTTATTTTAAACTTTACCATATTTATCTACTTGTTTAACCACAACTAGACTTTGATGATCCATTTTTCAAACTTCTCATTTTTATAAACTTCTAACTAGTACGTTACTTGTTATAAAAATTAATAGGACACATATGGGTGATAACATTTGATAAACATGGATAAAACTATAACAAATCAAATATGACCATGAGGACTTCAAGAAAATGTATGAAAAATATATATGAAAAGGTAAAGATGAAGTTTCATGCTTAAAAAAAAAACAATTTATCGTTTGTCCAATAATAGAAGATTTAAGTAGTTCAATTAATATCAAGATGGTTTAGAGGTTGGTAATATAATAGTCAGTAAAGTAAAGGCGAATAGTCCGTGAGGTAAGCGTACCAAGTTTTATGATTTTAAATCAAACAGTGGCTAAAATAGCTCACCAAAAGGGTAAAATAGTTTATAAGACCGTAATATTACTTGCAGGAAAAATTTGTAATATAGTTTATAACTTGCTATTGCAATTGTTTGTTGTTTTATAAATTAATAGCAAATTAATCGGTTTATCATACTATGAGAAAATAGTTTGCAAAGTATCAGTAAGGTCATTGTTTATAAAGTATTATTAAAATCGTAAATTTTAGGTTTAATGGTACAGGAGTAAGATGAAATGGTCGGTAGAATAGTTGAAAGCAGTTTGCGTTAGATAAAAAAAAATGAAGTTTATTATCTCATAAGAGTGAATGTAGGACAAATGGTTGGTATTCAACGTTTTGTTTTGTAAGATAATAGCTCGATGATTTTTGAGAGTAACATGAAAATCGTTTACATGAGGATATTAAATAGTTGATAAAATGGTGAAACCAACTGATAAGTTGGTAATAAAACAACTTGTGTTAAAACTTTACGAAACAACGTTTCTAAGATAGTGATAAAATAGTTCGAAATGAAATCAAGTGAAATAATTTCATGAAATAGTAGCAGGATAATTTGGAATAAAATTTGTTGGATGGTTTGTAGGATACATAGGAGAACCTTATCGAGCAGTAATAATCTACTAATTGGTCGAGAATAAAGTTGGCCTAACCCCTAGTAAGATAGTGATGTATTGTCGTGAAATGATGGAAAATTTGGCAATTGGAGTAAGGAATGAAATAAACAAGGTGGTGATTATCGTAGAGATAATAAATGATAAAGATTACATTAGCTAGAAAGGTACTTATTATCTGTTCCTGTTGGTAGTCTAATCATGTCTCAAGTGTAGGAATAGTAGGCGGTCTAGCAACAATAGCCCTAGAACTCTCACAGTCCTCAAACCTATGAGATGGTGTAGTGTTTGTAGTCTTAGTGGTAGATGGTAATGGTGTGTCAAATCATGCACGCTTCCCAGTACAAGTCGGGTGTATGAGTATCGTGTATGAGATGTGATGAATGCGGATGGTGCTCGAAATGATAATGATGATGAAAATAATGACAATGATAATAGTGGAATCCTTGTGGTGAGTTAAGAAAATAGGTTCATTAGGACTAAGCCTATAAGTTCTACCCAATGGTATGATCTGTCCCAAATGAGTGATAAAAATTGTCTGAGATCTTACAGTGAATCGATAGTGATCGTGATGGTGTAGGTGTAACTATCCTCTAAAGGTTTATCATTCAACGTTATCGGTGATGAGTCAATTGATGTGAAAATTGTGATAGGGAATGACAAGGAATTCTCCACATTAGAGTATGAGGAAAAGATAATGGGATGGGTACTTAAGGGCATCCATGTGACAATCATTTTGAAATGAAAGTAAATAGCTCGAAAAATGTGCGTATAAATGCATGCAAAGTGAACATGCACTTATGATGAAATGATGAGATGCTATGATGATGTAGTTATAGTCTAGGGTCAATGATGCAACCTAGTTCTCTATAACTGTAGCTCTGATACCAATCTGTCACACCCCCAAATTACCTGTTTTGCAGCGGAATGGAATTCCCGGGGATTGACTGTCATAGCATCACAATCACAGTTATATTGAACGACCTAAAGTGTCGTTTGGAAAAACACATCGTTTGATTTAATAAAACAATCAGAGTTTACAAAGTTTGCGGAAATACAAATATATTACAAGTCCAAACGATGTTTTTGAAAAGAAAGTGCCATAATGTACAATGATGTAAGTTGCCGCGCGACTCAAAATGTGGTTCCTAAACCATGCCATGCGAATGTCTTAGTTACCTGAAAATACATTGCTAAAGCGGTCAACAATAATGTTGGTGAGAAATCATAGGTTTATGTAAATGTTTTATACGACTACATAAGTATAGATCGGGCATGACAATCTGTCACGTAAAATGTTTGAGCATGACAATCTGTCACGTAAAATGTTTGAGCATGACAATTATGTCACGTAAAAATGTTACAATTGCTTAAGCCCATGACCCCGAAACTAAACTGTTCATAATGTATGCCCCTGCAGAGTGTTTGCGGACACTCCGTAATGTTATCAAATGAAATGCATCCGTATGACAAGTTGGGATTCACCTTCGGATGGAGGCGTCACCCTCGATAGATCTATCCACTCATCCTCGCTCCAAAGATTAACGGTTCATGTTCAGGTAATGGGGACTTTCAATTGGCAATGTGGTAACTTACGCAATGTAAATGAATTTAATGTACTTGGTATCGTAATAAAAATGTTGTGCAATGTATTCTCCCCTGTAGGTTTGAAAATAATTAAAAGCATGCGCGGGGCTATGAAAACTCACTTGGATAGCTGGAATAATGGCAAAAGTGAGTACACGAGGTATAATGTGATGCGATAACGGGACCTATTACGAATGATATGATATGTCATGAGTTGCAATGTAATGTTATGCATGCACTTGATATATTATTTATACCATTTGCGGGTTTTGAAAATATTACTCGTCGTCGAAAAATACTCTTTTGACGTCTTGACCCTTCAAAATGACTTTACATGTTTTTACGTCAAAATGTCATCCTACAATGGTTTTATAATGATTTTTAGTGAAATTTCCACTTTTCGTCGCAAAACAATGTCGTCGGAATATTCATGAAATTAACAAAAATAGCTTTGGAAAACTAGTTAGTAAAAAGCGTGTCGTCGATCGTTAGAGAACGAACTCGACTGTTTTGTAAAGTTTGTATCGATATCTAAAAGTTTCAGTTCAGGAGTTTTCGTCCAAAAGGTCTCGAACATAAAGATAATAAGGGTTAAAGATAGTGATTTTGGCTAATTGTTGTGCAGAAAATGAGTTTCGGCCAAGTTTGAACATCCGTAAATAATTTACTACAACTCCGCTATACAAACAGCTTGTCGTTTTGAAAAAATGGCGGTGAACTTGATTTACTAGAAGACATTTCGTTCCAAAAGTTCGGATCATGGTTAAAAGCCCTCAACATGGGCGTTACAATTCACGTAACACTTGTATCGTAAAAAAATAATATAGTTTTGAGAAAATAATAGTTCGGCAAGTTTATGAAAACGTGCATATATTTGTCGTTTCAAATCCGTTTTCTTCGTATAATACGTCCTTAGCTTCGTATCAAAGTAAACTAATATATTTTTGATAAGTCGAAATAATTTGTGAAGCTTAAAGCTCGTTTTTGACCCAAACAAAGTAAAAGCACAAGCTGAAATTTGAGAAAAGTATATTTTTAAATCGTCAAGCTTTAAAAATTCACGGCTTCCGTTATAACTCCGTTTTAATCCGTTCAAGCGGCCACGGATTCGTTTTAAAGTATATTTTCTAAATATCAAGGCCAAAGTTTCGTACCAACTGTCGGTTTTTCCAGAAAATCAAAACAAGGACAGAACGCATTTTATACTTATCGAAAATAGTTTTTCTCGTACTAAACCTATTCTAATCCCTTCAAATCAACTCCAAAACTAATCTAATCCTACCATACACCTTCTTAGGGTGTCATGGGTTCCTAATCATCATCAAAACCAAAGAATACCATGGGAATAATTATAGGATGACCATAATATATATATAACTCAATAAATCATGAAAAATGGTATAAATCACATATGTCTTGCATGTGCTCCAAAAATGAAAAGATGAATATGAAATGATAAGGAAACATGAAAATGAAAGAAACATGCTTACAAATGAATATGATGAGGTGTAAGTAACAAGGTTAAACTTAAATACTCTTGGTTTTTATTTCAAAACCTTATAAAGAGTATAAACTAGATTGTTAAAAACACTTGAACTAGAAAAGTTTTGATCCCTTTGTGATCTCTATGTGATGACCGGTTGAAGGAGAGCCAAAAGAAGAGAGAAAAATTTTAGCTATCACTTGAATGAGATGCATGAATGTGAAAATAATAGAAGTATAAGACTTTTATGTACAAGTAACAATTAATACAATCAAGCTAGCCATGCCAATCCATTACTACACCCTATAGAGGGCCGGATTTTTGGGGACTTTTGTCACCAAAAATATATATATATATTTTTTTTTTATAAATTGTGTAAAAGTATTGTGTAAATATTTGATAAAGAGTATAAGTAACATGTGTAGGAAAAATGTATAATTAAAGGTAAATGGAAATTTTTTGTATAAGTAAGTTTTTAATAGATCAAAATAGAATGTATTGAGATAATAAAAATTGTAAAATACATTCCTTGTGAAATTTGAGTGATAAAATAATTATCGTATAATTTTTAAGAAAAACGACGTAATAATTTAACTTTAACGATTTATATACCAAATGAATTTGAAACACTAGGAAAACTAAAAATATAGTTTTTATAAACTAAGTGTAAGTTTAAAAATACATCGGGATCATTTTTGAAAGTAACGGATCAAATATTTAAAATAATAACTCAGCGATAGCGTTTATTAAATATAAAATTACGTTAAATGCGAAATGAAATGTCATGAATGAATTAATGTGATGCAAATGATGTCAATGAAATGTAGACTAATCTTAGTCCATATGAAATGTTCGTGGTGTTATGATCATGAATTCGCCGCTAAACCTTTAAGGTTACGCGAATTTGAAACACGTAAACCAAGTTTACGATAATTGTTGAAATTGTGAGGCATAAAATGTTTCGAGAAATGACCTGAAAGTACGGGTTGTCACAATACCTGTCAAAGTTTTGAGCCTGCACAGGCTCAAAGTCAAAATCCCAGTCCTACTGTTTTAACAGCTTGCCTGTTGTGTTTTAGGAAATCAAATCACTTGTGTTGTGTTTAAATTACATAAACAAAGGTTGTATTAACTTCATTCCATCATAATACAACAAGATCAGTCCAACAATTGGTTGCAAATCTCATCAAAGTCAAAGTTTCATTTTCATTTCAAAAAGTCAAAAACGAAAATTGGTTTTCGGCCATGCTAAGAGAATTTTCTAGGATTCAATTTTAGGTCTTATTTAGTGAAATTTGTTGTTTTAAAAACCTCTCTTGGTCTGTTTACTTATTACCATTTTCATTGATTTTTACAAATTTTTACAAGCTCCAAGCAGGCTTGTACTTTGGGTCTCAGGTGCCTGTACCAAAGCTCGACTTAAGGCTGAGTTTTCTCCAGAATTCTTGAAGTTGCCTGAGCTTAATAGAGCTCACCTAGGTCTATAATTTGGTTTACAAGATCTCAACCAGGTCTAGTTTAGATTGTAACTTTTCATTTTCAGTTTAGTGCTTATCTGTAGCTTGTGCTTAAGTCTAAAGTAGACAGAATTTGTTTTAGCACATTAAAGCTCAATCATCAAATCTTGGTAACTTGTATATCAATGGTTGTAGCTTGTTGATTTTAGTTGCATTTGGTCAATTTTAGCTTATTAGAACTTACGTTACAGTTGGTGGCTTGTTTTAATCATTTGGCTTATTTAAGTGCTTATTATTAAGATCATTCCACATCAGTTCTATATTTCTCCATATAAGCACCTGTTTTTATATTTTTCTCAGATTTAGATTATAATTTTAGAGTTTTTCTGAATTTTTCATATTTTTCTAAGTCATTTTGCTATTTTTCTTGATTTTTATTAGTTTTAAGCACTTTTAATTAGCTTTTAATACAAAAATTCAGAAAAGGTCCAAAAATATAAGTTTTCATTTTTCTTAGGCTTAGATAAATATAAAAAGTAGAAAAAGTAATTTTCCAGATTTTTCATAGTTCATTTTGTAATTTTTAGTAATTTAATTAGTTTTTAATAGTTTTTAATTCATAGAAAATCCAAAAATAATCATAAAATTACAAAAATAGTTTTGAAAATTCTAATTTGATATTTTAGACTTTTCCATTTCATAATTTTATTTTTCTAACTTTATTTCCTATTTTCTTGTATTTTAGGTACTTATTTAATAGTTAAAAATAGTTTTTAATTAGATAATTAGTCTTAAAAATAATTTTCTTTTTCTAAAAATTTTATTTTATCATTAGGATTGTAAAAACATCATTTTCATATTTTTAGGATTAATATTGCTTTAGTTTCACTTTTTAATTTGTACGTCGCGTAGTTTTTAATTCCAGTTTTATAAAAACTTAAAAACGTTCATCGATTTTAAATATAGTGATAGCGTTTATTTAATAGTTTTTATTTTTTTAATTTCCTTTAATTTGCATTTAAGCCGTTTTAATTTGTTGGCTTTTATGTAGTTATAATTAATTCACAATCTCCTCCTTTTAGTTCAAATCTCCCGATCAATCTCATTAAAGCATGTGTTGCGGGGACATGGGACATGATATGGTCTTTTGTACTGGGCGGTCCGCCATTCACAAATGGCGGGGCTTGTGTTATTTATTTGTGGGCACGCATCAAATTTTTGCGATGAGTATTTACACTCAATCCCCACACTAAACTATTGCTAGTCCTAGCAATCTGAGAAAACTTAATGGATTTGCATCTCTTTACCAAAAGCCATTACTTATGGAGTAGCCAAATGTTTCAGTCCAAGTAAGAACCATGGTACATGATAACCATCGATTTATTGGCAAATCATAAACCATATACGGTTTGATGTGTCTTTAAGGTACCATACGGACTAGCCAACTCTTAGATAAATTATCGAATTATCTTTGGTGGTGAATACCAATTATGGTTTTTCCATTACCCTTTAAGCCATAATCTTGCGGGCTAGCCACCTCTTCACTTTTTAGGATATGGTGAGCTGAATACCATACAATTTTGGGCAAATTGCAAGCCATATAAGCGGATTTGAGAAATCTTTACCAAGAGCCGTTTGCTCCTGGATTAGCCAATCCTTTAGTCTTACTGAGACATGGTTGATAACCAAATGAGTAAGTGTAGAACACTTACTCCAAAAAATTGGCCAAAAACGGGGGTGGTATAATTATATGATAAAATTGTGAGAATTCCCCAGCACTTAGAAATGAATATTGCCCTCAATATTCAAAGTACCGCGGTTATGCGAAACAAAAACGTAATAAAGGAAATACTACGGCCATTATTTATAAAGATTTTTTTTTTAGAGATATATATATATAACATGTGGGATCACCCCCACACTTAGGTGTAGAAAGGGGTAAGAAGGCAGAAATATGGGTGAAAACCCATATAATGTGTGATACTCGTTTTTGATTACCGAGTCGCTAGCTTGACTCGACCCAGAATTCATTTGTTCTGGGAAAAGTGGAAGAAACAATCTCCATCGGACTTTCATTCAAGATGTTTGGACAATCATTTGAAGCACGTGAAAGTTCCACACCGATGAGATATACATAGAAGGACCGGGCTCACAAATGATAAATGAAAATGCCGGGGTCAAAGATAGTGTCTTCATTCCCGAAGGAGTGAAGAAGAGAAGAAGTCACCGAGTAGGTGAAGAAAAGAAGGAAAATCATGATAACAATCATGACTAGATCTTCTCCCTCGGGATTAAGTGCAGTTGCACTCGTTTGGATTTTTTTGGTTGAGCTCTTTGGCTTGGAAAGCATCTCGGGAGGGAGGGTTGGAAAATTTGTCATAGAAATACAAACTCTCATGATTGAGAACTTTTCCCCCCGATCATGATTTTTGCCAGCCAAGCAATCATACTGCAGTCATGATATGAGTGAGTTCACCGGCGAACTCCTCATGAAGAGAATCATTCACATGATGTGAATTAGTGAATTCTTGTTCCATTGTCGACTCATCACTATCCTCGATCTGAGTATCAAAGAGTGGATTCTCGAAATTAAGTGAACTCAGTCGAATTCAAATAGAAGATTGGTGAAAGTAGCTTTGAATGTTTCGGGAACAAAGTGATCAACATTCTCTATTGAACATTGGGATAAGAAGTGAGTGAGCGATCATTATCAGTGAGATTTTCGGTCTCTCCCAGTCGGCTTCGAAATCAAAGAGTGGATTGATGTGAGTGAGTTCACCGGAGAACTCCTCAAGAAGGGGATCAGACTGTGGGAGTGATGCCTCAACGTACTCGATGTCTCCATATGAAGCACAATCTTCGCTAAGATCAGAGAAAGTCTCAAAATGATCAAAAGAACACTCAAGAGGGGAAGAAGAATCACACATATGATCAGAAATTCCCTGTGACTCTCTTGGGATTGAGACAAGGTTCTCAACACTAGACTTTATGAAGTCGTCCGATTCCTTTTCAGGAACAGTTTCAAGATGCTCGTCCCATGTTGAGTGAGTGGGAATATCAGGTGTGATAGCTTGTTTGAGATGGAATCTCAACTGCTGGATATCATCGATGAACTTGATGAATATTTATAGAATTGGAGGATATCAAGTGTGTCCTCATCATCACTTCATCGAGGAATAAAACGGATCGAGCTAGATTTGGCTGCTTTTTGTATTCTAATTAATTCCCTAATAGAGTTTTCAGGCAATCACGGGAATCTAATTGTGACACCTTCTTCACTAACAATTCTTCCATGGATTTTGGATTATCTTGGGAGTGTTTACATTCCTTCAAATCTTTCACTAAATCCAAAAGATTAAGGAGAATATTTTGAGGAAGTGGGTGGTTGTACTGTAGAGGTTGGTCATGATACGAAGAGTCGTAATTGTTACAAGGAAATGGATTCCTTGATTGACAATCCGAGCTAGAGTGAGGACCTCCACAATACTCACAACGATAAAAGCGATGTGGCTGTGAGTGGTATGTGTTGTAGTCATAATTGTTATCAGGAACACGCTCTCATAGACAAGCGTGTTTCTGATTGACAATCAGCTGGAATGTGAACCACCACAGTACTCACAACGATAAAGCTGCGAGTCTCACAGTGTGGTAGGCGATGGAATAAATCGAGTCGTGTCATGGTAGGAATAGGGATCTTGGTTATAGACAGACCCGTTTCCTGATTCCACCATGCTACAACTGGGGCAATTGCCACCATTATAAGGACCACCACACCATTGACAACCAAGAGGGTGAGGATAAGACATAGAAAGAATCAAAAGGTTTTAGAGGGTAAGAAATGAAGAATCAAAAAGGTGAGAGGGTAAAGATGGATATTTTTGGATTTTTGGATAAACATTTTGTAAAAACAAAGAATGAAAATCTTTTTGGATTTTTGATTTTTAAAAGAGAATATAAACACATACAGATGGTATAAACAATGAGTGAATATCCAAATCACTAATCTGCTAGACGGAAGATAATCAGCACACACAGCTCCCGGCGGCGTAAAATTTGATGCGTGCCAAACAGTCAAGCTAAATCACACAAACCCGCCACTTGTGAATGGCGGACCGTAACCACTTAAAAGCTGCTTAAGCACGAAATCAATGAAGATCACGAAGTACTGTGTTTCGGGTCGTTATGTCCCAGCGAGCTATGCAATGGATTATCAGACGTATAGTGATCGCGAGATTTGAACGGGAAAGGAGAATTTGGATTTATTATAACTACGGAAAAAGAACATAAACTACAAGGGCTAAAATGAAAATTAAAGGAAATTAGAAAGATAAAAACTATTAAATAAATGCTATCACTGTTTTAAAATTGATGAACGTTTAAAACTTAAAACTAAAAACTTACGTTTAAAATAAAATTACGTAGCGTGCAAAAATAAAAAATGAATCTAAAAAATAAAGTCCTAAAAATATGAAAAATACATTTTTACAATCCTAATGATGAAAGAAAATTTATAGAAAAAGAAAATTATTTTATAACTAATTATCTAATTATTATTAATTAAAAACTATTTTTAACTATTAATTAATTACCTAAAATACAAGAAATTAGGAAATAAAGCTAGAAAAATAAAATTATGAAATGGAAAAATCTAAAACATCAAAATAGAATTTTCAAAACTATTTTTGTAATTTTCTGATTATTTTTCTATTTTCTAGGAATTAAAAACTATTTAAAACTAATTTAATATGTGAAAAATACAAAATAAAAAGTGAAAAATAAGGAAAAATCTTTTTTATGCTTTTTATATTTATCTTAATCTATTAAAATTGAAAAACTATTTTTTGGAACTTTTTCTCAATTAAATGCAATTAAAGCTAATTAAAATTGATTAAAAACTTATTTTAATTAAGAAAAATACTAAACAGTGTCTAAAAATTATGAAAATTTCAGGGAAATACTAAAATATTATTCTAAAGCTATAAAAATATAAACTGATGCTTATGTGGAAGAATAAAGAGCTGCTATGTAAACTGTCCTAAATAAGCACTTATAATTAAGTAAATAAGCACTAGAGTGAACCAACTGATAACATAAACTACATTATACTAAAACTACTCTGAGGAAACTATATTCACCTACTCCTAACACCTAAATAGTGATCTACCTAAGATTAAACCAACTGCCATCATGAGCAAGCAATCGGGACCCAGTTTGAGCTTATCTAGGCTGTATCCAATAAGCTAAAGGGAAAAACAACAGTATGGTTCTCAAGCCAACCAACCAAAGATCATAAATCCAAAGTTTCAACTAATGATGACTAGTAATGAAGCAGATATGGATCAAAGATTAACGCCCAAATTGGACGTGAGAGCTTGATGTAAAAGCAGATACAGGTACCCTAATTGGAGCTTATTTAATGACTTATCAGAAAAGCTAAAAAGCAAAACAGATATGGGGTCTTGAACACAACCTAGCAAACTACAATATGACCAAAAATCAGACCTTAGCTATTTGAATTGAAATCTGTGCGTTGCTTTTCACACAAATGGTCCTTGTGCAGCTTTGACTTTTGAAGAACAATGATTAGTTTGACCAGAGTGAAATTTAAGAGCAAATGTAGAGCTGATATGGATGAAATAAGATGAACTACAACTTTAACAAGCTTCCTTAACAAGTTCTAAACCTATGTGTATGATAACTTGATGGGCTGATTTTAACAGGAATGCAAATAAGAACAGTGAAATGTTGATTTTGACTATGAGCTCAAATGACATTAAAACAAACACAGTTATGACTGCAAATATCTATATCAAGCTTGAAGAAACAGAACTAACCCATATTTATAACCTCTAACTCAGTTTAAATAAGCAATCCAAACACCCCTTATATTGGTCTTACATGAAAACTTAATAAGCAAACTAGTGATCCAGCTTGAAATGTTGATCAAACTGAGCTTAGATGAGCTAAATACAACTATATAACTGAGTTTACACTCGATGACCATAGATACATAGATAAGCATAATATGCAAATTTGAATAAGAAAGTTGAATTGAGAAGGACACTCACATCTGTCCAACTTGTGTGCAGACCAAAACCAAAACTAACACTACTCTAACTTAACTAAATCCAACCCAAAGAACCCTCTGCAACACCCTTTATCAGCTTCCATACCAATTTGAGCCTCTGTTGACTTTTATTGACCAGGTTACAATATTGCTTAAAACTGATTCAACAGGCTTGCCAAAGACTATAAAGAGCTTATTTCAGCTTATTTGATTTCAACAAGTGCTTATGAGAAGCTAAAACATAGAGTTTTAAACTGAAGCTTTCATCAGTGATCCTGAAAATTGGAATCTATATAAAAGACTTGAATTGTTGTTCAAAACACACATACAAAGATAACCTAACATAAATGATGTTCCAAGAAACTAAAATTACAACCTTTAACTAAAACTAAAACATTTTATTGAAAAAAACGACATTAGAAAGAAAAATATAAAGCTAGCTACTACTTTCTTGCTTCCTCTTTCTTCTTTTTATAGCTCAATCTCTTTCTTTCTTCTTTCTGACAAAATCCCATTTTTCATTTGAGCCCTTGGATAGCTTGGGATCATCTTAGCCGTTTATTGAATTGGCGGAAAACGGTTTGATATTAGAGACAGGGAAAGGGGAAGCATTAAATGTGATTGTAAGGTTGGTGAGGAGGGGGGAGACAAATGGTGGAGTAGAGTGGGTTGTAGGTGGCTGTGGAGGAGGGGGTAGCGGTGGTGGAATGGCGAGGAAAGAAAGGGGTATGTTTTATTTTGAAATGTGGGTTCTACGGTTGGTCGGGTCATGGATTGGACCAGGGTAAAGAGAATTGGGCGAGGGTTTAGGTTTTGGGCTTGTGTAATAACATAAGGTCCGTTTGGTTTGTAATATTAATAACATAGGGACCAAATGTGTAAAACCTAATTCAGGGGACCAAACATGAAATTATGAAGATGAGTCAAAGGGTTGGTTTCAACTTGAATAATCAAGGGTTAATTTTTGACATTTTTGAAATTCCCAAGGACTAGATTTGAACATTTTGGATTTTCAGGGACTAAACTTGTAATTTTCTCAAAACTTTTAGATTTTCCACCAAAGGACTAAATATGACAATTTATGATTTTAAAAGGACCTTTGGTGACTTTTCTTTTGAAATTTTGACTCGGGGACTATTTTTGACAATTTTAGAAACTTGGGGGAATTTGAGCTGCAATTTTGTAAATTTTGCTCATATTTCATCTGATTTTGATATTTTTGCATTTAAAACACATAAAACACTGATTTGTGATATTTTGATCATTTTGATGTGTTTCTGAGTGTTTTCAGATGATTTTGCAGTTTATATTGTACAAAAATGATGAGTATTTACACACTCATCAGTTATGATCAATCATCTTCGTAATCACCTATTTAATAAATCTCCAAAACGAGCTTTTTAAATCCTTTTAAGAACAAATACCAATCTTCTTGTGTGTGAGAACTAAAATCCCATGTGTGTCACCAAAAATTTCAGTACCAAAAACATGTACAGCTTCCCCTTAATTCCAAAACCTCATCAGCAGAAACAAATAACTCAAGAAACACCAGCAGTGGAATTGAGATAACACTAGCAGTGGTTTCGAGAAAACACTAGGAGTGGTTTCGAGAAAAAACTAGGAGTGGTTTCGAGAAAAACACTAGAAGTGGTTTCGAGAAAAACACTAGAAGTGGTTTCGAGAATACACTATCAGTGGTTTCAAGAATACACTATCAGTGGTTTCGAGAATACACTATCAGTGGTTTCGAGAATGCACTATCAGTGGTTTCGAGAATACACTATCAGTGGTTTCAGAAAACACTAGGAAAGCTGCTTCTAACCATGAATCATAAAAACCACACAATGTATAAACAACCTCCATCAAGAATTAGAACAAGTAACACAAATTCAAGAAGTTTAATATGCATGAAAACCCAAAAATTCGAATTATTAAACCAGTTTCTGCAGCCAAATTCGACATTGAATAACTTTTGATAGAGAGCTCAGATCGACAATCCCTTCGGTGAAACGTTAGATGAATATATAGAGAACGTCCACTGAAAATTTCGTTATGATCCAACGGTTAACGAAAAGTTATCGTGTGTTTTAAAACATGCTACTTGAGAAAAATACGAGAATTTTAGATTCGTAGTTTTTCTTCTTTACATGCATTCTTCGACCAATAAAACCTTGCGAATCCCTAGGTAACGAGCTCCCCAAGCTCTGATACCAATTGTGGAGTTTGATAGACTCCATGAGATCGTTTTGAGCCTTAGGGTTTGACAATAACATACATTACCTTGGCGGAATAATAAGAACATTATATATTATTGACACAAGGTTTTTCCATTATAATCACTCCAAGCCTCAAATATTATTTGATCAAAATAATACGGTTACACTTAACTTGTAACAGGGATCAAAGATCCTTGAGGCTAAACTAAACAAACTCTAACCCTAGACGTTTATAGGAACACGTCTAGGTTACACACACACACACCTTTAATGACTACATTATGGAAGACTTATATCTAAAACCTACACCCCATGTCCTCTTTATATACTACGAGTTAGGGTTTACAAAATACTACGAAGGACTAAATAATAAATCTTCTTTTGCAAGCAAGTCCTTCCATCTTTTTGTAGGTTTCATCTCTTTCACTTTAAGTCCCTTTGTTTCATTCTTATATTCATTTTGTCTCATCAAATCCAAGGAACCTAAAACCCAACAAAGCTTGTTTAACATATTAAGCGTAGAAAGTCATACGCGTAAGCCAAAACACTAGAGTGTTTCTGGGAATTACGCATATGATTTCTAGCCATAGGAATTGCACCATAGTGTTTCTGGGAGTTCTAGGAAGCATATAGAGTTGTTTTGGTCAAGTTTTAACATCAAAAGTGTCAAGAATCAAAAGTACCCAATCCATATGAACACAAAACCCTAATTTCCATTTTTTGAGTTATTAGTGTTTCTGGGTGTAATCTGGGCCTGAATATAATCAATTCAACTTGATAATAACCTTATACAACAATATTTTTCGCCAAAAAACATTCTCATTAGGAAAAACCCAAATCCACGCATAAACCCTAGTTTTCAAATACACTCAATTCGTGTTTCTGGGTGCGTTTTGATGATTAAAAAGTATCATTGATGTTTTAAGAACGTTTTGACACAACCCTTTTAACCATAAAAACCCTTTCATGATTTGGTGTTCTTGCTTACTGGCGTAAGACACAAAGTGATAATATCTCAAGATTAAACCGTTGGATTTTTGAAAAATTCATAACCATTGCTTAAAAACTTGTTATAAACACGAAATCACTTACAAATTGATGATTTGAAACACGGATTTGTTGAACTAATCTTAGGCGTAGGATGTTTTTTTAGGTGTAAGTAATAAATGTGAAGGGTAAGTTAGGTGGATATGTTTTTATTAAAATGACTTTGAGATTTTAGCAGTTTTAGTCCCTCCACCTTTTCCTTTTCCATCCAAAGCCATTTAACTTCCATTATGGTTATCAAACAAGGATTTTAAGAAAGAACTTTGACGACACTCCCCCTCGACTTAAGAAAATGATGAAAGGTTATAAATTTTGGTCCGAGGAGTGTCATTGATTCAGAAAAATTTATCACCATTGATAAAAGAAACAAGCGGGATAAGATAACATGCAAGTACACAGATGTTTTGAAACAGTTAAGTGATTATTTTCTCCCCCTCAACACTTGATCGGAAAAATAATGAATTTTGAAAGATTAAAGTGTTGACGAAAGAAATGTACTTCCATGTTGAAAGAAAAATATATTAGAAGAATATTTTTGTTGTTTTATCAGGTTTTATATTTTTGTATTTTGTTTTTGAAAAATTTATTTACAAAAGAGAGTTTGGTGTTTGGCAGGTTTTTAAGGCATTCTAGGGAGGTCATCCAATTCCTCTTGAGTCAAACACCTCATACCAATCCGGTGGACCAACTCATTAAACCCTAGCGGGGAGGCAGGATTTGGTGAGAAGATGCTACTTT
>OU343216.1:712381-800907 GCA_910596185.1 Chrysanthemum makinoi | reverse complement strand
TGATTGGCTCAACCCCAATCAAACATCGACTTCTCAAGGAAAGACAACGCTCCATACTACAATCGGACGGTTCAAACTTCACCGACAATCGTCGCATCGACAGCTCACGATTCCATTTCGCTACTTCTTCAACAACTAACTTGAATTTCTTTCTACATTGCTGATGGCTCTAGAAATACGCCACTTCCCTTACAATTCCCGTTTCCAAGCAGCCATATATTCAAACCGATAGCTATTGGAAGAAAAGGCTACTCACTTGTTTTCAAATAGCAGGAACAGTATGACGTGTCGAGGCAATGTACGGATTCACCATTGCCGTAACACGAATCTACTACAAGAGTCGCCAAGTTCAAATGTCTCAACATGTATAGTACTAAGGGATCGTTGTTATTAAGCACGCTGATCTTTCGCCTAAATGGGACTACACTTTCTCTAAAGAATATCGGTCAAACGGCAAGACGAAAGGGATTATGCATTCTGTGAAGCGGACTTTGAAGATCTGCTCTTAACCCATTGAAGATATGTATCTTGCCAAAGTACGTGACGCAATTCTACCAACCGGTATAACGAACTATCAAGTCCTTTGCTTATCTTCATCGATGCTTAGTTATCAAAGAACGGTAAGATCTACAACTCGTCAGTTGAGTCGACGCACCGTGTCAACTTCACCGCACTCTAGACCTTCCGACATCAACCAGCCTTCCACATACACTTTGTCACGAAACCATTCGGCGAAGTTTATCGCAGTTGAACTTCAACGAAATTGCTTGACGTATGTAGATCTCCACAAGTTTGGGGATCACACATGTTAAGGTTGTGGACGGATTGGCTTGATGTGTTGAAGGATATACATGAAGGCTTTGGGAAACCAAAGCGATGGAACTCTTAGGACAAAAGGGATGTGAAGAGGATCATCACTATGATTGATGAACGGTTGTATCGGCGACCAATTTAGAACATTAGAGAGCTTGTAGTGGTCGCCCCAGATTAACATCACAGGATATCAACGCCCTGTTCGCATTCCTGACAACATCACTGGACTTCATGGTACCCCTTAAATTGCTTCTTTTTCATAATTCATTTGGATGTGTGATTTTATATGACAATGGTCTGTGCACATCACAAGTGTACAACCCGTTTGTAATGAAAGGACTATGGTACGCCGCTGCCACAATCCTTATAAAAGAGCGAGTCTTACTTTTGAGTAAAACTTATCAAACCTTTCATTTTCAAAGTTTTACTAAAAGAACAAGTACTTCTATGATTTTCAAAACCCTCACATTTATATCACTTGTTGAGGGGAGTATTTGAATTAAAATTTTGTTCAAATTGTTGGATCGATATACTTTAATCAAACTAACTTAACTAGCTTGTTAAGGTTTAATAACCTCGTATAAATCCTAAGTTATTAACAAAGAACACCTAGCAATCTTTATTAAGTACGCTGAATTTACTTAACAAAGCTAAGAAAAACTTTATTAATAAACCTAAATCGCTTATTATGCATACTCTAATACAACTCTAAGATAATCGAACTTTTCTCTAAACTCTAATTCGTAAACGCTAAAACTCTTTTTCAAATCGTATTCTAATGCCAATCTAGGAGTCCTTTTATAGGCTCAAGGATATCCTAGTTGGTTTACAATTAATAACCTTGTACGACAAGTAATCTACAATACTTTCCATAAACGAATATAACAGATTATTTGTTCTAGCAAGACTTTGACTTCTCTAGCATTTCACTGCCATTTAGCAAGATTCTTTGACTATTTGATCTTTCCGCAAATTTTACGTGACTTTCATATCTTCAGTACTTTGATATCTTCAGCACTTTCATATCCCAACACAAATTGTTCACAGTGGTCATCTTCCCATAAAACTCAAAATGGTCATATTTATTCTCAACATTTCTTCAAAAATAACATTTATATGCCATTTTTGAGGAGGAGAAAATTTATGTGATAAGAAATATGTTGTGAATTGCTATTGAATTCTCGTGTGAAAAGACTTCAATCCATGAATTGACGGATCCGGTCAAATATACATCGAAAAGATTTGTCTTCCAAGATTTATCCAAGTAGACGTTCCTTTCGAGAAACTCCGATAGACATGAACTTTGACGGGTTTGACAACCTTCGTGTTGTCCACATCTTCAAGGTAGTTATTAGAGCTAGTTGTCACCTAAAAGTTGACAATGTATCTCTTTAACTATTCAACGTAATCGTGTCTCGCAAGGAACTGTCTATCTTGAGTTGATCAATTCAAAAGTGCTACGCTTTTTCTCAATGTGCGAGCCAAAAACTCTTTAAGCACATGTCGGGGAGTATTTTGAAAATCTAAAACTCTTGAAGTGTTCAAACATGTTTTTCATTCACAAACACTTTGAGAGATTTTCATAAAAATGGTTTTATGGCAATTGAGTTATAAGGTGATTAAGGTTAGGAATAACCGTCCTATGATCCGCCAGAGCCGAGGGATCTACCCAAGGACACTACCAATAGTTAGAATTAGAAGTCCTTAGGTATGATTATAAAAAGGAGAAAATGAGAATCGGAGAAAGAAGGAGTTGAAGAATTAAAAAGAAATGCAAAGAAAAGGGTGAAAAGAAATACAGATTATTCAACTTAGGCGCATAACGGTTCAATTCATATGCTACCGGTTGTCACTTGATGACGCCATTGAAGATTAAAAGTCATCATGGACCCAAAGGACGCTTGCACTAAACCTTCTTAGCCACTCAAGTTTCTCTCAATAGAAGCTTGTTTCATTCTCACTGTGGAACCCCTACATCTATCGGCTTCTCTCTTAGAGATTGTCGATATGAAGAAGGAGACCCTCTCCTAGTATCCGCCAGAAAACCAAAACGCTATTAAGTCTAGAGCCATGAGATTCATCAAAAGATTTCTTAGGTACACTTGACATTTCATCACTTGACGTTCAACAATAAGAACAACAAGTTGGTATCGTTATCGAGTCCTTCACGATCTTAGCAATCATCAAGAACATTTATGAGAGGTTCACAACCGTGATCCTCAATGATTGAATGGAAACTCCGCCGTGGTCAACATCAAACACCGACAAGAAGTCGCTTCTAACTCCCCGGATTACGCTTAGTGGTCTCAAACGGTTCGCGTCAGGTGGAGGTGATGCTTCGTGTACCTCATGACTCATCTAAATCGTAGATGTACTTCGGTACATCGTGGTTATCTCACATGGGACCCGATTCGTGAACGACCGTGAGAATTAGAGTCAGTGTTTTCACACTATGTCATAACACTCTCGGGTTCAAATGTAAGTGCCGAATCCGCCATTACTAACCTTATTATGTTTACTTCTTATGGAAGCTCTAGAGCGGACTCGATCGCGTGATTCTTCCTCATGTTCATACCAACAACATCACTTGTGGAATTTCTCTCACAATCAAAGGCAACACAAAGTCGTAATGACTCTTCATCAACAAAGAATCTACAATGTTTTAAGACTTAAATAACTTCATCAACTGTAATCCAACGCTAAAGAGAGTGTGTGAGCATGTTGGAGAAAGACGGAGACACCGGAGCAACGGGCGACTCAGGCGCATGCTCGCATGAAAACAACATACTATCACTTTCAAAGAACAAAGAAAATGAAGACTTCAAAGGTAACACTTCAAAGGAAACAATTTCTCTACAATGGGGAGATTGTTGAATCAAGACATTTTCTCACAAGAAAGAAGAATGTCGAAGACGTCAAAGACACTATACATCAACATCTACAACGTTATCACCATTTTATTCATCACTAGCACTTGAGGGGGAGATTGTTGGAATCACTCCTAAACCTTAAATCAAGTGTTGGTAATTCATATGTAATAGTTAGCTTAATATGGCCTTTATGTTTGTAATTAGCCTTAGGCTTATGTAGAAGGCCCATAAGCCTAGGACCAAGCCCATATAGCAAAGTAAGGAACTCAGATGTTGCCCTAGTTCCTTCCCCTATATAAACACATGTAAACCTTCCTTAGAAGGTTGGTTGTTCAATTCATTTCACTTTCATACTCATACGCATAACCTTTCCATATCATACGTGTGTGTTTGTGTGTGTTATTGTTCATCCACCTTCATCTCTTTCTTATATCTACATATTGATGCCTGTGTTACATATATGGTGACCTAACAGGTCTTGACTGGAAACCACGCCCCAAGAGGGTTTGCCTGGTTTAGATTTGCCCTTTTATTTTTATATATTGATGTTATTATTCTTATTTGCACTGGAATTTGTGTGTAAACCTATTTCAGTCTCAGACAAAAAGCCACCCCGGCAATGGTTTGACCTCAGGTACTATAACACCCAAAGGGTGTTTGTCTTCGCCTTTCTGTCTTGGTTCAACAGAAACCAAAGGGTGGTTTGTTTGGCTTATTCTCACGAGAGCGTTCTAAGGGTGTTTGTTTGCTCAAGCTATTCGCAAATACACCTAAAGTGGGGAATTTGTTTTGCGACGTACTCAACCAGGGCGCCCTCGGTTTGTTGCTGGCCCTGCTCAAGCGAAAAAGACATCGAGAGGATGTTGTTTGTTTGCTGTCGCAGCCATACTCTCCAACCGGTGTTTGGTTTGTTGCTAACCCACCAAAGCTTAATTCACACTTTTGTTCCGCTTTTGGTGGTGATAAAAGTACGTTTCCACACCTCACCAACAAAGCGTTGATTTCTTTGTTTTGAGCTTATAACTTGGCTTACATACATGTGCTCATTTCATGGTTATTGTGATTTTGTATATACTGATGTTGGTATGCTTATTTTGCTACATGAAATATGGCTTATATTCTTATTGATGATTCGAATTATATGGTGTGTGGCTTATTGTTGTAATTCTTGGTAATAAGTGTTTGGTTATCCTATGTCCAAGAGAAACACCACTGGTATGGTGTTTATGTGGGAGCCGGTATTACCGATAGTCCGGGTATCGTCGTTGTTTGTTTGCTCCAATTTATTTTTGCTTATTTTCCAAGCTTATGCTCCACTATATTTTTTTTTCTTTTTTCCAGCTTCTTGAGTAAGTGTGTTTGTTATTAATTGTTGCGTATATAGTCTAAATACTAAGCATGCCAAAGCCCATAAGATAAGTAAAATGGAGTTGTGTACGTTTGGTTATTAAGAAATCAAATATTGGACTAACTTATTTATTTCTTGTTTACATTTGCTTCTATATGCATGTTTCAACTAATATTTTGTCAATGGATATTCCGACTAAACACAATGAATCGGGACTTGAACATTGAACTTATATAGATTGACAGCATTTGGACATTTAATTTATGATGGACTTAAAATACCGGATTAGAAACATTGGACATATTGGACTCATGTTAGACTTATGTTTAGACTATTTGACATCACAAATATTTTATGGACTATGTATAATATACATATTGGACACTAGACTTGTATCATATATAACGGACTTGGACAAATTGAATACAAAATGGACACATTGTTTTGACACCGTACTTGACGGACTATATATATATAAACATATTAAATGAACGAATTAATATTATTCTGACTATTATCCGACTATAAAACCTCGGAATTATTAATTCTTAAAACCTTTATTATTATGTAAATTTATCTAAAACTAATTACGATTTGAACCATATTTTGAATACCAATCATATCAAACTTTATTGCTATACTTATTATCAATAAGTAGATTTTGTTCTAACCAAGTCTAATAATAGAAGAGAAGTTAGGTTTTATTGAATATAAACTTTACTTCTTTTATACTAAAACTTATATTTTAATATAAAACATTCGTTATTTTAGATACCGGTAAATACTCTAAAGTTAACCATTTACTTACTTTCTATTTGCTATTTGATCCATGTGTATTTCCCGTTGTACTTGTGTTATAATAAGCTTTATACTTGGCGCAATGCTTGTCCCGAAAGGTATGATTTATACCACCAAACTAATGATGAAAACTAAACATTTTACAAACGCCGATGTAAACTTCCACTTAAAACTAAAACGTTTTATATATTTTGAAACTCATACATATGGATTACTATTCATATCATATTATGAGACAAGCTTATATCTATAGGTTTCACCGATTTTCATCATTTTCAGTAGCTACCTTGTGATATTATTGTGTTACATTTCTCGATGCCGCCGTGTTAGGTGATTCTTGTATTTCTTCTGACTAAGGTGAGTTTCACGTACCCTATTTTACCGTTTTACCTGCTTTGGGGTGAAAGCATGCTATGATTACTTAAAACTAAATTGGTTGTGCATTCATGAAATTATGGATTTATCAACTGATTCAATCTACGAGCTATTCGCTATACCAGGTAAACCGGTATGTATGCTATGTTTCTTACCAGACGAATCGTAAAGTCCCCTGTTACACTACTTATTAACCTCCCAATCGACGGGACTGAGCCGTTGATATCTATGGATAGCGCTATTTAGGGTTGAGCCATCCTCACTCTTGACTAACCAGAGTGAATATTATCATTTCTCATGCTAGGTTAGAGCATGTTGCACGTAGGGCAATTTTCTACCAATCGCCAGTTAAGTTGAACCTTTATGCCATGAACGCGCTGCATACATAATGGACCATTTGAAACTTTGACAACCAATTGATTTTCCTGTTTTGGAAACTACTTGTGTACTAAACCTGTGAACTCTCACCAACTTTGTGTTGACACTCTTTAGCATGCATTTTCGTGATTTCAAAGGAGAAGCTAAACTGAGGCCAGCATTGGTACGGCATGGTTATAGAAGACTCGATATAACTTGGGGACCACTTAAATTATTTTTTATCTACCATTCCACAACATGTATTTTGAAAGATGTAAACATCTATCTTTATGAAATAAGATTTTTAAGTTAAACCGTTAATCCAATTGTCATGTAGGTACCAATCGAAAGTAATAAATTTAACACTTTACTTCCACCAAAACCATTATTTTGTGTTACATCATGCCCTTAATGGAATTTCTGCCTCTTTTAGAGTTCCACCGACCTTAACGATAGGAATACTAATATGCTTCAATCACACCTCATGGTCCATGATTTCAACAAAGCTCTTTTATGTAATAGAGCTTATCATCTAGATACTTTGTACTTTTGACAAGTCCATGATTTCGACATGCTAATTTTGAACTCAAGTCCGCAGTGATCACCAAAAGTTCAACTCAATGTATTAAATGAACTTCGTGGTCTAGCCTACGAGAACTCTTTAATCTACAAAGAGAAGACAGAAGATCCAGTGACTCCAAAATCAAGAATCGTGAGTTTTCAACGCAGGACCGAAGTCCTTATTTTCAATTCTCATTGAAGATCTTCGTAAGAAACTCAAAACCCGTTGGACCGCCGCTCATCGCGCCAAAGTTTTTCCTGGGTACCGCTGAAGTTATCTCAAACCGATGAACCAACTTCAAAGTGAATGGCCATAGGTTGAAACATTACTTTGAGGGGACATACTCAAAATGGTTGTCCCTGATCTCAAAACCTTCCCTCAAGAACCAATGAATTGTGGACGAGTCAAGCTTGCTTAATTCTAAGGGAACAACAAAAAAGCCGTGGGTAACCAATGCTTATCCTTCTATGTTATTTCTATTTTCTAACACTAAGGATGGTGGAATTCCTCTACTATTGTTTGCTTGTTGTGTGTTTGTTTCTGTTTTCGTGATTCCTGTGATCGTGATGATTGAGTTCCTGCTTTTCAATCCACCACCCAATATCCAACCTTTTTGCTAACAATTATCTAAGGATATCTTATTAATCCTTTTTGTGAAAAAAGACGTTGTTCTCACACTTGGCTAGTAGTATTACCTTATTCGTTCTAGAATGTCAAGATAATGGCCGGTGACTAATATTGAGGGTAATATTCAATTCTAAGTGTAGGGGAATTCTAGTGAATTTTGATCACATTTGTAATTTCTAATCAACCCTAGCAACCCCTATTTTTACCAAAATTTTAAATTTTTTATCGTCTTAAGTTAAGTATTTGCATGAAAAAGAAGTGCTTTGCACAAAAATAATGCATTAATGCTTCAAATAAGTTAATGAAAGTTTAGTCTTGATTAGGCTAGAATAAGGGAATCCCACTGCTGGTGTTGATCTAATTCTCTCTTAACATTTAGGCTAGGTTTTTATGAGTTGTGCAAATGAAAATGCCGTTTAGAGCTTGGTTCTCTTTAGAGCTTATGTAAGTAATCTATGGCTTTTTATCCTAAGATGTAACATATTGGTTATCATAAACACACAAACACAAACCTTATGGATCAATATAAATGAGTTTATGAGAGAAAGTGAGAGAATGGGAACTTCTAGTGAGAAAAAATATGTATTATGAGTCCAACCTTCTACCTTAGGAGGTAGAAGGTATTTATAGTTTTTACATACGCCACCCACTGGTCAGATCGTATACTGTAAAGACCCATCCATCCTCCACCTGTTACTTTAACTAACTACTTATAGTAACTAAACGAATAAGACTACGAGCTTTCTAATGCTTACATATACTTGAGGTGACCAAGACTTTAACTTACGGATTTACTAAGGGAGGTCACCTCAATTACATATAGATTTTACATTATGAGTTCCATTCTATCACACGCTCTTTGCTTTGTAGCTCGTAATCTTTGATTCTTCATAGTCCATATACTTTGTACTTTTAGTGGAGATCTTTAACTGGTCCATGACTTGGTGATCTCGAGCTTTCAAGATCATCACCATAATAAATCTCTCAATCATCCTTTGCGATTCATGTAATATTTTTGTGACTTCTAGACCGACATGCTCACACTCGTTGGATAATGATATTTTGCATCGAGTGCAGTAATCATAGCTTGAGGTCTTTAGATTGTCATGATTTCTTTGATTATGAGCTTGAGATGTGAGCATGCGGTTATAGATTGACATCTCAATATTGATCTGCTACAACCTAGATATTCCTGCAAACAACAAGCAGTACAAACGACAACGAGTGTTTTGTTCACGTTGAATAGGTTTCAAGAACCATGGTTCCCCGCTGATCAAAGATAATACTTGTGATCAAGTAGATTTCCTAAGAATCTTCGATAGGGTTTCGCAGCTTGATCTAGCCATTCTCAAACTAGAGCATCCCAAAGTCGACAAACGAGTGATTGAACCTCGTGAATTGAGATTCACCGATTGATGAAAAATTGATTTGAAAAACAATCGCATTTCTTAAAGAGAGGTTTTGCAATACGACAAAATTTTTATGAGAAAAATCAAGTTTCAATCATAAATACTTTTGTTTGAGAAATTAACGCGCAGTCGAGGTGCTTAGAGAAAAGAATTGTAGAGCACATCGAAAGGTTTTTCAAAAGCATTCGTCAATCCATTTCCTGGAACAAGTTTGATTCAAGAGTGAATCACCATCGCTTTCTTTCGCTTGTCACAAGTTTGATCCTTTGAAGGATTTCACATGTCACCCACCAAGAGCTTGTTTGATGTTGGCTCTAGAAGGGTTTCCATCTTCATTGTGAATACTTTACATATCACTCGGATATTTTGACAAAACCACAAGGATAATGCGTAGGTCTCTCAATATATATTCTCACTTTCCACATTGTGTGAAACATCAAGTCTTCATGACTTGTGTGTCCTAATGAGATTTATTGGATGATCTCTTGGATCTAGACTCAATAGTGCACATTGGTTTTCCTATGAGACTGGGAGGGTCTCTCTTCAATATCAACCATATCTAATAGAAAGTCAATAGATTATGCAGGTTCCCCGTGAGAATGAAACAAGTTCTTTTAAGTGAACTTAAGTATCTTGGGAAGTTTAGTGAAGTGCGTCACTAGGTCCATGACATCTTGTCTTCAATACCGTTGTTACCGTAGTAACCACCAGTAGCATATGTATTGGACCCGGTTTCTGCCGTAAGGTTGAATTATTGGAGGGATATTTCTTTTCACCCTTTCACTTTTCCATTCTTTTTCATTCTTCAACCCCTTCAGTGCTTACCGAGACTTCATTACTAGAACCTTGTGGGTTTGTTCCAAATCTAGCTCTATCTCAAGCACTTTCCCCTTATTCTCACTTTTCTCCTTTTTCATCATACCTAAGCACTTCTACACTAGCTAGTGATTGTCCCCGGTAGATCCCTATGCTCTCAAGGGATCATGGGAACTAATACCCAACCTTACCATCCTTATAACTCCAATGCATAAACTAAAATGGTTGGTCTTGTGGTACTATTCTTTCCGCCTTGAAACCAAACGAAAACCAATTAGAAAATCCAATCAAGGTACTAGTGATATCAAATCAAAGCATTTTGTACCTCAATTGTTTTTGATCATTTGTAAATGCTCCCCCTCAATATGTGCATAATCCAGACTTGAAATCATTTAGCACATGGAGGAAGGAGTGCCTTTTTGAGTCTAAAACAATCATCATTTTATCAGATTTGACATTCAAATCACAATCTCTCCCCGATCAAAAATTTTAAACCTTTTGAGATTTAGATCCAATTGATTTAAATCATTTAGAAAATTTTGGGATAGATGTGGACTCTTTGAACTTTTACTAATAAGGAACAATTTTTGGTATTTTAAGATTGTTAGAGTCAGGTATGATAATTTAGAGATATTTAATTAAAAGAAAATTTTCATTTTTAAAGATCTTTGTGAATAACGAAAGATCAATCATACTAACAAAAGTAAAAAATTTATTAACCACTTAATAATGTACAAACCGACAAAGTTATTTAGGTACCAATTGTTTGAAAATATCATCTTTTTGGTATTTATGACAACATCTTCTTTTGAAAATATCTTCTTACATTGAATAATCAATTTTGAAACCACGAACATGAAGTTTAAAATCACTCTCCTCTCAATCAATAACCGCTTGTCATTGATTGAGTGACAAAGGTTTTGACAAAATGGAGTCCGTGTGATTTTCAAAAGTTTGAGTTCGATTTATTTTCAAACAATGTAATCATCATGAGAAAAACAAAAAATTTTCAAGAATCTCGAATGAAAAACATTTGAATCGAACACCATCTTTTGGCACATGCTTCCTTTTTCTTAAGTTTTAGGATAAGTGCTCGAAATTTAAAAGATCGATGAGCAAGACTTTCCTTCCTTGAAAGTCTGGTTGCGTCTGAAATAACCGCAAGGCATAATTTTGAGGAGCGGGTTACATCAAATAATCGTAAGCCATATAGATTGCTGGTTACATCATGAAATGACTATAAGCCATAGTTTAAGCGTGTTTACAACCTAAAATGACTGTGAAGCCATAGTTTAAGCTGGTTACCGGAATGATTGTAAGCCATCGATTTAGGCATGTTTTAAAAACCATTTGAACTTCTGCTCGAACTTCATCTAAAACCCCGTGTCATTATTGAATGACATTTCTAGGATTGTAGATGCTATCGATATCAGAAGACATGCCTTGAGAAAAAGACAATATTTTTGGAATTTCTCGATTTTTCAAATTTTTATGGGTTTTGTTGGTTTTAATTTTGTATTTGTTTTTGAAA
Source organism: Chrysanthemum makinoi (assembly GCA_910596185.1). Taxonomy (NCBI): domain Eukaryota; kingdom Viridiplantae; phylum Streptophyta; class Magnoliopsida; order Asterales; family Asteraceae; genus Chrysanthemum; species Chrysanthemum makinoi. Next base: position 789,401 of record OU343216.1, on the reverse strand, counting down.
AATATGTACAAAGATTTTGGTAAGAAACTCTTTACTCTCATCCTTCACCGAAAACATTTGAGTGGTCAGTATTAACTTTTCATGTCGAGTCAAGGGATGATAAACTCAAACCCATCTCTTGGAAAAGCTTTTGTGAAGATGTCCGCCAACCGATACTCAGCCCTACAAAGTAGAGTCCAACCACACCTTTCTCTCTTGTTCCCTCGATGAAATGATGTCGTAATGTCAATGCTTTTATATTGAGTGTGGACATTGTTGCGCAGAAGCGATGGCACTTTTGTTGTCGCAAAGATGAGGAATTTTGAATAGAAAGCCATAGTCAGATAGTTGGCATCTCATCCATAAGATTTGAGCACAACATGATGACATGGCAATATATTCATCCTCTGTAGAAGATATAAAATTACTCATTTGCTTCTTTGATGTCCAGCTCACTAATTTATCACCCAAAAACTGAGCACCTCCCGACGCATTTCTCGACGAAAGTATCTTGACACCTCAGATGGTCAAGATCCCAGATAAGTCAAGAGGACATGAGGTGTCCTTCTGATACCAAAGTCCCATGTTAATGGTTCCTTGGAGGTACTGAAAGACCCGTTTAACCGCTTCAAGATGCTTTTTAGTAGGCTTAGCCTAGTAGCGAGCAATAACATGCATATAGCAAAAACAAAATGTCGCTCCATCGGCAAGTGAGATACATCAAGGATCCAATAATACTAATGATATTAGTTTGATCAACAAGGATCCCGAGGTTTTACTGACAGTGTCTTAATATTTATAGTGTCTCGCTATACCTATGGTCACCCTAATACACCAATCAAGTACACTCGGTCGCGGTGTAGTGTAGTAAATGGTAAAGCCGAGGTCGTCCCAAGAGCTATGTATGTCGGATAATTACTAAGTCTAATTGTCACAGAATATAAATGGTTTGATATGGTTTTAATTAAAGAACTAATGCAGAATATAAAAGCAATTAAATGGTAGAAAGGAAATCAATAGAGGAATAGTGGTGCTAACCTAGTCAATCCTCCTAGCTAGTTATGTCTACGTCTACCTACTTCCAATTACTCGTGTGGGTCAAATTCGAGAGGACAACATTTGGTCAATTCGCCCTAACCTATCGAAAGATGCCACCAGTGAGAAATCGCCGTCATAAGTCCTGTTGTTCCCGGTCCCCAAAGCCGAAGTCATTAACTACCGCAACATGCTAGATTCTAAATAGTGAGTGCCCGAACGTTAGGAATCAGACACTACACCCCCAATTCTTAAGTTCATCCAAACGATAAGATCATTTGGTCAAATCGCACGCAGAAAGGGTCATCAGCTGGTCATATCTTACCCTTCCTGCCTCAGTCCACTCACCTAGGGTCAGTTGGTCATATCTCCTAGGCAATTGGCCACTACCTCCATTCAAAACTACCAACCTGTGACTACCAAATAACTATGCATGCATACACTTAGAAATAATTATGGAAAAAGGTAAACGCAAACAAAACATTTAAGGAATCATAACTAGGTTAGCACCAAAGGGTGCTTAGCCGCTCATATTAATGATGCACATCAATTCAATATTCAAAGGTACGAAATACATGAATTGAAAGTAAAGAAATAATAAACGCTAAAGCTTATCGTAATGGTGTGACTTCTCCCTGGAAACAAATTGATGCTTCCCTTGACCTTCCTTAGTATTTTACCACGCCTTAGAATATTGTGTGTGGAATGGGATGATTAGAAACGCCGGAATTAGTGGGTATTTATAGGCAGTGTCCGGGTTACGGCGAACTAAAAGATGAGTTACCCGAACCTCCGTAAATGCACTAGATTCGCTAGTTACTGCAACTTATAAGTGGTTACGCCGTAGTCTTCAATAATCCTCGTTACGCCGCAAGTGATGTAGTAGTTACGGGTAGTATCCGCGGTGTGGAACCTCTTTGGCCTAATGGAGTTACGTTGTATCTTTGGAAAGAGTTACCGCAACCTCTTGATGAGTTGGACTTCGGGTCATGAAATAGTTACGGCTAATGTGAGATGAGTTACGCCGTAACTTCTTCAAAATAAGCATAATGTGATAAATATTTAGTAATGTTTCCATATTCCGTCTTTAGCTCCAATGGTCGCAATTTACCTAAAGTGTAAAACAATGGAAAACAAGCGTAAATCCATATAAATGATATAATTAACGAGCATTAACACTTAATAATCGTGGACTATTTGATGTTATCAAATATCCCCCACTTGAACTCTACTTGCCCTCAAGTAGACCTTATTAGATAGATTCCTAAAAAGATATCTCCCAAAACCTCGAAAATATGAGTTTACAAATCCCTTATGCTAGAATAAAACAAAGCCGAACACCTCGCGAAAGGGGAACAAACACTAAAATCTCTCAACTATTCTGAAAGTGTCAATTTCGGGTGATCACCAATTGCAACATAGCATGTATTCTATCATAAGTTGGCTACACAAATCTCCACCATTGAGAAGGTGACTCACATTACTAACATGTCACGGCGAAGTGGACAAAATCAATGATACATGACGAAATCCATGGCCAAGACACCAAAGATTGCTCATTTGATCACCTAGACACGCTTCATGACTAAAGGGTAGGATAAGACATGGGATGTATAATTGGTGTAAAATGAAAACAAGCAGGTAGTCTATATCTATAACTAAGTCATCACCACTTACCGTTCGCCCAAAGTTCAAGTTTGAAGTCTAGAACCGGATCATGAAATGCAAGGTAGATAAAATCATTGAGGATGTCGGATGGGCACACTACTTTTTTTTCAACATACATGATAACATAACATCCCCCACTTTGAGATGAACAATGGGATTGGGTCTTCAATGATCTTCATAATTGTTGTCGATGAAATCGTGATTTCCAAACCTTTCCACTCGAACCTTGAACTTAGGCAAATGATGACTTCCTAATTACAAATAGAGACTAATGTGGTAGGCTAAGGTGTAAGGGTGCAATGAAACAATATATTGGGGTGACAAAATGAAAGGAATGGCTATAAGGTGTATCTAGGGGTATCTTGCACTAAAGGGGAGTGCAACAAAAGGGTTTCACATGGGGTCAAAAAGTCGAGGTGACTAATCGATAGACTCACAATGGTAGGTCGCTTGGGTGATAATCCTATAATACCGTGAAAGATTCTATTTTTGGTTTAAATCATAGACTTGTAAAACCCGCATTCTACCACATCATGTCTTACTCTACCCACCCAAGGATTTCGAAGTGCTTAAACCGTATGATGTCTGTGGACAACAATGATAATGTATGCTACATCGAACGGTTAAAAATGACGGAATCAATCAATGAGGATGTGAAATTCGTTTAGAATCTAGAAAAATGAGGGCGAAATAAAGTTCAAGATATAATTCTACCCGCCCCCACTTGAATTGTACAAAGTCCCTTTTGTACTAGGCATTAAAATAAAGGTGTAGAGAAAGGTAGAATTAGAGCGAGAACTTCCATGAAATTTGCTCCAAAAAGAAGAAGGCTCACGAAAAGGATCGCCTTCATTAAAGCGCCATGAGCAAACTTCAACTCGAAATCACAATACCGACAAGCATAATTCTAAAAGAAAAAAAAAAATAAAATGAAAACAAACCTAACTCACTTTCCTAGGAATCACTTGCATTTAGCTTAATGCAACAAGTTTTAAACCACTTGGTGTCCCAAGTGGATGAGTGAAGTCTCGTGAGGGTTTACAGGGAACACACCCACAAAGTTCATTTATAAACTAATACAAGGCGGTGTTTAAGAATTAGTGTAGGAGAGTTAAGAACTCCAATAAGAGAGTTACACCGTAACTTGCAAAACCGGAATGAGCTGAGAAGTTTAATGGTTACGTGTAACCACCGAGATGGTATTACGCCATAGTTGGTAATGCGTCAAGAATCCTGCCGCTAAAATGTTGATTACACGGCGCATCCACAGATGAGTTATGTAACTCGTTCAGACGCAACCGCACAGTAATTACTTCATTGTCCCCTGCAAAATGTTAGAAAACACAAAACCCAACAAAGGAAATAAAAAACAAAGAAAGGGATAATTCGGGTTGTCTCCCAAAGAGCACTTTTCTTTATTAACGAGTCTTTAAGTTAGACTCAGAGCCGCGGGCTCCTATGGGGCCTTTGATCTTGTCCCACTTCTCGATATCCTTCATCGATTGTGCCTATCCATGCAACATTCTAGTACTCAATGGTTTCGATCTTTCGAACTTTACATAATTTCTCCTCCTGACCAGGTGGTAGCAAGTGAATTCATATTTTTCTACTATAATAGGGGGTGGTCTTTTGTAGGGTATCCCCAAGAGCTTGCACCTTCTTTGCTCGTAAGCTTCGTCATCGGGATCAGTGAACTCTTCATTTCCTTTCAACTCAAGGTAATCTAGCATCCCATCGATATCATCGTCATCGAATCGTACTTTGAACCATTCTTCATCGAAAATTCTCCACTAGAATGCGCTTGCATTCTTCTTTATCATTACTCACCCGCCTATGTCCACGCCAATTGTTTTTTATTCGTATTATCGCTACTTTTTGTCGTTAGAATTTTCTTGATCCATGTATTCCTTCCAAATCTTATCTTTCGTTAATGCATCCACATGCCCATACTTAATTTTTACCCAACTATCAAATCCCGTGTTGTCTATCCAAGGTAAACTCGTTTTCCTTGTCATTGGTTGAGGACCAAAAGAACTCATCTTTTCCTAATCTTCCAGAGTTGCCTCCACCATCACAAATATCGTTATACGGGTTGCATGATGCCCAAAATTTCCCCTGTGGGATTTTACTTTTTCGCACTACCGATCAGCTAGAGTTCGCCATTTACATGCTCTTCCTGCGAGTATATCTTTATTAGTCTCGTTGAATGTGCTTCGTAATCAACTTTTAGCTTCATAAGAAGATTTGATTGATCTTGGCATTCCCAAATTGAATTGTAACCAATAATAAAGGCTAAATACCTAATTTTATCCCGTCTTTCACGCCATGAGAGCATGTCCATTCTCCACTCTTTCATTGTCTCCTCCATTGCAATATTCATGGAAAGAGTCATGTAGGCCATGCCCTTGTGGTTTCTTCATCAATAATAGCGATAGAGTACACCGAGTGATAAGTGGCTCTTCTTCATCATCAAGGGAGAGTTCCTCGAGTTTTCGACGTCCAAGTCGAGGAATTTTTCTCCCATGTATCCCAGCTACCCGAATCGAGATTCTTGTTACGCGTAATTCATTAGAGTCGTATTCCTCAAGATTCATCACAACTCTTTGTCGTCAGTTAAACACAGTGTTACCGTAACTCATTAGGTATGTTATGTATGTAACCGATTCTGTTGATCGGAATCGTCCTCTAAACTCGCATCACCGGCTCGAGCCTTCGAGTTATCATCCGAGAAACTTACCTTACATTCCATAGTTGGTTTAGATCCTTCAGGTTTATCGTTATTCCTTCTTACTTTTTCACTGAGCTTTATCACCATGGATTCAAGGTTTTTAAGAGTGGAGTCGTTTAGAAATGTTTCTATCAGATTTTCCTCGAATTCCTTCAACCATTCATCTTGCTCCTTGTTTTAGGGTGAATTTTTCAGAAATTTAGTAATTGTTTCTTCAAGACTGGCTTTTCTCCATAAGGCCCACGGTTGTAATTACTACGATACCCATTTCGATTGTCACCGTAAAAGGGTCGGTTTTCTCCATACTTAGCTTCTTCGAATTCCTCTTCGTCCATATGAGGACAATTTTCAAGGTGTCCTCCTCCACGCCACATCCCACTTGAATGGCATGAACAGCTTTCCCCGACTTTTAGCATATCTGATCGAGGCTTTCAATTTTACTAGCGACAATGCATTCCGTAAATTTCCACCTTGGTTTCTTTTACTTTCACCGTCGTGCCATTTTTGAGAATGGTCCGCCATTTTTTGAATGGCTTCAATTGCCGTAGTAGGAGTCATATTTGGGATAGGTCCTTGATAATCCAGCCTCTATCTCGTAGTTACATTTATTCCTTTGTAGAAAATATTGACCTTTTCGGTTATTAAGATCATTAGTAGGACACTTATAAAGAAGATCGTTGTATCTGTCCCAAGCTTGATACAGTTTCGTCGTTCTGTTGTTTGAAATTGTGGATCTCCAAGAGTTGATTAGAAATCTTTGATGGTGGGCAATATCTTTGGATAAAGTGTTTCTTAAGTAGTGCCCAAGTATTAACTACCCCGGCGGGCAATCTTTCGATCCATCTTCTTGTCGCTCCAGAGAGTCATAGGGAAGACCCCGAGCATAACATCATGAGACACCGAATGTTGAAAAGGCTAGCGATGTATAGGACATTTTCAACGTGCTCATATGCGCTCTTCGCCCCGCTTTCCTCAAAAGGGTTACGCGATGCTCCCTCATAAGTTGGTCTTTAATCTTGAAACGAACATCCGCTCCGACACGGCCTACGACCCTCCTGATCGCCTCTAGTCAACGCCAAGTATTCCTCAAGAGCGAGGTCATCGATGTTAACCACTTCCATGGTACCTAAAATCTTGAAATATGATCGTGAGAAAATTTTAAATATGAAATGAAAGACTTAATATTAATCCTAATATAGCTCGCAATGGGCCAAAAACTTGATGCACGTTTTACTGACCAGGTCTTAATATTTATAGTGTCTCACTATACCTATGGTCTACCCTAATGCACTAACGGGCAGTGTACCCGGTTTGTGTGTAGTGTAGTGAATGGTAAAGCCGAGGTCGACCCAAGAGCTATGTGTGTCGGATAATTACTAAGTCTAATTGTCACAGAATCTAAATGGTTTGATATGGTTTTAATTAAACTACTTAATGCAATATAAAAGCAATTAAATGGTAAAAAGGAAATCAATAGAGGAATAATGGTGCTAACCTAGTCAATCCTCCTAACTAGTTATGTCTATGTCTACCTACTTCCAATTATCGTGGGGTCAAATTCGAGGACATCATTTGGTCAATTCGCCTAACCTATCAAGAAAGATGCCACCACAGAGAAATCAGCACCATCATAAGTCCCTGTTGTTCCCGTCCTAAGCCGATTCATTAAGTACCGCTACATGCTAGATTCTAAATAGTGAGTTCCGGGGTTAGGAACTTAGACACTACACCCCCAATTCTTAAGTTCATCCAAACGATAGGTGAGGTCAAATCGCACAAGTAGAAAGGGTCACATTGGTCATATATTACCCTTCCCGTCTCAATCCGCTCACCTAGGGTCAGTTGGTCATATCTCCTAGGCAATTGGCCTCCACCGCCATTCAAAACTACCGAACCAGGGGTGACTACCAAAGAACTATGCATGCATACACTTAGAAATAATTGTACGGAAGTAAAGGTAAACGCAAACAAAACATTTAAGGAATCATAACTATTCTAGCACCAAAGGGTGCTTAGCCGCTCATATTAATGATGCACATCAATTCAATATTCAAAGGTACGAAATACATGAATTGAAAGTAAAAGAAATAATAAACGCTAAAGCTTATCGGTATGGTGTGACTTCTCCTGGAAACAACAGTATGCTTCCCTAGACCTTCCTTGAGTATTTCCAACATTCTCGAGTATGTGTGTGGAATGGGATGATTAGAAATGCCGAATTCGGGTATTTATAGGCCGTGTCCGGGTTACTACGTAACAAAAGATGAGTTACCGTAACTCCTCGAAATGCACTAGATCTTCTAGTTACGGCGTAACCTTATAAGGTGGTTACGCCAGTAGTCTTGAATAATCCTGGTTACGCCGCAAGTGATGTACTAGTTACTGTAAGTATCCGGCGGGGAACCTCTTTGACCTAATGGAGTTACGTCGTAATCTTTGGAAAGAGTTACGCTGTAACCTCTTGATGAGTTGGACTTCGGGGTCATGCAATACTTACGGTGTAATGTGAGAGACGAGTTACGCCGTAACCTCTTCAAAATAGGCATACTGTGATAAATCCTTAGTAATGTTTCCATATCCGCGTCTCTTTAGCTCCAATGCTCGCAATTTACCTGAAAGTGTAAAACAATGGAAAATAAGCGTAAATCCATATAAATGATATAAATAACGAGCATTAACGGGGGAAATTGACACTTAATAATCAGGACTATTTGATGTTATCAGGTCCTCATCCAGTTTGTTATTCTCCATCATGGGAGTGTTAACAGGGTCACAAGAATCAAATCTAAATTTCTTTAACATTTCATTAGTATATTTAGATTGATTAATAAAAATGCCTTCTGACTTTGAGAAATTTGTAATCCTATGAAAAATAACATTTTTCCCATCATTGACATTTGAAATTTAGAACCCATCTCCTTAGAAAATGGTCACATTTATTGGGTACCAAGGAAAAAATAATATCATCAACATATATTTGAACATGAATTAAATGTTTTCCTGACTTCCGAGTGAACAATGTGGGAACAACAGCGCCTTTGTACAAGTATTAGCCAAAAGAAACTTTGACAAGTTATCGTACCATGCCCTTGGAGCCTTCTTCAAGCCATAGAGAGCCTTTTTCAAATGGTAGACATAGTTAGGATGCTTGGGATCCACAAAGCCTTCTGGTTGAATGATCAACTGTAATTCCTTGATGTATTGAATATGATTGAAGATTCGATGATGATGGTGAATGGTCGCCAGATGGAGCATCTTGAGATATGGAAATAGAGACCGCTGGACCATTTGGATTGGTTGGCGTGAGCGCATGTCATGTGGTGCGTAGTATCATCGTCGTAGGCTCAAAGTATTCATATACATCGGATCAAATAGCCTCTTCAAATCTTCTTCTCGGAGGAACATAGGAGTCATGGTGGCATTTTGTATAAGATCCAACTAATGGGTCCGTGTATCGTTGAAGTGCGGGTCCAGAACTGGAGTGTCCAAGAGCCATTTTCTCAAAGCTCATCAAACGTAACATGAATAGTTTCCATAATATCTCGCCGTGTTCTTTCGTTATAGATTCGGTAACCTTCCGATCGTGATGCATAACCAACGAAAATCCAATATCGCCTTAGCTTTCAACTTCCCGCATCTTGACCATCATTGGAAGGATAGCATAAAGCCCCAAACACATGAAGAAATGAGAGATCTGGTTTTCTGTCGTGCACTAATTCATATGGATTTTTTCCATGGAGAGTATGTATTAGGGAACGGTTTTGAGTATAACTGTTAGGAATTAGAAATTCCATAGTAAAGAGTCGGTCACCCCAATTATAGTCTACATATGTTAGCTCGTAGACATTACGTTATTTACTAGTTATTTAGTTAGCTATTTAGTTTAGAGCAACACCGTGGAGGAAGGACGGGTCTTTACCCACTGTATACTTGATCCACAGGCCGATAGGAGGTCGTTATGTTTGTTACTATAAATACCCTCTACCTCCCAAGGTAGAGGATTGGACATTTCATTCATCTTAATCTAACCTTCTATGTTTTCTTTCACTTTCTCTCTCTAGAAAGGATCCCACTTTCTCTCTCTAAACTTTACATAATTCGAACCATATATTGTTATGTGATGTGTTTATGAAATCCAATATGTTACAAATGGTATCAAGAGCCATGGTTAGATCATCTCTTACATATCCTTGGATTTCTAGTGGTTTTTAGGTGGTTTTTGAGTTTGAAAAAGTTTAGTGGTTTTTGCAGAATTTGGTTGATTTCTAGTGTTAAAGTTTGGATTTTGATTCTACTTTTGTGTTTTGGATCATCTTAAGTGTTTAGGTTTTGATTTGGAAGGCTTGAATCATCGTGGTTGGGTTGTTTTTGGATTGAAAAGTGGTGTTTTTGAGTTTTTTCTTGCTAGCGACTTGAGCCACGGAATATTATTCTTGGTAGCAACTTGCTTTGTAAGTCTCATGGCGAGTTGTAGTTGAAGTGGTAGCGACTTGGTTCTTAGCGACTTGTCTATTGAGACAAGCCGACAAATAGTACAAGTTAGTGGATTCTCCACTACGGCTAGCGACTTGGTGAGGTTAGCGACTTGCTTCAGAAATTGTTAGCAGTTTGTAGCACAAATTGTTAGCGACTTGGTGTTAACAACTTGTTAGCGACTTGGTGTTAACAACTTGGACCTTAGCGAGTTGCTCTTTAGCGACTTGACTGTGTAGCGACTTGGTGCCTTAGCGACTTGTGTCCAGCGACTTGGGTCTTAGCGACTTTGGCTTAGCGACTTGGTTCAAGAATTCTTAGCGACTTGAGCCTTTAGCGAGTTGTTACTTAGCGACTTGGTGACTCTAGCGACTTGTCTTACTAGCGACTTGTTGACTTTTCTCGACAAAACTTCAAACGGCCATAACTTTTGAACCGTAACTCCGTTTTCAGCGTTCTACCCATCAAAACGACCGTGAGAACGAGAAGAATGGAACGCCGAACATTTGGGTTAACCTTCAAGGCCTAAATCTGCTCCGAACAGAAGTTATTGAGGTTTTTATGTTTTTAGACCTAAATTTCTCCGTAAAAGCGAGCATAAACCAATCCAAATCTCAACCAAACAACATTTCTACGATCCTAAAACAATCATAAGTGCTATACGTAATTTTATATCATTGTGACAATCCATCAGTCATCCTAACACGTTCCATTGGTCATTGCTTAACGGTTTGGTCTTGATTTTAGCAAATCAAAGATTTTTTTTTGGTTTTAAATCATAGACTTGTAAAATCCGTGCATTCTACCACATCATGTCTTACTCTCTTGAACCGTGATTTGAAGTGCTTAAATGTATGATGTTGTGGACAACAATGATAATGTATGCTACCTTTGAGCGGTTAAAATGATGGAATCAATCAATGAGGATGTGAAATCTCCGTGTTTAGAATCTAGAAAAATGAGGTGAAATAAAGTTCAAGAGATAATTCTACTCCCGTGCCCCCACTTGAATTGTACAAAGTCCCTTTTGTACTAGGCATTAAAATAAAGGTAAAGAGAAAGGTAGAATTAGGCGAGAACTGATCGATTCCAAAGCAGTCAAGTCTGATCACGCAAGTCCTGCCACTTGTGAATGACAGACCGTAACAGACTTAAAACTGCTCAAAACCAATACAATGAAATCCAGGAGAGTATAGGGTCTCCCAGTCGTTATGTCCCAGTGAGCTATGCAATGGATCAATCAACGAAAGTAGTGATCGAGAAGTTTGAGCGAAAAGGATCAGATTATGATTTGATTATAACTACCAACAAAGCCAACAAATTACAATGGCTTAAATGCAAATTAAAGAAAGTTAAAAAGATAAAATCTATTAAATAAACGCTATCACTAAAATTAAAATGATGTTTTTGTTTTTATGTTTTTACGAAACTGAAATTAAAATCTACGCGACGTACAACTAAAAACGTGAAACTAAATCAATATTAACCCTAAAAATATGAAAATGATGTTTTTACAATCCTAATGATATAAGAAAATATTCAGAAAAAAGAAAATTATTTTTATGACTAATTATCTAATTAAAAACTATTTTTAACTATTAAATAACTACCTAAAATACAAGAAAATAGGAAATTAAACTAGAAAAATAAAATTAAGACTTGGAAAAGTCTAAAATATCAAAATAGACTTTTCAAAACTATTTTTTGTATTTTTATGACTATTTATCTATTTTCTATGAATTTTAAACTATTAAAAACTAATTAAATTACTAAAAATTACAAAATGAACTATGAAAAATATGGAAAATTACTTTTTCTACTTTTTATATTTATCTAAGCCTAAGAAAAATGAAAACTTATTTTTTTGAACCTTTTTTAATTTTTTTGTATTAAATGCTATTTAAAAGTGCTTAAAAACTAATAAAAATCAAGAAAAATAGCAAAATGACTTAGAAAAATATGAAAAATTCAGGAAAACTCTAAAATGATGCTAGGAATATGAGAAAATTGGAAAAACAGGCACTTGTTTGGAGAAATCAGAAACTGCTTAAACAAGTGCTTATTATTAAGCACTAAAATAAGCCAAATGGAACACACAAGCTACCTACTGATTACAGAAGTTTAAATAAGCCAAAATTGACCAAATGCAACTAAAATCAACAAGCTACAACCACTGATATGCAAGTTGCAATGATTTGATGATTAGAGATATAAGCACAAAACAGTTTTTTTGGTAGCAAGTTTAAGCACAAGCACATGCTTATCAATAAGCTCAAACTGAAAACTTTGATTTGGAACTTAGAAAGGACCTGGGTGAGACCAAGTGTACCAAAAAGCAGACCCTGGTGAGCTCAAATGAGCCCTGTGCAAGCTGCACAAGATCGAGAAAAAGCTCGGTCTTGGCCAGCTGCGTGGTAGCATGCAGGCATATTGCCTGAAAGATGAGCTTGTTTGGAGCTTTTATAAAATTTGTAAAAATCAGATAAAATGATGACAATAAAGAGCACCAGCTGAAGTTTTTGAAATACCAAAGTTTACTTGATAAGACCCAAATATGAACTCAAAACAATTCCTACTAACTGAGGCCCAAACAGACTTTTGCACTTTTTGACTTTTCAAGATATTGATGAACTTTGACTAATTTGAACTTTAGATCAAATTTTATGGCTGAGATGGATGTTATAAGATGTATTAAGTACAATGAAAGCAAGTTTATGGGTTTCTAAACACAAAATGATGGCCTGCTAATCCCAATACCCCAACAAGTTAGCAGTGATTGATTTAGAGCCAAGTTTGACTTTGATATATTGTGACCCAAGTAATTGACTCAATTGAGCTCACTTACACTTAATAAACATGAAGCAATGAAACTTAACTCTTGAATTAACCAATATGCCGGATAGTACAGTAAAACCAAACACCCCTTTATAACTTGATTTTAGCTCAAAACAGAATTAAACCAGGAACCTACTTATTTAAATGATCAAACTGATTTAATAACACTTAAATACTTCTATGAGAACAGATTATAACAGATTTAAACTACAATTACTAACTATGCTAAGAAACTTGTAAATTTTGACTTACAAATAGTCCAAGCCATAATGGCTAGCAAAATATGAAACAAGTACCACTACCTAATACAAACCAATCCAATAAGCTATAATTCAACCCCATTCCAAGCCTGCATCAACCCATATCCATTACGCTTCAATTTTAACGTGTTGACTTTTGTTGACCAAGGTTCACAAGTGAGTAAAAATGAATTGTGAGCTTATGGAAAGCTTTCATGAGCTTGTATAAGCTTATTTGAGATTGATAATGAGTTGTTAAAAGCTTAAGCAAGTAAGTTTGAAACTTGAAATTTCAACGATTAACAAAGATTATGGAAATTTAACATGAACTAAAATTGACTTAAATAAAGTTGAGATACACTAAAATGGTTTACTTGAACACAATGTAGCTTTAAATTACAACTGAAAATCTAATTTAGACTAAGAAAACATGAAACGACATACAAGTGAAAAACTAAAACTAGCTATCTCTCAATCTTGCTTCTTTTCTCCTCTTTTATACCCATTCTCTTTCTCTCACTACTCTGATTGAATCCCATCAAGAATCTCCACCATTGGATGACTTAGGGTCATTTTTGGCCATAGATTGAATTTGGCGGGGAAATGGTTATTTGACAATTGTGGCTGAGTGTTGGGGAGAGAGTGCATTAAATGCACTTTGGATTGTGGTGGAGGAGGGGGACATGGGAAGGGAAGGTGATATGGGGGTGGTGGGATTGCGTTACTGTGTTAGAGATCAAGTTGGGAAGGAAGTAATTTGGCCAAAAGGGTGGTTTGTTTGATCAAGTGCGGGCTAATAATCAAAAGGGGGTTCAAGTGGGATAAATGACAGGGTCCAGAGGTAATTGTAAAGGTCCAAAATGGTTTAAGGTTTAATAATTAAAGGGACTTGTTATGTAATTTCACGAAAAGTCAAGGGCCAAAGTCGCCAATTTGAAAAGTTATTCAAGGACCACAAGTGACAACCTTCAAAAGTATAAGGACCAAACTTGCCACTTTGCCATTTTCCGGGGCCATTTCACGCCAAATTTCAAACTTGAAGGACCATTTTGTAATTTTCTCAAACTTTTGATATTTTTCACCAAAGGACTAAATTTGACAAGTTATGATTTTAAAAGGACCTTTGGAGACTTTTCTTTTGAAATTTTGTGCTCGAGGGTACTGTTTTTGACAACTTTTGAAACTTGGGGGACTGAAATCGCCAATTATGCAAACTTTGCTCATTTTTCATCTGATTTTGAACATTTTGCATCTGAAACATATAAAATGCATTTTTAAGATATTTTGATATTTTGATGCATTTCGAGCATTTTTAAGCGTTGCAGTTGATTTGACTAAAAATGATGAGTATTTACACACTCATCAATCCCCCACACTAAACTATTGCTAGTCCCTAGCAATCTTTTGAGAAAAACTTAATGGTTTTGATCTCTTTACTAGAAGCCATTACTTCGGGTAGCCAAATGTTTCAGTTCAAGTAAGAACCATGGTACACCGATAACCATGTGATTTTTGAGCAAACCACCCGACTTCCAACGGACTTTGATTTGTCTTTACCGGAAGCCGTACCACTTCTGGACTAGCCAACTCTTAGATAAATTATCAATATTATCTTTGGTGAGCTGATTACCAATTATGGTTTTTCCACTGCCTTTACCACAAGCCATAATCTTGCGGGCTAGCCAACTCTTCACTTTTTAGGATATGGTGAGTCGAATACCATACAATTTTGGGCAAATTGCAAGCCATATAAAGCGGATTGGGATATCTTTACCAAGAGCCGTTTGCTCTGGATTAGCCAATCCTTTTGTCTTACTGAGACAAAGCGACTGATAACCTAATGAGAAAGTGTAAAACACTTACTCCAAAAAATTTTGGCCAAAACGGGGAATTAGGGCGGATAATATATGAAATTCGTGAGAATCCCCCACACTTAGAAATGAATATTGCCCTCAATATTCAAAGTACCGGCGGTTATGCCGAAACAAAGAACGTAAAAGGGAAATATTACGGCCATTATTTGGAATTTTATTTTTTTTTTATTTTTTTTTTTTTTTTTTTTTACTGCTTTATATACAAAACATGTGGGGCAACCCCCCCACACTAGGGGGGTAGAAAATAGAAAGAAGTCAGAAATACGGGTGAAAACCCATATAGTGTGCTATTGTTTTTGATTACCGAGGCGCTAGCTTGACTCGACCCAATTCATTTGTTCTGGGGAAAGTAACGTGGAAAACCAATCTCGATCGGACTTTCGTTCACAATGTTAAGAAACATATGAACATCGAGAAAGTTCCACACGACGGAGTATGACCGCGGTATTGTTAATAGTAGAAGCTATAAGGGATGATACCGGGGTCAAAGATGGTGTCCTCATTCCCGAAAGAGAAAAGGAAAAGAGCAACCACACCATCTGTGAAGAATGGAATAAAGACGTACATGAGAATGCATGTCCATTCCTCAGCAGAGAGAAACAAATCACCAGTTGTGACATCTTTAAGCTTAAACTTGAAGCTTAGATGGTGATTGTCAAGAAGATGTCCGGGAGGGAGGGTTGGAAATGGTTCTTCAATCAACAGACTTTCCAGAAAAAGGATGTCTCCCTCCGGATCAAGGTAAGTGTTATCAATTCCTGTTGGAATTGACTCATCACTAAGAAAGGCCTCGACTTCATTCCAAAAGTTGTCATCTTCCTCATCCGGAGTGAGAGAAGGAATGGAAGAGTCGGGAATAAGACTAGAGGATGATGGATCATTTTTGAGCATTTCATCAATGGGAAGAATGTCTCCCATTGGATCACAAACATCATCATCCAACTCAGATGAAACTGAAGATAGTTTGGTTTCATCCACAGGCGTAACAATCTCGTCATGCGACAAACTGATGCCGGAGGTGGGACAAGGGGTGTGCTCTTAGAGCTAGCAGTTTCCACCACTTCCGTTGAAGTCTCCGATTCTAGATCATCGTCATCATCATCAAGAACACTCTTGACTTCCCTGGTACAACTTTCAAACCATTTGCTTGAACAGGGGTGATTTTTAAAGCTTTGAGCTCAGCACGTTTTTGGCGAACACTCTTAACCGTGAAATTTGAGAGTGTTGCATTGATTCTTTCAGATTTTTGATCAATTGTGGCAACACTCTTTTTGTATAGAGGTTTGGAGTTCTGGTTGATATTTAGCGTGAGCTCGTCGTTGTCAACCCGTATGGTCAACTCTTCTGCAAACACATCAATCAGAGCACGACTCGTTCTTGAGGGGAACTTTAGGATCTGCATCGAAGTCTACAACAACAAAGTCAGCATGAAAGTGGAATTTTCCCACTTTTAGCACAACATCCCGGCTATCCCAAGTGGACGAGTTATGGTACGGTCCGCTAGCTCGAGTGTCATACAAGTGGATGAAAGTTCAGGAAGAGACAGTTTCTTCCATACCGAGAGTGGCATGAGGTTAATGCTAGCGCCAAGATCGGCCAAGGCGGAGCATTGAAACATCCCCAAGAAATCACATGGGATTAAGAACCGGCCGGGTCTTCAAGCTTTTCGGGAAGCTTATTAAGAATGGCCGCTGAGCATTGCTCATTTAGAGGGGTTTTAGCCATCTCTGATAGCTTGTCTTTGTTGGTGAGTAAGCCTTTAAGCGTGGATGCAAATTTAGGCATTAGAACGAGAGCATCAACGAAGCTTATATCAAAGTGAAGCTCATTGAAGATTTGGAAAAATTTTCCATTTGCTCTTTGTTTTGTCTTTGAGCTTCTCATCATTCATTCTTGATGGGTAAGGAAGCTGACTAGACTTTTGAGCTTGGATGGAAGTGTTTTCGGCTCAGGATTTTCCTCGGAACATCGGGTTCCGGACTTAAAGCGGACTACCGAAGGTGGGACGTGTCGCGGTACTTCGTGGGCTGAATAATGCACCTTGTCCGTTGTCTCCTTGGTAACTTGACTAAATGCCACAGGAGGAGGGGGCATTGGAGTCGTAGGTCCATTGTGCGTCTTACCACTACGAGTGGTGACGGCTTTCAACTCGGCATTAGGATTGGGAATAGTATTGCTTGGGAGTCCTCCAGAAGATGGTGAAGCTTTGTTCATATTCATGTTCATGAAACTGCTCATCATATTCTTCAACTCATTTGTCTGCCGAGACAGTGTGGTATCAATTTCCTTTTTTAGCTCAACTCTCATGTTATTGATCGAGTTTGCATTGAACGCATGTTTGACTCAGTCATTTTCATGAAGTCATTTGGCATGGGAGCTTGAGGAGGTGGTTGATAACTTTGATGATTCGGAGCTTGATAAGGTTGTTGATAACTTTGATGATTAGGAGCTTGGGGAGGTTGGTTGAAATTGTTCCGGTTTTGATTGAAAATTTGAGAGTTATTGAAATTTTGTCCTTGATTCGGAACAAAGCGATTTTGATTGCCATGGTTTTGCACGGGAGGAAAACCAGGTGGTGTCATACCGCTAGGTGCACGGTAATGAGGATCACCGTGGTCGGTATTGATTGTGGTTTACCGAAGCTACGGGAGCTTGGTAAAAGGAAGCATCGGTTGCTTGACAATCATAATACGCGTGTGGACCACTACAAATTTCACACACCTTGTTTATGGCTTTGATTGGTTCCGGCTTATGAATTTCGCTTTTGATTTCCGTTACCTCTTTTATCATACTTGGATCATATCCGTTAGAGCGGCTAACGGAGCGGCTAACTCGGAAGAGTTACCGGATGAAGAAGCAGGAGTGTTCGGAACATTGACTTTGTTGCGAGAAAAAGGAACTTTTGATTTACTCTCGCAAATTTCAAGCACATCTTTAGGTCTACGATTCAAGATATTGCCACCCGCGGATGCGTTCAAAGAATCTTGATCATTACAGTTCAACCCATTATAAAAGATATTGACTTGTTGAAGCTCCGTGAATTCATGATGGGGGCATTTCCTGAGGAGATCTTTGAATCTCTCCCATGCTTCTCCAAAATTTTCATCGAAATTTTGACGAAATCCAGAAATTTCATTTTTTAGATTAGTCGTCTTTGATGGAGGAAAGAAATAGTTGACAAACTTTTGAACAAGATCCTCCCAAGTTTCGATGGATCGAGGGGGTTCTTTTTCCACCAAATCCGGTGTCCCCAAGTGAGAACGGAAATAGCATCAATTTGATCACCTTTTGTGGCACATCCTTGTAATTGAGAGTTGATGTCAAATGGTTGAACCAACGGATGTGTGCATACGGGTCTTCTCGATCAGACCAGCGGAATTGATTCGTAGACACAAGTTGGATTAAATGTGTCTTCAATTCGAAGTGATCAGAATTGATAACCGGTAAAACGATGGCATCTCCATAACCCTCGGTGGGTGCACTGGAGCATTTCCGCCATAGTACGTTAAATCGCCATGGTGTTGCTTGAAATAGTACGAATCTCGGGTTCGACTATTTGGGCAGCACGCCTACGAGAATGTCGTCTAGGAATTTCGCTAGATCACGCAAAGGACTCAATGATCTAGAAGAACGAGTGCGCATGCACTAGAGTTAACTCTAAGGACTCTCAGAGTTAAGGAGAGAAATGGAATTATGAAGATATTTCAAATGAGAATGAGAATTATGAAGACGTTTTATAAAAATGTTGGTGAGAAGAATCTTTATGGGTTTTCTCGGTTATGAAAGCGTCGATATCACAACAAAATCAATTAACACAAATTTTGAGGCAAAACAACAGTGAACTTAACCAATAATCCAAGATGAATGGCTTCTTTGAAAAAGGTACACCAATCACAAGGACACAAAGGCAAGTTTTATATCTTTAGTTCGTGAACTTATTATGGTCGCAGTTAGGTAGTGCCTTTGCCTTGGTTTGCGGTGGTAATCTTTTAAGTTGTTAATTATTAAAGAAAACGACGAATCTTTTGTATTTTTATTTTTGATACATATATAGAAACAAAAGAAAAATATTTTTTTGTTTTATACGTTTTTTTTGTTTTTGGGTTTTGGATTTTTTAGAAGAAAATATGGATATATATATAGATGATAGATATGGATGATATAAACAAATGAGTGAGTATTCAAACAACTAATCTGCTACACGGAAGATAGATCAGCACAGATCCCCGGCAGCGGCGCCAAAAATTTGATCGGTTCCAAACAGTCAAGTCTAATCACGCAAGTCGGCCACTTGTGAATGACGGACCGTAACGACTTAAAGCGCTCAAAAACCAATACAATGAAATCCAGGAGAGTATAGGGTCTCCCCGGGTCGTTATGTCCCAGCGAGCTATGCAATGGATCAATCAACGAGTAGTGATCGAGAAGTTTGAACGAAAAAGGATCAGATTATGATTTGATTATAACTACCAACAAAGCCAACAAATTACAATGGCTTAAATGCAAATTAAAAGAAATTAAAAAGATAAAATCTATTAAATAAACGCTATCACTATAATTAAAATGATGTTTTAGTGATTTATGTTTTACGAAACTGAAATTAAAATCTACGCGACGTACAACTAAAAACGTGAAACTAAATCAATATTAACCCTAAAAATATGAAAATGATGTTTTTACAATCCTAATGATATAAGAAAATATTCAGAAAAAAGAAAATTATTTTTATGACTAATTATCTAATTAAAAACTATTTTTAACTATTAAATAACTACCTAAAATACAAGAAAATAGGAAATTAAACTAGAAAAATAAAATTAAGACTTGGAAAAGTCTAAAATATCAAAATAGACTTTTCAAAACTATTTTTGTATTTTTATGACTATTTATCTATTTTCTATGAATTTTAAACTATTAAAAACTAATTAAATTACTAAAAATTACAAAATGAACTATGAAAAATATGGAAAATTACTTTTTCTACTTTTTATATTTATCTAAGCCTAAGAAAAATGAAAACTTATTTTTTGAACCTTTTTTTTAATTTTTTGTATTAAATGCTATTTAAAAGTGCTTAAAACTAATAAAAATCAAGAAAAATAGCAAAATGACTTAGAAAAATATGAAAAATTCAGGAAAACTCTAAAATGATGCTAGGAATATGAGAAAATTGGAAAAACAGGCACTTGTTTGGAGAAATCAACTTAAACAAGTGCTTATTAATAAGCACTAAAATAAGCCAAATGGAACACACAAGCTACTACGATTACAGAAGTTTAAATAAGCCAAAATTGACCAAATGCAACTAAAATCAACAAGCTACAACCACTGATATGCAAGTTGCAATGATTTGATGATTAGAGATATAAGCACAAAACAGTTTTTTTGGTAGCAAGTTTAAGCACAAGCACAGGCTTATCAATAAGCTCAAACTGAAAACTTTGATTTGGAACTTAGAAAGGACCTGGGTGAGACCAAGTGTACCAAAAGCAGACCTGGTGAGCTCAATGAGCCCTGTGCAAGCTAGCACAAGATCTGAGAAAAAGCTCAGTGCCAAGCTGTACGAGGGTGCAGGGCATATTGGCCTGAAAGATGAGCTTGTTTGGAGCTTTTATAAAATTTGTAAAAATCAGATAAAATGATGAAAATAAAGAGCACCAGTGAAGTTTTGAAATACCAAAGTTTACTTGATAAGACCCAAATATGAACTCAAAACAATTCCTACTAAGCGAGCCCAAAAGCCTTTTGCACTTTTTGACTTTTCAAGATATTGATGAACTTTGACTAATTTGAACTTTAGATCAAATTTTATGGCTGAGATGGATGTTATAAGATGTATTAAGTACAATGAAAGCAAGTTTATGGGTTTCTAAACACAAAATGATGGCCTGCTAATCCCAATACCCCAACAGTTAACAGGTAGACAGATTTAGAGCCAAGTTTGACTTTGTGATATTGCAGACCCAAGTAATTGACTCAATTGAGCTCACTTACACTTAATAAACATGAAGCAATGAAACTTAACTACTGAATTAACCAATATGACAGATAGTACAGTAAAACCAAACACCCCTTTATAACTTGATTTTAGCTCAAAACAGAATTAAACCAGGAACCTACTTATTTAAATGATCAAACTGATTTAATAACACTTAAATACTTCTATGAGAACAGATTATAACAGATTTAAACTACAATTACTAACTATGCTAAGAAACTTATAAATTTGACTTACACATGTCCAAGCCACAATGGCTAGCCAAATGTGAAACAAGAACCACTATCTAATACAAACCTATCCAATAAGCTATAATTCAACCCCATTCCAAGCCTGCATCAACCCATATCCATTCTGCTTCAATTTTGTACCCGTGTTGACTTTGTTGACCAAGGTTCACAAAGTGAGTAAAATGAAGTGAGCTTATGGAAAGCTTTCATGAGCTTGTATAAGCTTATTTGAGATTGATAATGAGTTGTTAAAAGCTTAAGCAAGTAAGTTTGAAACTTGAAATTTCAACAGTTAACAAAGATTATGGAAATTTAACATGAACTGAAATTGACACTTAAATAAAGTTGAGATACACTAAAATGGTTTACTTGAACACAATGTAGCTTTAAATTACAACTGAAAATCTAATTTAGACTAAGAAAACATGAAACGACATACAAGTGAAAAACTAAAACTAGCTACTCTCGTTTCTTGCTTCCTTCTCCTTTCTTTTATACCCATTCTCTTTCTCTCACTACTCTGATTGAATCCCATCAAAAATCTCCACCATTGGATGACTTAGGGTCATTTTTGGCCATAGATTGAATTTGGCGGGAAATGGTTATTTGACAGTTGTGGCTTGAGTGTTGGGGGAGAGAGTGCATTAAATGCACTTTGGATTGTGGTGGAGGAGGGGGGACATGGGAAGGGATAAGGTGATGGGGTGGTATGGGATGCCTGTGTTGAGATCAAGTGGGGAAGGAAGTAATTTGGCGCCAAAAGGGTGGTTTGTTTGACTGGGCAGGCTAATAATCAAAGGGGGGTTCAAGTGGGATAAATGACAGGGGGTCCAGAATTGGTAAAGGTCCAAAATGGTTTAAGGTTTAATAATTAAAGGGACTTGTTATGTAATTTCTGAAAAGTCAAGGGCCAAGGCTGCCAATTTGAAAAGTTATTCCAAGGGACCACAAGTGACAACCTTCAAAAGTATAAGGACCAAACTTGCCACTTTGCCATTTTCCAGGGGCCATTTCTGCCAAATTTCAAACTTGAAGGACCATTTTTGTAATTTTCTCAAACTTTTGATATTTTTCACCAAAGGACTAAATTTGACAAGTTATGATTTTAAAAGGACCTTTGGTGACTTTTCTTTTGAAATTTTGTGCTCAGGGACTGTTTTTGACAACTTTTGAAACTTGGGGGACTGAAACTGCCAATTATGCAAACTTTGCTCATTTTTCATCTGATTTTGAACATTTTGCATTTGAAACATATAAAATGCATTTTAAGATATTTTCATATTTTGATGCATTCTGAGCATTTTTAAACGTTTTGCAGTTCAGATTTGACTAAAATGATGAGTATTTACACACTCATCAATCCCCCACACTAAACTATTGCTAGTCCCTAGCAATCTTATGAGAAAACTTAATGGTTTGATCTCTTTACCGAAGCCATTACTTCAGAGTAGCCAAATGTTTGATTCAAGTAAGAACCATGGTACACCGATAACCATGTGATTTTGAGCAAACCACCGGCTTCCAACGGATTTGATTTGTCTTTACCGAAGCCGTACCTTCTGGACTAGCCAACTCTTAGATAAATTATCAATATTATCTTTGGTGAGTAGATTACCAATTATGGTTTTCCACGCCTTTACCACAAGCCATAATCTTGCGGGCTAGCCAACTCTTCACTTTTTAGGATATGGTGAGTTGAATACCATACAATTTTGGGCAAATTGCAAGCCATATAAACGGATTTGGGATATCTTTACCAAGAGCCGTTTGCTCCTGGATTAGCCAATCCTTTAGTCTTACAGACAAGGCGGATTGATAACCTAATGAGAAAGTGTAAAACACTTACTCCAAAAAAAAAAATTTTGGCCAAAAGCGGAATTAGCGGATAATATATTAAATTCGTGAGAATTCCCCCACACTTAGAAATGAATATTGCCCTCAATATTCAAAGTACCGGCGGTTATGCCGAAACAAAGAACGTAAAAGGGAAATATTACGGCCATTATTTGGAATTTTTTTGCTTTATATACAAAACATGTGGGGCAACCCCCACACTAGGGTGGTAGAAAGTAGAAAGAAGACAGAAATATGGGTGAAAACCCATATAATGTGTGTGCTACTGTTTTTGATTACCGAGTCGCTAGCTTGACTCGACCTCGAATTCATTTGTTCTTGGGAAAGTAACGTGGAAAACCAATCTCATCGGACTTTCGTTCACAATGTTAATAAACATATGAACATCAGAAAGTTCCATACCGACGAGATATGACCGCTGTATTGTTAATAGTAGAAACTATAAGGGATGATACCGGGGTCAAAGATGGTGTCCTCATTCCCGAAAGAGAAAAGGGAAAGAGCAACCACACCATCCGTGAAGAATGGAATAAAGACGTACATGAGAATGCATGTCCATTCCTCATCAGAGAGAAACAAATCACCGCCAGGACATCTTTAAGCTTAAACTTGAAGCTTAGATGGTGATTGTCAAGAAGATGTCCGGGAGGGAGGGTGGGTAACGGTTCTTCAATCAAAGACTTTCCAGGAAAAGGATGTCTCCCTCCGGATCAAGGTAAGTGTTATCAATTCCCATTGGAATTGACTCATCACTAAGAAAGGCCTCGACTTCATTCCAAAAGTTGTCATCTTCCTCATCAAGAGTGAGAGAAGGAATGGAAGAGTCGGGAATAAGACTAGAGGATGATGGATCATTTTTGAGCATTTCATCAATGGGAAGAATGTCTCGCATTGGATCACAAACATCATCATCCAACTCAGATGAAACTGAAGATAGTTTGGTTTCATCCACAGACGTAACAATCTCGATCGCGACAAAGCGATGCCGGAGGTGGGACAAGGGGTGTGCTCTTAGAGCTAGCAGTTTCCACCACTGCGTTGAAGTCTCCGATTCTAGATCATCGTCATCATCATCAAGAACACTCTTGACTTCCCTGGTACAACTTTCAAACCATTTGCTTGAACCAGGGGTGATTTTTAAAGCTTTGAGCTCAGCACGTTTTTGGCGAACACTCTTAACCGTGAAATTTGAGAGTGTTGCATTGATTCTTCGATTTTGATCAATTGTGGCAACACTCTTTTTGTATAGAGGTTTGGAGTTCTGGTTGATATTTAGCGTGAGCTCGTCGTTGTCAACCCGTATGGTCAACTCTTCAGCAAACACATCAATCAGAGCATGACTCGTTCTTAAGAAAGCTCTCCCTAAGATGAGGGGAACTTTAGGATCTGCATCGAAGTCTACAACAACAAAGTCAGCATGAAAGTGGAATTTTCCCACTTTTAGCACAACATCCTCGGCTATCCCAAGTGGACGAGTTATGGTACGGTCCGCTAGCTCGAGTGTCATACAAGTGGATGAAAGTTCAGGAAGAGACAGTTTCTTCCATACTGAGAGTGGCATTAGGTTAATGCTAGCGCCAAGATCGGCCAAGGCGGAGCATTGAAACATCCCAAGAAATCACACGGATTAAGAATCGGCCGGGTCTTCAAGCTTTTCGGGAAGCTTATTAAGAATGGCCGCTGAGCATTGCTCATTTAGAGGGGTTTTCGCCATCTCAGATAGCTTGTCTTTGTTGGTGAGTAAGCCTTTAAGCGTGGATGCAAATTTAGGCATTAGAACGAGAGCATCAACGAAGCTTATATCAAAGTGAAGCTCATTGAAGATTTGGAAAAATTTTCCATTTGCTCTTTGTTTTTGTCTTTGAGCTTCTCATCATTCATTCTTGATGGGTAAGGAAGCTGACTAGACTTTTGAGCCGGAGTGGAAGTGTTTTACGGCTCGATTTTTCCTCGGAACATCGGGTTCGGACTTAAAGCTTGGACTACCGAAGGTGGGACGTGTCGTGCACGTGGGCTTGAATAATGCACCTTGTCCGTTGTCTCCTTGGTAACTTGACTAAATGCCACAGGCGGAGGGGGCATTGGAGTCGATAGGTCCATTGTCGTCTTACCACTACGAGTGGTGACGGCTTTCAACTCGGCATTAGGATTGGGAATAGTATTGCTTGGGAGTCCCCTAGAAGATGGTGAAGCTTTGTTCATATTCATGTTCATGAAACCGCTCATCATATTCTTCAACTCATTTGTCTGCCGAGACAATGTGGTATCAATTTCCCTTTTTAGCTCACCTCTCATGTTATTGATCTGAGTTTGCATTGAACGCATGTTTGACTCAGTCATTTTCATGAAGTCATTTGGCATGGGAGCTTGAGGAGGTGGTTGATAACTTTGATGATTCGGAGCTTGATAAGGTTGTTGATAACTTTGATGATTAGGAGCTTGGGGAGGTTGGTTGAAATTGTTCCGGTTTTGATTGAAATTGTGAGAGTTATTGAAATTTTGTCCTTGATTCGGAACAAAGCGATTTTGATTGCCATGGTTTTGCACAGGAGGAAAACCAGGTGGTGTCATACCGCTAGGTGCACGGTAATGAGGATCAGCCTGTGGTCGGTATTGATTGTGGTTTACCGAAGCTACGGGAGCTTGGTAAAAGGAAGCATCGGTTGCTTGACAATCATAATACGCGTGTGGACCACTACAAATTTCACACACCTTGTTTATGGCTTTGATTGGTTCCGGCTTATGAATTTCGCTTTTGATTTCCTTAACCTCTTTTATCATACACTGGATCATATCCGTTAGAGCGGCTAACGGAGCGGTTAACTCGGAAGAGTTACGGATGAAGAAGCGAGTGTTCGGAACATTGACTTTGTTGCGAGAAAAAGGAACTTTTGATTTACTCTCGCAAATTTCAAGCACATCTTTAGGTCTACGCTTCAAGATATTGCCACCGCGGATGCGTTCAAAGAATCTTGATCGTTACAGTTCAACCCATTATAAAAGATATTGACTTGTTGAAGCTCCGTGAATTCATGATGGGGCATTTCCTGAGGAGATCTTTGAATCTCTCCCATGCTTCTCCAAAATTTTCATCGAAATTTTGACGAAATCCAGAAATTTCATTTTTTAGATTAGTCGTCTTTGATGGAGGAAAGAAATAGTTGACAAACTTTTGAACAAGATCCTCCCAAGTTTCGATGGATCGAGGGGTTCTTTTTCGGCCAAATCCGGGCTGTGCCCCCGCAAGTGAGAACGGAAATAGCATCAATTTGATCACCTTTTGTGGCACATCCTTGTAATTGAGAGTTGATGTCAAATGGTTGAACCAACGGATGTGTGCATACGGGTCTTCTCGATCGGACCGCGGAATTGATTCGTAGACACAAGTTGGATTAAATGTGTCTTCAATTCGAAGTGATCGAGAATTGATAACGGTAAAACGATGGCATCTCCATAACCTCGGTGGGTGCACGGAGCATTTCCGCCATAGTACGTTAAATTACGCCATGGTGTTGCTTGAAATAGTACGAATCTCGGGTTCGACTATTTGGGCAGCACGCCTACGAGAACGTCGTCTAGGAATTTCTGCTAGATCACGCAAAGGACTCAATGATCTAGAAGAACGAGTGCGCATGCACTAGAGTTAACTCTAAGGACTCTCAGAGTTAAGGAGAGAAATGGAATTATGAAGATATTTCAAATGAGAATGAGAATTATGAAGACGTTTTATAAAAAATGGGGTGAGAAGAATCTTTATGGGTTTTCTGGTTATGAAACGTCGATATCACAACAAAATCAATTAACACAAATTTTGAGGCAAAACAACAGTGAACTTAACCAATAATCCAAGATGAATGGCTTCTTTGAAAAAGGTACACCAATCACAAGGACACAAAGGCAAGGTTTATATCTTTAGTTCAAAGGAACTTATTATGGTCGCACCCCCAGTTAGGTAGTGCAATGCCTTGGTTTGCGGTGGTAATCTTTTAAGTTGTTATTATTAAAGAAAGCGATATTCTTTTGTATTTTTATTTTTGATACATATATAGAAACAAAGGAAAAATATTTTTGTTTTTATCGTTTTTGGTGTTTTGGGTTTTGGATTTTTAGAAGAAAATATGGATATATATATAGATGATAGATATGGATGATATAAACAAATGAGTGAGTATTCAAACAACTAATCTGGTAAACGGAAGATAGATCAATGCACAGATCCCGGCAGCGGCGCTTAAAAATTTGATCGTTCCCAAGTCCAAGTCTAATCACGCAAGTCGCCACTTGTGAATGGACAGACTGTAAGACTTAAAACTGCTCAAAAACCAATACAATGAAATCCAGGAGAGTATAGGGTTTCCCCGGGTCGTTATGTCCCAGCGAGCTATGCAATGGATCAATCAACGAGTAGTGATCGAGAAGTTTGAACGAAAAAGGATCAGATTATGATTTGATTATAACTACCAACAAAGCCAACAAATTACAATGGCTTAAATGCAAATTAAAGAAAGTTAAAAAGATAAAATCTATTAAATAAACGCTATCACTAAAATTAAAATGATGTTTTTGTTTTTATGTTTTTACGAAACTGAAATTAAAATCTACGCGACGTACAACTAAAAACGTGAAACTAAATCAATATTAACCCTAAAAATATGAAAATGATGTTTTTACAATCCTAATGATATAAGAAAATATTCAGACAAAAGAAAATTATTTTTATGACTAATTATCTAATTAAAAACTATTTTTAACTATTAAATAACTACCTAAAATACAAGAAAATAGGAAATTAAACTAGAAAAATAAAATTAAGACTTGGAAAAGTCTAAAATATCAAAATAGACTTTTCAAAACTATTTTTGTATTTTTATGACTATTTATCTATTTTCTATGAATTTTAAACTATTAAAAACTAATTAAATTACTAAAAATTACAAAATGAACTATGAAAAATATGGAAAATTACTTTTTCTACTTTTTATATTTATCTAAGCCTAAGAAAAATGAAAACTTATTTTTTTGAACCTTTTTTAATTTTTTTGTATTAAATGCTATTTAAAAGTGCTTAAAAACTAATAAAAATCAAGAAAAATAGCAAAATGACTTAGAAAAATATGAAAAATTCAGGAAAACTCTAAAATGATGCTAGGAATATGAGAAAATTGGAAAAACAGGCACTTGTTTGGAGAAATCAGAAACTGCTTAAACAAGTGCTTATTATTAAGCACTAAAATAAGCCAAATGGAACACACAAGCTACCTACTGATTACAGAAGTTTAAATAAGCCAAAATTGACCAAATGCAACTAAAATCAACAAGCTACAACCACTGATATGCAAGTTGCAATGATTTGATGATTAGAGATATAAGCACAAAAAGCAGTTTTTTGGTAGCAAGTTTAAGCACAAGCACAAGCTTATCAATAAGCTCAAACTGAAAACTTTGATTTGGAACTTAGAAAGGACCTGGGTGAGACCAAGTGTACCAAAAAGCAGACCCTGGTGAGCTCAAATGAGCCCTGTGCAAGCTGCACAAGATCTGAGAAAAAGCTCAGTGCCAACTGGTACAGTGGTGCAGGGCATATTGGCCTGAAAGATGAGCTTGTTTGGAGCTTTTATAAAATTTGTAAAAATCAGATAAAATGATGACAATAAAGAGCACCAGCTGAAGTTTTTGAAATACCAAAGTTTACTTGATAAGACCCAAATATGAACTCAAAACAATTCCTACTAACTGAGCCCAAAACAGCTTTTTGCACTTTTTTGACTTTTCAAGATATTGATGAACTTTGACTAATTTGAACTTTAGATCAAATTTTATGGCTGAGATGGATGTTATAAGATGTATTAAGTACAATGAAAGCAAGTTTATGGGTTTCTAAACACAAAATGATGGCTCGCTAATCCCAATACCCCAACAGTTAGCAAGGTAGAGCGATTTAGAGCCAAGTTTGACTTTGTGATATTATGGACCCAAGTAATTGACTCAATTGAGCTCACTTACACTTAATAAACATGAAGCAATGAAACTTAACTACTGAATTAACCAATATGACAGATAGTACAGTGAAACCAAACACCCCTTTATAACTTGATTTTAGCTCAAAACAGAATTAAACCAGGAACCTACTTATTTAAATGATCAAACTGATTTAATAACACTTAAATACTTCTATGAGAACAGATTATAACAGATTTAAACTACAATTACTAACTATGCTAAGAAACTTATAAATTTGACTTACACATGTCCAAGCCACAATGGCTAGCCAAATGTGAAACAAGAACCACTATCTAATACAAACCTATCCAATAAGCTATAATTCAACCCCATTCCAAGCCTGCATCAACCCATATCCATTCTGCTTCAATTTTGTACCCGTGTTGACTTTTGTTGACCAAGGTTCACAAGTGAGTAAAAATGAATTGTGAGCTTATGGAAAGCTTTCATGAGCTTGTATAAGCTTATTTGAGATTGATAATGAGTTGTTAAAAGCTTAAGCAAGTAAGTTTGAAACTTGAAATTTCAACAGTTAACAAAGATTATGGAAATTTAACATGAACTGAAATTGACACTTAAATAAAGTTGAGATACACTAAAATGGTTTACTTGAACACAATGTAGCTTTAAATTACAACTGAAAATCTAATTTAGACTAAGAAAACATGAAACGACATACAAGTGAAAAACTAAAACTAGCTACTCTCGTTTCTTGCTTCCTTCTCCTTTCTTTTATACCCATTCTCTTTCTCTCACTACTCTGATTGAATCCCATCAAAAATCTCCACCATTGGATGACTTAGGGTCATTTTTGGCCATAGATTGAATTTGGCGGGAAATGGTTATTTGACAGTTGTGGCTTGAGTGTTGGGGGAGAGAGTGCATTAAATGCACTTTGGATTGTGGTGGAGGAGGGGGGACATGGGAAGGGATAAGGTGATGGGGTGGTATGGGATTGCCTGTGTTAGCAGAGATCAAGTGGGGAAGGAAGTAATTTGGCGCCAAAAGGGTGGTTTGTTTGAGGCGAGGCTAATAATCAAAGGGGTTCAAGTGGGATAAATGACGGGGTCCGAGGGGTGGTAAGGTCCAAAATGGTTTAAGGTTTAATAATTAAAGGGACTGTTATGTAATTTCGAAAAGTCAAGGGCCAAGGCTGCCAATTTGAAAAGTTATTCCAAGGGACCACAAGTGACAACCTTCAAAAGTATAAGGACCAAACTTGCCACTTTGCCATTTTCCAGGGGCCATTTCTGCCAAATTTCAAACTTGAAGGACCATTTTTGTAATTTTCTCAAACTTTTGATATTTTTCACCAAAGGACTAAATTTGACAAGTTATGATTTTAAAAGGACCTTTGGAGACTTTTCTTTTGAAATTTTGTGCTCAGGGACTGTTTTTGACAACTTTTGAAACTTGGGGGACTGAAACTGCCAATTATGCAAACTTTGCTCATTTTTCATCTGATTTTGAACATTTTGCATCTGAAACATATAAAATGCATGTTTAAGATATTTTCATATTTTGATGCATTGAGCATTTTAAACGTTTTGCAGTTCAGATTTGACTAAAAATGATGAGTATTTACACACTCATCAACTTCCATGAAATTTGCTCCAAAAAAGAAGAAGGCCTACGAGAAAGGATCGTGCGCCGTTAAAGCGTCATGAGCAAACTTCAATCCCGAAATCACAATCTTACGACAAGCATAATAATAAAAAGAAAAAAAATAAAATGAAAAACAAACCTAACTCACTTTCATGGGAATCACGGTTGCATTTAGCGAATGCAACAAGCCTTTTAAACCACTTGGTGTCCCAAGTGGACGAGTGAAGTCTCGTGAGGGTTTACTGGGAACACACCCACAAAGTTCATTTAAAAACTAATACAAGGTTACGGTATTTAAGAATTAAAGCAGAGGAGAGTTACGTCATAACTCCAATAAGAGAGTTACGCCGTAACATACAAAAACTGGAATGAGCTGAGAAGCGAATGGTTACGGCGTAACCTAACGAGATGGTATTACGCCGTGAAGTTGGTATGCGTCAAGAATCGCTGCTAAAATGTTGATTACGGCGTAACCATGAGATGAGTTATGCAGTTACTCTGTCCGGATCAGCAACAGTAGTAATTACTTCATTGTCTCCTGCAAAAATGTTAGAAACACAAAACCCAAAGAAAGGAAATAAAACAAAAGAAAGGGATAATTCGGGTTGTCTCCCGAAAGAGAAATTTTCTTTATTAATGAGTCTTTAAGTTAGACTCAGAGCCGCAAGGCTCCTATGGGGGCCTTTGATCTTGTCGCACTTCTTCGATATCCTTCATCAAATTGTGCCTTATCCATGCAACATTAGAGGCAGTCCGGAAGTACTCAATGGTTTCAATCTTTCAAACTTTACAGAATTTCTCCTCTGGACCTAGGTGGTAGCGAGTGAATTCATATTTTTCTACTATAATAGGGGGTGGTCTTTTGTAGGGTATCCCTAGGAGCTTGCACCTTCTTTGCTCGTAAGCTTCGTCATCGGGATCAGTGAACTCTTCATTTCCTTGCAACTCAAGGTAATCTAGCATCCATTCGATATAATCCTCATCAGAATCAGTACCCTTGAACCATTCTTCATCGAGTAAATTCTCCACTAGAATGCGCTTGCATTCTTCTTTATCATTACTCACCCGCTCTATTCTTGGTAGCGACTTGCGTTGTAAGTCTGTAGCGAGTTGTAGTTGAAGTGGTAGCGACTTGGTGCTTAGCGACTTGTCTATTGAGACAAGCCAACAAATAGTACAAGTTAGTGGATTCTCCACTACGGCTAGCGACTTGGTGAGGTTAGCGACTTGCTTCAGAAATTGTTAGCGAGTTGTAGTACAAATTTTTAGCGACTTGGTGTTAACGACTTGGACCTTAGCGAGTTGCTCTTTAGCGTCTTGACTGTGTAGCGACTTGGTGCCTTAGCGACTTGGGTCTTAGTGAATTGGGCTTAGCGACTTGGTTCAAGAATTCTTAGCGACTTGAGCCTTTAGCGAGTTGTTACATAGCGACTTGGTGACTCTAGCGACTTGTCTTACTTGCGACTTGTTGACTTTTCTCGACAAAACTTCAAACGGCCATAACTTTTGAACCGTAACTCCGTTTTCAGCGTTCTACCCATCAAAACGACCGTGAGAATGAGAAGAATGTCATGAAAACATTTAAGCCAACCTTCAAGGCCTAAATCCACTCCGAACAGAAGTTATTGAGGTTTTTATGTTTTTAGACCTAAATTTCTCTGTAAAAGCGAGCATAAACCAATCCAAATCTCAACCAAACAACATTTCTGCTGATCCTACAAACAATCATAAGTCCTAACACACAATTGTATATTATTGTGACAATCCATCAGTCATCTTAACACGTTCCATTGGTCATTGCTTAACGGTTTGGTCTTGATTTTAACAAAATCCCGCGAAAGATTCTATTTCTCGGTTTAAATCATAGACTTGTAAAATCCTGTGCATTCCACCACATCATGTCTTACTCTCTTACGACCCAGTGATTTGGAAGTGCTTAAACGTATGATCTTGTGGACAACAATGATAATGTATGCTACACTGAACGGTTAAAAATGATGGAATCAATCAATGAGGATGTGAAATTTCCGTGTTTAGAATCTAAAGAGAGAGAAATGCACCATTCAAGGTTACAGAATGCTCTTTCAAAAGGTAAGGAAAGTTGCATTGAACCTTATCGACAACTTCATTCACACCTCATGTTACTCACATCTACAACTATGGAACGAACATGCATTGCCCTTTTCCGTCAAGATTTATCCACAATAACGGGAACATTACTATTGAACTTAGAACAATTAGAACAACAACTTGATAAAGAAAATGTTCAAAAGGATTGTTCAGTCTTTGCACTTCATGGGATCCACAAACAATTTCAGCCATTCATCAATGGGAAATATTCATCAGATTATGATCAAGACTTGACTGAAATATCTTTCAAGAGACACATTGGAATGGAAATTAGCATGTTCATTGAGATACTTATTCATCTCATGCATAATGTGGAGAAGTATATTGAGGAAGTTACTCATAAAGATGAAAAAGTGGATGTGTGTTGGTGCGTTAAGAGATTGTTGTGATGAGTTGGGTAATGTATCAGTTGAAAGATCGGATGTTGCTGAATGCAGAATAACAGACACAACAAAGAATGATGCAACAAATTGTTCGATAACTCATATCGACAAGATGTGGATACAATAATCAGAGAGGTGAATGAATGTTTGGTGAATGAATGTCAAGTGCAATCAAGATATTGTAGTGTTGAGATGGGTAAAGCATCGATGATGGATCGGTTGACACTGAATACTGAGAGGCTTTCGAGAAATAGATAAGCTTGACACACCGGCCCGGTAGTTCGTTACTCTTGTTACACATGATGTGGATGCAGATATCGGACCGAAATTGAACAGGTGTCATGTAATGAGGTACCCTTTATTGTTCAATATAGTGCATCTGCTAAAGTACTTAAACAAACCGATCATGATGTGAACATGACTCGATAGATGTCACATGAGGTTGAGTCTGAGATTAAGTGTTTCAAAATAAACAATATGGTTGATAAAAAGGCTTTTGATGAACTTTCAAACAAATTCTCAAATCTTGAAAAACATTGCCTTTCACTTGAAATTGCGATACAAAGTAAAGAAGAAAGTTTCCAAATTAACAAACCATGTAAATATCCGGAACTTCACGATTCCGTGAACTTTTGAAATAAACACTTTGAAAGCTCATCTTCAAGACAAAAACTCAACTATCAACAATTTGAAGAAACATATTTCCGATATGCATGTGAAAAGTAATTTGGTTACAAGTAATTCTGATGTTAATGCTATTGATGATATTCAAATGAGAAATGATGAATTAGCGGTTTGTGTAGCCAAATTACTAAAGGAAAATGAGTCCTTGAGAAAGCATCACATAGAACTAAGTGACTCTGTCAAAGAAGCTAGAACTAAGTCAATAGAACAAACAAACTCTTTGATAGCAAAAATTGATGTTCTCAAAGCTCAAGTTCAGGAAAAGAGTTTCGCTATTGTTGCCCTAAAAATGAGCTTAGGAAAAATGTAGGGAAAAGTGTGAACACTAAGTTTACAAAACCATCAACCTTGGGAAACAGGTTTCTCATCCCATTAGAAACCGGTCCATTGTTAGGAAGCCTACTGCGTTTATATCCGAAAGACCAAAATTTTCTAAAACACGGTTTGCCTCCCAAGTTGATGAGAAACATGTTTTGTCAAAACCAGTCACTTCACCCGAGTTACCTAAGAATAAGGCTTCTAGCTCCGTTAACCCTCATCACGTAGCCACTTCTACTCCCAGTACCTCTAGGATTAGTTCGAAAACTGTGTCAAAACCAAGCATTAAAACCCATAATTCATATGATATGAATGACTTGTGGAAGAACTATTATCTTGAAGAAGCTAGGAAAAGGCAATGATTCTAAAAGACGGAATTTTAGGTGCAAGACCTAGGGTGAGGAATTCTACGAGATTTCAAGGCATTGCTAGTAGTTGTAAACCACTACCCAGGAACACTAAAAAGACTAGGGATTGGCGTGCATATAAGAATAGTTATGTGTATATGAATGCTAAGCATGTAGAAAACAAAACTAGAAATTCTGAGTCTTTTCCACAAAAGAAACATTTTCCTAATTCACATGCTAAGGTACAATCCATTAAGACTACTAATGTGACTAAGGTTCAACATGTTGTGAAGCAAAACAAACCAAAAACTTCGCCTAGATGGATACCAACTGCTAAATCTTTGGAAACTAGAAACAATGATAAGTCTTCCACTGCATAAGCCTAACAATCCTAGACCTTGCCATAAGTGGATACCATCTGGTAGAATTTTTAAGGATGCCGGACTCGTGGATACCTACAAGAAAGATGTTTACCAATGGCAATCTCAAAGTTGACCGTGAAACCCCAAAGGGTTTGGATACCGATGTCACTAACCAAAATATATGCAATCAAGTTTGTAATATTAGTGCAGGTAGTCCTTACTCGCCAGGATACTTCTATCCTTCAATACATGGACTGGCTTAAAGTATGGATAACAAAAGGATTGATATCTCATAACTCACGGGTTCAAGTTACTCAACATTGATACTCAATCGGCTATGACGTCTGTTCACATCAGTTTAGGCCTCGTACTTCATCATTATGGCGTCTGATGATAACACTTCTGTCACAATTCTCAAATTCCGGTCATTTCTCATACTCCATATTTATCATTTCATAACGATTCGTGCATGGTTTTGCCTTTTTCATTAAACGTTATTTTCTTATTAAATAAACGTTATCGCGTAAACATTATTTTTGAACATTTGACCCGATACTTCCAAAAATTATTCCAATATATTGTAACACTCATATTAAGATTTAAAAAAAATGTTATTATTAGTTTACCCAGTGTTTTAAATCTATTTCGTATATAAATTGTTATATTTATATAAATTACGACGGTTTTCTTAAATTCAACCCGATAAATAATTATTCACTCAAATCTTTCAAGAAATGTATTTTTATAACTTTTATGACCTCAATATATTTTATCTTGAACCGTGAAAATTTATTTTATCTAACGCTACCTTAAATATTCAAATGTGTATACAACTTACTAATATTACTCAATAATGCTACAAGTTACTACTATCCTCAAATAACTCTACATTCACTTACACTTACACTTATATACTTACATAATAATAATAATAACACTAATAATAAATATATGTATATGTATCATTAAATGAAAGATTCACCAAATAGATTTTCAAGATCTTTCAAGTATATAAGTCTTACACTCCAACCTTTTTCTCATTCAAACCAATAATTCAAGTCTCATCAAGTTGTTTTTCTCTTCTCCTTCTTCCCTCAAAAATCCGGCCACCTATGGTTATCAAGGAAGTGATCATCAAAATTTTTCTTGTCAAGTTCTACACAATCTAGATACACTCTTTGTTTAGGTTTTGAAATAAAAACCTAGGGTGTTTAGGATAATCCTTGGTTCACTAAACCTCATCAAACAATTTGTAAGCATAAAACTTCATCTATTACTTTTTCATATATATTTTTCATACATTTCATGAAGTCCATATGATCATATTTGCTCAAGTTGTAGTTTTTATTCATGTTTATCAAATGTTATCACCCATATGTGTCCTATTAATTTTTATAACAAGTATGTACTAGTTAGAAGTTTATAAAAATGATAAGTTTGAAAAATGGATCATCAAAGTCTAGTTGTGATTTTTGGAGGAAATGATTACATAAATTTTATACATGTTTATTTAAGTTTGTATATATATTTTTAGCCTTATAATGAATATTTATTTTGGTTATGATCAAAGGAAGTTGTTTTACTAGTAGGATTGGTGATGAGTAGATTAAGGGATTTATGTGGTGAAGTTGTGGTTGAACAAGTAGAAAAATGGTAATTTTAAAATAAGCGCGGAAGCGCTGTCGAAATTAATAATTTTTCCGAAAAGTTAGTCATTTTTATAAGTTTTATTAAAGTTTTAGAAAATAGATTTTTAGTTATGAACGTGGCCTTTTGAACGGACTAAAACGGAGTTATAACGAAAAATATACGTGGTTTCCAAGTTACGATTTAAAAACTATAATTTTCCGGAAAATATTCATGCAGTCCGAATTTTAACTGACCCAAATAGTGGCCTTAAAATTTCTGTGAAGTCTCGAAGTTTAAAATATATTAGTACTCTTCATTACCTTCGCGTGGATATAAAGAACTTGAAAACGGACTTAAAACGAGTGATTTATGGTTAACCGAACTTTGAGTCAAAAACGTGCTGAAAACACTATTCACAGCTTTAGTAAGCTGTCAGGATTTTTATCAAGGTTTTTGAGGGCCTAAACGGACGTTTCGGGGAAATGGACGTTAAAAAACGAGTTAGTTTTCCTATGTATATATTACGTCAAGTCCGACGTAAACTGATTTTTCAATTACTAAAACCGTTACGTAGTTTTAACTACATTTTCACCATTAACTCAAAAGTATTTATTCTCGACGTGAAACCGTCACACATTCAAGTAACAATATTTTTTTATATATATATAACTAGTTTTCAAGTAGCATATTGGGTGATACGTTTTCAAATCATGCATTCACGACAACATATCATAACTCAAGTCATAACATTCATTTTAGGTCGCGGATAGTTTCGGGCCTCACTTTCGTGCATTTCATTTTGTTAGAATATCAATCACACCAGTGAGTTCGTAGCCCCTACTTTTACTTGCTTTCATAACATGTTTTGGGGGAGATACATGCTCAAACTATTTTCATTTACTTTTGCAAGTACTTTAAACTTTGACATACTACTGTGAGTTTTCATAGCCCCACCTTCTATTAATTGTATACAAACTTTTGGGGATATACATGCTCAAACTATTTTCATTCACTATTACAAGTACTCTAAACTTTTACATACTATTGTGAGTTTCATAACCCCTACTTTTATACATTTTCAATTACTTTTGGGGGAGGTACATGCTCAAACTATTTTCATTTACTTTCACAAATATTCTAAACTTTGACATACTACTGTGAGATCATACCCCGCTTTTACTTGTTTAAATTCTACAAACTATTTGGGGCGAGATATATGCTTATTTATCCAAACATTTAAACTCTTTTGCCAAATAACTTTACCTATACTTTAGACTTGATTGCGTTTTATACTTGATTGGGATATACTTGTTTCACTCTTGTGAATACTCAAACCATTTATACAATTGTGTTACAATATACTTCTTATACACTTTGGACATTATGTGTGGTTTATTGCGATATGTGCCTTAATGTGCTAAACTAGTTTTCAATTATGCATCAACATACAAACTTTAGCAACTGGTTAACTCCTGTGGGAGCCTAGAGAGGTATTGATAGTACTATCTGGCGACGCCCCACCCTTGTGTCCTTGATGACGTGACCTTGGGTGAATATAATCTGTTATTCAAGTTATTCAAGGCAACACCACAAACAAGTTAGACTCGACAAACAAGATAGACTTCGTCGTGAGGTTCAGTTGGCTGTGATTCTTTGCATTAAGTTTATGTATATATCGTATGCACCTATGTCCTACTTACAAACAAGATTGACAATTACATATTTTGGCAATGGATTGTAAACACACAGGTTGCAAGTTTTGTATGGACGGAACTTGGAACTGAGTGGATTTGTAACGCCTTTGCTGCATCAACATTTCTAATAGACTTTTTCAAATCATTTTCAACAAACTCTACGAACTCACCAACCTTTGTGTTGACACTTTTTAGCATGTTTATCTCCGGTCTTAAGGTGATAGCATTTCATGGAGCTTTTGGGTCGCATGGCATACATTGGAGTCTTGTGCTTTTAACAGTTACCATTCGATATGTTTTGTAAACTCTTTGTGTATTATCAAACTTTGGGATATCTTTTGTGTTGTAAACTTTAACTTATTTATCGAATGGTAAACTTTTCAAAACGTCTCATTATAGAGGTCGTTTTCCGTATCCATACTTTGTGCTATGACGTTATACCCCAATGACACTATCGTTCAGCTGCGATATTTTGGGGGTGTGACAGATTGGTATCTGAGCGTTGGTTATAGAGAACTAGGTTGCATCATTGACCCTAGACTATAACCACATCATCATAGCATCTCATCATATCATTATAAGTGCATATTCTTTATACATGCGAACTTATGACTCAACACCAAACATCATATGAGTCGATTAGTCCAAGCATTGCATAGTTACTCCTAAATTATACATAGCCCGATCACCTATGTCTAATTCAGGAAGAATCATGCAATGAAGGGAGTAGTAGTCTCATATGAGTAAGCAATCCCGTAATCGAGCCAAATTTTCAAAAGATTTTCTTCAAACCACTTGTTTCCAGTTTGATCCGCGTGAGAGTTCTTGTTTGATGAGTTGCAAAGATCGAGCTAGAAACAAGTTGTTACCTAAACCGATTTAGCCTAATCGTATGACAGTTCTTGTTTGATGAGTTGTGGGATTAAGCAAAAATCGGTTACCTAAAAGTCTTTTGGAAATTTTGTTCGAGAATGGGAAAGCACGCCTCATCGAGCCTAATCATAAAGGAGCATGTCTTTAGAATGGGATATAGTCACGACATATGCATGAGCATTGGCATATTCATTTAAATCATACATGAGCATAAACTTTAAAACCCTTGTGCATTTTGGGCCATAGTATCATCGATTGAATCGCGAGGACGCGATTCCTCTGTCAGGGGAAGAATGTCACAATTCTCAAATTCCGGTCATTTCTCATACTCCATATTTATCATTTCATAACGATTCGTGCATGGTTTTGCCTTTTTCATTAAACGTTATTTTCTTATTAAATAAACGTTATCGCGTAAACATTATTTTTGAACATTTGACCCGATACTTCCAAAAATTATTCCAATATATTGTAACACTCATATTAAGATTTTAAAAAATGTTATTATTAGTTTACCCAGTGTTTTAAATCTATTTCGTATATAAATTGTTATATTTATATAAATTACGACGGTTTTCTTAAATTCAACCCGATAAATAATTATTCACTCAAATCTTTCAAGAAATGTATTTTTATAACTTTTATGACCTCAATATATTTTATCTTGAACCGTGAAAATTTATTTTATCTAACGCTACCTTAAATATTCAAATGTGTATACAACTTACTAATATTACTCAATAATGCTACAAGTTACTACTATCCTCAAATAACTCTACATTCACTTACACTTACACTTATATACTTACATAATAATAATAATAACACTAATAATAAATACATGTATATGTATCATTAAATGAAAGATTCACCAAATAGATTTTCAAGATCTTTCAAGTATATAAGTCTTACACTCCAACCTTTTTTCTCATTCAAACCAATAATTCAAGTCTCATCAAGTTGTTTTTCTCTTCTCCTTCTTCCCTCAAAAATCCGGCCACCTATGGTTATCAAGGAAGTGATCATCAAAATTTTTCTTGTCAAGTTCTACACAATCTAGATACACTCTTTGTTTAGGTTTTGAAATAAAAACCTAGGGTGTTTAGGATAATCCTTGGTTCACTAAACCTCATCAAACAATTTGTAAGCATAAAACTTCATCTATTACTTTTTCATATATATTTTTCATACATTTCATGAAGTCCATATGATCATATTTGCTCAAGTTGTAGTTTTTATTCATGTTTATCAAATGTTATCACCCATATGTGTCCTATTAATTTTTATAACAAGTATGTACTATTTAGAAGTTTATAAAATGATAAGTTTGAAAAATGGATCATCAAAGTCTAGTTGTGATTTTTGGAGGAAATGATTACATAAATTTTATACATGTTTATTTAAGTTTGTATATATATTTTTAGCCTTATAATGAATATTTATTTTGGTTATGATCAAATGAAGTTGTTTTACTAGTAGGATTGGTGATGAGTAGATTAAGGGATTTATGTGGTGAAGTTGTGGTTGAACAAGTAGAAAAATGGTAATTTTAAAATAAGCGCGGAAGCGCTGTCGAAATTTATAATTTTTCCGAAAAGTTAGTCATTTTATAAGTTTTATTAAAGTTTTAGAAAATAGATTTTTAGTTATGAACGTGGCCTTTTGAACGGACTAAAACGGAGTTATAACGAAAAATATACGTGGTTTCCAAGTTACGATTTAAAAACTATAATTTTCCGGAAAATATTCATGCAGTCCGAATTTTAACTGACCCAAACAGTGGCCTTAAAATTTCTGTGAAATCTCCGAAGTTTAAAATATATTAGTACTCTTCATTACCTTCGCGTGGATATAAAGAACTTGAAAAACGGACTTAAAACGAGTGATTTATGGTTAACCGAACTTTGAGTCAAAAACGTGCTGAAAACACTATTCACAGCATTAGTAAGCTGTCAGGATTTTTAATCAAGGTTTTGAGGGCCTAAACGGACGTTTCGGGGGAAATGGACGTTAAAAACGAGTTAGTTTTCCTATGTATATATTACGTCAAGTCCGACGTAAACTGATTTTTCAATTACTAAAACCGTTACGTAGTTTTAACTACATTTTCACCATTAACTCAAAAGTATTTATTCTCGACGTGAAACCGTCACACATTCAAGTAACAATATATTTTTTATATATATAACTAGTTTTCAAGTAGCATATTGGGTGATACGTTTTCAAATCATGCATTCACGACAACATATCATAACTCAAGTCATAACATTCATTTTAGGTCGCGGATAGTTTCGGGCCTCACTTTCGTGCATTTCATTTTGTTAGCATATCAATCACACCAGGTGAGTTCGTAGCCCTACTTTTACTTGCTTTCATAACATGTTTTGGGGGAGATACATGCTCAAACTATTTTCATTTACTTTTCACAAAGTACTTTAAACTTTGACATACTACTGTGAGTTTTCATAGCCCCACTTTCTATTAATTGTATACAAACTTTTGGGGGATATACATGCTCAAACTATTTTCATTCACTATTACAAGTACTCTAAACTTTTACATACTATTGTGAGTTTCATAACCCCTACTTTTATACATTTTCAATTACTTTTTGGGGAGGTACATGCTCAAACTATTTTCATTTACTTTCACAAATATTCTAAACTTTGACATACTACTGTGAGTTCATACCCGCTTTTACTCGTTTAAATTCTTACAAACTATTTGGGCGAGATATATGCTTATTTATCCAAACATTTAAACTCTTTTGCCAAATAACTTTACCTATACTTTAGACTTGATTGCGTTTTATACTTGATTGGGTTATACTTGTTTCACTCTTGCTGAATACTCAAACTATTTATACAATTGTGTTACAATATACTTCTTATACACTTTGGACATTGTGTGTGGTTTATTGCGATATGTGCCTTAATGTGCTAAACTAGTTTTCAATTATGCATCAACATACAAACTATAGCAACTGGTTAACTCTGCGGGAGCGGCAGAGAGGTATTGATAGTACTATCGGTGGCCCCCCACCCTTGTGTCCTTGATGACGTGACCTTGGGTGAATATAATCTGTTATTCAAGTTATTCAAGGCAACACCACAAACAAGTTAGACTCGACAAACAAGATAGACTTGTCGTTGAGGTTGATTAGGCGTGATTCTTTGCATTAAGTTTATGTATATATCGTATGCACCTATGTCCTACTTACAAACAAGATTGACAATTACATATTTTGGCAATGGATTGTAAACACACAGGTTGCAAGTTTTGTATGGGTGGAACTTGGGCTGAGTGGATTTGCACGCCTTTCTTTGCATCAACATTTCTAATAGACTTTTTCAAATCATTTTCAACAAACTCTACGAACTCACCAACCTTTGTGTTGACACTTTTTAGCATGTTTATCTCCGGTCTTAAGGTGATAGCATTTCATGGAGCTTTTGGGTCGCATGGCATACATTGGAGTCTTGTGCTTTTAACAGTTACCATTCGACATGTTTTGTAAACTCTTTGTGTATTATCAAACTTTGGGATATCTTTTGTGTTGTAAACTTTAACTTATTTATCGAATGGTAAAATTTTCAAAACGTCTCATTATAGAGGTCGTTTTCTGTATCCATACTTTGTGCTATGACGTTATACCCCAATGACACTATCGTTCCGCTGCGATATTTTGGGGGTGTGACAACTTCAGGCCCCGTTCTTGAAAGAAAAGAAAGGTGTACGCTTCAGTGCGCTTTATCTTCAAAAGAAGAGAAATCTTCATGTTTATGACCATTATCATCGACATTCTTCATCAACAAGCTTCATGTTTTCCCACGCTCTGTCAACCCTCAAGTGGATCTACGTTCATTGGTTTTTATTCTTATTCACTTGTTTAAATCAAAAATGGCAACTTCGGATGCAATTTTTGAGGGGAGAAGAGTGCATATACTACATGTTGATGGATGCTTGAATTATGGTCATCGGGGACTCTCCTCCAACGCCTAATGTTAACTGGGATCTATGGTTTGGGATTTAGTGTTTCAACCTATGTTTGAAGAATACTTCCAACCTTCAATGAATGTTGATCATCTAGTTCCTGAAGCTCCTGCTCCAGTTACTTCTGACTCAACTGGTTCTCCATCCAAAAAGTACAACTCAGACTACTCAAGAAGCCCAATCTCCAGTTATTCCTTAAGGCGTTGATAATGACTATCAGAATATTGCAGTTGCACTCATGAATAATGATCCGCTCTTTGGTATTCCTTTGCCAAATCTTCACGGATTATTGTTCATGAATAATGATCCGCTCTTTGGTATTCCTTTGCCAAATCTTCACGAATTATTGGTCCTCACAATGTGCATGCTATAAATCAACCACGTGAACATTAAGAAAAATGTCTACCTCATCTGCTCGAAGACATTATTGGTGAATCTTCCATATTAGTTTCTACATGTATACCTTAATGAAGAATGCATTGATGTTGAGGAATCATTTGTTCTGGTTCATTCAGTGGGTCAATGTACATCCGGTTGTATATTTATTCATGTGTTAGACATTTGACACAAGTTAATTACTTCGGAGTTATTCATTTATCACTTATTTGAGATTGAAGTTGACTTTCAACAAAGGCGTGTTCTTATTTGATAACTTGCTCGGGCTTAAGATTTTGGTTTGAAGACTTGGTTTATCTAGTTACCAGTAGTCGGGGTGGATGGTTGAAGACCTGGTTAACTATCACTATTAGGAGTTACTTTGTTTTACTCAGTGTCACACGCAGATGACGGTGTGGATAATCGCAAGAGGTGGTAATGTCTCATACTATCATTGGTTATTGAGTACTTAGAGATTTGCTTGAAGCATAGACTCTCGACACCATTCTTCCAACATTAGTGCAAGCTTAAGATGCAAATGCGGGGAATTCTACTTCAGTTTCAAGTTTGGTATAACGGGTTTTCTTCATCAGTTGTCACTTCAAATTGTCTACGAATGGGTTGATAAAGATAGTCAGAGAGAGTTTCTATAGCAATTGATTCTCACAAGATTCATTTGAGCTAATTTTTGTTCTTCTCTATTTCGATGAATATGAGCATATTATCTTTTGCTGATTCTGAGGTATCAAAACCAGCAAGGGGGAAGGAGACATACATCTAAAAGCACAACGAGTACACATGATGAACTTAACACTTCTACCTGATAGAAGTTATCCCGGGAAGACAAAGGTCATAATCGTAGAGAAAGTCATTGTTTAACTCGTGGCTTATGGTGTATTATTCCAACTATTTGGGGAAGGATATATTATTCCAACTATTTGGGGGAAGGATGTATTATTCCAACTCTTTGGGGGAAGTGGTCTCTGGAGACTTTTGGTATGTGTTACTTCTGTGTTCAGTTGGAAGAAATATGAGAAGAATATTTGGAGCGTGAGATGATATTGCTTATCGACATCTTCGATATGGTTATGATAAAGTGCTTCTGGTTATTGCCTCATGCACACTATGTAATGATGATTTCAATGAGATCGCAACCATTAGGGGAGAGATTTGTGTACATCAGGGGCTCACAACATGATCACTTGATCGAGCTTATTCAGTTATTCCAGAGTTGATATCCGTAGAGATAATCAGTGATTCAACATGTTACTTGGATGTCATAGTCTCCACTCTGGTTGGGTACATGTGTACATTAGGGTGATTGGTTATATGTAAGATAACTGGAATGCATTTGGTGAAATGAAGATGTTGACATATTGTTCTCCCGAAATTACAGACTGGGGGCCGCACAAATCTAGCAGAATGATGTTTACATCGGGGATGCACAACATGTTCATGTGATCGGGCTTAATCATGTATCCCGAGTTTGATAACCGCAGAAAGGATCACTGGTTCAACTTGTTACTTCGGTGTTTTCATGTTTCTTTGGGTTGTTGAGCTTCATTCAATGAGACTGTTTGCTTCACTTCTATTACTTGGGGAAAGTGGTCTCACTTCGAAGATTGTCGTTTTGGGGGGGAAGCTACCAAAGATTCACATCTAGAAGGCTCATGTTCAGACGAT
Organism: Chrysanthemum makinoi; assembly: GCA_910596185.1. Classification (NCBI taxonomy): domain Eukaryota; kingdom Viridiplantae; phylum Streptophyta; class Magnoliopsida; order Asterales; family Asteraceae; genus Chrysanthemum; species Chrysanthemum makinoi. The sequence continues at coordinate 744,412 of OU343216.1, read as the reverse complement.
TTTCTTAAAAAGCCTCGAATGCTTTGGTGGTGAAAGTTTAGGAGATGTTGATTACTTTCTTCTACAACGTGCTGAACGATTTCCTTATCTCGGTACTTGTATCATCATCTTCTTAAACTATTTCTCTATCGTTGTAAATATTTTTCAAAATGCAAAATAAAAAAAAATATAAAACCAACAAAAACAAAATAGAAAAATATAAAATCAACAAAAGCCCATAAAAATCAGAAAATTGAAAAATAACAAAAACATGTTTTCTCAAGACATGTCTTCTGGTATCGATAACATCTACGGTCTTAGAAATGTCATTCAATAATGGCACGGGACTTTAGATGAAGTTCGAGCAGGAGGTGTAAATATTTTTTTTCTAAACATGTCACAAACAATGGCTTACAGTTATTTCAGACTGTAACTCGTGCTTAAACTATGGCTTGCAGTTACTTCAGACTGTAACCCGTGCTTAAACAATGGCTTACTATTATTTCTGATAGCAACCCATTTTTCAAAGAAGGAAAGTGTTGCGCTAAACCAATTTTAAAATATTTCGTGCACTTATCCTAAGAACAAATGAGGAAAGTATGTCGAAGGACTGCTGTTCCTACTCAAATATTTTTCCTTCTAAAAATTCTTCAGAAAAATATTTGTTTTAACATAATGGTGGTTAATGAGTTGCAAAATCAATCAGTTTCAGAATTTTTATTTATTTGCAAAACTCAATCAATGACTTCAGTGCTTTCAAACTTTTCAGATATTTAAGTCATTGATTGAGGGGGAGAATGTTTTCAAATCTGTATCATCTAATGAGATAATCTTAATTATCCTGTATGCTTAATTGAAAATGAAGTTACCTACGTTGAAGGACTAGGTGCGTAGGATATGATTATTAGGATTAGATGATTAGAGTTTGATGAACACATAATCCCATGCTTTATATGATCTGATTGATATGATGAATTGACTGTTATTACTCGATTGTTGTTTGGGTGATGTCGACCACCATATATTTGTATGTGTGTTCACTAACATATGCAGGTATATTGGTATAAAAGAATGTTCCCGATCCGGATCCCACAATTGAAGATGATTGCATGCCGAAAGGAAAGGGCAACTATATCTTTGGTTGATCGTGCAGATTCTCCGCTTATTACTTGTAAGTGCCGGAATCCGCTTATTACTAACCTTGTAAGTGCCGAAATCCGCTTATTACTAACCTTGTAAGTTCAAACTTGTAAGTGCCGGAATCCGCTTATTACTAACCTTTATTATGTTTACTTCTTATGGAAGCTCTAGAGCGGACTGATCGTGCAGATTCTCCTCATGTTCATACCAACAACATCACTTGTGGAATTTCTCTCACAATCAAAGGCAACACAAAGTCAGAATGACTCTTCATCAACAAAGAATCTACAATGTTTTAAGACTTAAATAACTTCATCAACTGTAATCCAACGTTAAAGAGAGTGTGAGCATGTTGGAGAAAGACGTGGAGACACTGGAGCAACGAAGCAGACCTGAGGCAGACCTGATGCAGAGAAAAACAACATACTATCACTTTCAAAGAACAAAGAAAATGAAGACTTCAAAGCAGAACACTTCAAAGGAAACAATTTCTCTACAATGGGGAGATTGTTGGAATCAAGACATTTCTTCTCACAAGAAAGAAGAATGTCAGAAGACGTCAAAGATACTATTACATCAGCACCTACAACGTTATCACTCATTTTATTCATCACTAGCACTTGAGGGGGAGATTGTTGGAATCACTCCTAAACCTTAAATCAAGTGTTGGTAATTCATATGTAATAGTTAGCTTAATATGGCCTTTATGTTTGTAATTAGCCTTAGGCTTATGTAGAAGGCCCATAAGCCTAGGACCAAGCCCATATAGCAAAGTAAGGGAACTTGCATGTTGCCCTAGTTCCTTCCCCTATATAAACACATGTAAACCTTCCTTAGAAGGTTGGTTGTTCAATTCATTTCACTTTCATACTCCTACGCATAACACAATGAATCGGGACTCGAACATTGAACTTATATAGATTGACAGCATTTGGACATTTAACTTGTGACGACTTAAAAATACCGGATTAGAAACATTGGACATATTGGACTCATGTTAGACTTATGTTTAGACTATTTGACATCACAAATATTTTATGGACTATGTATAATATACATATTGGACACTAGACTTGTATCATATATAACGGACTTGGACAAATTGAATACAAAATGGACACATTGTTTTGGACAATTCGTGTACTTGACGGACTATATATATATAAACATATTAAATGTAACGAATTAATATTATTCGGACTATTATCTGACTATAAAACCTGGGAATTATTAATTGCTTAAAACCTTTATTATTATGTAAATTTATCTAAACGAATTACGTATCTTTGAACCATATTTTGAATACCGAATCATATCAAACTTTTATTGCTATACTTATTATCAATAAGTAGATTTGTTCTGACCGAAGTCTAATAATAGAAGAGAAGTATAGTTTTATTGAATATAAAACTCTCTTTACTTCTTTTTATACTAAAACTTATATTTTAATATAAAACATTCGTTATTTTAGGATACTGGGTAAATACTCTAAAGTTAACCATTTACTTACTTTCTATTTGCTATTTGATCCTTACATGTGTATTTCCTGTTGTACTTGTGTTATACGTTTTATACTTGGGCGTGCGTTTGTCCTGAGTGTATGATTTATACCACCAAACGAATGATGAAAACTAAACATTTTACAAACGTCGATACGAAACTTCCACGAAAACTAAAACGTTTTATATTTTGAAACTCATACATATGGATTACTATTCGCGTATCATATTATGAGACAAGCTTATATCTATAGGTTACACCGATTTTCGTATCATTGTGCGTTGCTACCTTGTGATATTATTGTGTTACATTTCTCGATGCCAGTCGTGTTAGTTGTGATTCTTGTATTTCTTCGGACTAAGGTGAGTTTCACAACCCCATTTTACTGTTTTACTCGTTTTGGGGTGAAAAGCATGCTATGATTACTTAAAACTAAATTGGTTGTGCATTCATGAAATTATGGATTTATTGAACTGATTCAATCTACTGAGCTATGCTCTGCTATATCTTGCATAAACCGGTATGTATGCTTATGTTTGGCGCCTTTGTACGACTGTAAAAGTCCCCTGTTACTACACCACTTATTAACTCCCTCCCACTGTACGGGATGAGCCGTTGATATCTATGGATAGCGCTATTTAGGGGTTGAGCCATCCCCTCACTCGACTAAGCAGAGTGAATATTATCATTTCTCACGCTAGGTTAGAGCATGTTGCACGTAGGGGCAATTTTCGCCTGAATCGGCTTAAGAAGTGGAACCTTTATGCCATGAACGCGCTGCATACATAATGGACCATTTGAAACTTTGACAACCAATTGATTTTCCTGTTTTGGAAACTACTTGTGTATTAAAACCTGTGAACTCACCAACCTTTGTGTTGACACTTTTAGCATGCATTTTCAGGATTTCAGGCGATAGCTAAACGTTGGAGGCGCTTGGGCATTGGCATGACATGGTTATAGAAGACTCTGATATAACTTGGGGACCACTTAAATTATTTTTATCGGCTACATTCCACAACATGTATTTTGAAAGATGTAAACATCAATCTTTATGAAATAAGATTTTTAAGTTAAACCGTTGTTCCAATCATTGTGTTATGGTACCAATCGAGTAATACCCCGGTAACACTTACTTCCACTGCAAACCATTATTTTGGGGTGTTACATCATGTTCCCACGTGAATTCTGCTCCTCTTTTAGAGTTCCAGCGGACCTTAACGATAGGAATATGAATATGCTTCAATCGTTTGACCTCACGGTCCATGATTTCAACAGGCTCTTTTATGTAATAGAGCTTATCATCTAGATACTTTGTACTTTCGACAAGTCCATGATTTCGACATGCTAATTTTGAACTCAAGTCCGTGGGTGATCACCAAAAAGTTCAACTCAATGTATTAAATGAACTTCGTGGTCTAGCCTACGAGAACTCTTTAATCTACAAAGAGAAGACAAAGAAGATCCATGACTCCAAAATCAAGAATCGTGTTTTCAGCGTTGGTGACCGAGTCCTTATTTTCAATTCTCGATTGAAGATCTTCTCGAGGAAACTCAAAACCCGTTGGACCGGCCGTTCATCGTTGCCAAAGTTTTTCCTTAGGGTACCGTCGAGTTATCTCAAACCGATGAACCAAACTTCAAAGTGAATGGCCATAGGTTGAAACATTACTTTGGAGGGGACATACCTTAAATGGTTGTCCCAGATCTCCAAACCTTCCCCAAAGAACCAATGAATCAGGGACGAGTCAAGCTTGCGACTCGGTGAACAACAAAAAAAGCGCTTCGTGGGTGGCAACCAATGCTTATCCTTCTATGTTATTTCTATTTTCTAACACTAAGGATGGTGGAATTCCTCTACTATTGTTTGCTTGTTGTGTGTTTGCTCTCTGTTTTCAGGATTCCCGTAGATCGTGATGATTGATGCCCCTGTTTTCAATCCAGCCACCCAATATCCAATCTTTTTTTGCTAACAATTATCTAAGGATATCTTATTAATCCTTTTTGTGAAAAAAGACGTTGTTCTCACACTTGGCTAGTAGTATTACCTTATTCTGTTCTAGAATGTCGGCATAATGGCCGGTACTTTGAATATTGAGGGTAATATTCAATTCTAAGTGTAGGGGAATTCTAGTGAATTTTGATCACATTTGTACCTTCTAATACCCTAGCAACCCCCATTTTTACCAAAATTTTAAATTTTTTATCGTCTTAAGTTAAGTATTTGCATGAAAAAGAAGTGCTTTGCACAAAAATAATGCATTAATGCTTCAGCGTTAATGAAAGTTTAGTCTTGATTAGGCTAGAATAAGGGGAATCCCGACTCTGCTTGGGTGTTGATCTAGCTCCTCTCTTAACATTTAGGCTAGGTTTTTATGAGTTGTGCAAATGAAAATGCCAAGCGTAGAGCAGTTGGTTCTCTTTAGAGCTTATGTAAGTAATCTATGGCTTTTTATCCCAGAAGATGTAACATATTGGTTATCATAAACACACAAACACAAACCTTTATGGATCGAATATAAATGAGTTTTAGAGAGAGAAAGTGAGAGAGAATGGGAACTTCTAGTGAGAGAAAGTAAATATGTATTATGAAGCTCCAACCTTCTACCTTAGGAGGTAGAAGGTATTTATAGTTTTTACAATATACGCCACCTACTGGCTGTAGATCAGGTATACAGTTGGTAAAGACCCATCCATCCTCCACGGTGTTACTTAACTAACTACTTATAGTAACGAAACGAATAAGACTACGAGATTTCTAATGCTTACATATACTTGAGGTGACCGAGACTTTAACTTACGGATTTACTAAGGGAGGTCACCTCAATTACATATAGATTTTACATTATGAGTTCCAGCATTCTATCACACGTTCTTTGCTTTGTAGCTCGTAATCTTTGATTCTTCATAGTCCATATACTTTGTACTTTTAGTGGAGATCTTTAACTGGTCCATGACTTGGTGATCTCTGAGCTTTCTTCAAGATCATCAGCCATAATAAATCTCTGAATCATCCTTTGCAGTATCGCCTCCATGTAATATTTGTGACTTCTAGACCGACATGCTCACACTCTGTTGGATAATGATATTTTGCATCAGAGTTGCAGAATCATAGCTTGAGGTCTTTAGATTGTCATGATTTCTTTGATTATGAGCTTGAGATGTGAGCATGCGGTTATAGATTGACATCTCAATATTGATCAGCTACAACCGTTAGATATTCCTGCAAACAACAGTTAGCAATAAACACACGAAAGTGTCTTTGTTCACTTTCGTTGAATAGGGTTTCAAGAACCATGGTTCCCCGTTGATCAGTATAATACTGCTTGTGATCAAGTAGATTTCCTAAGAATCTCCTTGATAGGGTTTCGCAGCTTGATCTAGCCATTCTCAAACTAGAGCATCCCAAAGTCGACAACACGAAGTGATTGAACCTGTGAATTGAGATTCACTGATTGATGAAAAATTGATTTGAAAAACAATCGCGTATTTCTTAAGAGAGAGGTTTTGCAATACGACAAAATTTTTATGAGAAAAATCAAGTTTCAATCATAAATACTTTTGTTTGAGAAATTAACGCGCAGTCGAGGTGCTTAGAGAAAAGAATTGTAGAGCACATCGAAAGGTTTTTCAAAAGCATTCGTCAATCCATTTCCTGGAACAAGTTTGATTCAAGAGTGAATCACGCCATCGTTTCTTTTCAGTTGTCACAAGTTTGATCCTTTGAAGGATTTCACATGTCACCCACCAAGAGCTTGTTTGATGTTGGCTCTAGAAGGGTTTCCATCTTCATTGTGAATACTTTACATATCACTCGGATATTTTGACAAAACCACAAGGATAATGCGTAGGTCTCTCAATATATATTCTCACTTTCCACATTGTGTGAAACATCAAGTCTTCATGACTTGTGTGTCCTAATGAGATTTATTGGATGATCTCTTGGCTCTAGACTCAATAGTGCACATTGGTTTTCCTATGCGGAGACTAGGGAGAGGGTCTCCTTCTTCAATATCAACCATATCTAATAGAAAGTCAATAGATTATGCAGGTTCCCCGTGAGAATGAAACAAGTTCTTTTAAGAGAACTTAAGTATCTTGGGAAGTTTAGTGAAGTGCGTCACTAGGTCCATGACGTCTTGTCTTCAATACCGTTGTTACCATAGTAACCACCAGTAGCATATGTATTGGACCCGGTTTCTGCCATAAGGTTGAATTATTGGAGGGCTATTTCTTTTCACCCTTTCACTTTTCCATTCTTTTTCATTCTTCAACCCCTTCAGTGCTTACCGAGACTTCATTACTAGAACCTTGTTGGGTTTGTTCCAGTCCTAGCTCTATCTCAGTCGGCACTCTTCCCTTATTCTCACTTTTCTCCTTTTTTTCATCATACCTAAGCACTTCTACACTAGCTAGTGGATTGTCCCTGGGTAGATCCCTATGGCTCTGGCGGGATCATGGGAACTAATACCCAACCTTACCATCCTTATAACTCCAATGCATAAACTAAAATGGTTGGTCTTGTGGTACTATTCTTTCCGCCTTGAAACCAAATGAAAACCAATTAGAAAATCCAATCAAGGTACTAGTGATATCAAATCAAAGCATTTTGTACCTCAATTGTTTTTGATCATTTGTAAATGCTCCCCCTCAATATGTGCATCGGTACTTGAAATCATCTAGCACATGGAGGAAGGAGTGCCTTTTTGAGTCTAAAACAATCATCATTTTATCAGATTTGACATTCAAATCACAATCTCTCCCCCGATCAAAAATTTTAAACCTTTTGAGATTTGTGATCCCAATTGATTTAAATCATTTAGAAAATTTTGGGGATAGATGTGGATCTCTTTTGAACTTTTACTAATAAGGAACAATTTTTGGTATTTTAAGATTGTTAGAGTCAGGTATGATAATTTAGAGATATTTAATTAAAAGAAAATTTTCATTTTTAAAGATCTTTGTGAATAACGAAAGATCATACACTGACAGCTACAAAAAGTAAAAAATTTATTAACCACTTAATAATGTACAAACTGGACAAAGTTATTTAGGTACCAATTGTTGGAAAATATCATCTTTTTGGTATTTATGACAACATCTTCTTTTGAAAATATCTTCTTACATTGAATAATCAATTTTGAAACCACGAACATGAAGTTTAAAATCACTCTCCCCCTCAATCAATAACCGTAGTCATTGATTTAGTGACAAAGGTTTTGACAAAATGGAGTCCAGGTGATTTTCAAAAAGTTTGAGTTCGATTTATTTTCAAACAATGTAATCATCATGAGAAAAACAAAAAATTTTCAAAAGAATCTCAGAATGAAAAACATTTGAATCGGAACAGCCGTCTTTTTGGCGACATGCTTTCCTTTTTCTTAAGTTTTAGGATAAGTGCTCGAAATTTAAAAGATCGATTTTTGAGCAGCACTTTCCTTCCTTGAAAAGCTGGTTGCAGTCTGAAATAACTGCAAGGCATAATTTTGAGGAGCGGGTTACAGTCTGAAATAACTGTAAGCCATAGATTAAGCGCGGGTTACATCATGAAATGACTATAAGCCATAGTTTAAGCGTGGTTTACAACCTAAAATGACTGTAAGCCATAGTTTAAGCGCGGGTTACAGCCTGGAATGATTGTAAGCCATCGATTTAGGCATGTTTTAAAAACCATTTGAACTTCTGCTCGAACTTCATCTAAAACCCCGTGTCATTATTGAATGACATTTCTAGGATTGTAGATGCTATCGATATCAGAAGACATGCCTTGAGAAAAAGACAATATTTTTGGAATTTTCTGATTTTTCAAATTTTTATGGGTTTTTGTTGGTTTTAGAATTTTGTATTTTGCTTTTGAAAAATATGTACAAAGATTTGGTGAAGAAACTCCTTTACTCCTCATCCTCTACCTGAAAACATTTGAGTGTTTCTGGCTGTACACTTTTCATGCTGAGTCAAGGGATGATAAACTCAAACCGATCTCTTGGAAAAGCTTTTGTGAAGATGTCTGCCAACTGATACTCAGTCCTTACAAAGTAGAGTCCAACCACACCTTTCTCTACTTGTTCCCTGATGAAATGATGTCGAATGTCAATGTGCTTTTATATTGAGTGTTGGACATTGTTGCAGCAGAGAGCGATGGCACTTTTGTTGTCGCAGTATAGAGGAATTTTGTTGAATAGAAAGCCATAGTCAGATAGTTGGCATCTCATCCATAAGATTTGAGCACAACATGATGACATGGCAATATATTCATCCTCTGTAGAAGATATAAAATTACTCATTTGCTTCTTTGATGTCCAGCTCACTAATTTATCCCCAAAAACTGAGCACCTCCTGACGTACTTCGACGAGTATCTTGACACCCTGCATGGTTAGCATCTGCATAAGCTGTTAGTGACATGGAGGTGTCCTTCGGATACCAAAGTCCCATGTTAATGGTTCCTTGGAGGTACTGAAAGACCCGTTTAACCGCTTCAAGATGCTTTTTAGTAGGCTTAGCCTAGTAGCGAGCACACATGCATATAGCGAACAAAATGTCAGGTCTACTGGCAGTGAGATACATCAAGGATCCAATAATACTACGATATTTAGTTTGATCAACAAGGATCCCAAAGAGGTCCTGATGCAGGTTTTACTGACCAGGTCTTAATATTTATAGTGTCTCGCTATACCTATGGTCTACCCTAATACACTAACGGGCAGTGTACTCGGTCGTGTCTCGATAATTACTAAGTCTAATTGTCACAGAATATAAATGGTTTGATATGGTTTTAATTAAACAACGAATGCAGAATATAAAAGCAATTAAATGGTAGAAAGGAAATCAATAGAGGAATAGTGGTTCTAACCTAGTCAATCCTCCTAACTAGTTATGTCTACGTCTACCTACTTCCAATTACTTCAGGTGGGGTCAAATTCGAGAGGACAACATTTGGTCAATTCGCCCTAACCTATCAGCAAAGATGCCACCACAGGAGAAATCAGGCGCCGTCATAAGTCCTGTTGTTCACTGGTCCCTAAAAGCGAGTCATTAAGTACCGCTACATGCTAGATTCTAAATAGTGAGTGCCCGAACGTTAGGAACTTAGACACTACACCCCCCAATTCTTAAGTTCATCCAAACGATAGGTGATCAATTGGTCAAATCGCACACGTAGAAAGGGTCATCAGTTGGTCATATCTTACCCTTCCCGTCTCAGTCCACTCACCTAGGGTCAGTTGGTCATATCTCCTAGGCAATTGGCCTCTACCGCCATTCAAAACTACCGAACCAGGGGTGACTACCAAATAACTATGCATGCATACACTTAGAAATAATTGTACAGAAGTAAAGGTAAACGCAAACAAAACATTTAAGGAATCATAACTAGGTTAGCACCAAAGGGTGCTTAGCCGCTCATATTAATGATGCACATCAATTCAATATTCAAAGGTACGAAATACATGAATTGAAAGTAAAAGAAATAATAAACGCTAAAGCTTATCATAATGGTGTGACTTCTCCCTTGGAAACAGCTCCGTATGCTTCCCTTGACCTTCCTTGAGTATTTTACCACGTTCTTAGAATATTGTGTGTGGAATGGGATGATTAGAAACGCTGGAATTAGTGGGTATTTATAGGCCAGGTCTGGGTTACGGCGTAACCAAAAGATGAGTTACGCCGTAACCTCTGTAAATGCACTAGATCTGCTAGTTACGGCGTAACCTTATAAGTGGTTACGCCGTAGTCTTCAATAATCCTGGTTACGTCGCAAGTGATGTAGTAGTTACGGCGTAAGTATCCGCGGTGTGGAACCTCTTTTGGCCTAATGGAGTTACGTTGTAATCTTTGGAAAGAGTTACGCCGTAACCTCTTGATGAGTTGGACTTCGGGGTTATGAAATAGTTACGGCGTAATGTGAGAGATGAGTTACGCCGTAACCTCTTCAAAATTGGCATACTGTGGTAAATCCTTAGTAATGTTTCCATATCCGCGTCTCTTTAGCTCCAATGGTCGCAATTTACCTGAAAGTGTAAAACAATGGAAAACAAGCGTAAATCCATATAAATGATATAATTAACGAGCATTAACACTTAATAATCAGGACTATTTGATGTTATCAAATATCCCCCCACTTGAACTCTACTTGCCCTCAAGTAGACCTTATTAGATAGATTCCTAAAAAGATATCTCCCAAAAGCTGGAAAATATGAGTTTACAAATCCCTTATGCTAGAATAAAACAAAGCCGAACACCTCGCGAAAGGGGAACAAACACTAAAATCTCTCAACTATTCTAAGTGTCAATTTCAGGGTGATCACTCAATTGCACAGTCATAGCATGTATTCTATCATAAGCTTGGCGGTTACACAAATCTCCACCATTGGAGTTAAGGGCTAAACAATTCTCGAAGGCAATATGGGTAGACACGACAAAGGTTAAGGGGTGACTCGTCATTACTAACATGTCACGGCGAAGTGGACAAAATCAATGATACATGACGAAATCCATGGCAAAAACACCAAAGATTGCTCGTTGCATCACCTAGACACGCTTCATGACTAAAGGGTAGGATAAGACATTGGATGTATAATTGGTGTAAAATGAAAAACAAGCAGGTTGTCTATATCTATAACTAAGTCATCACCACTTACCGTCCGCCCAAAGTTCAAGTTTAGAAGTCTAGAAACCGGATCATGAAATGCAAGGTAGATGTGTCATTAGAGGATGTCGTGATGGGCACACTACCTTTTTTTTCGAACATACATGATAACATAACATCCCCCCACTTGAGATGAACAATGGGATTTCGGGGGGCCTTCAATGATCTTCATAATTGTTGTCGATGAAATTGTGATTTCCAAACCTTTCCACTCGAACCTTGAACTTAGGCAAATGATGACTTCCCAATTACAAATAAAGACTACAGGGTAGGCTAAGGTGTAAGGGTGTAATGAGACAATATATAGGGGTGACAAAATGAAAGGAATGGCTCATAAGGGTGTATCTAGGGGTATCTTGCACTAAAGGGGAGTGCAACAAAAGGGTTTCACATGGGGGTCAAAAAGTCGAGGTGACTAATCGATAGACTCACAATGGTAGGCTGTTTGGGTGATAATCCTATAATACCGCGAAAGATTCTATTTTTCGGTTTAAATCATAGACTTGTAAAATCCCGTGCATTCTACCACATCATGTCTTACTCTACTGACCCAGTGATTTCAGAAGTGCTTAAACTGTATGATGCTGTGGACAACAATGATAATGTATGCTACACTGAACGGTTAAAAATGACGGAATCAATCAATGAGGATGTGAAATCTCCGTGTTTAGAATCTAGAAAAATGAGGGCGAAATAAAGTTCAAGATATAATTCTACTCCCGTCCCCCCACTTGAATTGTACAAAGTCCCTTTTGTACTAGGCATTAAAATAAAGGTGTAGAGAAAGGTAGAATTAGAGCGAGAACTTCCATGAAATTTGCTCCAAAAAAGAAGAAGGCCTACGAGAAAGGATCGTGCCTTCATTAAAGCGTCATGAGCAAACTTCAATCCCTGAAATCACAATACCGACAAGCATAATTCTAAAAAGAAAAAAAAAATAAAATGAAAAACAAACCTAACTCACTTTCCTAGGAATCACGGTTGCATTTAGCGAATGCAACAAGCCTTTTAAACCACTTGGTGTCCCAAGTGGATGAGTGAAGTCTCGTGAGGGTTTACAGGGAACACACCCACAAAGTTCATTTAAAACTAATACATGGTTACGGTGTTTAAGAATTAAAGCAGAGGAGAGTTACGTCGTAACTCCAATAGGAGAGTTACACCGTAACTTGCAAAAACTGGAATGAGCTGAGAAGCGAATGGTTACGGTGTAACCACTGAGATGGTATTACGCCATAGTTGGTAATGCGTCAAGAATCCTGCTGCGAAAATGTTGATTACGGCGTAACCACTGAGATGAGTTATGCGGTAACTCTGTTCAGATCAGCAACTGCAGCAGTAATTACTTCATTGTCTCCTGCAAAAATGTTAGAAAACACAAAACCCAACAGAAAGGAAATAAAAACAAAAGAAAGGGATAATTCGGGTTGTCTCCCGAAAGAGCACTTTTCTTTATTAATGAGTCTTTAAGTTAGACTCAGAGCCGCGAGGCTCCTATGGGGGCCTTTGATCTTGTCCCACTTCTTCGATATCCTTCATCAGATTGTGCCTTATCCATGCAACATTAGAGGCACTCCGGAAGTACTCAATGGTTTCGATCTTTCGAACTTTACATAATTTCTCCTCCGGACCTAGGTGGTAGCAAGTGAATTCATATTTTTCTACTATAATAGGGGGTGGTCTTTTGTAGGGTATCCCCAGGAGCTTGCACCTTCTTTGCTCGTAAGCTTCGTCATCGGGATCAGTGAACTCTTCATTTCCTTTCAACTCAAGGTAATCTAGCATCCCTTCGATATCATCGTCATCAGAATCAGTACCCTTGAACCATTCTTCATCGAGTAAATTCTCCACTAGAATGCGCTTGCATTCTTCTTTATCATTACTCACCCGCTCTATGTCCACGTCAATTGTTTTTTTATTCGTATTATCGCTACTTTTGTCGTTAGAATTTTCTTGATCCATGTATTCCTTCCAAACCTTATCTTTTGTTAATGCATCCACATGCCCATACATAATTTTTACCCAACTTTCAAATCCCAGGTTGTCTATCCAAGGTAAACTCGTTCTCTCCTTGTCATTGGTTGAGGACCAAAAGAACTCATCTTTTCCTAATCTTCCAGAGTTGCCTCCACCATCACAAATATCGTTATACGGGTTGCATGATGCCCAGAAAATTTCCCCAGGGGATTTTACTTTTTCGCACCAGTGACTGCGTAGTTCAGTTTCATTTACATGCTCTTCCGTGCAGAGTATATCTTTATTAGTCTCGTTCATTTGAATGTGCTTCGCGTAATCAACTTTTAGCTTCATAAGAAGATTTGGATTGATCTTGGCATTCCCAAATTGAATTGCGTACCAATAATTAAAGGCTAAATTACCGAATTTTATCCCGTGTCTTTCACGCTCATGAGAGCATGTCCATTCCTCCACTCTTTCATTGTCTCCTCCATTGCAATATTCATGGAAAGAGCTGCATGTAGGCCATGCCCTTGTGGTTTCTTCATCAATAATAGCGATAGGAGTACACCAGTGAGTGATAAGTGGCTCTTCTTCATCATCAAGGGAGAGTTCCTCGAGTTTTTCAGATGCGTCCAAGTCGAGGAATTTTTCTGCCCATGTATCCCAGTTACGCCGTAACTGAGATTCTTGGTTACGGCGTAATTCATTAGAGTCGTATTCCTCAGTATTCATCACAACTCCTTTGTTGCTGTCAAACACCAGGTTACGCCGTAACTCATTAGGTATGTTATGGCGTAACTCAGATCTGTTGACGGAATAGTCCTCTAAACTCGCATCACTGGCCTGAGCCTTCGAGTTATCATCCGAGAAACTTACCTTACATTCCATAGTTGGTTTAGATCCTTCAGGTTTATCGTTATTCCTTCTTACTTTTTTGCTGAGCTTTATCACCATGGATTCAAGGTTTTTAAGAGTGGAGTCGTGTTTAGAAATGTTTCTATCAGTATTTTCCTGGAATTCCTTCAACCATTCATCTTGCTCCTTTTGGTTTTAGGCTGAATTTTTCAGAAATTTAGTAATTGTTTCTTCAAGACTGGGCTTTCTTTCTCCATAAGGCCCACGGTTGTAATTACTACGATACCCATTTCGATTGTCACCGTAAAAGGGTCGATTTTCTCCATACTTAGCTTCTTCGAATTCCTCTTCGTCCATATGAGGACAATTTTTTGTAAGGTGTCCTCCTCCACAGCTTTCACATCCCACTTGAATGGCATGAACAGTTTCCCTGACTTTTAGCATATCTCGACTGAGGCTTTCAATTTTACTAGCGATTACTGCAATTCCGTCGAAATTTCCACCTTGGTTTCTTTTACTTCCACCGTCGTGCCATTTTTGAGAATGGTCCGCCATTTTTTGAATGGCTTCAATTGCCATAGTAGGAGTCATATTTGGGATAGGTCCTTGATAATCCAGCCTCTGTCTCGTAGTTACATTTATTCCTTTGTAGAAAATATTGACCTTTTGCTGGTTATTAAGATCATTGGTAGGACACTTGTAAAGAAGATCGTTGTATCTGTCCCAAGCTTGATACAGAGTTTCGTCGTCTTCATGTTTGAAATTGTGGATCTCCAAGAGTTGATTAGAAATCTTTGATGGTGGGCAATATCTTTGGATAAAGTGTTTCTTAAGTAGTGCCCAGGTATTAACTACCCCGTGGCAATCTTTCGATCCATCTTTGTGTAGTTAGAGTCATAGGGAAGACCCTGAGCATAACAGCATCATGAGACACGCCCGAAATGTTGAAAAGGCTAGCGATGTATAGGACATTTTCAACGTGCTCATATGCGTCTTCGTCCCTGTTTCCTGAAGAAAGGTTAGCGCGATGCTCCCTCATAAGTTGGTCTTTAATCTTGAAACGAACATCCGCTCGGTTGCCGGTCTTACGAGACCCGGCCCGATCGACTCTAGTCAACGCCAAGTATTCCTCAAGAGCGAGGTCATCGATGTTAACCACTTCCATGGTACCTGAAATCTTGAAATATGATCGTGAGAAAAGTTTAAATATGAAATGAAAGACTTAATATTAATCCTAATATAGCTCCCCGGCAGCGGCGCCAAAAACTTGATGCACGTTTTACTGACCAGGTCTTAATATTTATAGTGTCTCACTATACCTATGGTCTACCCTAATGCACTAACGGGCAGTGTACCCGGTTTGTGTGTAGTGTAGTGAATGGTAAAGCCGAGGTCATCCCAAGAGCTATGTGTGTCGGATAATTACTAAGTCTAATTGTCACAGAATCTAAATGGTTTGATATGGTTTTAATTAAACTACGAATGCAGAATATAAAAGCAATTAAATGGTAAAAAGGAAATCAAGAGGAGGAATAATGGTGCTAACCTAGTCAATCCTCCTAACTAGTTATGTCTACGTCTACCTACTTCCAATTACTTCGGGTGGGGTCAAATTCGAGAGGACAAATTTGGTCAATCGCCCTAACCTATCAGTAAAGATGCCACCACAGGAGAAATGGCGCACCATCATAAGTCCTTTGTTCTGGTCCCTAAGCCATTCATTAAGTACCGCTACATGCTAGATTCTAAATAGTGAGTTCCGGCGTTAGGAACTTAGACACTACACCCCCCAATTCTTAAGTTCATCCAAACGGTAGGTGATCAATTGGTCAAATCGCACAAGTAGAAAGGGTCGTCACTTGGTCATATCTTACCCTTCCCGTCTCAATCCGCTCACCTAGGGTCAGTTGGTCATATCTCCTAGGCAATTGGCCTCTACCGCCATTCAAAACTACCGAACCAGGTGACTACCAAAGAACTATGCATGCATACACTTAGAAATAATTGTACGGAGTAAAGGTAACAAAAAAACATTTAAGGAATCATAACTATTCTAGCACCAAAGGGTGCTTAGCCGCTCATATTAATGATGCACATCAATTCAATATTCAAAGGTACGAAATACATGAATTGAAAGTAAAAAATAATAAAAGCTTATCGTAATGGTGTGACTTCTCCCGA
The DNA here is from genome assembly GCA_910596185.1 of Chrysanthemum makinoi. Taxonomy (NCBI): domain Eukaryota; kingdom Viridiplantae; phylum Streptophyta; class Magnoliopsida; order Asterales; family Asteraceae; genus Chrysanthemum; species Chrysanthemum makinoi. The sequence continues at coordinate 728,153 of OU343216.1, read as the reverse complement.
CTTGACTCCGTATGCTTCCTAGACCTTCCTGAGTATTCCCACGTTCTCGAGTATTGTGTGTGGAATGGGATGATTAGAAATGCTGGAATTCGTGGGTATTTATAGGCAGGTCGGGTTCTGACTAACCAAAAAGATGAGTTACGCCGTAACCTCCGTAAATGCACTAGATCTTCTAGTTACGGCGTAACCTTATAAGTGGTTACGCCGTAGTCTTGAATAATCCTGGTTACGTCGCAAGTGATGTACTAGTTACGGCGTAAGTATCCGCGGCGTGGAACCTCTTTTGACGTAATGGAGTTACGTCGTAATCTTTGGAAAGAGTTACGTTGTAACCTCTTGATGAGTTGGACTTCGGGGTCATGCAATACTTACGGTGTAATGTGAGAGACGAGTTACGCCGTAACCTCTTCAAAATAGGCATATTGTGATAAATCCTTAGTAATGTTTCCATATCCGCGTCTCTTTAGCTACAATGCTAACAATTTACCTGAAAGTGTAAAACAATGGAAAATAAGCGTAAATCCATATAAATGATATAAATAACGAGCATTAACGGGGGAAATTGACACTTAATAATCAGGACTATTTGATGTTATCAGGTCCTCATCCAGTTTGTTATTCTCCATCATGGGAGTGTTAACAGGGTCACAAGAATCAAATCTAAATTTCTTTAACATTTCATTAGTATATTTAGATTGATTAATAAAAATGCCTTCGGGACTTTGAGAAATTTGTAATCCTATGAAAAATAACATTTTTCCCATCATTGACATTTGAAATTTAGAACCCATCTCCTTAGAAAAATGGTCACATTCATTTGGGTCAGTCAAGGAAAAAATAATATCATCAACATATATTTGAACATGAATTAAATGTTTTCCTGACTTCCGAGTGAACAATGTGGGAACAACAGCGCCTTTGTACAATCCATTAGCCAAAAGAAACTTTGACAAGTTATCGTACCATGCCCTTGGAGCCTTCTTCAAGCCATAGAGAGCCTTTTTCAAATGGTAGACATAGTTAGGATGCTTGGGATCCACAAAGCCTTCTGGTTGAATGATCAACTGTAATTCCTTGATGTATTGAATATGATTGAAGATTCGATGATGATGGTGAATGGTCAGCAGATGGAGCATCTTGAGATATGGAAATAGAGACAGTTGGACCATTAGGATTGGTTGTGAGGCGCATTCTGGTGGTGATGTATCATCATCATAGCAAAGTATTCATCATACATCGGATCAAATAGCCTCTTCAAATCTTCTTCTGTGGGAGGAACATAAGGAGTTGCAGAAGTGGCATTTTGTATAAGATCCGAACTAATGGGTCCAGGTATCAAAAGTTGAGGTGCGGGTCCAGAACTGGAGTGTCCAAGAGCCATTTTCTCAGTCAGCTCATCAAACGTAACATGAATAGTTTCCATAATATCTCAGGTTCTTTCGTTATAGATTCGGTAACCCTTCCGATCAGATGCATAACCAACGAAAAATCCAATATCAGCCTTAGCTTTCAACTTCCCCAGATCTTGACCATCATTGGAAGGATAGCATAAAGCCCCAAACACATGAAGAAATGAGAGATCTGGTTTTCTGTTGTGCACTAATTCATATGGATTTTTTCCATGGAGAGTATGTATTAGGGAACGGTTTTGAGTATAACTGTTAGGAATTAGAAATTCCATAGTAAAGAGTCGGTCACCCCAATTATAGTCTACATATGTTAGCTCGTAGACATTACGTTATTTACTAGTTATTTAGTTAGCTATTTAGTTTAGAGCAACACCGTGGAGGAAGGACGGGTCTTTACCCACTGTATACTTGATCCACAGGCCGATAGGAGGTCGTTATGTTTGTTACTATAAATACCCTCTACCTCCCAAGGTAGAGGGTTGGACCTTTCATTCATCTTAATCTAACCTTCTATGTTTCTTTCACTTTCTCTCTCTAGAAAGGATCCCACTTTCTCTCTCTAAACTTTACATAATTCGAACCATATATTGTTATGTGATGTGTTTATGAAATCCAATATGTTACAAATGGTATCAAGAGCCATGGTTAGATCATCTCTTACATATCTTTGGATTTCTAGTGGTTTTTAGGTGGTTTTTGAGTTTGAAAAAGTTTAGTGTTTTTTGCAGAATTTGGTTGATTTCTAGTGTTAAAGTTTGGATTTTGATTCTACTTTTGTGTTTTGGATCATCATAAGTGTTTAGGTTTTGATTTGGAAGGCTTGAATCATCGTGGTTGGGTTGTTTTTGGATTGAAAAGTGGTGTTTTTGAGTTTTTCTTGCTAGCGACTTGAGCCACGGAATATTATTCATGGTAGCGACTTGCTTTGTAAGTTTTTAGCGAGTTGTAGTTGAAGTGGTAGCGACTTGGTTCTTAGCGACTTGTCTATTGAGACAAGCCGACAAATAGTAAAAGTTAGTGGATTCTCCACTACGGCTAGCGACTTGGTGAGGTTAGCGACTTGCTTCAGAAATTGTTAGCGAGTTGTAGCACAAATTGTTAGCGACTTGGTGTTAACAACTTGGACCTTAGCGAGTTGCTCTTTAGCGACTTGACTGTGTAGCGACTTGGTGCCTTAGCGACTTGTGTCCAGCGACTTTGGCTTAGCGACTTGGTTCAAGAATTATTAGCGACTTGAGCCTTTAGCGAGTTGTTACTTAGTGACTTGGTGACTCTAGCGACTTGTCTTACTAGCGACTTGTTGACTTTTCTCGACAAAACTTCAAACGGCCATAACTTTTGAACCGTAACTCCGTTTTCAGCGTTCTACCCATCAAAACGACCGTGAGAACGAGAAGAATGGCACGCCAAACATTTGGGTCAACCATCAAGGCCTAAATCTGCTCCGAACAGAAGTTATTGAAGTTTTTATGTTTTTAGACCTAAATTTCTCTGTAAAAATGAGCATAAACCAATCCAAATCTCAACCAAACAACATTTCTGCTGATCCTAAAAACAATCATAAGTGCTAACACGCAATTGTATATCATTGTGACAATCCATCAGTCATCCTAACACGTTCCATTGGTCATTGCTTAACGGTTTGGTCTTGATTTTAGCAAAATCCCGCGAAAGATTTTATTTTTCGGTTTAAATCATAGACTTGTAAAATCCCGTGCATTCTACCACATCATTTCTTACTATTGAACCAGTGATTTCGGAAGTGCTTAAACTGTATGATGCTGTGGACAACAATGATAATGTATGCTACACTGAACGGTTAAAAATGATGGAATCAATCAATGAGGATGTGAAATCTCTGTGTTTAGAATCTAGAAAAATGAGGGCGAAATAAAGTTCAAGATATAATTCTACTCCCGTCCCCCCACTTGAATTTTACAAAGTCCCTTTTGTACCAGGCATTAAAATAAAGGTGAAGAGAAAGGTAGAATTAGAGTGAGAACTTCCATGAAATTTTCTCCAAAAAAGAAGAAGGCCCACGAGAAAGGATCGTGCCTTCGTTAATGCGTCATGAGCAAACTTCAATCCACAATCACAATACCGACAAGCATAATTCTAAAAAAGAAAAAAAATAAAATGAAAAACAAACCTAACTCACTTTTCCTAGGAATCCGGTTGCATTTAGCGAATGCAACAAGCCTTTTAAACCACTTGGTGTCCTAAGTGGACGAGTGAAGTCTCGTGAGGGTTTACAGGGAACACACCCACAAAGTTCATTTAAAACTAATACATGGTTACGGTGTTTAAGATTAAAGCAGAGGAGATTACGTCATAACTCCAATAAGAGAGTTACGCCGTAACTTGCAAAACTGGAATGAGCTTTGGCGAATGTGGTTACAGCGTAACCAGATGGTATTACGCCGTAGTTGGTAATGCGTCAGAATCCTCTGCTAAAATGTTGATTACGGTAACCGGGAATGAGTTATGCGTTACTCGTCGGATCAGCAACTGCAGATAATACTTCATTGTCTCCTGCAAAAATGTTAGAAAACACAAAACCCAACAGAAAGGAAATAAAAACAAAAGAAAGGGATAATTCAGGTTGTCTCCCGAAAGAGAAATTTTCTTTATTAATGAGTCTTTAAGTTAGACTCAGAGCCGCGAGGCTCCTATGGGGGCCTTTGATCTTGTCCCACTTCTTCGATATCCTTCATCAAATTGTGCCTTATCCATGCAACATTAGAGGCAGTCCGGAAGTACTCAATGGTTTCAATCTTTCAAACTTTACAGAATTTCTCCTCTGGACCTAGGTGGTAGCGAGTGAATTCATATTTTTCTACTATAATAGGGGGTGGTCTTTTGTAGGGTATCCCTAGGAGCTTGCACCTTCTTTGCTCGTAACCTTCGTCATCGGGATCAGTGAACTCTTCATTTCCTTGCAACTCAAGGTAATCTAGCATCCATTCGATATAATCCTCATCAGAATCAGTACCCTTGAACCATTCTTCATCGAGTAAATTCTCCACTAGAATGCGCTTGCATTCTTCTTTATCATTACTCACCCGCTCTATTCTTGGTAGCGACTTGCGTTGTAAGTCTGTAGCGAGTTTTAGTTGAAGTGGTAGCGACTTGGTGCTTAGCGACTTGTCTATTGAGACAAGCCAACAAATAGTACAAGTTAGTGGATTCTCCACTACGGCTAGCGACTTGGTGAGGTTAGCGACTTGCTTCAGAAATTGTTAGCGAGTTGTAGTACAAATTGTTAGCGACTTGGTGTTAACGACTTGGACCTTAGCGAGTTGCTCTTTAGCGACTTGACTGTGTAGCGACTTGGTGCCTTAGCGACTTGGGTCTTAGTGAATTGGGCTTAGCGACTTGGTTCAAGAATTCTTAGCGACTTGAGCCTTTAGCGAGTTGTTACTTAGCGACTTGGTGACTCTAGCGACTTGTCTTACTAGCGACTTGTTGACTTTTCTCGACAAAACTTCAAACGGCCATAACTTTTGAACCGTAACTCCGTTTTCAGCGTTCTACCCATCAAAACGACCGTGAGAATGAGAAGAATGTCATGACAACATTCGAGTCGACCTTCAAGGCCTAAATACACTCCGAACAGAAGTTATTGAGGTTTTTATGTTTTTAGACCTAAATTTCTCCGTAAAAGCGAGCATAAACCAATCCAAATCTCAACCAAACAACATTTCTGCTGATCCTACAAACAATCGTAAGTCCTAACACACAATTGTATATAATTGTGACAATCCATCAGTCATCTTAACACGTTCCATTGGTCATTGCTTAACGGTTTGGTCTTGATTTTAGCAAAATCCCGTGAAAGATTCTATTTCTTGGTTTAAATCATAGACTTGTAAAATCCTGTGCATTCTACCGCATCATGTCTTACTCTACTCGACCCATGATTTCAGAAGTGATTAAACTGTATGATGTGTGGACAACAATGATAATGTATGCTACACGACGGTTAAAAATGATGGAATCAATCAATGAGGATGTGAAATCTCCGTGTTTAGAATCTAAAGAGAGAGAAATGCACCAGTCAAGGTTACAAAATGCTCTTGCAAAAGGTAAGGAAAGTTGCATCGAACCTTATCGACAACTTCATTCACACCTCATGTTTTCCCATCTACTATGGAACGAACATGCATTGCCCTTTTCCGTCAAGATTTATCCACAATAACGGGAACATTACTATTAAACTTAGAACAATTAGAACAACAACTTGATAAACAAAAGGTTCAAAAGGATTGTTCCAGTGCTGCACTTCATAGGATCCACAAACAATTTCAGCCATTCATCGATGGGGAATATTCATCAGATTATGATCAAGACTTGACTAAAATATCTTTCAAGAGACACACTGGAATGGAAATTAGCATGTTCATTGAGATACTTATTCATCTCATGCATAATGTGGAGAAGTATATTGAGGAAGTTACTCGAAGAGTGAAAAAGGGGATGTTGTCTGGTGCATTAAGAGATTGTTGTGATGAGTTGGGTAATGTATCAGTTGAAAGATCGGATGTTGCTGAATGCAGAATAACAGACACAACAAAGAATGATGCAACAAATTGTTCAAGAACTCATGTCGACAAGATGGATACGAAGTCAGAGGTGAATGAATGTTTGCGAATGAATGTCAAGTGCAATCAAGATATTGTAGTGTTGAGATGGGTAAAGCATCGATGAGGATCGCTTGACACTGAATCAGAGGCTCAGAAATGATAGAGATTGACATAGCCAGTTCAGTGACTCTTGTTACACATGATGTGGATGCAGATATCGAGACCGAAAAATTGAACAGTGTCATGTAATGAGGTACCCTTTATTGTTCAATATAGTGCATCTGCTAAAGTACTTAAACAAACTGATCATGATGCTGAACATGACTCTGATAGATGTCCTGGCGAGGTTGATTCTGAGATTAAGTGTTTCAAAATAAACAATATGGTTGATAAAAAGGCTTTTGATGAACTTTCAAACAAATTCTCAAATCTTGAAAAACATTGCATTTCACTTGAAATTGCGATACAAAATAAAGAAGAAAGTTTCCAAATTAACAAACCATGTAAATATCCGGAACTTCCTGAATTCCGTGAACTTTTTGAAATAAACACTTTGAAAGCTCATCTTCAAGACAAAAACTCGACTATCAACAATTTGAAGAAACATATTTCTGATATGCATGTGAAAAGTAATTTGGTTACAAGTAATTCTGATGTTAATGCTATTGATGATATTCAAATGAGAAATGATGAATTAGCGGTTTATGTAGCCAAATTACTAAAGGAAAATGAGTCCTTGAGAAAGCATCACATAGAACTAAGTGACTCTGTCAAAGAAGCTAGAACTAAGTCAATAGAACAAACAAACTCTTTGATAGCAAAAATTGATGTTCTCAAAGCTCAAGTTCAGGAAAAGAGTTTCGCTATTGTTGCCCTAAAAATGAGCTTAGGAAAACTGTAGGGAAAAGTGTGAACACTAAGTTTACAAAACCATCAACCTTGGGAAACCGTTTCTCATCCCATTAGAAACGGTCCATTGTTAGGAAGCTACCTACTAGTTTATATCCAAAGACCAAAATTTTCAAAAACACGGTTTGCCTCCCAAGTTGATGAGAAACATGTTTTGTCAAAACCAGTCATTTCACCTGAGTTTCCTAAGAATAAGGCTTCTAGCTCGTTAACCCTCAACAAGTACTTCTACTCCCAGTACCTCTAGGATTAGTTCAAAACGTGTCAAAACCAAGCATTAAAACCGAATTCATATGATATGATGACTTGTGGGAAGAACTATTATCTAGAAAAAGCTAGGAAAAAGGCACAGATTCGAAAAGACGGAATTTTAGAGACCTAGGGTGAGAATTCTACGAGATTTCAAGGCACTGCTAGTAGTTGTAAACCACTACCCAGGAACACTAAAAAGACTAGGGATTGGCGTGCATATAAGAATAGTTATGTGTATATGAATGCTAAGCATGTAGAAAACAAAACTAGAAATTCTGAGTCTTTCCACAAAAGAAACATTTTCCTAATTCACATGCTAAGGTACAATCCACTAAGACTACTAATGTGACTAAGGTTCAACATGTTGTGAAGAAAAAACAAACCAAAACTTCGCCTAGATGGATACCAACTGCTAAATCTTTGGAAACTAGGAATAAGGATAAGTTTCCACTGTGTAAGAAGCCTAACAATCCTAGACCTTGCCATAAGTGGATACCATCTGGTAGAATTTTTAAGGATGCTGGACTTAGGTGGATACCTACAAGAAAGATGTTTACCAATGGCAATCTCAAAGTTGACCGTGAAACCCCAAAGGGTTTGGATACTTATGTCACTAACCAAAATATATGCAATCAAGTTTGTAATATTAGTGCAGGTAGTCCTTACTCAGTTGCAGATACTTCTATCCTTCAATACATGGACTGGCTTAAAGTATGGATAACAAAAGGATTGATATCTCATAACTCACGGGTTCAAGTTACTCAACATTGATATTCAATCGGATATGACGTCTGTTCTCATCAGTTCAGGACTCGTACTTCATCATTATGGCGTCTGATGATAAACACTTAGGGCCGTTCTTGAAAGAAAGAAAGGTGTAATGCGCTTTGGTCGCTATCTTCAAAGAAGAGAAATCTTCATGTTTATGACCATTATCATGACATTCTTCATCAACAAGCTTCATGTTTTCCCACGCTCTGTCAACCCTCAAGTGGATCGTTCATGGTTTTATTCTTATTCACTTGTTTAAATCAAAAATGGCAGCACTCGGATGCAATTTTTGAGGGGAGAAGAGTGCATATACTACATGTTGATGGATGCTTGAATTATGGTCATCGGGGACTCTCCTCCAACGCCTAATGTTAACTGGGATCTATGGTTTGGGATTTAGTGTTTCAACCTATGTTTGAAGAATACTTCCAACCTTCAATGAATGTTGATCATCTAGTTCCTGAAGCTCCTGCTCCAGTTACTTCTGACTCAACTGGTTCTCCATCCAAAAAGTACAACTCAGACTACTCAAGAAGCCCAATCTCCAGTTATTCCTTAAGGCGTTGATAATGACTATCAGAATATTGCAGTTGCACTCATGAATAATGATCCGCTCTTTGGTATTCCTTTGCCAAATCTTCACGGATTATTGTTCATGAATAATGATCCGCTCTTTGGTATTCCTTTGCCAAATCTTCACGGATTATTGGTCCTCACAATGTGCATGCTATAAATCAACCACGTGAACATTAAGGAAAATGTCTACCTCATCCGCTCGAAGACAATATTGGTGAATCTTCCATATTAGTTTCTACATGTATACCTTAATGAAGAATGCATTGATGTTGAGGAATCATTTGTTCTGGTTCATTCAGTGGGTCAATGTACATCCGATTGTATGTTTATTCATGTGTTGGACATTTGACACAAGTTGATTACTTCGGAGTTATTCATTTATCACTTATTTGAGATTGAAGTTGACTTTCACAAAGGCGTGTTCTTATTTGATAACTTGCTCGGGCTTAAGATTTTGGTTTGAAGACTTGGTTTATCTAGTTACAGTAGTGTCGGGGTGGATGGTTGAAGACCGGTTAACTATCACTATTAGGAGTTACTTTGTTTTACTTGTCAGTAATGTCGGTGTGGATAATCGCAAGAGGTGTTAATGTCTCATACTTTCATTGGCTATTGAGTACTTAGAGATTTGCGAAGCATAGACTCGACACCATTCTTCCAACATTAGTGCAAGCTTAAGATACAAATGCGGGGAATTCTACTTCAGTTTCAAGTTTGGTATAACGGGTTTTCTTCATCAGTTGTCACTTCAAATTGTCTACGAATGGGTTGATAAAGATAGTCAGAGAGAGTTTCTATAGCAATTGATTCTCACAAGATTCATTTGAGCTAATTTTTGTTCTTCTCTATTTCGATGAATATGAGCATATTATCTTTTGCTGATTCTGAGGTATCAAAACCAGCAAGGGGGAAGGAGACATACATCTAAAAGCACAACGAGTACACATGATGAACTTAACACTTCTACCTGATAGAAGTTATCCCGAGAAGACAAAGGTCATAATCGTAGAGAAAGTCATTGTTTAACTCGTGGCTTATGGTGTATTATTCCAACTATTTGGGGAAGGATATATTATTCCAACTATTTGGGGGAAGGATGTATTATTCCAACTCTTTGGGGGAAGTGGTCTCTGGAGACTTTTGGTATGTGTTACTTCTGTGTTCAGTTGGAAGAAATATGAGAAGAATATTTGGAGCGTGAGATGATATTGCTTATCGACATCTTCGATATGATTTATGATAAAGTGCTTCCGGTTAGTGCTTCCTGTACACAATGTAATGATGATTTCAATGAGATCGCAAACCATGGGGAGAGATATGTGTACATCAGGGGACTCACATGATCACTTGATCGAGCTTATTTAGTTATTCCAGAGTTGATATCCGTAGAGATAATCAGTGATTCAACATGTTACTTGGATGTCATAGTCTCCACTCTGGTTTGGTACATGTGTACATTATGGGCTGATTGGTTATATGTAAGATAACTAGAATGCATTTAGTGAAATGAAGATGTTGATATATTGTTCTCGATACAGACGGTCACAAATCCAAGAGTATGATGTTTACATCGAGGATGCCAAGGTTCATGTGATCGGGCTTATCATGTATTTCGGTTTGATAACCACAGAGAAAGGATCAATGATTCAACTTGTTACTTGGTTGTTTTCATGTTTCTTTGGGTTGTTGAGCTTCATTCAATGAGACTGTTTGCTTCACTTCTATTCTTGGGTAAATGGTCTTTATAAGATTGTGGTTTTGGAAGCTACCAAAGATTCACATCTAGAAGGCTCATGTTCGAGACGATTTTCTTAAAAAGCCTCAATGCTTTGGTGGTGAAAGTTTAGGAGATGATGATTCTTTCTTCTACAAAGTCTGAACGATTCCTTATCTCGGTACTTGTATCATCATCTTCTTAAACTATTTCTCTATCGTTGTAAATATTTTTCAAAATGCAAAATAAAAAAAAATATAAAACCAACAAAAACAAAAATAGAAAAATATAAAATCAACAAAAGCCCATAAAAAATCAGAAAATTGAAAAATAACAAAAATATGTTTTCTCAAGACATGTCTTTCGGTATCGATAACATCTACGGTCTTAGAAATGTCATTCAATAATGGCACGGGGCTTTAGATGAAGTTGGCGGAGGGTGTAAATATTTTTTTCTAAACATGTCCAGAAACAATGGCTTCAGATTATTTCGACATAACCCATGCTTAAACTATGGCTTTGATTACTTCAGACTGTAACCCGTGCTTAAACAATGGCTTACTATTATTTCGATAGCAACCCATTTTCAAGAAAGGAAAGTGTTAAGCTAAACCAATTTTAAAATATTTAAATGCACTTATCCTAAAACAAATGAGAAAGTATGAAGGGTATTTGTTCCTACTCAAATATTTTCCTTCTAAAAATTCTTGAGAAAAATATTTGTTTTAACATAATAATTGGTTAATGAGTTGCAAAATCAATGATTTAATTTTTATTTATTGCAAAACTCAATCAATGACTTGGTGCTTTCAAACTTTTGAGATAATTAAGTCATTGATTGAGGGGAATAATTTTTCAAATCAGTATCATCTAATGAGACTTATCTTAATTATCCTGTATGCTTAATTGAAAATGAAGTTACCTACGTTGAAGGACTAGGTGCCTAGGATATGATTATTAGGATTAGATGATTAGAGTTTGATGAACACATAATCCCATACTTTATATGATTGATCGATTGATATGATGAATTGAACGTTATTACGATTGTTGTTTGGGTGATGTCGACCACCATATATTTGTGTGTTCACTAACATATGCGTGTATATTGGTATAAAAGAATGTTTCCGATCTGGATCCCACAATTGAAGATGATTGCATGCCAAAAGGAAAGGGTAACTATATCTTGGGTTGACAAATGAAGAAACGGAGCTTAATTGGACTTCTATGGAGAGTTGGCATTCAAAATGCAACGTAAGAAGTTCATCAAGATTCAAGCAGACGGTTTTTCATCCAAACCCTACAAAGAATAACAACGAAGCTTCAACCACCTAACGTGATTCAGTAAGCAGATACCATTTTTAAACAATTTTGAAAAATAATTTTGATTAAATTGTTTTGAAAATGGAAAATATTGTTTTGAAAATAAATTGAACTAAATTTTGAAAATCACCTAATTCTTTTTATCAAAACCTAAGTCACTCAATCATCGACTACGGTCATCGATTGAGGGGAGAGTGATTTAAAATAAAATATTTTCAAACGATATTTTCTTCATAAAAGTCCGCTTGTAACGCTATGGTGATCTAAAAGATTTAATGTTATGTCATGGTATGATTTTTCTTTAGAATCAAGATCTTTCAAAATGAAATTTTTCTGTTCTTGTTTGATTGTAAAATTGTTTTATTTTACTTAAAGGTCTCTTTAAACAATCATATTCGATGAACTAACAATCTTTAATGTCTTAAATGGTCCTATCTGTCATTTTTCAAAAGTAAATCCGCCACTCTTTCCCCAAAACTTCTAAATGACTTAAATCAATAGGATCACAAATCTCAAATGGTTTGATATTTTGACCGGGAGAGATCGTGATTTAAATCTCTTATCTGCTTAAATGGAATTGGTTTTAGTCCTTTAAAGGCACTCCTACCTCCATGTGCCAAACGATTTCAATATATGATGCACATGATTGAGGAGGAGGATTTATCCAAAAACCAAATGAGTATTTAAACTGGCACATATTCTCCCATGTTTTATAAACCTAATTAAATCACTTGAGATCCAAAATCTCAAATGGTTTAATATTTTGATCGGGGAGAATTTGTGATTTATTATGAAATTTGATAAAAGGATGATCGATTTGATTCAAAAGTGCTAGTTCTCTCTAATATGTGCTAAACTCTTTCGCTTATCGATGCACATATTGAGGGGGAGCAAATGGTTTCTTAATGGCTTGTGTGATCGTGTATGTGCTTCAAAATAACTCTTTCCTCTATGTGATAAAATGATTTCAAATATCCTATGCACATATTGAGGGGGAGAATTTACTAAAGAAATTCATATGGCTTTTTCTAAAGAAATTGTGATCAAGAAATTATTTCAAAAAACTCTTGCCTCCATGTGCCAAAGAATTTTAATATCATATGCACATGTTGAGGGGGAGCATTGATTGTTGCAAAACCGTCAAGTTTTATCACGCAAGCCTCGCCATTCTGTGAATGGTTTTTCCGTAATGAAACTTAAAACGCTTTTAAGCACAAATGCACGATCAGAGGAATACAATGAATTCCCCGGCGTTAAGTCCCACGGAGGATGAATTGGTGTTTAAACAACTTCAGATGATAGAATGATCACCAAGGATAGTGATCAGTAAGGATTTTGATGGATAATTACCTAAAGAAAAGACTAATAAATTACAGGCTTAAATACAAAATTAAAGGAAATTAAAAGTTAAAATATATTAAATAAACGCTATCACTATTTTTACAATGATGTTTTTGTGATTTTATAAACAAAATATCTTTAAATAAACTATTTTAACCAAAACGTAAACTTAATTTATCTAAAACGACTTAAAATGAAAACGCATTTTAAAGTATAAAAATTACGCTGAAGCAAGCAAAACGTGAAAATTTATGTAGAAATAAAAAAGTCCTACAAGTGTAAAACAATTTTATTACGTACTATATGATTAAAAGAAAAATTTTAGAAAAAAAGATTTATATTTTTAGACTTTTATATTTTTATTATGAATTAAATAAGATTTTTAAAACTACTAATTAAAATGATTAAAATATTAAACCTATTTAGAAAAATAAATTCAAACTTTTTATAAAAATACTTTATACTAATACAAAGATAATAAAAATAAAACATGAGAAAGTTGGATTGGATAAGCCGGTAATAAGCTAATCTCATTTTAAATAAGCTAATAAGGCAAAATTGGTTTAAGTATATAGATTATGCAAACTATGACAAGAAAGACCCAGTGGCGCAAATTTCATCCGGTACACACACTCTAACACTCTTGTAAAGGTGGGAGGTCCTGTGTCTCAGCCCGCTTCCTAATCTTTTGCAAACATTTTTTTTGATTTTTATTTTTCAAACTTATTAAATACATTAAGATAAGCAATTTATATAACTAAAACTTTTACAAAAACGACTCAATAAGAGAATTAGCTTATGATTCCAAATAAAGTAGCTAAAATGAAATAAGCACAAGATATTAAGCCAAATGGCTTATAAGCTACTCAATAAGCAAAATGTAAAATGGAATAAGCTAGGAAACTACTAATAGCCAGTATTACAACTTAATAAGCTCAATGAATTAGAAATAAGCACTTAATGGCCAAATAAGCATAAGCTTATCTCGCTTAAACAAAGGTACTATTTGGTTTGTTAGCTACCTTCTAGCTTAATTTTAAGCACTTATATGAGCTTGGAAATGAAAAAGAACTATTGAACTAACAAGTTAAACCGCTTTTACTTTCTAAAACTAATTTACAAAGTTTGGCTTAACTAATAAGCTTGTAAGAAGTTTATGAAGAAACCGAAACACCGGTTTATTGTTGAACTAAGTGAATTTGACAAAACTAAAAGTTTTAGCAAGCCTTATTAAATAAGCTAAATTTGGAAAAACTAAAATTGAACCTTTAGATAGCTAGGTGAGCTTCAAAAGCTAAGACACACGTGCTAAAGCTCACTAATAAGCTCTATGAGAGCTTATGAAGTTGGTACTTAAATTGCAAGTAATGGCACTTTTCAAACAAGGGACTCAAAAGAAGCTATGAATTAAGCAAAGGAATAAGCTAATTCAGACAAAAGCTAGTATTTTATAATTTTATTAAGCGCTTAAATATTAATATCCCAAAAGGATTTAAGCTAAATCTTAATAATGAATACACAGTAAAATTCTAAATTTTATTCAAAACCGACCTAAGAAAATTTGACTTTTTAAAATGAACTAACAAGTTGACTATTATGAACTTATGATGATCCTAAATGACTAAATATGTTATATTAAGCTAATATGAAACTAATTTAGGGTAGATAAACAACTTTTAAAGCTTAAATGATGATTATGCAATCTTAATTTCTAACAGTTAACAAGTAGCATGATTTTAACAATGATTTTGACTTTTACTCAAATAAGACTTGGTTTTTATGCTTGTACTGAGATATTAGATACTAAGTAGACATGAAACAAGCACTAGCATTAACACAAGCAACCTATAACACAATTAAATTAATGAATCCAAACATCCCTTTAAGAAGCTGTTATGAAGCTTTTGGCATTAAAACAGCTTATTAAACCAAGGGAGCTATAAATTTACTTGTACTAACTATGTTTAGACAAAATTAAACTTAAATTAACAAGAATCAACCATTAATACTAAGAATTGTAGACTAAGATAAAATGCATTACAAAATGAGATTATGCATAAAACAGAGAACCAAGGTTTGAGAGTCTCTCCTATAGCTTACCAATAAGCTCTAAACCAACAAGCTTTCCAAAATCAACACTGCACCATAGCTTTGATCATTTCTCATAGGCTTTATTTTCACTAATTTCTTGGAATTTTTGAGAATTTTTCTTTTGAAATTTATATACTAAGTTTAAAATGTTTCTAAGTAGCCTTAGACAAACTACCAAGAGAGCTTATAATATGAGCTTACTAAGTTCATATTATCAACTACAAACAACTTTTGAATATTTTGAGAATTTTAAGCTTGAAAATGATATATATACCGAATTGTATTAAAACTCAAAATTAATAATCAGAAAGGTTTACAATACACTATTATCACTTATCTAACACTTGAAAGCTCAAATATTACACTCAAATTAAAGAAATTAACTAGGCTTACATTTTTAAACTAAGCTACTTACTTTTTTTCTTTCTCCTTCGGGCTTTTTCCTTCTTTTTATAGATATTATCAAAAAGCATCCTCTCACATCTCATCATTTCCCACTTTGAGTTATGGCCATTGGATCACTAAAGTGATCAAGTGGCCTTGTGATTGCAAATTGGCCAAAAAAAAGTCCTAAAGCAAAATATTGCATTAATTGGGTTTGGTTGTATGTAGAGGTGGATGCAGTGGAAAGGTGTTGGGGGGAGAAAAGAGTTGAAAAATCAAGTGGTAAATACTCACTGTTTGGCTTAACAAATGGAGAGACAAGCCACAAAGGATGGGTGGTTTTGATTTTTAAACATTGGGCCGGGTTGGGTAATGGATTGGATTTGGGCCCTCGAAAGGTTTAGATGATAATATATAGG
>OU343216.1:684947-712281 GCA_910596185.1 Chrysanthemum makinoi | reverse complement strand
GGTCGTTTTGATAGGTAAAACGCTGAAAACGGAGTTACGGTTCAAAAGTTATGGCCGTTTGAAGTTTTGTCGGGAAAAGTCAACAAGTCGCTAGTAAGACAACTCGCTAGAGTCACCAAGTCGCTAAGTAACAACTCGCTAAAGGCTCAAGTCGCTGTGGATCAAGTCGCTAGACACAAGTCGCTATGAACCAAGTCGCTAAAACACAAGTCGCTAAAGCAGCAAATCGCTAAGCTGACAAGTCGCTAAAGAACAACTCGCTAAGTAGACAAGTCGCTAAAGAACAACTCGCTAGTAACCACAAAGACAAGTCGCTAGAAATAATAGAGACAAGTCGCTACGTCAACCAAGTCGCTAGCCGAAGTGGTGACTCCACTACTTTGTATCGTTTGTCGCCTTGTCTCAATAGACAAGTCCCTAGGACTCAAATCGCTACCACTTCAACTACAAGTCGCTACCAAATAACAGCAAGTCTACGAAGAAAATTTATCCGAGAACCAAGTCGCTAGGAAGAAAACTTTAAACACAACCCTTTTTAATCCAAAACAAGCTCAACCAAAGTGATTCAAGCTTTCCAAATCAAAACCCAAGCACTTACAATGATTCTAAACACAAAAGTACACTCAAAATTCAAACTTTAACACAAGAAATGATCCAAATGATGCAAAAACCACTAAACTTTTTCAAACCCAAAAACCATATAAAACCACTAGAAATCTAAGGATATGTAAGAGAGATGATCAAACCATGGCTCTTGATACCAATTGTAACATATTGGATTTCATAAACACATACACAATCACAATAAGGTATTATAGTTTAGAGGTTTTAGAGAGAGAAAGTAGAATGGGAGCCTTTCTAGAGAGAGAAAGTAAAACAAAAGAAAGAAGGTTAGATTGAGTAAAAGGTCCAACCCTCTACCTTGGGAGGTAGAGGGTATTTATAGTTACATACAAATACGTCCTCCTGACGGACTGTGGATCAGGCATACAGTGGGTAAATACCCGTCCGTCCTCCACGGTGTTGCACTACACTAAACTACGCTACAAACTAACTAATTAACTACAACATAACGTAAATAACGACATGTCTACGAGCTAACTTATGCTAGATAATATTTGGGGTGACCGACTCTTCACAATGGAATTTCTAATTCCTAACACTTTTTAATTTTATGTATTTACGATTTCTTGTTTTTCATTTTTATCTTTATTATTATGTTGAAGTTATTTGATTAATGCATTACGAGTTTGAGTTTTAGTTTTAGTTTTAAGTTATGAGTATGATGATTTGAGTTTTGAGATTAGATGATTGTTGAAATTTCCAAATGGTGGATGAATGTTGTGTGCATCTTTAATAGGATTTTTGAGTAAACGATTGTTACTTGGAAGGTAAAATGCCTAAGTAACGTGAAAAATGCAAAATTTGGCAAAAATGCAAACCGAAACGGTTGTATCCATGACTGGACCGGTTGCATACAAGTATATATTCCAAAAATTCAATTTTTCCAGAAAAACACACACACACACACACTAATCTCGGTGGGTTTACTTAAAAAATTCGACCAATAGAAGTTATTTGAAGATTGTATAAGTTGTAGAAGATCATCATGGCACCCAAACAAGTAAGCATCTGCATTCAATTAACTCAACTAAGGTTTAATTAGAGCATTTGATTCGAATTGCAAATTAGGTCACTAATTTGGGGTTTTGGATAGAATTCGAATTAAGTTGTAATATTTTAGGATTAAGTGGGTAATTGATATAGGAATGCATTGCAAAAAGAATTGTAGTGATTGATTCAACATGGAATGAGTATTAGATGATTGAATTTTCGGATTTAATTAGGTTATGCCATTGAATCAAATTAAGTTGCAATTGGTGATTCCTAGTTGTTAGATGATGCGTTTTTAATTAATATTAGATGCTACATTGTTGATTAGAACAAGTAATTAAGAATGGAGGTCTAAATTGTTGAGTTCTAAGCAAATGAATATGTGATGATTGGAGGTTTGGAAAGTGAATTTAGAGCATTTTGAGGATGTAGAAATCATTGATGATGATAGAATGCAGTCTAGGATTGAATTGGACTTAGAAAAATCGAGTGGGAAATGGATTAGAAGGCAAAGCCTTATGCAGAGTTGAGGAACCGATCGGTTCTGAAGTGGCAACCGAACGATTGGAATAGGTCATTGAGAGAGGAACCGATCCGTTGCCCCGCAACCGAATCCGTTCCATGTTCGCTTTTGGGATTTTTCGAATTTTGAAGTGGACCTTAGAGGCTTCCATAGACCTTCCCGTTTGTTCTAACACTCTTATATTGACTTATATTTATGATTTCTACAGAGAATTGTTGTAGGTAGTTCAAGCTCGAAAAGGGTTCCACTAAACCCGATTGTTACCAAGTTTTTCCAAAGGAACGAAAGGAGGAAAGTCACGTATAACTTGAAGACGGAGGCAAATACCAACCTCGGTTCAAAGATCTCACCAACGAGGAGAAACATGCTTTCCGGGAACGATTATCAAAGTTGAAAAATAGGACATGTACGGTTCCTAGGGTGATTGATTGGGATTTGTTTGCCAAATATGAGTGTGAAGAAGAATTGCGAAAAATGATGCGGACATCTTATGTGTATCCGGCTGATGGGGATTCGTTTGATGATTTGTCATGGGAAAGAGCATTTAGCATAAATGAAGAGGTTTATCATGAGTGGTGTATGGATTTCTTTTCGACTCTGTATTTTGAGAGGAAGATCAATGTTTGAAACATCATGGAAGAAGTTTGTGTTTGGTTTAGGCTTTGTGGGCGGGATCACGCCTACACTTTGTCGGATTTTGCTGTTGCTCTTGGCTTGTATGAATCGAATGAGGTTAAGCATCGATTGTTTGAAGCTCATTTTTCGAGGCTTAGGAGGTTTGAAAAAGAATACCCTAGTGTGCCCGCTTATTGGAATCGAGCGGGAGATCCTTCTTGCACGAGGAGGAATGCTGCAACCATTAGGTGTCCGTTGATGAGAATACTACACAAGTTGCTAGTAACTGGGCTGTTAGGAATTAGAAAATTCCATAGTGAAGTAGCGGTCACCCCAAATATAATCTAGCATAAGTTAGCTCGTAGAAATATCGTTATTTACTGTTTTATTAGTTAGTTATTTAGTTTAGAGTAACACCGTGGAGGAAGGACGGGTCTTTACCCACTGTATGCCTGATCCACAGTCCGAAGGAGGGCGTTTAGTTTGTAACTATAAATACCCTCTACCTCCCAAGGTAGAGGTTGGACCTTCATTCATCTTAATCTAACCTTCTAAGTTTTCTTTCACTTTCTCTCTCTAGAAAGGTTCCCACTTTCTCTCTCTAAACTCTACTTAATTTGAACCATATATTGTTATGTGATGTGTTTGTGAAATCCAATATGTTACAATTGGTATCAAGAGCCATGGTTAGATCATCTCTTACATATCTATGGATTTCTAGTGGTTTTTAGGTGGTTTTGAGTTTGAGAAAGTTTAGTGGTTTTTGCATCATTTGGTTGATTTCTTGTGTTAAAGTTTGGATTTTGATTGTACTTTTGTGTTTAGGATCATCATAAGTGTTTAGGTTGTGATTTGGAAGGTTTAAATCATCTTGGTTGGGTTGTTTTGGATTGAAAAGTGGTGTTTATGTGTTTTTCATGCTAGCGACTTGAGCCACGGAAAAGTTTCTTCGTAGCGACTTGCTTCACATTTTTGTAGCGAGTTACAGGTTTGGAGCTAGCGACTTACCTAGCGATTTACAGTACAAGTAGTGGACTCTCCACTACGGGTAGCAACTTGGTGGTAGCGACTTGGTGCAGAGCGAGTTGCTCTTTAGCGACTTGTATTCCTAGCGACTTGAGTAGCGAATTGCTGCCAAAGTTTCGCTAGCGACTTGAGGTTAGCGAGTTACTACTTAGCGACTTGCACTTATCTAGCGAATTGGGTTTGTAGCGACTTAGTGGTGTAGCGAATTAGGTGTTAGCGACTTGGTGTATTATCTTAGCGACTTGGTCTTAGCGACTTGGTTCAAGAATTCTTAGCGACTTGTTGACTTTTCCGACAAAACTTCAAACGGCTATAACTTTTGATCCGTAACTCCGTTTTCAGCGTTCTACCCATCAAAGCGACCGTGAGAACGAGGAGAATGTCACGCCCGAATTAACTAATATTCATTTGGGTAAACCCGAGGGCTAAATCCGCTCGAACGAAGTTATTGAGGTTTTATGTCTTTAGACCTAAATTTCTCGGAAAATCGTGCATAAACCAATCCAAATCTCAACCAAACAACATCTCTGCTAATCCTACAAACAATTATATGTCCTAACACACAATTGTCTATCATTTTGACAACCCATCAGTCATCTTAACACGTTCCATTGGTCATTGCTTAACGGTTTGGTCTTGATTTTTGTAAAATCCCGCGAAAGATTCTATTTCTCGGTTTAAATCATAGACTTGTAAAATCCTGTGGATTCATCAACATCATGTCCTACACTCGATTCAGTGATTTGAAGTACTCAAACCGTATGATCTGTAGACAACCATGAGAATATTAGCTATCTTGACGGTTACAGATGATGGAATCAATCAATGATGATTTGTGTTCATCATGCTCCGAGTCCAATAGGATAGATTTGCACCTGCTCGAGAATGCCATGCAAAGGAAAGCATTGAACCTTATCAACAACTTCACTCTCACCTCATGTTACTTCTACCCACATCAATGGAACGAACATGTATTGCCCTCTTCCGTCAGGACTTATCCACATTAACAGGAACTCTGTTGTTAAACCTAGAGCAATTGGAGCTACAACTTGGCAAAGAGAAGGTTCATAAGGATAATTCAGTATTTGCACTTCAAGTGATCTACAAACTATTTCAGTCATTCATTAGAAGGGAATTCACATCAGATTATGATCAAGACATGAATGAAATGTCCTTCAAGAGACACACTGGAATGGAAATTAGCGTGTTCACGGAGACACTTATCCATCTCATGGATAATGTGGAGAAGTATATTGAGGAAGTTACTCAGAAAGATGAAAAAGTTGATGAGAAAGTAGATGAGAGTGATACAGTTGAGAGATATTTGTGATAAGTCGGGTAATGTATCGAAGGTCGGGTGTTCTTTGAATGCGAATATCGAAAACAGAAAGAATGATGTAACCAGCTCTTCGTTACTCTTAACACACAAGAAGTAGATCTTTGAAATCGAAATGGGAATGAATGGCGGGCACAATCAAAAGATTGTAATGTTGAGCTGGGTAATGCACCGGATGTTGGATCTGTTGACACTGAATCTGAGGCTCAGAGATAGATAAGCTTGACGCAGCCACGGTCCGGTGACTCTTGTTACACATGATATGGATGCGCATATCGACCGATAATTGAACAAGTGTCATGCAATGAGGTACCCTTAACTGTTCAACATAGTGCATCTGCTAAAGTTCTTAAACAAACTGATCATGATGTTGAACATGTCTTTGATAAATGTTCTATAAGCGAAGGCTGAGTCCGAGATTAAGTGTTTCAAAACAAAAGATATGGTTGATAAAAGGCTTTTGATGAACTTTCAAACAAATTCTCAAATCTTGAAAAACATTGCATTTCACTTGAAATTGAGTAAAGAAGAAAGTTTTCAACTTAACAAACCATGTAAAAATCGGAACTTCACAATTCCGTGAACTTTTGAAATTAACACTTTGAAAGCTCAGCTTCAAGACAAAGACTCAACCATTTACAATCTGAAGAAACATATTTATGTCTTGAATGTGAAAAGTAATTTAGTCATGAATACACAAGACATTGATGCTATTATAACAAGAAATAATGAACCGTCAATTTATGTGGCTAAATTACTAAAGGAAAATGAGTCTTTGAGAAAGCATCACATAGAACTAAGTGACTCTGTCAAAGAAGCTAGAACTAAGTCAATGGAACAAACAAACCCTTTGATAGCAAAGATTGATAAACTCAAAGCTCAACCGGGAAAAGAGTTTCGCCATTGTTGCTTTAAAAATGAGCTCAGGAAAAACAAAGGGAATAGTGTGAACACTAAGTTTTCAAAACCATCAAACTTGGGAAACCAGTTATTAGACAACCGAATGCGTTTAGATCTGAGCGACCAAAATTTTCAAAAACGCGGTTTGCCTCCCAAGTTGATGCGAAACAAGTTTTGACAAAACCAGTCACTTCACCTCACTTGCCTAGGAAAATTGACATGAATGACTTGTATAAGAACTCTTATCTTGAAATGGCTAGAAAGAAGGCACAGAATCGTAAAGACGGAATTTTAGGTGCAAGACCTAGGATGATGAATTCTTCTAGATTTCAAAGCACTGCTAGTAGTTCTAAACTATTACCTAGGAACACTAATCTAAAGACTAGGGATTGGCGTACATCTAAGAGTAGTTTCGTTTTGATTAAAGCTATTCCTATAGCAGATCACTCTAAGAAATCTAGATCTATTTTTGAATCCAAACAAGCTTTTGCTCAAAGTGTCTGAAATGTATCTTTAATGCTAATCATGATAAATGTTTCACAAAATCCCCGAAGAAAGTAAATGCTCATGCAATGGTACAACCTGTTAAGTCTAGGATTTACACTAAGTCATCCACAGTGCATATGAAGCAAATGAAACCAAAAGCCTCACCTAGATGGTTACCAACTGCTAAATCTTTGGAAACTAGGAAAAAGGATAAGTCTCTCACTATGCATAAGAAGCCTTACAATCCTAGACCTTGCCATAAGTGGATACCATCTGGTAGAACTTTTAAGGATTCTGGACTTAGGTGGATACCCACAGGAAAGATGTTTACCAATGGCATTCTCAATGTTGACCGTGAAACCCCAACGGGTTTGGATTTGGATCGATGTCACTAACCATAATATATGCAATCAAGTTTGTAATATTAGTGCATGTAGTCCTTACTCAGTTGCAGATACTTCGATCCTTCAATACATGGAATGGCTTAAAGTATGGATAACAAAAGGATTGATATCTCATAACTCACGGGTTCATGTTACTCAACATTGATATTCAATCGGCTATGACGTTTGAACTCTACAGTTCAAGCCTCGTACTCTAAAGAAAAGAAAAGTGTACGCGTTTGGCGCTTTATCTTGGAAAGAAGAGAAATCTTCTTATGACGCGTCTGCTCACATCGGCCAGCCTCGTTCTTCATCATTATGGCGTCTGCAGATAACACCTCAGGCCCCGTTCCTCAAAGAAAAGAAAAGTGTAGCTTGCAATGCTTTATCTTCGAAGAGAAATCTTCATGTTTATGACCATTCTCATCGACATTCTTCATCAACAAGCTTCATGTTTCTCCCATGCTCATTCGGTCATCAAGTGGATCTACATTCATTAACGTATATTCTTATTCACTTGCTAAATCAAAAATGGCAACTTTGGATGCAATTTTTGAGAGGGAGAAGAGTGAATATACTAAATGATGATGGATGTTTGAATAATGGTTATACGACTTATAGTTTGATGACTCTCTCCAACGCCTAATGTTTCACTCACTAAGGATAAATGGGATTTATTGTTTGGGATTCATTGGTTCAAGATATGTTTGATGAGTATTTACAAACGCTAGCGAATATTTGATGATCATCAAAGAATATGTGATTCATGAGTTCAAGATATGATTGATGATCATCAAAGAAGTACAACTCAGACTACTCAAGAAGCCCAATCTACCGTTATTCCTCAAGGCGTTGATAATGATTATCATAATATTGCAGTTGCACTCATGAATAATGATCCGCTCTTTGGTATTCCTTCACCAAATCTTCACGGATTATTGTTCCTCTCATTGTGCATGCTATAAATCAACCACATGAACATTAAGGAAAATGACTACCTCATCCGCTCGAAGCCATTATTGGTGAATCTTCGGATCGCGGTCACTACATGTATACTTTTAGGAAGAATGCATTGATGGTGAGGCATCATTTGTTCCGTTCATTCATTGGGTGAATGAACATCCGATTGTATGTTTATTCACGTGTTGGGTATTTGACATAAGTTGATTACTTCTGAGTTAATCGTTTATCACTTATTTGAGATTGAAGTTGACCTTCACAAAGGCGTTTTCTTATTTTATCTTGAAGTCGGGGATGGTTGGATGCATGACTTTCAATGATAACTTGCTCGCGATTGAATTTAAGTTGAAGACTTGGTTTATCTAGTTACCGGCCGATGGTTGAAAACACAGGTTAACTATCACTTCAAGGAGTTACGTTGTTTTACTCGGTGACACACGCTTATGTCGTTGTGGATAATCGCAAGAGGTGTTAATGTCTCATACTTTGGTTGAGTATTGAGTACTTGGAGATTTGCTTGGAGCATAAATTCTCGACACCGTTCTTCCAACATTAGTGCAAGCTTAAGATGAAAATACGGGGAATTCTACTTAGTTTCAAGTTTGGTACATCGGGTTTTCTTCATCGGAGTCACTTCAAATTTTCTATGAATGGGTTGATAAAGATAGTCAGAGAGTGTTTCTTTAGCAGTTGATTCTCACAAAATTCATTTGAGCTAATTTTTGTTCTTCTCTATTTCAAGAATATTTGGTATGAATAATGTGTTGCTGATTACGAGGTATCAAGGGGAAGGAGACATACATCTAAACACACACGAGTACACGTGATGAACCTAATACTTCTTTTCTGTTGAAGTAATCCCGGGAAAGACAAATGTCATAACCATAGAGAAACTCAGTGTTTACTCATAGCCTTTGATGTATTATTCCAACCATTTGGGAGGAAGTGGTCTCTGGATACTTTTGGTATGTGTTAACTCAACCCTCAGTAGAAGGAAATATGAGAAGAATATTTGGTTCATGAGATGATATTGCTTATCGACATCTTCGATATGAATAATGGTAAAGTGCTTCCGATTATTCCTTCTTGTACACATTATTATGTTGATTTCGATAAGATCCCAACCATCATGGGGGAGAGATATGGGTACATCTGGAACTCACAACATGTTCACGATGGGCTTAATCGGTTATTCGAGTTGACATCTGCAGAGATGATCAATGACTCAACATGTTACTTGAATGTCATCATCTCTACTCTTGTTGGGTACATGTGTACATCATGGGCTGATTGGTTATATGTAAGATAATTGGAATGCATTTAGAAAAATGAAGATGTTGATGTATTGTTCCCCTGAATAGACAACTGGTCAATCTCGAAGAGTAATGTGTACATCGAAGACGCACAACAGGTTCATGTGATCGAAATTCATCGCTTATTCGGATTTGATAACCATCGATGCGATCTATGTTTCAACTTGTTACTTTGGTGTTCTCGTGTTCTTGGGTGTGAGCTTCATTCAATGGAGTGTTTTTGCATTCATTTCTACTTCTTGGAAAATGGTCTTTATACTCAGTTTGTCGGTTTGAGGGGAAGCTACCAAAGATTCACTTGTTGAAGGCTCAAGTTCTTTCGACGATTCAAGAGCCTCGAATGTTTTGGTGGTGAAAGTTTAAGAGATGATGACTTCTATCTTCACTGGCACGAGCGATTTCCTTAGCGGTACTTGTATCATCATCCTCTTAAACTATTTCTCTATATCTGTAAATATTTATCAAAAACCAAATAGAAAAATATAAAATCAACAAAAGCCCATAAAAATCAGAAAATTGAAAAATACCAAAAATATGTATTCTCAAGACATGTCTTACGGTATCGATAACATCTACGGTTTTAGAAATGTCATTCAACAATGGCACGGGTCCATAGATGAAGTTCGAAAGGAAGGTGTAAATATTCCTTTCTAAACATGTCGTAAAAAATGGCTTACAGCTATTTCAGCACGTAACGCTTCAAAATGGCTTAAATTTGTGGTCAGATGGCTACTTGGTTGTAACGTGCTTAAACTATATGGTTTGCTTATTATTTCGAGATAGCAACCCGCTCTTCATGAAAGGAAAGTGTTGCACTAAACCAATTTTCAAATATTTTCGTGCACTTATCCTAAAACAAAATGAGGAAAGTATGTCGAAGGACTGCTTGTTCCTACAAATGTTTTTCGTCTATAATTCTTGAAAAATATTTGTTGTATTTCAAAATGGTGGTAAAATGAGTTGCTTGAAAAAAAAAAATCAATCAGGATCGAGTTTTCGATATTAATTGAAAAACTCAATCAATGACTTCACTTTTAAAACTTTTCAAGGAAAAGAGTCATTGATTGAGGGGAAGAATATTTTTCAAATTTATATCATCTAACGGACTTTCTTAATCATCCTACGTGCTTATCTGAAAAATATAATTGCCTATGTTGAAGGACTAGGGTTCTAGGATGTGATTTATTAGTTTTAGATGATTATAGATTGATGAACATTATTCCCATGCCTTATATGAACTGATTGATATGTTGAATTGACTTTTATTAGTCGATTGATGTTTGGGTGTTGTCGACCACCATATATACGTATTGTGTTCACTACGTATGCGGTATATTGGGTATAAGAATGTTCCCGATCCGGATCCCACAGATGAATATGATTGGATGCCGAAAGGAAAGGGTAACCATTTCTTGGGTTGACAAATGAAGAAACGGAGCTTAATTGGACTTCTATGGAGAGTTGGCATGGAAAAAAGCAACGTAAGAGGTCTCACCTGCATCGCAGATGGTTTTCTTCTAAGTGATTGAAGAAACCGAGCTTAATTTGACCTCAGTTGGCATTCAAAATGCAACGTAAGAAGAGTCTCACTGCATCTGTCACGGTTTTTTCTTCCAAGCCCTACAAGATCAACGAGGCTTCTCAACCACCTAACATATCTTTGTGCAGGATAATTGTGATGATACCATTTTTCTAAAACTTTGTAAAATATTGCTTTTGAAAATGGAAAAATATTGTTTTGAAAATATATTGGACTAAATTTTGAAAATCACCGGACTTCATTTTATCAAAACCTAAGTCACTCAATTATCGACTTCGGTCATCGATTGAGGGGAGAGTGATTTAAAATAAAATATTTTCAAACGATATTTCTTCACAAAAAGTCCGTTTGTACGCTAAAATGTGGTGATCTAAAGATTTAATGTTATGTCATGGTATGATTTTTCTTTTGAATCAAGGTCTTTCAAAATGAAAATTTTTCTATTCTTGTTTGATTGTGAAATTGTTTTGTTTTACTCAAAAGATCTCTTAAAACAATCATACCTGACACTAACAATCTTTAATGTCTAAATTTGGTCCTTATCTGTCATTTTCAAAATTAAATCTTGCCACGTCTTTCCCAAAGTTTTCTAAATGATTTAAATCAGTTGGGATCACAAATCTCAAATGGTTTGATATTTTTGATCGGGGTATAGATCGTGATTTAAATCTCAAATCTGTTTAAATGGAATTGGTTTTAGTCCTTTAAAGGCACTCCCGCCTCCATGTGCCAAACGATTTCAAATACACAATGCACATGTTGAGGAGGAGGATTTATCTAAAAAACGGATGAGTATTTAAACAAGGCCACATTTTCTCCCATGTTTTCTAAACCTAATTAAATCACTTGGGATCCAAAATCTCAAAGGGTTTGATATTTTTGATCGGGGAGAATTTGTGATTTAATAATGGAATTTGATAAAAGGTGATCGTTTTGATTTAATTGTGCGGTTGCTCTCTCATATGTGCATGTGCTTCTTTCGAATCTTGAAGCACATATTGAAGGGGAGCATTTTAAAGGAAAATAAAACTTTCGAGGTACAAAAGCTTTTATGTTTTAACATAGAGTACCTTGATTGAGTTTTAAAATGGTTTCTTAATGGCTTGTGATTGTGGATGTGCTTCAAATTAACTCTTGCCTCTATGTGATAAAATGATTTCAAAAATCCTATGCACATATTGAGGGGAGAATTTACCAAAGAAAATCAAATGGCTTTTCTATGAAAATTGTGATCAAAGAAAATATTTCAAAGTCCTCTTGCCTCCATGTGCTAAACAATTTCTAAATCACATGCACATGTTGAGGGGAGGTTTTCTAAATGATCAAAACTATTAAGGTACAAAATGCTTTGATCTCGTATCACAAGTACCTTGATTGTTTTCCAAATGATTTTTCAATTGGTTTCAGAAGGAAAGAAGCTGTACCAAAAGACCGACCATTTTACTTTATGCATTGAGTTATAAGGATGGTTAGGTTAGGTATTTGTTCCCGATCCGTGAGGAGGGATCTACCAGGGGACAATCCACTAGATAGTGTAGAGTCCTTAGGTATGATGAAAAAAAAGGAGAAAAAGAGAATATGGGAAGAGTCGGACTGAGACGAGCTAGTCTTGGAATAAATCCAACAAGGTTCTAGTTATGAAGTCTCGGTAAGCACTGAAGGGGTTGAAGAATGAAAAAAAACTGAATGTGAAAAAGGGTGAAAAGAAATAGCCCTCCATCAATTCAACCTTAGAGGCAAGAAGGGTTCAATACATATATGCTCTTGGTTGTTACCAAGGTAACACTGGTATTGAAGACAAGACATCATGGACCCAGTGATGCAATGCACTAAACTTCCCAAACTACTCAAGTTCCTCTTAAAAGGACTTGTTTCATTCTCACGGGGAACCGACATTATCTATCGACTTTCTCTTAGAGATTGTTGATATTGAAGAAGGAGACCCTCTCCCTAGTCTCCGGCATAGGAACCAAATGTGCACGATTGAGTCTAGAGCAAAGAGATCATCCACAATATCTCATTAGGACACTAAATTAATGAAGACTTCTTTGTTTCCACAATGTGGAAAGTAAGTATATATTTAGAGTCCTACGCATTATCCTTGTGGTATTGCCAGAACATCCGAGTGATATGCATACATATTCACAATGAAGATGGAAAGCCTTCTTGAGCCAACATCAAACAAGCTCTTGGTAGGTGGCATGTGAGATCTATTCTATAGATTAACCATGTGACAACTAGATAGAAACGATGGGGCGATTCACTCGTGATTCAACCTTGGTCCAGGAAATGGATTGACGGATGCTTTTGGAAAAACCATTCGATGTGCAAATCTTTTCTTTTCTCTAGCACGTCGAATGTGTACTTATGTTTTCAAATTCAAAAGTATCTCTGATTGAAAAAAAATACTTTTGGAAAAACCGTTCGATGTGCGAATCTCTTCTTTTTGCTAGCACGTCGAATGTGTACTCTTTTAAATACAAAAAGTATTGTTTATTGAAAATTGATCTTTCTCATAAAACCTTCAAGTATTGCAAAACTCTTTCTTCAAGCAGTACGCGATTGTTTTTCAAATCAAATTTTCATCAATCATTGAATCTCAATTCGCTGGTTCACTCACTCCGTGTTGTCTTCTTTGAGGCGTTCCGGTTTGAGAACGGCTAGAACATTGCGAAACCCTCAAGGAGATTCTTAGGAATCCTACGATCACAGGCGGTACTTATCGATCAGGGGAACCGTGGGCGTGTACCTCAATTCAACGAAAGTGATCAAAGACACTTTCGTGTGTTTTATTGCTAACCGTTGTTTGCAAGTACATTTGGACGGTTGCAGTGATCGAATTGAGGAGTCATCCAAAGCCGCATGCTCACAGCATCCACACTTAATTTGAAGAAATCTTGACTGGTGCATATCTACATACGGCTCGATATTTCTATACTATGTTGTCTGCGCTGCGCAAATATCTTGAACCGGATAAAGCTTCCGCTACTCTGATGGAAAGATGTCATGATTCAAAAGTGTGAGCATGTCGGTCGAAAAGTCACAACTTCACATGATGGCAACACAACAAAGGGTGATCAGAGAGATTTTTGTGGTGATGATCTCAATGAAAGCTCGAAGATCATCAAAGATGTGGATCAGTTAAAGGCCTCCACTAAAAGTACAAGTCAGTGCGGACTTTGAAGAATCACTACTAAAGCACAAAGATTGTTGATGTTGAAGAATTCAAGTCTACGAGCTCAAGGCTGAAGATAAAATAGAATGCTAGGATTCAAAATGTAAAACATGGGGTGACCTCCCTTAGGGGAGATTGTTAGGAATTAGAAAATTCCATAGTGAAGTAGCGGTCACCCCAAATATAATTTAGCATAAGTTAGCTCATCAGAAATATCGTTATTCTTGTTTTATTAGTTAGTTATTTAGTTTAGAGTAACACCGTGGAGGAAGAACGGGTCTTTACCCACTGTATGCACGATCCACAGTCGGGAGGGCGTTTAGTTTGTAACTATAAATACCCTCTACCTCCCAAGGTAGAGGGTTGGACTTCATTCATCTTAATCTAACCTTCTAAGTTTTCTTTCACTTTCTCTCTCTAGAAAGGTTCCCACTTTCTCTCTCTAAACTCTACTTAATTCGAACCATATATTGTTATGTGATGTGTTTGTGAAATCCAATATGTTACATGGGCGTTTCATAGAATTAGGCGAGGGACAATGTATAAAGGACTTGTGGGTTATGATGTTATTGGAGAAACTAACGCGGAAGCACGGCTTGGCTAATAGCAGGAGTATTTGTCTAGGATAGCCCAGAATCAAAGGTAATAGCAACATTTGTGGAGCCCATTTGTGGCAAGGTTGTAAGGAATCTTGGGTATTACAATAATAATAGAGTTAGGCTAAGTGTGGAGAGCCAAACTTTAGTGAGATTTGGAATGAAAATAGTTTTGGAAATGCTTTGAATAAAGCTAGCGTTGGGAGCATGGATCGAACCACAACAACAACAACAACCACCACAATGACCAGGAAATGTGCCAATGGGCAATATACGATAGGGAACGTGCAAATGGAGTACGTCTAGTAGTTTTGACTTCGGGTTGGGGAGAGTGGAACCAACATTTGAATGAAATTAAGTGTAGGGCGTTTGGAGACTTCGATGATGTTGAGAAACAATTACATCAATGATTATTCATTGCCTATTTTTCAACACATGGCTCAAGAAGCCAATTACAAGTTGCCACCCTACAATCCACCCAATGTTCCACCATATCCTTTCCCCCTACACCTCTTATCCACGGACCATATCCAAACACCCATATCACGGCTATGCACCATTTCGACCGGTGCCGCATATGGTAGATTACCCCGAGGTTGGTGGATCAAGCTATGATGTTTGAGGATCTTCATCAGGAGTTGGAAGAACGAAGAAGAAGAGGAGATTAGATTCGAAGTTTGTGGATGAGCACTATGTGTCTAGAGTGATGATGATGATGATGATGATGTGAGGATGATGATGATGATGAAGAAGGTGATGAGATGAGCGAGGATGACGAATGATCGTGGATCATTCTTGATTTATGGTTTCAAAACAATTGTTATCATGTGTTAAACAATATTATCTCTATCTCTTAACTATCTCTCTAGGATGATTATCATACTTTGTTTATTTTTCATATTTTTAGTAGCATTTGGTTTGTTTTGTTTTGTTTTGTGTATTGTGTATTGCAGTTTTGTTTGCAGGATGGATTTGTCGGAAGCTTATTGATGGTCAAATATTTAGAGTTGGATAACTCACATGCTTGCTTATGACCGTATCGTATGCATATTCTATCCCGTGGTATCTTATTATTTCTTTTTCCCATTTTCTTTATTTTTAAGTTTATTTTTATTACATTGAGGACAATGCAAAACTTAAGTATGGGGAGGGAAGAAAATAGGAAAAATGATCGTTTTAAATTTTAGCTTTTAGTCTTATTTTTTTAGATAAACTTTTGGATGCAAGTATTTATCAGGAAATCGCCATTGATTGTCTAGTTGTTTTCACACATTTTCGGGATATATTTAAAAAACAACTCGAATTATTCAATGGTAAAATGAGGTTTTTGAAATTTTTTGATTTGAACCAAATTACGGAAGTAATTCATTTTGGATTCGATAGCATTTTCTAGCGCGCATATAGCCTTTTTCCACTTAATTGTGAGGTTTCTTTTTGTATAAAACGCATATTTTGTTTTATATTTGCTATAAGTGTGCCGGTGATTATGTTGATCCTAGAACTTGTACTAGTTATGCATTACGGTTAAAATCACTCTCGAGTGATAAAAATATGTTCAAGTGATAAGAGGCATCATAGGATTTAACCCAAATGGCCTTCCATTTTACATCTAATGATATATTGGCTAACGACATTATATGGACCCATTTGTTAGTGCTCATCTTTAGCACTAGATACCCTTAGTTACACCCTTCGAGCCAAT
Source organism: Chrysanthemum makinoi (assembly GCA_910596185.1). Lineage (NCBI taxonomy): Eukaryota > Viridiplantae > Streptophyta > Magnoliopsida > Asterales > Asteraceae > Chrysanthemum > Chrysanthemum makinoi. The sequence goes on along the minus strand of OU343216.1, from coordinate 696,112 downwards.
CTTTTCATTCTTGTTTAAATCCAGAAAAATACAAAAAGATTTTACACCTTAAACCTTAGCCAACCCATGTCATGTCTATTGGTTTGCTAGTTGTTTGGGAGTGTTGGGTTTTTGATGATTATGAAGAAGTTACACTTTGTCTATAGTGTGTACCATTCTCCAACAAAGATGAAGGAGACATCTTTCTCATTTGTATTTTTTGTGGTGTATGCTTACACTAAGTGTGGGGAACTTGTTAAATATATATATATATATATATATATATATGTATATATATATATATATATGTATATATATATATATCTTGATTAATAATGAGCTAAATTGAGTTATATATGTTTGGAGATCGATATGTGAAGAGGAGGAAGATATAATCATTTTTGGGATTGTGGTTTGGCTAGCAACATGGAGGTTTAGACTTGAATTTATTTTTCTTTTAACACAAATTTCATAAACCATCCCATGCCTTATCCATGTCTTTTATAAACCCGAAGCCTTAACATTATAACCTGAATAAAAGCCCTCTTTGATGAATTTATTTTCTTTGTTTTGATACTTGTACAAGCTTATGGTAAAAAGCATTGATCATGACTAGGCATTGAGTGATTTACATTTACCCACCAATATATGAGTGTTGAGTGAATTCTTAAAATCATTAAGTGAGGTGTTCTAGTTTTGTTATCTAAAGTATTTGGTTCATTTTCAAAGTTTTTCACATATTAAAAACAAATTGATAATTGTCTCTTTTGGGATGATTGTTACATTTTCGGAACCATGGTATCATGACCATTGAATTCGATTTTTGTAAATGTTAGATCTACTCGGTAGAACTTAAGTATGGGGGTTTGGTAGCAGCTTAAAATGAACATGTTTTTAGTAGCGTTATTGTTGGTTTTGTGCATGATAATCGGCTATATTTACACATAACTGTTGCAAAGTGCAAAGATACGTATTGTGTATGTATATATGTAAGGTATCACAAAGGATGAAGAAATGAAGTTTTTATGCACATTTGGAGAATTCCCAAAGAAGGAAGTCGAGCAAGGAAGCTTTTGGACTCAATAATTAGGAAGCGCAATGATTTCTAAGTATCTACAAAGGAAAAGATCAAGTTTAGTCTTGGAAATCATTGGCGAGAACAAAGAAAGAGCTACAAATCAAGAAAATCAACAAAAGTCAAAGGCGGTATGACCGTCGGTTGCGACCCATAACCGGTCCGGTTGGGTGATGTCAACAAGCAACCGATCCGGTTGCATCGTAACGATTTGGTTGCATGGATGGAGTTACACAAAAAGCATTTAATGTTGCCTTAACTCCCCATAATCATTGGAGACCGATCATTTCTTGATATTAACTTGTTGGGAGCGTTTTGGCGATTAGTAAAGTCTTTGGCTATATATTGAACCTAGACTTAGTATACTAGGTGTGACACAACCCAAAGTGTAATAGTTTACACCAAACTATTACCAACCATATTATTCATCCAAAAGTTTAGTATTCTTAAAAGCGTCAGGAGGTTGGAAAGAGCAATTCTCATCCATTGTTTTGGTTATTAGTTATCACGGTTAAGCTAGGTGATTGGAGGCGTGGTTGCTATAAGCCATGATTTCTAGTTCTTGTAATCGAAAAAGTTTAGGTATTCTATGAACCTTGTTATGGATTTCTATTCTCTTGAGTTATTGGAATTACTTTGTTATTATTTGTGTTTTGTTATTATTATCATGGAGTAGGTTTTTAATATACTTGTGTGTAAGGATGTAGGAAATCATACTAGTGTTCTCATATGTGATGCATGTATATATGATCTTGTTTAAATGAGTTTGTTGGAAAATACTAGTCTTGTTTGATTTGTCGGTAAAACATGTTTTAAAAAAGGACGAAAAGATTTCTCTTGTGTTTTATTCCAAAAAGTTAGTGACAAACTAGTATGGGGATATGGTGATTGACAACCACCATGTTTACTTATTAAAACTAGACTAGAAACATTTTTCATCGAAAGATTCGGTTATTAGGAACCACGTTTAATAAGAACATTTTACAAACAAATGGATTTTTTAAAGGATAATCATTAGGATAAGGACTGAAAGGATTACCTATATGTTTTGTTCTTAGAATGATTTTTGCAAACATAAACCATGGTTGGAAATCATTTGCTTATGATTTGTGCATCACATCAAGAGTTTACACCAAGCCTTCATGAACACTTACTATGATTGCCTATAGACTACACACAAGTATATATATTTCTTTATATTGAATTTCATTAAAACATCACTTTTGGAGGAAGCCTTGACAAAGCTTTCTTGTTACTAATCTTTTAAAACAATTTCAAACACAAAATCCTTTGGGACGATCTCGACTTACCCACCTTTGCTATCGCGAAAGAGTATACTTGCTCGTGTATGTTTATAGTATTAGACGGATAAATCGTGTTTATAAATTTTTAAAACTTGCACACGGTAAGCACATCAGTCCTTTACACTACTACTTGGGCATTGAATTTCTAAGGAACTCATCTTGTATAGTCATGTCACAAAGAAAGTATGCATTAGAACTTTTACAACATGATGAAGCCCTAAATGAAAAGCATGCAACCACCCATTTAATCCAATTGTCACACTCAACAACATCACTAGTGAGCCTCATCCAGATTCATCCTTATACAAAACCTTTGTTAGAAAACTCATCTACCTTACTATCACTAGACTAGACCTCACATTTGTAGCTCAAGTCTTAAGCCAATTCTCTCATAATCCAATCACTGCTCACATGAAAGCTCTCTTAAGGTTCATGAGATACAACAACCTTTGTCCAGGACAGGGTTCACACTTCCCAACTCACACCAATCTCTCCCGATTAGCCTATTGTGATAATGATTGGGTTGCATGCCCTAAACAAGAAGGTCAGTGATAGGATATGTAATCTTCTTAGGCAATTGTATAACACCCCCAATTTTGGGATACGCAGCGGAATTAAAGCTGGGTGTTACTCGACGGCACAGCAGTTATAATAATAGAAAACGAACTCTAATTTAGTCATTTAAAAGATTTTATCATTCGAATATCAGAGTTTACAAAATGAGGTCCCAGTAGTTTGTTGTCTTACTTAAATAAGTTTTCGAATGATGATAAAATTTATAGCCTTTATGAATATTCGTGCTCTCCCGGGCCATCCTCGCTCATTATGGACCTGAGATAAACATGCTAAAAGTGTCAACACAAAGGTTGGTGAGTTCCTAGAGTTTATAGTTTAAAATACGGACAACAAGATTTCCGAAAACGTTATTTGGGAATGTCAAAACAATGTTAATAGTACATATCTCATCATATCAAGAACAATATCACGTAACACAACGTATCAATATTCAATTGATATATCACATAACTCGACTTAGTACAATAGCATGCAATCAAGAACAACAATACGCAGTTAAGAACAATAGTACAAATCAAGAACAATATCAAGTAATCAAGAACAATTTGTATAGTACCAAAATACGATTTTGAAACAATTGTGATCATAATAAAAGTTGTAGCATGTATCTCCCCCAAAAGTTGTACAAAACAAATGAAAATAGGGGCCAAGAACTCACCTCGGTAGTCATCAGTGAAAATAAGTCAAGTAGTAAATGTGCACGGCCCGACACGCAACCTAGATAAGTATGGTATGGTTTTAGTCTAAGTCTTGAATTCAAATACATGTTTTCATTTGTTTTGAGTTATTGTAGCTTATGTGGATGTTTCACAATTTAAATGGATTCTCGAGGTACATAAAAATGTAGTTGTGAAAATGCTTGCAAATAGTGGCTGTTGGAATAAACGTGGGAAATTTTATACTAAACTTTCATATAAGAGTTGGCTCGAATATTGGCTCAAGTATTATTGAGGAGTAAATATATATACAATATACATTTGTCGAAGTCGTGGGTAAATAATATATTTGGACGAATATATTATTTAAAGTTTACTCGGATGTGGTCGACGAATAAAATATGTATTAAACATATTTATTTTCTGAAAAGTAGTTAAAGTATATAAGTTATTAAATTTATAACTTCTAATGGAAAGATGTTGACTTGTCCAAAGTCGAGGAACTGAAATTGTAATATTTCAAATTTATAAAGATTGTACCAAAAATACAAAGTGGTTCGAAATTGGAGGACTAAAACTGTCCAAAGTTATATAAGTTTCAAACTTATATAATTTTTTAAGAAAAGTGATAAAAGTTTGAAAGTAGAAGGGCTATAGCTGTCAAACGGAGAAAGTTGCAAAAATAATCCAAATGGCAAAACTGCCTTCCATGGTATTCGAACATGAGACCTTTTACTAGCTGTGATTTATTTTGTGCTAAAATTTACTCAGTGCATATATATGATCGTGGGTTATATGATATGGTTTTTGAGGCTTTCTTCTTCCTTTAAAAACTTAGCCAACTTACTCAGTGCATATATGATCATGGGTTATATGAAATGGTTATATGAAATGTTTCAAAGTGAGGCAACTTAAAAACGTTTCATGAAATCGTTTGTGTATCATTTATGCATGCTCGAAAACTTCCAAAGTTTACTAAACTTTTCTTTAAAACTTGAATAAACATAAGATGTGTATTCACTTTGTTTAACGTTAAAACTTCCATCGTTTACGTTAAGAATTTCCTCATAAGCATAACGACCCATGATTAACCATTCGAGTTCATGGTAGTCGAATGATAACAATTAACAAGTTTTGATAAGCTTTTATATTATAACGAGAGCATGTATTTTATCGAAATAAACATGCTTTTCAAATGTAAGGATTTATAAAGAATGGGAAACGTATGAACAAGAGTAGGAGTCTAGTTTGCTTACCAAGTTGAAGTGTGTTAGGTCACCATGTTTGTAACACAAGCATCAATATGAAGAAATAAGATAGAAAGTGATCGGTTGAACAAGTCACAAACACACACATGAATATAAGAAAGGTTTAGGCGTAGGTTTATTAGTGAAATGAACAACCAACCTTCAAATGAAGGTTTACAAGAGTTATTTATAGGGAAGGAGCTAGGGCAATACACAAGCTCCCTTCCTTTCCTTATTGGGCTTGGGCCAAGGCTTATGGGCTTTCTACATAAGCCTTGCCTTAAGTACAAACATAAAAACCTAATTAAGCAACCTATTACATATTAATTACAAACACTTGAAATATAGTTTAGGAGTGATTCCAACAATCTCCCCCTAAGTGTTGGTAATTGATGATATAAGTAATGTTGAAATGATGTAGGTGCTGATGTAATAGTTGCTTTGACGTCTTCTGACATTCTTCTTTCTTGTGAGAAGAAGTGCCGTGATTCCAACAATCTCCCCAGTGTAGGGATCTTGTTTTCTTTGAAGTATTTTGCTTTGACGTCTTTGATTTCTTTGTTCTTTTAATTCATTGTTCTTTGTGGTGGTTGTGATAGTATGTTGTTGTCATCTGGTTAAACCCCGTTGCTCCATCTCCACGTCTTTCTTCAACATGCTCCTGCGCTCATTTGACAAGTGAATTCGGATGTGAAGTAGTTCGAGTCTTTATAACTTTGTAGATTCTTTGATTTGATGAAGAATCATTATAACATTAGGTTGCCTTTGATGATAGTGAGAGAACTTCTTTGCGCTTGTAATTAGTATGAGCATGAGAAGAATGCGATCTCTTTTCCTCCCGAGCATCCATAAGAAGAAAACATAAAACATGGGTTAGAAATAATCCAAGCCTACATTTGAACCGAGTGTGTTAACGACGCAGTGTGAAAACACGTCTCTAATTTTCACAAAGGTTTCTGGCTGGATTCCCACAAGTCGATAACGCGATGTGCCGAAGTACGTTGGTGAGTCGTTGAGGTACACGAAGCATCTTGTAGAGCGTTTGAGACACACTAAGCGTAACCCACAAGGAGTTACCGAGAGTGACCTGCGTCGGGTTGTTTGATGTTGACCACTGGCGGGAGTTTCTATTCAATCGAGGATCACAGTTGTGACCCCTAATAAATTTTCTCGGCAGTTGCTAAGATCGTGAAGGACCGATAATGTATCACTTGTGTTCTTATTGTTGAAGCAAACAGAAGGATCCAAAAGTGTACCTAAGAGATCTTTTGATGAATCTCGTGGCTCTAGAATCAATAGTGCGCTTTGGTTTTCACCGGCGGAGACTAGGAGGATCTCCTTCTTCAATACCGGCAATCTCTAATAGAAATCCGATAATTTCGTAGGGTTCCCAGTGAGAATGAAACAAGCTTCTGTTGAGAGAAACTTGAGTGGCTAAGAAAGATTAGTGCATCGTCCTTTGGGTCCATGACGACTTTGATCTTCAATACTGCATCGTCTAATGACAACGGTAGCATATGAATTGAACCCGTTATGCGCCTAAGTTGAATAATGGAGGGCTATTTCTTTTCACCCTTTTCTTTACTTTTCTTTTTAATTCTCAACTCCTTCTTTCTCCGATTCTCATTTCCTCCTTTTTATAATCATACCTAAGGACTTCTAAATTCTAACTATTGTGGTGAGTCCTTGGGTAGATCCCTCTGGCTCTGGCGGATCATAGGACGGTTATTCCTAACCTTAGTCACCTTATAACACCATGACTAACCTATGTTGCCATAAAACCATTTTCATGAAAAATCTCTCAAAGTGGTTATGAGTAAAAAACATTTTGTATCACTGAAAGAGTTTTATATTAATGCAAAAATACTCCCCCTCCACACGTGCTTAAGTGTTTTGACAAAAATCTGCACGGTGAGAGAAGAGCGCGCACTTTTGAATTGATTAACTCAAGATAGACAATTCCCCGCGAGACACGGTTACATCACTAACTAGGTCAGCTTGAAGTTGTAAACACTCCTTGGTGAGGAGGTTTGACCCGTCAAGGTTCATGTCTACCAAGAGTTTCTCGAATGGTACATTCTACTAGGACAAGTCCTTTGCGAGACACGTTTACATCACTAGCGAACTAGTTTGAAATTATTACCCGTCCAGGACAAGTCTTTTCGAGTTACTAACATTTAAGATCTCGTCAATTCATTGGTTAAGACTTTATCACGAAGATTCAACGGTTCACAACATATTTCTTATCACATAATTTTTCTCCCCCTCAAAATGGCATATAAATGTTATTTTTGATGAAATTTTGATATCGAATATGACCATTTCGAGTTTTGTGGGAAGATTACCATGAAGAACAATTTGTGAACAAAGTTTAAGTCAAATACTACCCCTCAACAAGTGATGTTAACTTTTGAGGTTTTGAAAAATCATAAGGGGAAGTACTTGTTCTTTTGAGCAAAACTTTTAAAAATGAAAGTTTTGATAAGTTTTACTCAAAAGTAAGAAGCTTTCGCTCCTTTTATAGGATTGTGGCACTGAAGCGTACCACAGGGTCCTTTCATTACAAGTACGGGTTGTACACTGTTATGTGTGCACAAACCATTGTCAAACAAATCAAACACACAAAATCACAATCAAGAGAGTTAAAAGAGTACCCAATGATTACGGACGATCAACTACTTTCTGAGGACGTTGGTATGTCAGAATTGGAAAGTTTGGTCATCCTCCCACATAGCTCTTCCAACCGTCGCATGTCGGTCAGATGAATCAACCTTTCATCAATCCAAGTGATAAATCAACAAACATCCTTGCGATCCTTTGAAATCCATCTCTTCGTGCGAATTTTACCGTTCGATATCCTTCAAACGATATGCCAATCCATCTCGAACCATCTCGGGGTGGCGCAGAACTTTGTGAATTTCAGCAACGCCATGAAGAATATGATGATTTTCACTTCAAAACTTTTGGTTTATGAACGATTTTGTACTGTGGTTCTTGATTGATTCCATTGAAGTGTAGAATTTTGGTAAGATTCGACCCCGAGGTGGAGATCTTCAACAAGCTTTTTGATTTGATGCGCATGAAAACAAGGAGTGCTTGATAATGTACTTGATCGACTCGGTTGAGGTTGGGGTTGGGGCTCACGGTATGTCGTGATCCTCACCACCAGTGTATGTCAAGTGATCAATGGTTTTCACCATTGGTGGTGTGGTTTCGAATCCTTGGTTGATCGAATCGTGGTTGTGAATCTTGTTGTGTAGTGGTGATAGCCTTCTTAACCATTTGACGAATCATTGGATGGAGTTGCCTTCTTAACAGATTTTGTTGTTGACTTAGTTGTTTCTTTTGTTGATGGAGGTGATGATTGAGATGATGATTTGGGTTTGGTGGAAGTATCAAGAGGTGGTTCAGAAAATGGGGTTGTATTTGGATTGTCAACTATGTAGTTATCGATTCCTTCTTTAACTTTTCCTCTTCAGCTCTTAGCGGCTTCTTCACCTCTTTTATCATTTCCTCTTCACACCAAATTATCATCATCAGACTCTTTCATCCTTATCATGATTGTAATCTCCTTTGTCATAAGTTTCCTCATCTTCATCATGCTATTCTTCTTGCGGTCGTTATAGTTACTATTGTGGTTGCTTCATTTCAACAGTTGTAGTGTGATGACACCGATCTACGGGTTTGAGATTAACGGATCGGATGAAGCATGGTATTCCATCCTTTCGCTTTAATGTCTTGTAAATTATTTCCTCATCCATTGAATCATACTCATCATCAGTATGACTTAGTGAACATGTTTGAATGGATGTTGCGGAGGATGTCCAGCAATTCTGTAAGATGATTATGAGCATATGAAGTTGTTGAAGATGACACGGAGATTGTTCATGCCAATTGTTTTGTCGTAACCAGCTATGAATGTGTTTGCCATCGAGAGCTCAGCTGGGGCTTTGATGTTTTCTTGATTTGCAGCCATTTTGTGATCTGAAAGTAATTAGACAAAGAGACAGACATATGGAAACACAATGTGTTTGATTTAGTTTGATTTATTATCAAATTACTTGTTTGATGGTAACATGTTTATGTTAGTTACAAGTCCTAAGTCACATTTTTCTAATTGTATGAAGTTGATATGATAAGTTACGTGAACGTGTTAATTTTGAAATTTCGAGTCAATTTATCACTTAATCACACAATATTAACTTTTGTAAGCTTATACGAAACATCGTATTTGTGACTTATGTAACATTTAACAAGTAACATATATATGTAGGGTGCAAAAATAGTGAACAGGTGGGTTATGAGTAACGGGATCCTTATCGTAGAGAAAGAGCTTATCGAGGAGGAGTAAGCTAAAGCGTAAGACCAAGCTTATACGTAAGAGTTTCTTCTGCGGAACAAGTTCAAAGGCTTTTAGGCTTACGCGTAGGAGCTAGATGTTACGTGTAAAGTTTACGCGTGAGTAAAAGCTTATGCGTAGCAAACCTTGTTCTGATATCTTTCAAGATAACGCGTAATCCACTCAGAGCCTCTTATGTGTAAGAGTTACGTGTAAGATTTCTCTTAGGCGTAACTGGCATAAAAGTAATCTTTATGCATAACGGTTTGAACACCTGAATATTATGACATTATGAATAATTAACACATTTAAATAATCATGAAAACTTGATTGCAGGTTATTCCAAAACATCTTTTGGATCACAAAATAAGCACAAGAACATATCGATACACACAAAGCGACTTGGTAAAATTACTTAAACCCTAAACCCTTAATCTATGTGTAAGAGATATAGCCACACAAATCAAACATGAATGTTTCTGGAGAGTCCTAGATGTCATATGAGTGTAATATAACAAGATTTAACATATTTCCTCCACAGAATCAGAAGATTCATGGGAGATGAACCCTAAAAACCTAAAACTTAAATTTCTGGGCTAATTTAAAGGTTCAAAACATGCATATATACTTATTCTAACACTTTCTTGACCACCTAATAACACATCACAGAATAGAAAAACCCTAAATGAGCGCAAGAACCCTAGAATTCAAATTAATGAAATTCAAGATTCTGGATGGTTTTGGACGATTGAAACAAGTTTAATAGACACTAAGAAAGGTTTTTAACATAACTCATTTCAATCCAAACACTTTTATGCATAAACACCCGATTTGTTCGAGTGAACAATTTTCCAAAATCAGTTTAAAGAGTTTTAACCGTTGGATTAGAAAGATTTTTGAAATCCTTGTTTAGAATCTTGATCAAAACAATTTAGAACTTACAGATTATGAGAGCAGCTTGAGCAGTTTTGAAGATTTGATTTGGGTCGTTTGATCTTGGTGGTTTAGGAGTAAATGCACATGAAGTGGTGCATTGAATGTGTTAGGTGAATGATTTTGTTAAAATTAATTTGCCAAGTTGACACATTCAGTCCCTCAACCTCAAAGAGGTTCCAACCAAGATCCTTTAACTTCCGTTTAGGTTAGACAAAACACATGTAAGGCAAGAAACTTAACGATACTCCCTCTCGACTTTTGAAATAATGAATTTCGAAAACATTTGAGTCGAGGAGAGTATTTGACAAGAAAAGTATCCACCATTTTAGAAGAAACAACATATTTTTGGAAACATGCAAGTAGGTTTTATGAATGAAAATATTTACTTTCTCCCCTCAACACTTGTTGGAGAAAATTGTGAAAAGTTTGATAGAACAAAGTGTTGACTGAAGTTTTGTACTTGCCATGTTTGAAACAAATTAGATAGAAGAATATTTTTGAATTTTATCAGATTTTATATTTTTATTTTGTTTTTGAAAATTTATTTACAAAAGAGGTTTTGGTGTTTGGTGGTTTTAAGAATGTGTCAAAGTTCGTCCAGTTCCCTTGGAGTCAAACACCTCATACCAATCCGATTGGACCAACTCAGTAAACCTAGCGCGGAGCTAAGGCTTTGGTGAAGATGCGTATTGATGTTTTACAAAATATAATTCAAGCGTACCTTGCCCTTTTCTGCTCCTTGATGAAATGATATCCGAAGATCGATGTGCTTTGATTTCAATGTTGGAAGGACGGAGTTACGAGATCGCAATAGCACTTGATTATGCTTAATACATCGGATTACGTCAAATGTGACCATAGTCTTTGAGTTGTGTTTCTCATCCAAATGACTTGAGCACAACACGACATAGCTATATTCTACTTCGGTTGAGGACAACGATGTACAATCCTGCTTCGATTGCCATGACACGGTTTATCACCAAAAATTGTAGAAGCTCCGGAAGTACTTTTTAGAATCTAAGCAACCTAAATGATCGGCGTCACGAAAAAGCT
>OU343216.1:665283-684847 GCA_910596185.1 Chrysanthemum makinoi | reverse complement strand
GATGCTGAAAGTATCAAGACGAAAGCATTAGTGAAAGGTGCTTATCGTTCGTATCAAGAGCATTAGTGAAGAATGCTATAGGTGTCAAGACGAAGGCATTAGTGAAGGGTGCCAAGCGTTGTGTCAAAGGCATTAGTGAAGGATGCCGAAGAATCAAATCAAGTAGCATTTGAGAAGAATGCCTAGGTCGTATAGTCGATGAGGTGCATCGTTATACTTATAAGTATTTGTTTATTTCCGAGGATGGTGATATCCTTGATGGTGTTGTAACAAGGAGTAGATCTCCTTGATATTAAGTGTTGTGTTGTGAAGGGTAGTAGTTCCTCCATAGTAATGGAACTAGGTGCTTAGTCTAGTATCTAATAAAGGGTAGGCGACGTTGTGATAGGATTAGTTCTCCTTGGTGTGAAAGATCTCGGTGGTTAGCCTAAGCAGTATAAAGGGTAAAGACAAGCGTTGTGTTAGGTGTGATTCGCCTTGGTGTGAAAGAACTAGGTATTTAGCTTTGTACCAGAAAAAGTGTGGAAAACTAGAAGGGGGGGTTGAAAAGTTTTACCAATTAAAAATTCCTTTTAATCTATTTAGATAGACTTATGTCAATCTACTTGGATGTGTGTGTTGGATGTTGATAAACAAGAATATAAAGATAAGTAATGAAAAGATAAGAGTAAGAAGCACAAAACCACAATGCAAGTATTTATAGTGGTTCGGCTACAAGGTCACCTTCCTTGCCCTACTCCACTCCCCGAGTCACCTACTCGAGAGTTCGTAATCACTACACCAATCTCCTTATGGCGGAGAAGCCTTCACAACGTCGCCTACTCTTTTTCCGGTACTAGGCTAACCACCGGGTTCTTTCACTCCAAGGTGAACCACACCTACACAACGTCGCATACCCTTTATAAGGTATTAGGCTAAGTACCTAGTTCTTTCACTCCAAGGTGAACTACGCCTATCACAACGTCGCCTACCCTTTATTAGGTACTAGGCTAAGCACCTAGTTCCATTGCAATGGAGGAACTACTACCACACTACACCAACGACTAATCCCAAAGGAGATCTACTCCTTTAACATCATCAAGGATATCAATATCCTTGGATCTAATACTATTCTATCTTGTACATCGAAACACACCAAATCGAATGTACATCTAAGGCACCTTTCACTAATGCCTTTGACTAGATCTACAAGACACCTTTCACTAATGTCTTGTGTCTTCACTTCTAAGAACCTTTCACTAATGCTTCTTTGTCTTGACTTCTAAGCACCTTTCACTAATGCTTCTTTGTCTTGACTTCTAAGCACCTACCACAAGTGCTTATCCTATAGACGATAGATACGCTTCACTAATATCTTCGTCTTGACACTTGAGACATCTTTCACTAATGTCTACTACACTTCTTTGAAGAAAAAAAGGAATCATCAACAAGAAGACTTCTGTAGCCTTGATGATGAGGAAGCATGGCAAATCATGGACTCGAGCTTGCTCGACTTCAAAGGTGGTGATCTTGCCTTTAAGAGGAACCTAAAATATCACACACAAAAAAACTACAAACATAGATCTCTTGGATCTAAGGTTAGTGAGATTTAACTCAGGGGGGAAAGTGTGTTAGAAAGGGATTGAAAGGGATGAAAAATAATGAAGAAATGGCTCACTATTTATAGAGGAAAAATCCTACTGTTCCCCGGATCCCACGGATCCCTACCACAAGGGATCCGGCTAGCACAAAGCTAGGGATCCGTGGTACCCTCCTCTTTGCCCATGGGTATTTTTGGTTATGGGTCATGGGTCATGGGTTATGGGTTGATCCATGGTTTTCTTTCTAGATACAATGTATCTTAAGGATACAATGAACTTGGTTAAGTGGTATAAATAAAACCATGGGTTATGGGTCAAAACCATTAGCTAGTTTTTACCTATTTAGTATACACTTGTTTTTACCCATTTTAGTATATACTTGTTTTTACCCATTTTAGTGTATACATGTTTTTACCGATTTATGTTACCCAATATACTACATACTAGTTATGTGTATATTTTATCCAAATATGTAAACACTAGTTGTTGTATATATGTATTACTAAATCATAAAATCACTTATACTTGTTTTAGTGTTTTATGTGAAAATGTGAATATGTTAGAAACTATTAGTTCAAACCATTTACGTATTTTATTTGTTTCGTTAATATGATTTTACGTTTATTATCGACAAAACATTAGAAGATCGTAAAATATAAATAAACATTTTTACGGCTTATTTGTATTAACAATCTCCCCCTTTTTGTTGATGACAAAACATAAAATTATTTTAAGGAAAAGCTAAAATTTGTAAAAGTTTGAATTTGTAGTTTTTACTTTCTTCTCTCCTTTTTTGTCGAAACAAAAAGATTTTTGAAAGAAGGCAACACATTGTTTTTAAGAAAAACATGTGAAAGAAAAAGTAAAAAGAGATAGAGAGCAAATAACGGGAAAGGATCTCTTCTTTACTCCCCCTTGACGAGTCCATCCCTAAGTAAGGGCGTCCAAGAAAAGTAATACTAATCTAGTTTGTTTGCAAATAAGTTTGCAAAAGATATCGTCTACGAGACGAATGTGCTCCCCTTGATGATTGCAATTTTTGCAAAGGGATGTCACGAAATGTAAACCTAGTATTGCAAGTAATTTGCAATGTATTGCTTTGACATAAAGCTCCCCTAGCTTTAAGGTGTCAAAGTCTTCATATGTAAATTGAATAACTACAAAACAAAGGTTAGAAATCAAGTATAATTCACAATTTCCTGCAAATGTGATTCAAGTTAGTAGAAAGAAAGCTTTCTGTCTCACGGATCCCGCGGTTCCGTCCTAGTAGGGATCCGTCTAAGAAATTCTCGAGGGATCCGTTTTAGTCGTTAAATATCGAAGGGTGATATAACAAGTAATGTTATCACAAAAATGAGATATGAATACAAGGTAATCATATTCTAAAAATAAGCAAGTAGCATGTAATTCCATTTAATAAAACTAGAGTTATGATATGATATACATGACTCTAAAAACTAAGAAAATAAGAAAATATATTACTAGGAATTTCTAAACCAACTATCGCTTGATGCTAGGACACCACTAAAAATCTTCTAGCTCAAGTTTTGTTTAGGTTTGATCTCATCGAAACATTCGAGGAGATGATAGAACATGAAATGTTGGTCTTCTCGTACTTCATGTATCAAACTTTCAACATGTTGACAATGATAGAAATCTTTGTCATGGCTAGGTAGTGGTGGTGGAAGAAATTAAATGGCTTGATGCGAAGGATCAAGTGAAGCGGCTTGTGGAGCTTCAAACGATGGAGGGATTGGTGGAGGTTCGTTTGAGAATGACTCAACCAAAGATGATGGTGGTGGTAGAGAAGTGTCAACTTCCATATGGTCGGGTGTTTGACTTTGATGATTTCTCATAATCAAAATGGGATTATATGATGGAAACGGCGAAAAGGAAGCCGGAGCAAGTGTTGACTCAACACCTTGATTTTGAACCATTATTCCTTCTAATGAGGAGAATGTTGTCGCATGAAGCGATGAGATGGCCTAGGAGGCAAGTCCTCTAAATTGTAGAGGTGTGGTGATGATAGTGGGGATGTAAATGAAATAGCTCTAGGAACCAATGGTGATGGTTTAGTGGAGATGATATTGTTTGGCTTAGGAGGTATGGTGGTGTTTGGCATAGGTAGTTTTGTGGGTACTATCCTTTTAGGAATTGGTTTGATTGGATGATGAAGAATTCTATCATTTGTTGGCTTGACGGGAGATGATTCGGTTGAAGAAATTTCGTGTATAACACGATCTCTTTTCATGGGTGGTTCTTTGGTGGATAAGTTACTACTTGGGGTTTTCCTCATGATGGGATGATTTCAAGAGTTTGCAAGAGTTGAAAGTTAGGATGAGAGTGATGACTATGGAGGTCCTAACAAGGTGGTTTATAAACTAAGAGATTTGGCAAGTGCATTTAAGCCTTAAGCCACTAGGATTCATTGGAATGTGATGATTAACATGCACAAGAGTCAACTTCAGAGTTTGCATTGTTCTAGGAACTCATTTAAGATGAGATGGAGTGTTTGAGTTAGGAAGATGAGTTGAAATGATTGTTTTAGCAAGATTTGACCTAAGCTGTCATCCAGATCCCACGGTTCCCTCCTTAGAGGGATCCGTCTCTCAG
Organism: Chrysanthemum makinoi; assembly: GCA_910596185.1. Taxonomy (NCBI): domain Eukaryota; kingdom Viridiplantae; phylum Streptophyta; class Magnoliopsida; order Asterales; family Asteraceae; genus Chrysanthemum; species Chrysanthemum makinoi. The sequence continues at coordinate 680,654 of OU343216.1, read as the reverse complement.
CAGCTATGAAAGAGTGGAAATGATGTTTCTAAGATCTAAGACCTATATCATCTTGAGTGTTTCAGTCCTCCTAAGTGTTTTAAATGTAGGGATGCTTGAGTACTTGAAGGTAATGAATGATGTAGCTAATGATTATCATTTATGGAAGGATTTGGAACTTTCAAGAGTACCAATGGATGAGCAAGGATGACACTAAAGATTTAGAGTGTCAATTGAGGCTAAATGATCCTAGAGATCAGGTTGTGTCTTAGGATAGTGTTTTGGAAAATATCCTAGAAGCTTTGAGATGAGAAAACTAGATTTTGATCAATTTTGATCAATTTTGAGGTGAGGATGATTTATGATCAATTTTGCCATAATCGAAAGATTTCTAAGACTAGATGTGAGGGATCAAGTAAAAGATGAAGTGTGAGTTTAAGAGCGGAAGAGTAATGGATTAAGGACGAAACGGTAGATCTACAATCGTCTTAGAGTGTGATCTAGGTGAGTTATGTATGAGTAGGAAAGATCAACCTATCTTGATAAGGACTTAATTTTGCCTTAAGACACTATGTTTAGCTTAGTGTGTGAGGTGTTCTAAGGATATGTTTGAAATATAATGCTTGCAATTGCATTTTCTGTTTGCCAGATCCCACGGTTCCCTAAGAGTAGGGATCCGTCTAGCACAACCTTTGGGATCCGCCCATCTTGCCAGCAGACCTTTACTAAAGGTATGCAATGATCTTGACAATGCATTATATCTCAAGGATAGTCTAAAGAGAGTTCTAATACTAAGATATCAAATGTAAAATGTTTTATTTCATGAAAGAAATTGGATTACATTGATAAAGCACGAGTACAAGAGATTTGATCCTATTTTGGAATACTATTAGGTTCCTTGAGTGTTTTCGCTTAGAGGATCATTATGTGATTGATGAGTGTTGGTGGAATCAAGAATGAAGAAAGTCTTCATGAGGGATATGTTTAGCGGTTCCATCATCTTGTTCACAAGTACGTAAACGGACTTTGAAATTGAGGATGGAAGTGCATAACATTATGATAGAGGCGTGTCAAGAACATTCCATAAGGGATGAGTTTATTCTTGGAGCCTTGAAGATTTGCAATTCGCCTTGGAAGAAGTAGGCGAGATTGTATGGTTGTTGTGTTAGCAAAAAGTACAACATGTGAGCACAACAAGCGGGAAGAATTTCTCGATTTCCCCTAAGACTCCAAACATTTTCACATAGGATGAGTGCAAGAGGTTTGTACTCTTCTCGGATATCCCTTGTAAAGATAATGTTTGGATCGGAGTAATATGGTCGAGGTTTGCATATTATGCGATTTAAATCTTCCGGAGAGGGTATGTGTGAACAATATGGACTATTTTCTTCACGAAAGTTGAAGAGAGAATCAAGAGACCAATCTTCGGTGAAGGCACATTGTCCATGATTTGGAACCCGGAGGATGTGAGCAAAATGCCCAAGGGTTAGAGTGAACTTTTGGTTTTTGATATAAAACCAAAGAGATTGAGAGCGATCCTCGTTCTGAGAAACGACTTGACAAGAATTCCATTATGAACCTTGGACATATTTTCTCGTTGATTTCAAGAAGAAATTCTAGTCCTATGGCTTAGGAAGAGGTATTGATACCTTCTTCGAATTGTAGAGAGTGTACTGTCGTCCTTCATGGAAGTGACGGTTTTATTATTGAACCACTGGGACATGATTGCCGGGGTGTGTTGGTTCGAGAGAGATGTTGAGATGTAGGCGCTAGTGGTGAAAAATCAAACTCATATTCATGCTATAATGAACCTATAGAAATGGTAAGTTAATGTAAGAACATGTTTGTGATCAACCTATGATAATCTAATGTTTTTACTATATTTTATTAACAATGGTATTTAACACTTTAACTTACTCAATGTTTTGACTTTCTAGTGGATTTTTAGTCTTGCATGAAAAAGCTGTTTTTCCGAATACGGATCCCACGGTTCCTTTTATAAAAAGGGATCCGCTAGTATATCTTTCGGGATCCGTGGATCAGTAGTAGAAACATATTTGATAAAACAAAGGTTTTATAGTTTTTATACCACGCAATATGTTTTATCCTACATTTTCTTTTAGCATGCATACATGACTTCTAATGTATCACGAAAAGAATATAAAACATATAAATCAAAAGAAGTGACAAACACATTATGATAATAATAACCTAGATAAACTAGATCATTAATAATATTGCATTTCAATACTAAGGATGATACAAAGGATTGGGTATATAAACCCAATATAGATTAACAACACAAAGTAAATGTCTCAGTATGTGAACTTCATCATAGGGAACACAAGTGCGATGAGTGTTAGAGCGATGAGCACGATTGCGATGTAAACCATGTTGATGATGGATCTTCTTGGTTTCGATTGAGATGGAATGAGGAGGAAGATGAGGTTTTTGAATGAGAGGAAATTTTTGAAATTGGAAGATTTGAAAAAATGATGGTTTTTGATGAGATAATGGTCGACTGTGGGAATTATTTATGGGGAAGGAGGAATTTTGAGATTTGTGTTTTGTTTTATTAGAAGATATGATTTTTGGATTAAGTGAGATAAAACACAAATTTTATAAACCATGATTTCTAGACGGAGGAGTGACACATATGTGAGAAAAAGCTTCCTAATGAAGCTACATGAAAAACATGTGTAAACACCTAAATCTACTCAAATACATGCCTAACAAATGACACTTATTTATTAAACTAATATCATTTAGATATAAGTGGAAAGTCATACCTCTAATGCTTAGGAATGTCTTTACAAATGACACAACAAATGTCACTTAGACGATTCCCGCCCTTTGCATTAAGATACCTTTAAGGAAGGTATTCTTGTTACCAAGCTACTCCTAAAGCTTGGTGGGTATGAGCTTTGACTAATCAACATGACAAAGAAGATTAGTGCAATTAAATGAAAAAAAAAGAAAAATGTTGTTATCAAATCAACATCCAAACATATAGTTTTAAAAGACATGGTGTTTGTTTTTATGAAAAACCTTCTTTGTAGTTTTCAATTAACCATGGATCGTATCAAGTTTTTAAAGTACAATATACTTAAAGAAACTTGGTAACAAGCTCATGCCATTGTGGAAAACTAGAAGGGGGGTTGAATAGTTTTCCCAATTAAAACTTCCTTTAATCTATTTAGATCGACTTATGTCAATCTATTTGGATGTGTGTGTTGGATGTTGATAAACAAGCACATAAAGGTAAGTAATGAAAAGATAAGAGTAAGAAGCACAAAACCACAACGCAAGTATTTATAGTGGTTCGGCTACAAGGACACCTTCCTTCCCTACTCCACTCCCCGAGTCACCTACTCGAGAGTTCGTAATCACTACACCAATCTCCTTATGGCGGGGAAGCCTTCACAACGCCGCATACTCTTTTCCAGACTAGGCTAACCACCGGTTCTTTCACCCAAGGTGAACCACACCTACACAACGCCGCCACCCTTTATAAGGTACTAGGCTAAGTACCTAGTTCTTTCACTCCAAGGTGAACTACCTTCACAACGTCGCCTACCCTTTATTAGGTACTAGGCTAAGCACCTAGTTCCATTGCAATGGAGGAACTACTACCACACTACACCAACGACTAATCCCAAAGGAGATCTACTCCCTTACAACATCATCAAGGATATCAATATCCTTGATCTAATACTAGTCTATCTTGTACATCAAAACACACCATATCGAATGTACATCTAAGGCACCTTCACTAATGCCTTTGACTAGATCTACAAGACACCTTTCACTAATGTCTTGTGTCTTCACTTCTAAGCACCTTTCACTAATGCTGCTTTGTCTTGACTTCTAAGCACCTTTCACTAATGCTTCTTTGTCTTGACTTCTAAGCACCTACCACAAGTGCTTATCCTATAGACGATAGATACCCTTCACTAATATCTTCGTCTTGACACTTGAGACATCTTTCACTAATGTCTACTACACTTCTTTGAAGAAAGAAAGAATCATCAACAAGAAGACTTCAGTAGCCTTGATGATGAGGAAGCATGGCAACTCATGGACTTGAGCTTGCTCGACTTCAAAGGTGGTGATCTTGCCTTTAAGAGGAACCTAAAAGATCACACAAAAACAAAACTACAAACATAGATCTCTTGGATCTAAGGTTAGTGAGATTTAACTCAGGGGGAAAGTGTGTTAGAAAGGATTGAAATGGATGAAAATAATGAAGAAATGGCTCACTATTTATAGAGGAAAATCCTACTGCTCCTCCACGGATCCCTTCCACAAGGGATCCGGCTAGCACAAAGCTAGGGATCCCGGGGAACGCCCTCTTTGCCCATGGGTATTTTGGTTATGGGTCATGGGTCATGGGTTATGGGTTGATCCATGGTTTTCTTTCTAGATACAATGTATCTTAAGGATACAATGAACTTGGTTAAGTGGTATAAATAAAAATATGGGTTATGGGTCAAAACCATTAGCTAGTTTTTACCTATTTAGTATACACTTGTTTTTACCCATTTTAGTATATACTTGTTTTTACCTATTTTAGTGTATACATGTTTTTACCCATTTATATTACCCAATATACTACATACTAGATATGTGTATATTTTATCCAAATATGTAAACACTAGTTGTTGTACATATGTATTACTAAATCATAAAATCACTTATACTTGTTTTAGTGTTTTATGTGAAAATGTGAATATGTTAGAAACTATTAGTTCAAACCATTTACGTATTTTATTTGTTTCGTTAATATGATTTTACGTTTGTTATCAACAAAACATTAGAAGATCGTAAAATATAAATAAACGTTTTTATGGTTTATTTGTATTAACAAAAGGTTATTTATCGCTGTGAAGGCTTCTCCTATAAGTGAGATTGGTGTAGTGCTTACTTAACCTCGAGTAGGTGACTCGGGGAGTGGAGTAGGGCAAGGAAGGTGTCCTTGTAGCCCAACCACTATAAATAACTTGTGTCGTGGTGATGTGTTTACTCTTTATCTTCATTACACGCTATATATCTATCTATCAACGTCCAACATAAACAACCAAATAGATTGACATAAGTCGATCTAACTATTTAAAAGGAAGTTTTAAATTGGTAAAACTATTCAACCCCCCCCCCTTCTAGTTTTCCACAGTTTGGTTCTACCCTCGTGGAAGAACCTCGATTCCAGCCTTAGACCGATAAAGTGTAGGCTTACATTGTGATAGGTTTGGTTCTACCTCGTGAAGAACCCTGTCTACCTTGTACCGGATAAAGAGTATTACTGCCATGGGCTTCTCCACCACATAAGGAGCTTGTGTTATGTATTGCTTACTTAAATCTCCAAAATGGGAACTCGGGAGTGGAATAGGAAAGGAAGGTGTCTTGTAGTCTAACCATCAGAACACATGTGTCGTGGTTTTGTGTTCCTTACTCTTTATCTTTGCATTACTTGTTTATATGCTTTATCTATCATCATCCAACACACACACTAAATAGATTGACATAAGTTGATCTAAATATTTTAAAACAAAATTTTAATCGGTAAAGCTATTCGCCAACCCCCTTCTAGTTTTCCACAGAGTCATCATTTGTCTATATGATGATGACATGTTGATCTTTAGCAATGAACAAGATCATGTTGACGTGACAAAGGAATTTTTGTCATCAAGGTTCTCCATGAAGAACATTGGGGAGCCTGATGCTATCCTTGGTATAAGGATCAAACATATAATTAAAGGAATTTATATCTCTTATTCTCATTATATTAAGAAGGTGTTGAAGAAATTCAATTTCTTTGATTGTACTCTAGTGAGTACTCCTATAGACTTAAGTGAGAAGCTGAGACCTAATAATGGTCAGGCTGTATCTCAGCTTGAGTATTCTAGGGTGATTGGCTGTCTAATGTATTTCATGACTTGTATAAGGAATGATATTGTTTTTGTAGTGGTTAAACTGAGCAATCATCACTTGAAAGTTGTTTAGAGGGTACTGAAGTATGTGAAGAATATTATGGATTATAGTTTATCTTATACTGGTTATCCTTCAATTTAAGAATGATACACTGATGTAAGCTAGATCAACAACACTAAAGATAATTCTATAATAAGTGGTTGGGTATTCTTGCTTGGGGGAGGTACCATCTCATGGGCTTTTGATAAGGATTTAAAATGTACACTTTTAAGGGGTCATTTAAGCCCTTAATCGCCCACTTTTATATCCGTTACTACTTAATTTCGTTCCTTTTCACTTTTTAGGTCTCTTGGAAGCAAAATGCTGGAATGATGCATATTTTGACTAAAAGGAGTGAATATATGAAGAAAATGGCGTCAAGATCAAGACACTCGCCGGCTGAATTACACCGACGGCTGCCCCAATGAGTGGCGATTAATCGGTCCCTCTCTACCTACTTGAATTTGTGATGACTTAGTAGCAATTTTAATTTGCACCGACAAATACAGTTTTGAAGAGTAAGGGCGCCACGAAGACTTTTCTTCTCGCATCGCCTAGATCCTGATTCGACAACATCACTACTCAGAACCGACGCTGCCACAACCACAACGTGACGTCATCCCAATGATGACTTGGCCAAGAAAAACCCTAATGATCGACGACGTATCGACGGGCGCCCCAACTATAAGGTGATGCACGCATGTAAAACTATATATAGAATTCATTTTCTAATTTTTAAGAGGTAGACTTGTGGAGTAAAACTCAAAACGATTTAAAACTGGTTTGGATTAAGATCTTAGGGTTCCCAAAACCCCTATTTTACATCAAGATAAGTTATTTACTTCATTGATTTCATTATGTCTTCAATTGTATGTGTGTATGCTTGCATGTTTAACATGTCCTACTAAATTTTGTGTGTTTGCTTAGATCTATGAAACCTAGTTATTAATTATTGATTGGTTGTCTCTTATCTTAATTGTAATTAGCTTAGATTGCACTAGGCAGTTGTGTTTTAATGCTTGATTAATCTTTGTGAACCCTAGTTTATATTCACTTAACGGAGTTGTAGACTAAAAATCCAAAGATAACCTTAGAGTTAGTTTATGAATCCTAGAGATTTCGTAGGCAATAATCTTAAGGTAGTCTTAAAGAGTTATGGATAAAAGCATACCCTACGACCTTAGAAACACAACGCGGCTAATAATAAGGACGCGGACAATTCAACCTCCAATAAAAGAACTAGAGTAATAGTATCTAGGTAAACACATTTTTAATCATCATACGAGCACATATCAATAGACATAAGACTACCCATTAGTTTAGATAATTAGATAGTAGAGTAATCGGTAGAAATACCAACCCCCAAATCTAAAACCCCTAGATTTTACCCTTAGCTTTATAAAAAATATAAAAAGATAAAAAATAATCTTCCTCAACCTCAAACCTTAGCTCAAGAGTACATCTCTCACTAGCATTCCTATTCCCCAAGAAAACGATATCAATACCCGAAGCTTACCCAATACTACACTACAACAATTAGGTTCACTGCCTAGGGTGTTGAAAAACTTGCTCGAAGAAAAGGAAGTTTTCTTTGACCCCGAAGGCGTTATACGCGCACCAGATTTCAAGAAAGAAACTTGTATCACAAGTTCAAAAATGGAATAAGAGTTTGTGGCTTTAGCAGCTGCTGGTAAAGAGGTTGAATGGTTGAAAAACTTGTTTTTTGAGATTCCATTGTGGCCTAAACCTTTAACACCTACTTCTATCCACTGTGATAGTGCAACTACATTGTCAAAGGCTTATATCGAGATGTACAATGGGAAGTCTAGACACTTAGGTGTCAAGCATAACATGATTTGTGAACTAATCATGAATGAGGTGTTTTCTATAGAGTTTGTTGGATCTCAAGAAAACTTAGCTGATCACTTGACGATGATAGAGACTTGGTTTTAAAGTTTGTTGATGGGATGGGTTTAAAGTCCACCATAGTCGCTGAGAATTAAGACATCTAATTCTCTCATAAGGAAACTCATGAGCCGAATTCCTTGTAGAAAGCTTAATGTTCAAAGACTGGAGCACATGTTTTATATTTCATCCCAAGGTTTGTGTTCAGTCCTGGCAAAGGTCAGGCTGAAGAGTTTTCTTCTTAATAGTTCAAAGTATGAAAAAAGTGCAAAGCATGTGCATGAATAAAAGGGGAACCACGTATGTGAATGTGAAGTTTTTCCGCTTCAAGGAGCTTTGGATTTTCGGCTCTTGAAACATTCAACGACCGATGGACACGTGGCTTAGATTGTGTCACGAGCATTTAAGTGTTTGAAAGCTTCTCAGATATATTGTATTCAGACATTCAAATGGGTTGAAGGGTTCAATTCTTAAAATACACCCCGATTCTCGAATATTTGCAATGTGTGATGTACTAAGATGGAAATTCAATCTTCAATATACTTTCATTTATGCACTGGTTTTGTTTTATGTTTATTTTCATGTAAAAAGAATTGTACATAATTCGGGAGGATTGTTAGAAATTTAATTCAATTGAGAGTTTCAGGTTATACTTGGTAATGGGTCTGGAGGTACGAAGTGTACGTCCAAGGTCATCGATCACCCTGACTCTAATAGTGGTGAATTATGATTCAAGTCACTAATGAACTCAGGAGTCGACTATTCAGTGAGTGTGACTCTGAACCGTATTCTACATGCTGATGAGTTCAGTTTAGGCTGAAGGATCTCATCAGGGAGTTGTTTCATCAGAGGGTTCATGTCTTCAGTGAGTGAATGATGTAGACTAAATAACGAGATAACAAAAATCGGACCTGTTGATTCACATGAATACCAGGAACGATCCTACCAATAATCGTTGATTCACACGAATGCCGATTATAGGAATTCTTAGCAAAGCCGCCAAAAATAGACTTTTGGTATTTCATAAAACCGATTATTCCACATTACAAAGGAAGTCTTAAATAGGACTACAAAATGTAAACGGCCCTAGAAGACAAACGGGTTGAAAGTTATTACATAAACAAAGTCCAAAAAAGACCCGAAAAAACACTAAAATGCAAATAACTCATAAAATAGAGTGTTTCGATACTCGAAAGTTCTGGAAACCGACAGTCGGCTTCCCACCACGCGCTCCTCGCTCCAAGCTTCATTTGATCGTAATTGGCCAAAATGGAGCCCAGTAGCCCAAGTTATGCCCATTTTAGCGAGGCCCCTTTGTCACACGATCTTGGGCCTCTAGAAACATCATGGCCTGCTCATCAACACTTGGGCCCACATCCCCTGGTAGAATAAATTAGTCCCCGACCACAAAGATGATCATCATCAAGAATCACCATAGTAAGGCAACAAGTGTTTCACATTAAACACATCCAACATCGGATATGGCTCGGTAACTTCAAACGGTAAGCATTGGAGTTAATTTTGTCAACAATTTCCAATGGGCCAATTTTCTTAGCGGACAATTTATTATACTCACCAACCGAGAAACGATCCTTAGTTAAAACAGCCCATACAAAGTCACCTACTTCAAAATCCACATGCCTCGCTTTTGATCAAGATCTTGTTTGTACTTTAAGTTAGCTCGAACCAAGTTGTCATGAATGTACTTTATGAACTTCATGTAACCCTTCAACAAAATCCTCGCACTTTCTTTGGGATAGAACCGAAATAGGAAGAGACATTAATCAAGAGGTCCACGTGGTTGTGCCGTATAAACCACCTCGAACGGACTAAACCCAAGGTTCGACAAAGTGATTATGAGCAAACTCAACTTGACATAACTTCTGATCCCATGCCTTCACATGATCACCTACTAAACACCTCAACAGATACCAAGAGACCGTTAACAACTTCGTCAGCCCATCGTATTGGGATGATAAGCACTACTAAAATTGAGTTGAGTATTCACCATCTTCCACAAACTACGCTAAAAATGACTTAGAAACCGAGTGTCACGATCAGAAACAATAGATGAAGGCAAAACCATGTAAATCTATATACATCATGAAACACATTAACTCATTGATCTCTGTTGTCTTTTGCATGCAATAAAGTGTACCATCTTAGAGAAACGATCAACAACAACAAATATTGAATCATTACCCCTTGAGCAATGAGGTAACCCCAACACAAAATCCATGCTTCGATATCAACCCATGGCTCGCAAAGGAACCGTAAAGGCATATAGAGTCCCGCATTAGTAGCCGTATCTTTGAAACTTGGCAAATACTTAATAATCGCTGACATAATGTTCCACTTCTTTCCTCATAGTAGGCCGTAAATAAGAAGCTTGCACCAATCAGAAGTGCGATCACGACCAACATGTCCTCGCCATGTAATTCCTTAATAATTTTCGCTTAAGGTTAGAATTAGAATACATAGTTGATTCCCTTTGAAAAAGAAAACCATCATGTAGAAGGAAACTGCTTGGCCGATTGCACACCCTCGCATAACAATGTAAAAATATGGGTCAAGGGTTAACGCCATGACATCCAAATTCCGTACATCAACAACTCTCATAGATACAAGCAGATTACTCCTCCCCGCTAAGGCATCAATGACCGACCCTAACACCGCCTTGTGTTTGACCACAAAAGTAAACTTTTCAAGAAATGCCAACCAACGCTTCATGCTGTGACACCTTATCTTGAGTGCTTAATATGCCTTAAAGAATCATGATCAAGGAACAAAACAAACTCCTTATGAAACAGATAATGGCGCCAATGCTTTATAGCTTGAACAATAGCATAAAACTCCAAGTCATAAGTAGTGTACCTAGACTTTGGCTCTCATTAATTTCTCACTAAAGTAGGCAAATGTGCCCACCACCTCGACCGAGAACCCCGCCAATTGCAACCTTTGAGGCATGCTATTTAAGCTCAAAAACTTGAGAAAATTAGGCAATTGAATTGGTGCCTGAGTGAGCTTTTCTTTGATAATCAAAAGCTTAATTCTGCCTCCTCCGCCCACACAAATGACTTTCCCTTCATGCAATCTGTCAATGGAGCCATAATGGAACTAAAATTTGGGATGAACCGCCTATAAAAGGAAGCAAGCCCATGAAAACTACGAACTGCTGATGGTAGTCGAGTTGGCCACCCCTGAACAACCGCTACTTTAGACTCATCCAATTTGTATCACCGTAAATAACATACCCCAAGAACAGTAACCTTAGGGTCATGAAAACACACTTTTGTGGTCGATAGAAACTATTCCGCAGTAAAGTCAAGACTGCCTACATGGATGAGATGCTCACCGAAGAAGTACTATAAATGAGAATATCATCAAAATAAACAACCACAAACTTCCCAATAAAGGCCCGAGCAATTGGTTCATCACACGATAAACGTATCTAGGTGCGCTTTGACAAACCAAAAGGCATCACCAACCATTCATACAACCCTTCACGAAGTCTTGAAGGCGCCTTCATTCATCACCGTCTAAGACGGATCCGTAATACCCACTCTTCAAATCCAACTTTGTGAAAATAGTGGCACTGTCGACGGTCAAGCAAATCATCAAGCCGAGTGGATAGGAAACCTAACTACGCAAAGAATCTTGTTGATGGCTCGACTATCAACACACATACGCCATGTTCCATCCTTCTCGAGTCAATAGGGAATGAAAAGACAAGGACTCATGCTTTCTCAACGTGACCCTTAGAAACAAGTTCCTCCACCGCTGGCCGCATTCCTCATGCTCTACCGGACTATCCTATAATGTGCCTGTTAAAACTAGAACCGTGTCAGAATCAATATGATGTTGATGTCACGCAACGGGGCAAACCGCAGTGCAAATCATCGTGAAAACATCGTAAAAATCCTTGAGTAAAGGAATCATAGCCTCTGAATTTCGCATGTTCAACTACCTCCTTCCCTATTAGCACAAAGACTTCATCTCCCTGCCCAACTCGCCCTCAAACCGAAAGGGTTAGTAAAGTACCAGGGCTTGTTAATCCAGTTCTTTGGGCTTATTCGGCATCAATGTTATCTTCACACCATCAAATAGGAAACTATAAGTATTAGTTCGCCCATTATGATTTGTGTTGCGATCATACTCCCAAGGTCTACCCAGTAATAAGTGACAAGCATCCATGGGCACCACATCACACCAAACATTATCTTTGTAGGTTGTCCCAACAAAAAATAGAACAAGGACACGCTTGGAAACAAGAACCTCACCACCTTTCTTAAGCCATCAGAATTTGTAAGGTTTGGAACGGGTCTCGTCTTCAACCCAATTTCAACCGCTTCGTGATATCAAATTATCACAACTACCCGGTCAACCACAAAGGTGCACACCTACCCGGAGATAGTACATGTCGAGTGAAAGATGTTGTGCCGAGCCAATCATCGCCAACGCCTTTTGGTGTTAAGCAAGAGCTCTTACCACCAAAGCTACCCCCACATCTCCATTCACAACTTCCTCTTCATACTCAACATCTTCATCAAATGTTGGGCCTTCTTCATAACCCTCATCACCACGCCATCAACTTCCCAAGTATACATATTGCCATCGGGATCGCAAATAGGTGCCTTTTTCCCCGCCTTTCTACATTCTCGACTGTCGTTAGCGACTGTGTTCACTACGCTTAAAACACTCAAGCTACTACTTCCAACCCTTTAGAAACCGTCCAAGATTGCTACCACCCTGTCTCGCCTCGATTAGGAACAAACGTGATGTTACGCTACCCAACTGTAACTACCTCCTCGCTTATAGCAGATAAGAGGAACCTCCCACACGTCGGTTCTCCGTTTTTCAAAAGATAATGCACGCTGATATGCATCCAGTGTCACCGATCAAACATGTTAACAATCCATGATCCGACTCTTAAACCACCAATGTAACGGGAGACTAGTTGTTCATCAGTCTCTTGAATATCATTCCTTGCAATTAATTGGTAAAATTCGGATGTGTAATCTTCAACGCTGGGCCCCTGTTCGTGATTCTCAGAATCACTGGTACATCAACCGTTGGTAATTATGAGGAATAAAGTTGGCTCTCATGCACTTTCTCATCTTCCTCCAAGTCGCGGACTCTTGGCTTTCCAACTCTCTCCGCCGCTTCAATTGTCGCCACCATGCAGATGCCCTACCACGAGAGCCTGGTAGCGATCGCTGAAACCTTCTTGTTTCGAATCTCTTTGAATTCAAACACTTCTTCTCGACCGCAACAAGCCAATCAATGAACCCTCGGGATTCAAAGTATCCCCATCAAACTCGTGAATATTGACCCTCACCCGCATTCCCAACGCCTATTATCCTCCCTTTCATTTTGCCTTGGTCGCTTTTCTTGTTGTTCATCGAAGATGAACCGTCACCCTCACCGAACGGGTTTTCTCGACTGTCGCCTTCACTTTCCCGACGGTTACGACACGAGGCCTTCTTTGATTCATTAAGTCAGCCATCCGACGCTTAATTGATCAACAAACCGACCCATTCGGCCCTCCATTCTTGCCATAAGACGCCGCCAAAATCTTGTTCACAAGGCCATTAGTATTCCTATTCCTCCTTGGAGGCATAATGATTAGGAACTTTTAGCTCAAACCAACCGATGTAGACTAAATAACGAGATAACAAAAATCGACCTCGTTGATTCACACGTACCTAATACCGAACGATCCTACCAATAATCGTTGATTCACCCAATGCCGATTATAGGAATTCTTAGCAAAGTCGCCAAAAATAGACTTTGGTATTTCAAAAACTGATTATTCCACATTACAAAGGAAGTCTTAAATAGGACTACAAAATGTAAACGGGCCCTAGAAGACAAACGGGCCAAAAGTTATTACATAAACAAAGTCCAAAAACCCTAAAAACACTAAAATGCAAATAACTCATAAAATAGAGTGTTTCGGGCTCGAAAGTTCGAAACCGACGAAGTCGGGTTTCCCACCACGCGTCCTCGTTCCAAGCTTTCGATTTGACTGGTAATTCGCCTAAAACGGAGTCCCGTAGCCCAAGTTATGCCCATTTTAGTGAGGCCCCTTTTGTCACACGATCTTGGGCCTCTAGAAACATCATGGCCTGTTCATCAACACTTGGGCCCACATCAGTGAACCTCTTAGTGAGCACACTCAGGGAGCAACCTTTTCAGAGGAAAGATTATCAGTAAGTATAAATCACTAGAATGAATTGAAACTTAGATTGCTTTAACCTATTAAAGGAAGTTATAACCGCAACTTAATGGCCATAATTAATGGTCATGTAACCACTATTCCCTATAATGAAGGAACATTATGATGTAACTAATGGACTGTTAATTATCATAATTCCATTTTTGGGCCTTGAGTTTTCTATAAACAAGGTCACATATTTGCATGGAAAGACTTACAAAATATAAAACACTTAGACTCGAACAGGTTCTTGATTTGTACCTAAAACAAGAACAAACACTTGGTCTTATCCCAAAAAGATATTCGTGTAACCCAGACATAGGGTCAAATAGTTTTCTTTGGGCAATGATTACACATATCTAAGTGATATCCGGTATTCATTGATTATCTTCACTCAACTGGAAGTTGGCCTGGTAAACCACCAATAATCTACACCCCAAATGTCGTGGAACAAGAAGTTATACGTGACGAATAACGTGCATTGTTAGTTATTTCATTATTATTATTATTATTATTATTATTATTATTATTATTATTATTATTATTATTATTTTTTTTTTATTTTTTTTTTTTTTTTTTTACAAAGGTAAAATATATTAAATAAAATGGAAGTTAACTACAAAACATAGCACAAGAAGGAGAAAACTGCTAGGACATCCCCTAGACAGTCCAACTCTTGCCTAGAAAACAAAAGGCCAAAAAAAACACAGATTTGGACAACACCCCAAAACTGAAACTACAAGCTGCTAATAACAGAAAGAAACAAGATAACCAAATAAAACTAATACAAACCAAGCAGCCCCCATAAAACAATCATTGCAGATAGCCAAGCTTGATCTAAAGCTATCAACATACTCTGAATCATGGAATATACAAAGGGACCAACCAAAGTACATCCAAACATCACCATATGAGATAACTTACAGAAAAGCAAGCTGCAAAGACTAACTAAATGGGAGTTACAACACTGAACAGATGAGATAATGCAACATATATCCTTTAAAAATCTTGATTCAGAGTACTCCATACTCAAATCTTCAAATGCAGCCTTCATATAGGGCGATTCATCAAATACCATCACCCTAGAATCTTGTCTCATTAAAAAACCTTGCCAAACAAAAACCCTGTGGGAAAATTTTGAACAAGGAAAAAGAGTACAAGAATTGAAAAATGCAATTAGTCCAGGACACAATAAACTTAATAACCAATATCAAATACCAGCTTCCAATATCAAACACCAATCCATGACCCAAACAGTACTTAGACAAAGCCACCAAAAGGAGTCTAATAATGAAAAGACCAT
>OU343216.1:539858-665183 GCA_910596185.1 Chrysanthemum makinoi | reverse complement strand
ATCGGAAAAGCTCAAGTATCCCGAGATGCTGGTGCAGGGCACTTTTGCTAAAAAGAAGAACTCGATTTGGAGCTTTATAAAATTTGTAAATTGAACTAAAATGCTAATGAGATAGAGAACCAGTTGAAGTTTATGAAATGCCAAACCTCATTTGATAAGACCTCAAGGTGAGCTCAAGAAAAATCCTCCTATGTGAGCTCAAACATTTTCTAACTTTTTGACTTTTGACAAAATGATGAATTTTGACTAAACTGAACTTTGGATACAATTTTGTGACTGAGATTGATGTTATATGATGTGACAAGTATATTGCAAGCAATCTTAATGATATCTGAACACAATACAATGAGTTGCAAATCCTAAAACTCCAACAAGGCGCTTAAGGCATTTGAAAGTAATTTTGACTTTGGCTCTTGCAGACCCCAAACTATGATTCAACCGGAGCTCAAAAATACTTAACAATCATAACACAACCTTAAACAACCATGACTAAGCCTCAATGACAGCTTAAACCACCAATCTAAAACACCCCTTTATGTTACTGATAAGCAAGTTAAAACTAATGTGACAATGAACAAGCATGAACCAAAGATCAAACTAACTCTAATTTACCTAGATACTACTAATGAACAAAATTTTAACATTTTGAAGTACAAATGCGATTATGCAAGAACTTTAACTTGACTTCACAGTTGCATAGCCACAATGGCTTGCTTGTGATCAAACCAGACTACAAAGAACCACTATCCTACATATATCAACCCATAGCTTCCACATCAACCCATTCCATTGCTCCGAACCAACCCAAATCCATGCTCATCATTTTTATCCATTTTGACTTTTTGTTGACCAAGGTTCAAAATTGAGTGAAACTGAATTGTAAGCTTATGGAAAACTATCTTAAGCTTATAAAATCTTGTTTTATGTTGAAACTAAGCTATTCAAGGCTTAAGCAAATGAGTTTGAAGTCACAAATCTCAACAAAGGGACATAGAGAGTGAATATTGAGCATTAACTAAAATTGGTACTTGAAATAAGTTGTAAACACTTAAAAACTATTGTTTGATACAAAATAAGCTTAGAAATAAAGATGAAAGTTATTTAAGACAAATTAAGCTACAATTCGACATACATTGTAAAAGAAAATAAAAGCTAACTCTTTTCTTGTTGCTTCTTCTTGCTTTTTATAAGCTCAAATCTTCATCTCTCCTCTCTCTGGACATTTCCCATCACTAATACTCGACCTTGGATTACTCAAAGTGATCTTGGCCATTTAAAGGATTTTGGCGCCAAAACCATTTTAACAGCTTGTGGGATTGAGTGGGATTGGTATAAGGCATTTAATGCTTCCTTGGCTTCTTGTGTTTGGAGGGGGGGTAGAGGTGATGATGGTTGAGGTGGAGTGTTAGCAGGAAGGTGCAGCATGGTGATGATGGTGGCTTGGTGTATCGCGGGAGGGAGAGAGGAAAAGCAAATAAAGGTATTTGACTTGGGATTAAATAATGGAGGGGTTCAATTAAGGGGTCCAAAAAGCTAATTGACAGGGGGTCATTTGCAATTGACAAGTCCAAAAGTAGTATTAAAGGGTTTTAAATATAAGGACCTAAAGTGTAACTTCCGAAAAATCGAGGGACCTAATTTGCCAATCTGCAAAGTTGATGCAAGGGCTGAAATTGACAAGTATCAATAGTTCAAGGACCAAAGTTGCCATTTTCAATTTTTCCAGGGCCATTTCGCCAATTTGCAAACTTGAAGGACCAAATTGTAATTTTCAAAATCTTTTACATTTTTCACCAAAGGACCAAATTTGACAAGTTATGATTTAAAAAGGACCTTTGATGATTTTTCTTTTGAAATTATGTGCTCAGTGGACCGCTTTTTGACAACTTTTGAAACTGGGGATTAAACTCCAACTTTTGCAAATTTGATGTTTTCATCCGATTTTGATATTTTTGTATTCAAACACATAAAAACATCGATTTAGATATTTTATCATTTTGATGTGTTTCTCGAAAGGTTTTCTATGATTTTGCAGCTTATTTTGTACAAAAAATGATGAGTATTTAGACACTCATCAAACACTATCACCAACAACATAATCACCATAACCCTTAATTGCAACTCAAAATGATCATTACCAATCTAATCGTCTCCATGAATTTGCTCAACGGTTCATGAGCCGCGACCGGTCTCCCGATCATATGCTTGGAATGTACCGAGTCCGTGTACCACGTAACGATTTGAATGACCTGCAGCTGAACACGCATAAGAATGGATAACCGATAATTGGGATCCCCATGCAAGAATGGGTTCCACTTGGTTAGTAATGGAATTGGAACACCCACATCAAACGTAAACATCCATATCGTAAGTAGAAGCAATGGAATCATTGGGAATAGATGCAATGTCAGGTTCAGATTTGACCTATTCAAAGTATGTTCACTTCTTAAGGGAATAGTTCTACCAATAGGCATCCATTTTCTAGTGGGCATAATCTTAGCAGTTTGAGAACAAACTGATTATTCTTATGGCCAAAAGGTATCCAATAATAACCTATCTTTATAAAAGTTCTTCCCGTGGGTTTCACTGCTTTCTAACAATCTTCGCTTTTGCCTTATTTGCACGCATTATTAGCATTAACAATTTTAATCGGGCATTTGACAAAGATTAGACAAAGCATTCACACCACATTCATGATTAGCAAATGAATTCAAGCGCATATCATTACAAGGTTTGCAAATAGTATCAATTCAATTAATTACAAGATTCTAAGGCTAATACTAGAATCAACACGATTCGCTTTATTCAACTCAAGCTTAAAGTTCCTAGATTGGTCTTCTACTCTCTTCCAATGCACATTCTTAGCTTGCAAGGTCCTATCTTTCCTTGTATTGTCTTGAGACTTTGACCGCCGCTTTAAAGTCACCGACACTTCGTAGAGGGAATGGGAACATTAGTTGGTTGATCTAATTTTTGCATTCCTGAACTTGATGTGCAAGGATCTCAAGTACTAGAAGGCACATTAGTGTATACTTTCTAAGACTGTGATTTGAGCTTTTTGCGTGCACACTAAAGTTCACTTTCTTAGCACTAACATATATCCGAATCAACGAACTACTTGAAGGCACATTAGTTTCCTTTCTTAAGACTGGGCAGAACGGATTTCCCCGCTTGGCACTAGGCATAGAACAAGGCATCACGCTGCCTTTGCACCTAAGGTTAAGGATTTGGGACATGTTGCAATTACACATTCTAGCAACTCTTGAGATCGCTTGGCTCGAGGCAAGCAAACCTAATTTCACTATCAAGAGGTTTGTTAATGAAATCCTCTCGACAATCTCACGGAGACATTCTAGACTATCCTTAAGGTGAGCACAGGATTCATGAAAAGCATGTTCATTATTCCTAAGATGAGGAGGAATATATTTAATCACACAAGTGTATTTCAGTCTAAGGGTGACTTTGAGACAACATTCTTATTGAAAACAAGTGGTAGTTTCCCATTTCCCTGACTTCTAAGATTCTCAATTTCCTTTTGTAAAGACGTTATTTTTCGTTGTTTTGGTTACGAGTGACTTTCATTGAATCATATAACTCTTTAAATGTCGCTAACTTTTTCATTTTCTTCTAGAAAACTCTCGCTTTCCTTTGTAAGGCATCAACTAAGTTTTGAAGATGAAAAGTTTGAGAATTCTGAGAATCTAAAGGAGGAGGCATTTGGGAGCCTGCCATATTGTTCTTTTGACCCTTTAAATGAGAGATTTGGGCTTTCAACTTTCTCGATCGTTGCAATCGAGCTTGAATTGCTCATCACGCTTGTTAATTTGAAAAATCGATCAAACTCGAGCATCCGAAGATGTCTTGATATTTGAAGTTTTGACATTTTCTTTAAGATGTTGATATTTTAGTTGTAAATTAAAATGCTCAACTTCAAGTTTAGAAAAATGTTTAACCAAATTGTCGGATCATCCAGCCTAATTTTCTCGCTTAGTTTAGAATTAGTTTTTCAAGCTCAATGACACGATCATGGGAGACTTTCGTGGCCAACAGATAGTTCATGAAATTTGGAAGCATTAATAGAGCAATTTGAAGTAGTGAAAAAGATATCTTGAGCAACACATTCAGGAATAAGAGTCTCATTTAAGGTATGCAAGTTCTTCCTCTCAATCTCATTATATTTTAGTGCACGCCCATAATCACTAACTTCAACTACCATTGCATCAAATTCCTTTTCCATTCCCTTGATATCAGTTTCTATCCCCTTTTTAAGACTCTCAAAGTGATCTTTTCGAAGTTTAAAGAAAGGCATGACCTCAGTTAAATAACATTCTTTCATTTGCTCAAAACCCTTTCTCCACGTATATACCAAATGGTGTGATCCTTTTCTTGCAAGTTTTCTCAAAATCAACAAATAGTTGAAATATAACATATTGGCTAATTAAGGTCTTGCTTTTAGTGGCAATTGTTCTAGGAACAAGATGCATTGGTGTATTAGGAGGATACACAATCGCTCTAGGCATTTTCCATAGGGGAGGGTTTGTTTCAACAATATTTTCTACTTTCCGCTATCTAAATCCTTTTCCGTAAAACTTGTTCGGGAGTCAACAATGTCCGAGGCTTAAACATGTTCAAGGAAATCCAGTTTTCCTTCTTGTAGTCATGGGGAGTGATAATTATTTTTTTCTCTTTGCATTTAGGATCATCTAATTTTTGTTCATCCTTTCCCTAGTGACTTCATCTGATTTCTTATCTTCCCCAGTGCACTCAACGCAACTAGGTTTTTGTCTAGGTTTAAGAATCTCATTGTCATCATAGATCACACTTTAGGTGCTTTTAGCTATCTTTCCGCACTCGTGTTGGGTTTATCATAATGGGAACACTATGCTTATCGCTAGAACTCTATGTTTAGTGACCATGTGAGCAAATCAATGGTGTTTCCTTGTATGTACAACTTGTTTTCAAGTTTGTTTTTCAAAGTTTTCAGATTAGAAAAGTCTCTCAAGAGTTTTGATTCCTTTGCATTAAATTCTTGCTTAAGCATTTTCACATTTTCTTGAAGTTCTTGTTTTTGCTTAGCTGCTTTAGAAAGTTTTTCTTGCAAGGAATTTAATTCTTGTTTCAATACTTCTCTCTAAAATTACTTTTTTTCTAATGACTGCATCACTTGGTCATCCATTTCCCGCCACGCAGTGGTCAACTCAAATTTAGCACGTTGTTCATAAATGGCAACTTGTTCTTTATAGGCATTTAGTTCAAATTACGTAATCATCAGTACACATGCAAGGTATTCATCAAAAACATAGTCATTGTTGATCAGAAGATGCATCACTTGGTACACCTTCACTTTCACTTTGTTTCACGTATTGATCATATGGGATAATATCGATATTACCCATATTTTCAACATTTGATTCAATAGTTTCAGTTGATTGTACTTTGGCATGCATCTTTTGCACACAAGATTATCGTATAGTTTTAATACCTCTGAGATGAGTTTGTCTTGGGATGGCCAGCTAGTGGTGAAGAAGAGACCTTGGGAGAAACCATTGGAGAAATGCTAGCCATAAAAATTGTGTGTGCCGTAGGTCCATCATCCACATCAGAGTCGTATGCATCACAATCAGCGACTTGAAAGGCATTCTGATGATTGTGACCTATCTCTTGAATTGGCTGCTCATCCACATATGCATCATAGGTCTTGGCATTGCCCCTCACTAGAAAAAAGAATTCCTCTTCATCCAAAGCAAAGACCATTGTCCGAGCTTGTACCAAAGAACATCTTATTCTCAAGTAATCAACATTCTGTGGACGCTTTGGAGATGTGCAGTTTCTTGCAATGTGTCCTCACCACCACAGCTTATAACATTTGATCGCTTAGCTTGACCTTGGTTACCATTCCTTCCTCGATTCCGATTGCCAACATAACCTCTACCAGCCCACCTCTTCCCCGATCATCATACCGTTTTCCCGAACCGTTGCACCACTATCCTTCCATCTTTAACAAAGGGCTTGATTGTGTGGGTTAGATGCTGTTCTCAGGTTGTTGTTGGTTTGTGGGAGAGAATTCATGTTTTGACTAATCAGAAGAGCTAGTTGATTAATGAAATTACCCAGGTGTGCATCGCGATCGCCTTGTTTGAACATAGGATCATGAATGAGTTTGTGATTACCATTACCCAAGGGTATGACTTGTGAAGCTTTGGTTGTGATTCCGGTGTTTGAGTAGAAGGCGCTTGAGTCATTAGATGAGCTTGTCTCTCCTCGTTGGTTTTGAACTGATTGAGAATCAATTTTTCAAACATAGCATGTCTCTCATTCTGAGGGAGGAAGGCATAGAGTTGCTCATAGTTTGTATTCTTCAATCCTTTAGTGAGCTTCAAGAAGGTGACAAACTTGTGCCATTCTGTCACACCCCCAGTTACCTGCTTTGCAAGCGGAATGGAATTCTGGGGCTTGACTGTCATAGCACCACAATCACAAATACATTGAACGAAATTCCAAAGTGTCGTTAAAACACATCGTTGGATATTTAATAAAAACATTCGAGAGTACAACATCGTCCCAAAAGTTTAGAAAGTTTGCAGAAATACAAATATATTACAAATCCAAACGATGTTTTGAAATAAAGTGCCATAATGCATAATGCTATAAGTCGACGCCGCGACTAAAAATTGTGGTTCCTTAACCATGCCATGATATGTCTTAGTTACCCTCGAAAAATACATTGCTAAAACGGTCAACAATAATGTTGGTGAGAAATCATAGGTTGATGTAAATGTTTTATACGCTCACACAAGTATAGACAGGCATGACAATCAAGTCAATGCAAAAATGTTACATTGTTATAAGTCCATGACATCAAACTAGACTGCTTATAATGTAATGTATGCCCCCTCAGAGTGTTTGCGCACAACCCGTAATGTTATTAAATGAAATGCATCCGTTTGCCTAGTTGGGATTCACTAAACCCGATGGAGGCGCCACCCCGATAGATCTATCCACTCATCCTCGCTTCAAAGATTAACGGTTCATGTTCGTGTAATGGGACTTTCAATTGGCAAATGCGGTAACTTAAGCAATGTAAATGAATTTAACATACTTGGTATCGTAATAAAAATGTTGTGCAAATGTATTCTCCCCAGAAGTTTGAAAATAATTAAAGCATGATCGACGGGCTATGAAAACTCACTTGGTAACCGAATGATGACAAGAGTGAGTACACCGAGGTATAATGTGATGCTTTAACCGACCTACAATGATATGACATGTAATGAGTTGCAATGTAATGTTATGCATGCATTTCGTGTGTTATTTATACCATTCATGGTTTTGAAAATATTACTTGTCGTCAAAAATACTCTTTGACGCCTTGACCCTTCAAAATCACTTTACAAGTATTTACGCCAAAATGTCATCCTACAATGGTTTTATAATGATTTATGGTGAAATTTTCACTTTTCGTCGTAAAACAATCTCGCCGAAAATTTATAAAAGTAACAAAATATTCAAAACTAGTCGTAAATGGTGTAACGCCGATCGTTAGGAAACGAACTCGACGGTTTTGGAAAGTTTGTATCGAAATCTAGAAGTTTCAGTTCAGGAGTTTTCGTCCAAAAGGTCTCGAACATAAAGATAATAAGGGTTAAAGATGGTGGTTTTGGCTAATTGTTGTGCAGAAAAAAAATGAGTTTCGCCAAGTTTAAACATCCAGAATTAATTTAAAACAACTCCGCTTATACAAACGGTTTGTCGCTTTAGAAAATATGCTTGGTGATCTCAATTTTATTAGAAGACAATTCGCCCAAAAGTTTCACAACCTCGTTAAAAAAGCCCTCAACAGGACGCTTATACCTACCGTAACACTTGTATCGTAAAAATAATATAGTTTTTTCGTAAAATAATAGTTACGGCAACTTTATGAAAACGTGCATATCTTTGTCGCTTCAAACCGCTTACTTATAATACGCCTTAGCTTGACAAAGTATACTAATATATTTTTGACAAGTCGAAATAATTTGTGAAGCTTAAGGCTCATTTTTGACCCAAACAATGTAAAACAGCATGCTGAAATTTCAAAAAACTATAATTTCGCCGTCAAACTTGTAAAATCCATAACTTCTTCGTTATAACTCCGTTTTAATCCGTTCAAGCCGCCACGGATTCGTTTTAAAGTATATTTTCTAAATATCAAGGCCAAAATGTCGTGCCTACTGTCGGTTTTTCCAGAAAATCAAAATAAGGACAGAACGTAATTTATACTTATCGAAAATAATTTTTCTCGGACAAAACCTATTCTAATCCCTTCAAATCAACTCCAAAGCTAATCTAATCCTACCATACACCTTCTTAGGGTGTCATGGGTTCCTAGACATCATCAAGACCAAAGAATACCATGGGAATAATTATAGGATGACCTTATATATATATATTTCTAAAAATCATGTAAAAATGGTATAAACAACACAAATCATGCATGCTTGCTCCAAAAATGAAGAGATACATATGAAATGAAAAGGAAACATGAAAAATGAAAGAAACATGCTTACAAGTTAATATGATGAGGTGTAAAGAACAAGGTTAAACTTAAATACCCTTGGTTTTTATTTCAAAACCTTATAAAGAGTATAAACTAGATTGTATAAACACTTGAGAAAATTTTTGATGATGATCCCTTTTGCTCTTGATGTAGAACCGGTTAGGAAGGAAAACAAAGAAGAGAGAAAGAGTTTTACTAATACTTGGTGAATAATTTTGTGAAGTGAATGAGAAAAATAAGTGAAGTAAGACTTATAAGTTGAGTAAAATTATTAACAATCACAAACCATACATCATTTAATGATACCCTCCCTTGGTCGCCAAGGGGAGGGATGTAAGATATTTTTTTTCAAAATATTGTGTAATTATTTATTTGTGTACTTATTATAAGAAAATGTAAGTAAATTTGTAGGAAATTGTAACTTGTAGAATAAATGGTAACTTTTAAGTACAAGTAAGTTTTAATAGATCAAAATAGAATGTAATGAGATAATAAAATTGTAAAAATACATTCCTTGTGAAATTTGAGTGATAAAATGATTATCGAGAAATTTTTAAGAAAAACATCGTAATAATATAACTTTAACGATTTATGTACAAAATAAATTTAGAACACTAGGTAAACTCAAAATATAGTTTTTATAAACTAAATATAAGTATTAAAATATATCGGGATCATTTTTGAAAGTAACGGATTAAATATTCAAAATAATAACTCACGCGATAACGCTTATTAAATATTACCAAATAAATGTGAAATGAAATGACATGAATGAATTAATATGATGCAAATGATGTCAATGAAATGTAGACTAATCTTAGTCCATATGAAATGTGCGTGATGTTATGATCATGAATTCGCCGCTAAACCTTTAAGGTTACGCTGAATTGAAACAAGTAAACCAAGTTTACTATAAATGTTAAAATAGTGAGGCATAAATTGTTTCGAGAAATGACCTGAAAGTACGGGTTGTCACATTCACCATCAAAAGGAATTCGCCCCGAATTCAATCGTTGTTAGGTCTAACGGTGTCGTGAAAAGATGAGGATACTTGAGGCGATCTCGGTCCTCCCGCTCCCAAGTAAACTCAGACCTCTTTGAGAATTCCAAATAACTTTCACAATAGAATACGACTTGTTTCAACCGCTTGACCTCGCGTCCATGATTTCATGTGTTCTCCACAAAATTGAGTTTGTCGTCAAGCCGAACTTCGCCCAATGGAATAACGAGCGATTCATCCGAAAGACATTTCTTCAAGTTTGAAACGGAAACGTATTGTGCACATGGCTAAGTTCTCGATGGAAGATCAAGTCGATAAGCTACCGACCAACTCCGCTCAAAATCTTGAATGGTCCAATGTACCTCGGTTTAACTTTCCACGCTTCAAATCGCACCACGCTTTCCAAGGCTTACTTTCAACATTACCTTGTCGCCCACTTGAAATTCCAATGCCTTGCGCCTAACATCCGCATAACTTTTCTCGTTGGCTTCCTCGCGCTCAGTCTATCTCAATTTGAACTATCTTTTCCGTGGTTTCCGTAATTACTCGGACCAGGAGTTGTGCGCCTCCTACCTCGCCCAACAAACGTGATCGGCACTTTCACCATAGAGTGCCTCAATGGTGCCATCTTTATACCGTGTGATAACTATTGTTGTAATGAATTTATCAATGGCAAATGGTTAGCCCAACCATTTCCAAAATCACTACACATGCCCTCAAAGATGTCTTCTAACGCTTGAATGGTCCTTTCACTTTGACCGCCGTTTGTGGGTGATAAGGCTCATCTCTAATCGGTTCAATGAATCTTGCAATGAATTCCAAAAGTTTGAAGTGAATCGACTATCTCCGCTGAAATGATAGAAATTGTGCACCGTGTCTTGAGACTATTTCCTTGACATAAAGCCTAGTGAGTTGCTCCATAGAATAAGTCTCTCTAATTGGTATGAAATGGGTCGACGGTAAGACGATCAACAATTACCCATATAGTCAGAACCTCCTCGATGTCTTAGGAAGTTTCGTAACAAAGTCCATAGTAATGCTGCTCCCATTTCCATTGAGGAATTTCCGTTGTTGGAGTAAACCCAAGGCTTCCGATATTCGACTTTTACCTTAAAGGTAAGGCATTTGCTAACGTGACGCGGGTACGCTTTCATGTTCGGCCACCAATAAAGCTTCTTAAGATCTTGATACATCTTATCCGATCCTCGATGAATAGAATACTTTGACTTATGCGACTCATGCATAATCATTCTCAGATTCCGCCATACAATGGAACCCACATTCTATCCTTGAAACATAATACTCCATCCGCTTCTCTTTACAAAACCATTTGCGCTTTCGGGCATACCATAAAGCTTTTCACTTGGTCGGTTTTCCCAAGTGCTCTCGACCGTTTCGTGGATTTTCGATGGTAAAGGAGAAATAATCGTCATTCCCAATGATCGAACTCTTAAAGGTTTAGGCCTCTCGTTCCGACTAAGAGCATACCACAACATTAGCTTTTCCCGGGTGATACTTGATTTCACAATCATAGTCGCTGAGTAACTCCAACCAACGACGCAATTTCATATTAAGCTCCTTTGATCAAGAATATATTGCAAACTTTGTGGTCCGTAAACACTGCACTTTGTACCGTGAAAGGTAGTGTCTCCAAATCTTGAGCGCAAAAACTACGGGCCCTAACTCAAGATCATGAGTGGTGTAATTTTTCTCATGAACCTTAAGTTGTCGAGAAGCATACGCTATCACCTTCTCGTTTTGCATTAAAACAGCCCTAAGTCCTTTATGGTAAGCCGCAATATACAACAAAGTTCTCACCTTCTGGGTAGTGCCAAAATTGGCGACCGCAAAGCTTTTGCTTCAACAACCTAAAAGCAACTTCTTGTTTCTTTCCCCATTCATACTTCTTGTTTTTCTGTGTCAACTTGGTCAACGGTCTAGCTATCTTTGAAAAACCTTCGATGAACCTTCGGTAATACCCGGCTAGTCCTAGGAATTGTCGAATTTCTCGAGGATTCATGGAGTAGCCCAATCTTTCACGGCTTCAATCTTTGCGGGATCAACTTGTAGTCCTTGACTATCAATGACGTGACCAAGAAATTGCACTTTGTGATTCCAAAAATCACACTTCAAAAACTTGGCATACAACTTCTCACCTTTGAGTAGCCTTAAAATCGCCCTTAAATGCTCTTCAGGTCTTCTTTGCTCTTGAGTAAATCAAGATGTCGTCAATGAACACTATCACAAACTTGTCCAAATACGGTTTACATACTCTATTCATGAGATCCATGAATACCGTGTGCATTAGTCAATCCAACGGCATCACTTGAAACTCGTGAATGACCGTAACGCGTTCTAAATCGCTGAATATCCTCTTCCAACTCAAGTTGATGATAACCCGACCGAGATCAATTTGAATAGATACTAGAACCTTGCAACCTGATCGAACAAGTCATCAATTTCGGGAGGGTAACGATTCTTCACCGTTAACTTGTTCAATTCTCTATAATCTATGCACATCCTGAAGGATCCATCCTTCTTCTTCACAAACTAGACCTAAGGCCCCTGCAGGAACTCGCCTAATGAATCCTTTGTCTAGAAGTTCCTGCAATTGATTAGACAACTCTTGCATTTCGGATGGTGCTAGACGGTACGGTGTCACAAGCAATCGGTGCAGCCCGGCACTAAGTCAATATGAAATTCACTTGGCGGCCGGTGGGAAGCCCGCAGAAATCCTCGAAAGACTTCGTAAAATTCTGACAATTGGTACATCTTCAAGTCGCTTCTCCTCGACTTTTCTCGGTTACATGGGCTAAGAAAGCAAAACAACCTTTCTTATGTACCGCTTTGATACTCGATATGATACTAAGTCTAGTTCCACATCGTTCCCCACCTAATAATCAAAGTTTCACTGTTATAAGGAAGATGAACAACTTTCTCATCACAAATGATCTTTGCACGATGTTTAGATAACCAGTCCATGCCGATGACGACGCCAAAACTACCAAGTTCTACAGGCATGAGGTCTATGTTGAAGGGGTGATTAAGAAAATTGAATGTGCAACCACGGACAATGGTGTTGGTGCTAACTAAGTTACCATTAGCTAATTCAACGATGTATGATATGTCTAATGTGGTTGGTTTAATGTTGAGCAAAGGTGCAAATGCATTGGACATAAAACTTTTATCGGCACCAATCAAATAAAATCAAGCATAACGATTATTGAGAAGGAACGCATCTCGTATAACATTCGGTCCTCCCTATCTTCCCCGCCTCCAATGACGTAAACCCTTCCTTGTGCCATACCTCCTTGATTCGGATTTCCTTGGTTCCTTCCCTTTTTACATTCATACTTGTAGTGTCCACGCTCCCCAACCAAAACATGTAACTTGTATTAACTTGCAATCCTTAGTTCGGTGACCAACTTTCTTGCAATTTCACATGGATCGTGACATCGACCCGGATTGTGATGACTCAAACACCTATTACACTTCGAAAAACCCCCAATATCCTTTTCCTTCCTTCCGCACCAACATGCCTCCTAGCAACCTCTTGCCTCTTGGGTGGTTGTTGAGTAGCATTTCTACCCCTGGTGTTGTCCCACTTTCGCTTGTTGTTGTTGCTATTGTTGTTGTTGTAGTTGGCTCGGTTATTGTTGTAGTTGAAGCGGTTGTTGGGGTTGTTGTTGTTGTTTCGTGGTGTTGTGTACTTACCTCTTCACCACTTGTGCCATCAACTTCGAAGTCACCAATAGCCTTCCTCAATTGATTGTGGATCAAACGAAGTCACATCTCCTTGAATAACCTCGGAAGTCCCCATAAAAGCCTCTAGTAACTTTCGTCCGTACCATAGACGGGCATAACGCTGCCAATTCCTCGGAATCTCAATGTAAGTGTCAATATCGTACTCCAATCGTTACTAATTCATAGAACTCGCCTCCAAGCTTTTTCACTCCGCTCGAGGACAAAACTTCTTAGTCACCAAACCCAAATTGCTCCCAAGTAAGCTTGAAAGCATTCTCCATTCCAATCGGTTGAGCATATGAATTCCACCATGACAATGCTCCATCGAGTAATGTACTCATAGAAAACTTGACCTTACTATCATCCGGACAGTTACAAAGCAAAAACACCGATTCCAATTTCTCAAACCATCGAACCATTGTCGAGCTTCTCTGCACCTCTAAACTTTGTGGGATCTCCACTTTTGAAATCCTTGTAAGAACAGCTTCTAACTCCGCATCCTCCTACATTTCCAGAGCAAAGAGCAAGCCTAGGTTTTCAAGAAGAAATGGCCTCAAGAAGCAGCAGCGCAAAGCATCAAGCTTCCTTTTCGACTCTTAGTGCATTAGCTATGCTATCATTCACCAACTTTTGAATAGCTGCTTGGGTCATTTCCAAGGTGGTTTCGGCAGCCATAATTCTTCAAAATCACAAGATGAAACAATCATGAGAACTCGTAAGTAGAAACAACCATCATACAAATATATCCACAACCACAACATGCATAAAGTAAGTGGAATCACAACGGAACAATAACTAAATATCACAAATATAATCACAACACACGTGGATAATATACATGAAAATTTCGCCTACATGGACCGA
Organism: Chrysanthemum makinoi; assembly: GCA_910596185.1. Taxonomy (NCBI): domain Eukaryota; kingdom Viridiplantae; phylum Streptophyta; class Magnoliopsida; order Asterales; family Asteraceae; genus Chrysanthemum; species Chrysanthemum makinoi. The sequence continues at coordinate 651,039 of OU343216.1, read as the reverse complement.
TATCATAGATAATAATAACCATTCCTACATAGTAGTCAATACTTGATACATTTGTTTGTACAACAACCAAAATACAACAAGTTCTTTAAACTACGTCACACACCTCGTGACTAGGATAATAATGGTCAAACCTATACATGACAAAAGTCTACATAAGGCACCTCATGGTGCTCACGGGCTCGATCCTCAAGATCACTTAACCCGAGTAGTCAAACTAGCCACCAAACTCCTCAACTCTCCAATCGACCCCGCAAAGAAGCAATACTCCCCTCTAACCGCCATTCTCAATACTCGATGTGACAAATCAATAGAAACCCTCGCTTAACACTAGGCCCTCGACCTCTCCGCAATGGTCTCAACCCCGCTCACCGACAGCTCTCCAACCTGCCGACAACCATCTATCCGATCCGCCGAACTATCAATACGGGCTCCTAACGCTCGCAGTAGAAGTTGGCCGCCGGAGCTAAGTTCTTAGAGCTTCCGCCAACTCAACCCAATGTGGCTCGGTTCTCAGAGATAGTGGTGTCGATGTCAAAACGAGCACGCTTTTTGAGCGGCAAGTCTGATGTAGGCAAAGGATCTCTAAGAAAATACGATGAGGATGGTGATGATGATGGTGCTAGAAGTGGAGATGGTGGTGTATCGACGGAGTCGGGCTAACGTGAGGAGTGAAATACCGCCTCCCTCGGGTCTGGCCTCCGGTCACTAATATAGGTGGAAAGGCCGAGTAGAGCCAATCGAAGATAAGATCTCTGGAGTGTGATGAAACATCATCCATGATAGGTTAGCCGAACATCATCCGCTAGAGTCCCATGCTATGGTGATGGGATGTGAATCAAGACATGTTCGTGACAACCATGTGAAATAAAAGTAAATAACTCGAATAAAGTGTAAGTGAATCCGCATGAAAAGTGAATATGCACTATGATGAAATGATGAGATGCTATGATAATGTAGCTATAGTCTAGGGTCAATGATGCTACCTAGTTCTCTATAATCAGAAGCTCGTACCAATTGTCACACCCCAATTTACTGCTTTGCAGCCGAATGGAATTCGGGGCTTGACCGTCATAGCACCACAATCACAAGCATTTGAACGACCTAAAGTGTCGCTTAAAACACATCGTTGATATTTAAAAAAACATTCAGAGTACAACATCGGTCCCAAAAGTTTAGAAAGTTTGCGGAAATACAAATATATTACAAATCCAAACGATGTTTTGAAATAAAGTGCCATAATGTACAATGCTATAAGTCGACGCCGCGACTCAAAAGGTGTTTCCTTAACCATGCCATATGTATGTCTTAGTTACCAAAATACATTGCTAAAACGGTCAACAATAATGTTGGTGAGAAATCATAGGTTTAAGTAAATGTTTTATACGACTACACAAGTATAGACCATGCATGACAATCAAGTCACGTAAAAATAATGTTACAATTGCTATAAGTCCATGACAATCAAACTAGATCGCCATAATGTAATGTATGCCCCTCGCAGAGTGTTTGCCTGACAACTCCGTAATGTTATTAAATGAAATGCATCCGTTTGCCTGGTTGGGATTCACCAACCCGATGGAGGCGCCACCTCGATAGATCTATCCACTCATCCTCGCTTCAAAGATTAACGGTTCATGTTCAAGTAATGGGGACTTTCAATTGGCAAATGCGGTAACTTAAGCAATGTAAATGAATTTAACATACTTGGTATCGTACTAAAAATGTTGTGCAATGTATTCTCCCCCGTAAGTTTGAAAATAATTAAAAGCATGATCGACGTGGCTATGAAAACTCACTTGGTAAACTGGAATGATGACAAGAGTGAGTACACCGAGGTATAATGTGATGCTTTAACGGGACCTATTACTTAATGATATGACATGTAATGAGTTGCAATGTAATGTTATGCATGCATTTCGTATGTTATTTATACCATTTGCTGGTTTTGAAAATATTACTTGTCGTCGAAAAATACTCTTTTGACGTCTTGACCCTTCAAAATCACTTTACAAGTATTTACGTCAAAATGTCATCCTACAATGGTTTTATAATGATTTATGGTGAAATTTTTCACTTTTCGTCAGAAACAATGTCGCCGAAAATTTATAAAAGTAACAAAATGCTTCGAAAAACTAGTCGTAATGGTGTACGCCGATCGTTAGGAAACTAACTCGACCGTTTTGGAAAGTTTGTATCGAAATCTAGAAGTTTCAGTTCAGGAGTTTTCGTCCAAAAGGTCTCAAACATAAAGATAATAAGGGTTAAAGATGGTGGTTTCGGCTAATTGTTGTGAAAATGAGTTTTCGCCAAGTTTAAACATCCGTAATTAATTTATAACAACTCCGCTATACAAACGGTTTGTCATTTTAGAAAATATGCTTGGTGATCTCAATTTTATTAGAAGACAATTCGCCCAAAAGTTTCACAACCTCGTTAAAACAGCCCTCAACGTGGACGCATGCCTACCGTAACACTTGTATCGAAAAATAATATAGTTTTTCTAAAATAATAGTTACGCAACTTTATGAAAACGCATATATTTGTCGCTTTCAAACCGCTTTTCACGTATATACGCCCTAGCTTCAGATCAAAGTATACTAATATATTTTTGACAAGTCGAAATAATTTGTGAAGCTTAAGGCTCGTTTTTTACTCGAACAATGTAAAAAAAGCATGCTGAAATTTCGAAAACTATAATTTTCGCCGCAAACTTGTAAAATCCATAACTTCAAGTTATAACCGCTTTAACCGCTCAAGCTGCCACGGATTCGCTTTAAAGTATATTTTCTAAATATCAAGGCCAAAATTTCGTGCCTACTGTCGGTTTTTCCAGAAAATCAAAATAAGGACAGAACGTAATTTATACTTATCGAAAATAGTTTTTCTCGGACAAAACCTATTCTAATCCCTTCAAATCAACTCCAAAGCTAATCTAATCCTACCATACACCTTCTTAGGGTGTCATGGGTTCCTAGACATCATCAAGAACAAAGAATACCATGGGAATAATTATAGGATGACCATATATATATATATATTTCTAAAAATCATGTAAAAATGGTATAAACAACACAAATCATGCATGCTTGCTCCAAAAATGAAGAGATACATATGAAATGAAAAGGAAACATGAAAAATGAAAGAAACATGCTTACAAGTTAATATGATGAGGTGTAAAGAACAAGGTTAAACTTAAATACCCTTGGTTTTTATTTCAAAACCTTATAAAGAGTATAAACTAGATTGTATAAACACTTGAGAAAATTTTTGATGATGATCCCTTTTGCTCTTGATGTAGAACCGGTTAGGAAGGAAAACAAAGAAGAGAGAAAGAGTTTTACTAATACTTGGTGAATAATTTTGTGAAGTGAATGAGAAAAATAAGTGAAGTAAGACTTATAACTTGAGTAAAATTATTAACAATCACAAACCATACATCATTTATGATAACCTCCCCTTGGTCGCCAAGGGGAGGGATGTAAGATATTTTTTTTTTTTTTTCAAAATATTGTGTAATTATTTATTTGTGTACTTATTATAAGAAAATGTAAGTAAATTTGTAGGAAATTGTAACTTGTAGAATAAATGGTAACTTTTAGGTACAAGTAAGTTTTAATAGATCAAAATAGAATGTAATGAGATAATAAAATTGTAAAAATACATTCCTTGTGAAATTTGAGTGATAAAATAATTATCGTATAATTTTTAAGAAAACATCGTAATATAACTTTAACGATTTATATACAAAATAAATTTAGAACACTAGGTAAACTCAAAATATAGTTTTATAAACTAAATGTAAGTATAAAAATATATCGGGATCATTTTGAAAGTAACGGATTAAATATTCAAAATAATAACTCACGCGATACCGTTTATTAAATATAAAATTAATTAAATGTGAAATGAAATGACATGAATGAATTAATATGATGCAAATGATGCAAATGAAATGTAGACTAATCTTAGTCCATATGAAATGTACGTGATGTTATGATCATGAATTCGCCGCTAAACCTTTAAGGTTACGCGAATTTGAAACAAGTAAACCAAGTTTACTATAAATGTTGAAATAGTGAAGCATGAATTGTTTCGAAATGACCGAAGTACGGGTTGTCACACATTCGATTCATGTTGTTCACAAATTTTGAGTTCACTCTGAATGTTAGCATGTCATTCGATGTTCCTCATGTCATTCACTAACTTATGAAATCTCACATAATACTCATAGACATTCTCATCTGGTTTCATCTTGAAGTGTTCAATTTCGTCATAGAGTTGATTCTCTCGCTTTCATAGTTAATTCAACCCCAGAGAAGCATCTTACTATCCCAAACCGCTTTGCATCGGTAAGTTGTGGTTGATCGCCTTGTAGATGTCTTAGGAAGACCTTGAAGAACAATGTTTGAAGCCCCGATATTCGCGAGATCGAATCTTTTTCCCCTTATCATCAAGCTCATCATACATTTTAGGTCTGTCCATTCCGTAAACAAGAGTACCATCTTCATTAGTATCAAGTATGTCTCTAGTCGTCTCAACTCGATATGGTCCTTCATCAATGGATTTAAGAATGTGGACACCATTTTCCTTCAAGGCAAGACAATCATTCGCTGAGCCCAAGAATCGTAGTCGGGCTCACAAGCATGTATGGATCTAGCATTCGACCCACTGCTTGAACATCCCTCTCGCAATGGAGATGATAGTAGGAACGCTGGTAGACATGTTAACAAAATACGGGATTTTATAACTCTTTGATTAAACCGGGAAATAGGTTCTTTCATCGGATTTTACTAAATCAAGAGAAAACCGTAGTTAGAATCACCCAAGTCGCTAGAAGATAATGAACCAACTCGCTAACAACTAAATAGTAATAATCCCAAGTCGTTAAATCAACATCCAAGTCGCTAAGGCAAGTCGCTAATCCTTAGTCGCTAACACCTAATTCGCTATACCACCAAGTCGCTAAACAATTGCAAGTCGCTATAGTAACTCTCGCTAAGCTTTAAGTCGCTAGCAAAAATTTTGGCGCAATGCTAATACTCAAGTCGCTAAAGATACAAGTCGCTAAAAGAAAGCAACTCGCTATTGTTGGATATTGATTTCACAAACACATCAAACCATTAACACAAGTATGATAAGTGGAATTCTAGAGAGAAAGTTAGAGGTTTAGGAACTTAGTGAGAAAGTGAAAGATATTATTAGATTCAACTCTACCTCGGGGAGGTAGAGAGAGTATTTATAGTCATACATAAACGCTGACAATAACGGGTCGTGGATCGCTGTCACACCCCTAAATTACCGCTTTATACCGAATGGAATTCCCGGGATTGACCGTCATAGCATCACAATCACAGTTATATTGAACGACCTAAAGTGTCGTTTGGAAAATACATCGTTTGATTTAATAAAACAACCAGAGTTTACAAAGTAGGTCCCAAATGAAAATCAACTTGTGCGGAAAATAAGTTTGTTACAATTCAAACGATGTTTTATAGTTTATAAAACCCAAGTGAGACGCCGTCATCTCACTCCATGATGTGTCCAAATGCATACATAAGTAATGTCTTGATACCGAGATAAAACATGCTAAAAGTGTCAACACAAAGGTTGAGTGAGTTCATAGAGTTTGTGTTGATATGTAAAGCCTTTCAAATCGTTATGCAAAGAAAGGCATTGTAAATCGCTGAAATGTAAAGACTATCAAAAATCGACATGTAGCAAAGGCATTGTAAATCCACTCGCCCAGTCCCTACCATACAAAAACTTGCAACCTGTGTGTTCACAACCCACCCATTTAATATGCATAGTTTATGTTCAAACGTAAATCGTCAAATGAATTCACAATAGTACCTAACTCAATTTAAAACCATAGGTTTAATTAATTCGCTTGAACTCAATCATCGAAGTGTGAGTTAAATGTTTCACACTCAATCGTTAAAAACAACATCGGATTTATTTCACTAAGTTCATGACACCAAAGCGTAAACATCGCACCAATATAAATTGGTAATCATCGCTTATCGCCGCTTCCCATAGGTAAATCCTTGCCAATTTACCTTAATGATTCAATATAGGCGCCGATTTCCTTAACTGTCAATAGGAGCGGGAGTGTTAATTCCAATAGGCCTATCCACTATACTCAAGGCCACCCGCTAGTGACTAATGGTTCATGATGTAGGACTTTAACATGGCAAATACTTAGTGACAATAAACATTCGTTTATAGACATGGGGCCAAAGCATTTGTGTTCTATAAAAATGTAGCATGTATCTCCCCAAGAGTTTGTAAAATGCTAAAAGAGTAAAAGGGCTATGAACTCACCTCAAGGTAAATGATACGATGACAAAAGTGATACACCGAAATATAGCGTGAATTTTAAAATGACCTATTATGAATGATATGATATGCAATGAGTTGCAATGTAATGTTATGCATGCATTTCGTATGTCATTTATACCATTTACGAGTTTTGAAAAAAAATATTACTTGTCGCCGAAAAATACCGCTTGACGCCTTGACCAATCCAAAATCACTTTTCAAGTTTTTACGCCAAAATGTCATCCTACAATGGTTTTATAATGATTTATGGTGAAATTTTCACTTTTCTTCGTAAAACAATGTCGCCGAATTTTCATGAAATTAACAAAATGGCTTTGGAAAACTAGCCATATAAACGGTGTACGCCGATCGTTAGAGAACGAACTCGACGGTTTTGGAAAGTTTGTATCGAAATCTAGAAGTATCAGTTCAGGAGTTTTCATTCAAAAGGTCTCAACATAAAGATAATAAGGGTTAAAATGAGTTTCGCCAAGTTTGAACATCCAGAATAATTTATTACTACAACCCTTTTACAAACGGGTTGATTGTTTTGAAAAATATGCTCGGTGAACTTGATTTTATTAGAAGACAATTCGCTCCAAAAGTTTCACAACCTCAAGTTATAAACAGCCCTCAACAGGACGCTATCACCGTAACACTTGTATCAAAAATAATATAGTTTTTCGTAAATTAATAGTTACTACGAAATTTGAAAACGTGCATATATTTGTTGTTTCAAATCCGCTTTTCACGTATAATACGTCCTTAGCTTCGGATCAAAGTATACTAATATATTTTTGACAAGTCGAAATAATTTGTGAAGCTTAAGGCTCGTTTTTGACCCAAACAAACTAAAAATAGTATGCTGAAATTTTCAGAAAATGTATATATATCGTTGTCAAACTTGAAAAATTCATAACTTCTTCGTTATAACTCCGCTTTACCCGCCTGCTGCCACAATGATCTGCTTAAAGTATATTTTCTAAATATCTAGGCCAAAATTCGTGCCTACTGTCGGATTTTCCAGAAAAACAAAATAAGGACAGAACACTTTTTATACTTATCGAAAATAGTTTTTCTCGTACTCAACCTATTCCAATCCCTTCAAATCAACTCCAAAGCTAATCTAATCCTACCATACACCTTCTTAGGGTGTCATGGGTTCCTAAACATCATCAAGACCAAAATATACCAAGGGAATAATTATAGGATGACTTTATATATATATAACTCTAAAAATCATGTAAAAATGGTATAAATCAACATAAGTCTTGCATGCTTGCTATGAAAATGATAAAATACATATGAAATGAAAGTGAAAGATATAAAATAAAAGAAATATGCTTACTAGCTAATATGATGAGGTGCAAAGAACCAAGGTCAACCTAAACACTCTAGGTTTTTATTTCAAAACCTTATAAAGAATGTTAACTAGATTGATAATTACTTGAACTTGAGAAAAATGATGATCCCTTTGTGATCTTCTTGAATGGCCGGTTATGAGAGGAGAGAAAGAATGAGAGAAAAATTTTCTAACTTGAATAAGTAAGTATGAATAATTGAAATGAATGTGATATGAATTTAAGGTAATGTATAGACTTAGACAATCAAAGAAAAACCATGCTAACATTTATTGTCCACCCTCCTTGACCGGTTATTAGGGGAGGATGTCCACCAAATATATATTTTTTTTTATAAACTTTTACTTGTATATAATTTGTATAAAATTTGACAAAAGTGTAAGTAATTGTGTAGAAAAATGTACAAGTAGTTGTAAAATGGAAATTTTGGTACAAGTAAGTTTTAATAGGTCAAAATAGAATGTAATGAGATAATAAAAATTGTAAAAATACATTCCTTGTGAAATTGTGTGATAAAATAATTATCGTATGATTTTAAGAAAACGTCAGAATAATTTAATCTTTAACGATTTATGTACCAAATAAATTTGAAACACTAGGAAAACTAAAATATAGTTTATATAACTAAATGTAAGTATAAAATATGTCGGGATCATTTTTGAAAGTAACGGATTAAATATTTAAAATAATAACTCACCATAACGCTTATTTAATATAAAAATTACGCGATACAAGTGAAATGAAATGTCGTGAAAGAACTAATGTGATGCAAATGATGTGAATGAAATGTAGACTAATCTTAGTCCATATGAAATGTAATGCGGATGTTATGATCATGAATTCGCCGCAAACCTTTAAGGTTACTATTTGGAACACGAAACCAAGTTTAATAGATAAATGTTGAAATAGTGAAGCATAAATCGTTGAGAAATGACCAAAAGTACGGGTTGTCAATCGGCATACGTTGGGTAAAGACCGTCCGGCCCTCCACGGTGTTACTTAACAAAATACTACTTAACTAAATATAACTATGACTACGAGCATTCTAACGATTACATATAATTGAGGTGACCGACTTTAATCGGGAATTTAATTCCTAACACCGAGACAAGTTCGAGAATTGGCGATCTCCCCACTCAAAATGTCACACACATTGATGCAGGACGAGCCAATGAGGGAGCTGGTACCTCGACCAATGGTCACGAATGCCGCTATAAGACCTTCATGTCATGTAGGCCAAAGGAATTTCATGGCAAATCAGGGTTCCATTGGCCTGCTATCATGGTTGGAGAATGTGAGTCGAAACTTAGCATCACCAAAATGTAAGGAGATAAGGTCGAAGCTCTTCGGGTCTACCTGTGGTCGAAAGCATCGACTTGGTGGAACAACCGCCTACGTACTGCAGGTAGAGAAGCTACAAATGGATTATCTTGGGAAGAGTTTAAGAAGTTACTAACTGAGGAGTACTGCAGAAAGGACGAAGTGCAGAAACTGGAAGCGGAATTCTGGAACCATTTGATGGTAGGAGTGGAAGTTGACAAGTACATAGCCCGCTTTCATGAGCTGACCAGAATGGTTCCACACATGGTCTGTACTGTGGAGAAGCTTATTGATCGATACATTTAGGGTTTGATCCCTGAGATCGGGAGATATGTCACCTCATCTAACCCAACTACTCTACAAGCCGCTGTAGGAATGGCATACCGCTTGACAAATGATGTGATTAGGTCTGGAGGATTAGAAAAAGCAAACGACAATGGACGAAAGCGACAGGAGGATCAGCAGGGAAGCCGAGACCAGGACAAACATGACAAGAGGCAACGAGTAACCAGAAACAAATGAGCAACGACTCAGGAAAGCAGAGGGTATGCATGGCCACATCCTAAGTGCACTCGATGCAACCTCCATCACATAGGAAACTGCCCAAAGTGTAACATGTGCCAGAAGATGGGCCATCTTAGTCGAAATTGCTCAGACAGAAATGGAAACCAAGGACGGCTAACCTGCTATTTAGTGTGGAAGTCCGACCACCTCGAACACGATCCTAAGTTGAATAGGGCACAGAAGCCGGAGCATGGTAACATGACTCTTGCCTTAGCAATTGATGGAGATAACCGAAACCGTGAAGGCAATGTCAGCCCAGCTCGGGGTCGAGCATACTTCTTGGGTACTAAGGAAGCTCGCTAAGACACAACCACCATGACGGGTACATTCTTCTGACCACTAACTCTATTTCTGTATCTTATGGTTCTAGTTCATTGCATCGATTAGTGTACAACCTAGCATCATGAGCCTTAGTTTAATTTTTTCCTTCTCACTAATCTGAGCACCCCCACTATTAGTTGAATTGATTGGTTTAAATGATTTCAAAAGGTCTCTTACAAAGATGAGGAACCTTCTCTTTCTGACAACTTGTTTCCTAATTTGATCTAGTGACAATTCTTGATTGACGAGTTGCGAAAATCAAGTTGGAATCAAGTTGTTACTCAACCTACACAACTTAAACACATGACCGGTCAGGTCAAAAAGTTGTGAAAATTCACCAACTAAGAGTCTTTTGATGGCAAAGCTCGAGAATGAGAAAATTTGAACCATGAGAATGTATCATAGGTGTAACCGGACTCAAATCTCGAGGACGAGATTCTTTTAATTTTCGCATTGTGACAATCCGTAAATTTCCCGGCTATTATTTTTAGTCATTTATGTCAGAAATTTAGGATTATTTATTTTCTGATCATTATAACTCAAAAACGAGAAGTCATCTCGTGTTTTCCGATGTCCCGGCACCACACACGTACCGACACCATAATAAAATTGGCATCAAATTTATTTTCTAATGTCAAGATAATAATAATACCATATTAATTCACTAGTCAAAACGTCTCCGGAAAAATAAAATTTATAAAATATCGACACTCGGAAAGTATTTTACATAAGAATACGTTATTTATTACGGAGCAGATTATACAGTACAAGGTGGACACTATACAATTAATAACAATAATATAACCAAAAATAAAATACTCCTAACCTACCCTATCTCAAAATGTCGCCACCCACCTCCTATATTTTTCTCAGATTGTTGTCTTCTCTTTTTTCTGAAAAACCAAGGCACGCCTCACCTTCTTTTCGGATTGTTTTTCCCTCTTCCTTTTCCATGTGCCATCACCATCTTCTAACCTATAAAGCTTTGCACTAGAGCACATATGTGGCGCCTATGAAATAATTTGAGATAAGGAATGCTCAAAGAAGAAAGAAACATATTTTGGGTTTTCAATTGAGTAACTCTCACTAACCTAAATTATCTCCTATAAAAGGATTCAAGCTCAGAAGGGTGATCATCAGCTTCTATCTCAAGCTCAAAAAAATTAGGGTTTCAAAGATCAAAGGGGTTTTGTAATTGGAGGTTTAGAGAGTCCGAATCAAGTCTCAATTTATCTCAATTCATCTTCAATCGTGCTCAATTGGAGTTTTGTGTCCGGTGTTCATACCCACTCGACCCACATTGGGTATATTGTAAGAACATATTTTTGATTTTTTTTCTCAATCTATTTCGTTGTAATCACTTTTTTTATTCGAATCTATATATATATATATATTTTTTGTTTCCTCCGATTTATGTAATTAGTAAAAATGATGTTGGTTTAATGTTAGTGATAATTGAATTGATAAAGGGATTAGTATTTATTTGAATGAATTAAGATGGTTTCACTATGGTTGTTGTCGTTATTATTGCAAACCAAGAGAAAGGAATACCGTTTGTGATGAATCAGTAAATCATGGGTCTAAAACATGTTGACTAAATATATTAAACTGGGCACTATTTGTACTTGAATATATAAAGTTACTTAGGTGAATCTTAGAATCCAAGATTGAGTTAATAAAATCTGTACATAGCACATGCCAAATAGAAGCAGATATATAAAAATGATAAAGAATGGATACTTTACATGAATTGTCTATGTTAACTTGGCCTCTAAATGCACGTGATAATAATATCACAAGTTAAATTTTTGTAACTAAATAAGTACTTTTCTTAAATCTAAGTATCTCCTAACGATTTATTATTAAAACAAGGTGAACCTGTTATATATAAATAGTAGCTACTTGGTTTCTTATTGTTGTGATATACAAACATAAGTATATTTACTTGTTGTAAAAAAAATGTTGGCTTCCTATTAACAAACAAATTAGGATATAGACTCTATATTATCATTCATTCATAAAAAATGGAAGATTAGTTATAAAATGAGTTTTACATATAAAAATGTGAGCGGTACTTATTTTCATAAAAGCTACATGAGTTAATGAACAATATAAACGGCTTATCTTGAAAAATGTAAACTTGTAAACATTGATTTCAAATATTAACTCGGATATTGAAACTTGATAAAAACTATTCTTATAAAAACTTTCGACATTAGTCATGAAAGAAATAGGTTATACATCCGGGTCATGCCTAAATTTTCCAAAAACTTACATTTATAACTAATAAAAATATTTCAATATAAATTCTTTTAATAAAACCATCACTTAGAGTATGATTTTAATATACTTGTATCATTAACTAGTATTAATCATATATAAAGGTATATACATTTAATGACTTTTGATTTTAATTAGTTGACGTCTAATATTATGAGTAATTATTTTCCGTTCAACGTCTTTCAGTTGCCATCGAACCGAAAATTCATTCTTCATTGATGTTTTTTTTTCTTACTATGTACCTATGCACTTCCAAGAGCCAAAATCTACAAAAGTTATATTAAACATTAATCATTGCTACACAAGCGACAACAATATAAAAAGACTTTTAAACTCATTTAAAATTCTCCGAGTCTTAAACTAGAACTTTGGACTAAATTTGCCATACTAATCTAGGTCGCTGCGGTTTCCATGCACACACTTTTGACTCCACCTGTTCAGTTTGCGTTATTGAGGCGATTTTCACAGTCCCTTTTTTATCGTTTTACTTATTTGGGGTGAAATGCATGAACTTAAAATTTAAATTAGGTTTTTGTTCTAAATTATGAATTTAATTGGACTATTTGATATATTTTGAACCCTTAGACTTAATTATAAATTTATGACTTGTTTGAACCTGATGGACCGTACGTCCTTGACCTAAAGTCTCCCATGTTCGGAGCAATGTCGAGTCTCCCTTGTTCGGATCAATCATCAATTGATAGTATATAATAGTTGTTATGATGTACTGTTCGTACATTTGCATTGGTAGTCCCCTATTGGTTTGCCGTTCAAGATTCCAACATACGCATCGCTCAGACACCCCTTGTGCGAAAGCAGAGGTAGTATAAATAGCTCTATTAGAGGTCGGTCAACCTCTCGTTCCCCTGTCTACGGAACGCATATTATTTATTTTAGGGGCTTTGCCGCATACTTTATTTTATACGAGGCATTATTGTGACCATATGTGTATTGTTTACTAGACTTGAAATATGGAAGTGTATGTGAACTTATTTGTTACAAGTCTTTTATTGGCGAGATTTGTAATATAGTGAGTTGACAGGACATTTGCCGTATTGCATTTCTAAAACGTATTTTATCCTACCTAAACTGTACTCACCAACTATTTTCATAGTTGACCTGTTTTCTCATGCATTTCAGGTGATCGTTGATTAGCATATTTTATGAAGAATTTAAATAAAAAATTCGTCACAAGTCAACTGGGTCGTTATGTCTAAAAGTATCATCTTTCAAATGTCAAACTTTATGTTTCAATTGCCAAGGTCGGCTAGAACCTTGTTGAAATGTTACAATATTTCTTTAAATTTAAATTATGGTATTGTACAATATCTCTTTGCGATGTATATTGATTATGTTACACCTCGCTTTTCCGCCTCTGGCGGGGTGTGACACGTTGTCCTTAAAGGCTCACTTGATGAAAGAAATTGTCCGTTACTTGATGAGAGTCATTGTCATTAAACGAATGCTCACTTGATGAGAGCAATTGCCATTTACATGATGAGAGCCGTTGTCCCAAATGCTTGCAGATTTGATAAGAGCAATTGTCACTTACATGATGAGAGCCGTTGTCCCTAAAGGCTCACTTTATGAGGGAAATTGTGCATTACATGATGAGAGCTGTTGTCCATGTTGGATCAATGTACTCTAATGTGACAACCGGCAATTTAGGGAGTCTATTTTAGGTAACCGCATTACGTAAAATTAAACCAAGATTTTCCTTTAACACTATTTTATAAACCGTGACTTGATTTTATATCGTCAATTGGTTTTTACGATTTATTTCATTATTAAATGAGTTATCGTATGCGTTTTAACTCTATTTGGTTGGCACTATTCGATTCGACACTAGAAAAGCCTAAAACAAGAGTTATTGTAACTTTTAGACCGTAACTCGAAAATTGACAAATAAATAGTCAAAACTTGTGGAAAAACGTGAGTAACGATGTTGGAAAGTTAAATAAATGTGTGGGACACTGGGACGATATGTGAGCTGAATGGGTAAACGAGATAGATACTAAAAGTTTCAACCCTAACCTCCCCTTTTTCTCAATGGGCCCCTCCTCCCCATTTAATTATTTTGAGGTCCCTAGTGGCCTAGTATAAATACCCACTCAATCCCCTCATTTGCCTAGTTTATTTCTCTCACTAGAAAACACACACGCTTTCTCTCTCTACATCTCTAAAACCCTAATTCACCACCACCACTCGAATCGCCACTTACCGCCGATTCGCCAAACGACGGCGCACACACTATTCACCTCCACCACCAAAAGATAGATCTCTTTCTCCTATTTCCAACCATATATCATACAGTCAATTTGGACTTCATTAACACCTCCAAATTCAAGAATTAAGATTCGTACTTTTAGGGTTTCTAAATATTTCAAAGGGCTTTTGCAATTGGTGATTAGAGAAGGTAAATAGAACATGTTTTGAGCTTGGTTAGGCAATAAAAAGCCACGAATTGGATTCTAGGGTTTCGAACCATGAACAATTTTTGGGGCTTTTGGGTGGAACATGAAATTAAAGCTAATTAGTGATGAAATAAACAAGTAATTAGTGTTTGGTACATGTGTGGTGCATTAATTTGATGGGTTTTGCATTTTATGGTTTAGTTGCATGTTCTTGGTTAATGATAGTTGATGGGTTTTGTGTTTAGATAGTGTTTGGAGCTTGAATGATTGGATTTGAGTGTTGTAGATTGGATTTGGTTTTGTTTGGTGGGACAACATGGGGCGTACGAACCACCACGGTCACGTACGTGACCCATGGGTTGGTGTACGTGACCCACTTGTCATGGGTCCGAGTCGGGTCTATTTGGTAGCTTATTGATTGGTTTAGTTGAGGTTTGGATGAGACACGTGGAGCCAAAAAGCTTTAGAAGCTTCTTTGGTTCACGTGGTCTTGACCGCGACTGTTAGGTCACAAGGTTTACCACACAAGCTTACAAGAAAGATAGAGAGGCGATTGAACAATAAACCAAACACACACACACGAAATACTATGACCGGTTACGCGTAGATGTATGTGAAAGGAAATAAATTGAACAACCAACCCTCAAGTGAGGGTTATTACATAGTATTTATAGGCAAGGAGCTAGGGCAACACTCCTACTCCTTCCCTTTTTCCTATGGGCTTGGGCCTAAGCTCATGGGCCTTCTACATAAGCTTAAGCCTAATAACAAACACAAAGGCCATAATAAGCTAACTATTACATATGTGTAACTAACACTTGAATAAGGAGTAGGAGTGATTCCAACAATCTCCCCCTCAAGTGTTATTACATATGAGTAACAAACACTCAAGTGTTGGTGATGAAAAATGTTGAAGGCGTTGATGTAATAGTAGCTTTGACGTCTTCTGACATTCTTCTTTCTTGTGAGAAGAATTGTCTTGATTTGAACCATCTCCCTAGTGTAGCGAGATAGTTTTCTTTGAACAGTTATGCTTTGACGCCATCTTTAACTTTGTTCTTTGATCATTGTTCTTTGTGATGAAAGTGATAGTATGTTGTTGTCTCCGATCAAACTTTCAGCTTCAGTTCCGCTTCACGCTACAATGTCTCCCACGCCATTCTTCAACATGCTCACACGCTCTTTTGACGTTGGAATTCAAGATCGATGAAGTTCTTTAAGTCTTTAACTTTGTAGATTCTTTGTATTGACGAAGAATCATTCTGATTGTTGTGTTGCTTTTGGATAGAACTTCCATTAGTGATGATGTTGGCGTGAGCATGAGAAGAATCTGCACAATCATTCCGGCTCCGTGAGCTTCCATAAGAAGAAAACATAAAAACGGTTAGTAATAAGCGGATTCCGGCACTTACAAGTTCGAACTTTGAGAGTGTGCATGCATAGTGTGAAAACACAACTCTAATTCTTACAAAGGCGTTCTCAATCGAGTCCCACAAGTGAGATAACACGATGCAAATCAAGTACACCTACGATTCGATGAGTCACCGAGGTACATCAAGCATCACCTCTCACGATCACTGACCGCTTGAGACCACTAAGCGCAATCCACCGGAGTTGCCCGAAGTTTCGGCCGCGGTCCGTGGTCGTTTGATGTTGACCCTGGCAGGAGTTTCCATTCAATCACTGAGGATCACAAATGTGAACCTCTCTTAAATGTTCTCGATTGATTGCTAAGATCTCGTGAAGGACTCGATAATGTACCACTGAAATTCTTATTGTTGAATATCAAGTGATGAAATGTCAAGTGTACCTAAGAGATCTTTTGATGAATCTCGTGGCTCTAGACTCAATTTTGCGTTTTGGTTTTCCCTGGCGGAGACTAGGGAGAGGGTCTCCTTCTTCAATACCAAAAATCTCTAAGAGAAAGCCGATAGTTTACGTAGGGTTCCATGTGAGAATGAAACAAGTCGTTGAGAGAAACTTGAGTGGTTAAGAAGGTTTAGTGCATGTCACGGGTCCATGACGACTTTTAATCTTCAATACCAACGTCACTAAGTGACAACTAGTAGCATATGAATTGAACCCTGCGCCTCTAAGTTGAATAATCACTGAGGGCTATTTCTTTTCACCCTTTTCTTTGCATTTCTTTTAATTCTTCAACTCCTTCTTTCTCCGATTCTCATTTTCTCCTTTTTATAATCATACCTAAGGACTTCTAAATTCTAACTATTTGTGGTGTCCTTG
The DNA here is from genome assembly GCA_910596185.1 of Chrysanthemum makinoi. Taxonomy (NCBI): domain Eukaryota; kingdom Viridiplantae; phylum Streptophyta; class Magnoliopsida; order Asterales; family Asteraceae; genus Chrysanthemum; species Chrysanthemum makinoi. The sequence continues at coordinate 634,217 of OU343216.1, read as the reverse complement.
GGTAGATCCATCCGACTCTCGGATCATAGGACGGTTATTCCTAACCTTAGTCACCTTATAACTCCATGACTAACCTATGTTGCCATAAAACCACTGTTGTGAAAAATCTCTCAAAGTGTTTGTGAATGAAAAACATTTTAGAACCACTGTTGAGATAAGATTTTGCATAAATACTCCCTCTCCACATGTGCTTAAGAGTTTTAACGGTTAAAATGCACAGTGAGGAAAAGCAGCGCACATTTTGAATTGATCAACTCAAGATAGACATTCCCCCATGAGACACGGTTACGTGGCATAGTTAAAGAGTTGCATTGTCAACTTTTAGGTGACAACTAGCTCTAATAACTACCTTGAAGGTGTAGACAATCCTCTAAAGGTTGTCAAACCCGCCGAGTTCATGTCTACCAAGAGTTCTCGAATGGTACATTCTACTCGCGACAAGTCCTTTGGAGACACGCTTACATCACTAGCTTAACTAGCTTGAAATTATTACCCGTCCCGACAAGTCTTTTTCGAAGTTACTAACAGCTTAAGATCTCACAATTCATGGGTTAAGTCTATAGCACAAAAATTCATTTGCATTTACACAACATATTTCTTATCACGTATTTTCTCCCCTCAAAAATGGCATATGTGATGTTATTTTTGAAAAGTTGAGAATAAATATGACCATTTCGATTGTTGCGGGAAGAATGACTCATCGTGAACAATTTTTGAACAAAGTTTTAATTCAAGTACTCCCCTCAACAAGTGATATAAACGGTTGAGGTTTTGAAAATCATAAGGAAAGTACTTGTTCTTTTGAGCAAAACCTTGAAAAATGAAAGGTTTGATAGGTTTTACTCAAAAGTAAGAAGCTTTAGCTCCTTTTATAAGGATTGTGGCAATCGCTGCACTACGTGGTCCTTTATTTACATGTACGGGTTGTACACTGTAATGTGTGCACAAGCCATAGACATAATAAATCATACATCCAAATTGATAATGAAAGAATCAGTTCAAGGGGTACCGTGTAGTCCGTGAGATGTCGCCAGAGTGTGAGTCGGGCGCTGAAAGCCGATGATGTTTTCCCGGTCAATTCACCAACATAGCTTTCCAGCCTTCTAACCGATCCTTCTATACAACCGCTCATCAATCATGGTGATGATCCTTTCACGCCCTTCGATCTCCAGAATTCCATCGCTTAGGAGACCCAATCTTCTGATGTATATCCTTCAACCGATAAGTTAATCCGTCCCGAACCATCTTCAAAGTGTGATCTCCAAACATATGAAGATCTATGCACGCCATCAAGCAATTTCTTTGAAGTTCACTTCGGTAAACGACGCCGAAAGGTTTGCTGATGAGTGTATATTGTGGAAGCTGGTTGATGTCGGGTAGATCAAGCTGCGGTGGAGTGAAGTTGACACCTGGCCTGATAAGATTCAATCGCTACCGAGATCTTCTACACGCTCTTTGATAACTATGCGTCTGATGAAGATGAGCAACGACTTGATGAATTCACGCTGTACTTCAGGAGAATTGTCTCATACGACCACTGTATACTTTGGCAAGGTACATGTCTTCGATGTCGTTGATAGACAAATTCTCAAAGTCAGCTTCAGAGAATGCATAATCCCTTTCATCTTGTCGTTTGACCATGATATTCTTTAGAAGTGTAGTCCCACTTCGATGAAAGATCAACGGTTTGATGGCAACGATACTTTAGAATCAATACTTTATGTTGAGACTTCAACCGCGCTCGTAGTAGATTCTTCTCGCTGGCCAATGATGAATCCATATGTGCATCTCGGTCGTGAGGCTTCCACTTTGTTAGAGAACAAGTGATTGGCACGCTCGATAGCTATACAAATTTGAGTATCGTAGCTTCTGGGAATGGAAGTGTCAAAGATGTAGCATACTTCCTTGAACCATCGCCACCATGAAGAAGAAATTCCAGGTCTTTGTTGAAGAAATGTCCAATGGAATCCTTGGTTCATCGGTTGGCCAATTGTTGGTAGAGGTTTTGACATTGTAGTATGGAGGATTGTCCCGCTTGGTGAAGTCGATGTTTGCTTTCGGGTTGAGCCAATCCATGTTGTTAGACATAGCTCGAGCAATGTTTTCAAGGTGATATTCGAACTCGATGGCACTTTCTCGAGTCATTTTTCCACGTTGAAAAGCATCATTCTTGATTCGCCTCAACTTGGATTTCGCCATCTTCTTCACATGGAACTTTTCTTGCAAAATCTTAGCATGCTCCAATGTATTACCGCTACCATCTTGACCTTCTTCAGTAGGGTGGAATTGACAAGTGTAGAAACCATTCAAATTCCCTCGGGTGTCTTCATCTAGCCATGATAGGATGTCTTCTTGGGCCTTTTTCTTGTTTCTTAGGCCTAGATGAGGATTCCGTTTTAACTTGTTTGGGAGAGGTGGGTTGTTGTAGGGGCTCATGGTGTTCTTCATCGCCACCACCCGTATACTCAAAGTAATCACCGGTTTTGAGTTCTGGGAAGTGTCTCAATCATGAGGTTTATCGGTAGAAGTATGAGGAGGGACTTTTGTTGAGCAGAGGCCGTTGGGGAGGTGGTGGTATGGAAGATGATTCACCGCACTTCTTTTGTCGCTTAGCTTCATTATTCTTATCCTCGATCCTTATCTTCATCGCCTCTAGACGCTTAGACTTTTCAATAATCTGCATAAGCTTCTTTGAAGTTGGTAGTCCAAGAATGCTTGAAACAACTTTCCTTCATCGGTAAATGTCCCATATCGTGTAGACATTTGTGTGACAAGCTTGGCCACCAATTCATTATCCGAGAAAACTACAGGATCAGATGGATTGATTGTGACGGTTAAGGGTGTTGATCTTATAGTTTGCTTAGGTATCTGCATAAGATTCGGATATAGTTTTCTGATAAACATCTCCTTTGTGACTTTAGGAACGATATCCGTAAGGTACTTGTGAGTGTAGCCTTCGCATCATTCCGCCCATCTCTCTTGTAGATCATCCGCATGAGCTTCTCGCACATATCCCTTTCATTCTACATCTTGTCATTCTCATCATGTAGATATCAGATTTGGTCGAAACCAATTCAGCTTTTCTCAGAGCATGTCCTTCTTTTCTCGACTTGTTGACATCTTTAACGATTCGATTCTTAGATTGAGAGATCCAAGATGGAGTTGGTTTTTCACCGATTTGGATGATGATTCGGTTGATTTCTTTGATGGTGGTGGTGAAGAGTGAGAAGTAGAATCTGATGATGATGAGATTTGAGGAGACTCGTCCTTCGGTGGTGGAGATGTTTTGTCCTCTCGAAATGCAGCAAGGTTTGATCTAAACTTATCATAATCGCCATCTTCGACTTATCTTTCTCTTGAGGTCTTTTCATTGTCAGGTGGCCTTCTCTTTGTCACCTTCTTCTTTCTTCGCCTTTCTTTTAACAGTACCTCCAAATTCATACTCAATAGTTTCTTCATGGGATTTTGTTGTTGCTCCAGTGGTGGTACTGATCCCTTATCGGGTTGATTAACCGCATCGTGATCCGTGAAGGTTGAGCACCACTTGACCTCCCGGGCCACCCATTTGTTCTTTGAAAATTCTTTTGCCACGTGTTGGAGTCTAAGGAATTTGAACTTCTTCCCGTATGAGGTAATTATCCAATCTCTTCTTCTTCATCCGAGTTTCTTCATACTGCACAAGTACGTGAGAGTCTTCCCTTTTCCTTTGTCACCGGTGGACTTGGAGGTTTAGGGGTCATCGAAGGAGGTGTTACGGCTGCGATTCGTAGTAGAAAGTCTCTTCATCCGATTCGCATTCGAACCTCGTCCATAAGCTTTCTCTGCGTTCGTGTAGGAATAGGAGAGCTTCCTTAACTCCGAACTATCCTTTGGCGAGGAGGATTCCCTTTTGGGAAACTTCCTCTAATTTTTGTACTTGTGACACTTCAAGATCCTTTCCGGTCCTCCTATAGGTGTACTTAAGATTTTTCATCAAGATGACCAACTTTGCCATCTTTTTACGGCTAACCGATACCTTTGTATGTTTCAAGCTTTTTGATTTCTGAGTCGTAAGGTGATCGTGCATACCGACCGTTTCTTTGTTGACTTCCATTCTTTGATTCTCGACAGATAGTATGGGTTCAATATGTCGTGATTATCCGATCATTGAGCCTCATGGGATATCGTGATGAAGTCCAAGTGCTCTCGGATCATCAGCCTTGGTGTATCCGACATGGAATCTTGGAGCCAAGCTTCTGTGAAATAGCACATGTCCTCCATATCTGCTTCGATTTCAATGTCCTTCTTGTTGATCAACGAATAGAATTTGGTAGCCCATGAGCTTGGGATGCTCATATTTCGCCACCACTGAGACCGATAGTGATGATCATGTAGAGTGCTCCATGGTTGAGGAATATTCTTCTTACCCATTAGAGTGCTTAGTAATGACAAGCTTTCATCATAACCAATATCTATCAAGAATTTCACAGAATGTCTCTTCAGAGGGTAGCAAAGAAGTCAGGTTGGAGGACAGTCGGGAATGATTGAGAACAGTTCTCGTAAGTCAGTAGGTGAGTAGTGACTTGTTTGTGATTGTGTCACATTCACCGCACTTTGACCAAAGGATCCTCTCGATAGAATCCCATAATTGTTGAATGTAGACCGAACCGCAAGCGAGTGTGAGAGCATGTTCGTAGGGATTATTCCCCGAGAATATCCATCAAGAATGAGACAAGAAGATTTTGAGCATGAGAAAGTCAACCTAAGGTTGTTATTTCCAATCTTTCTGGATAACCTTCTCGAAAGATATCAGAATTGTAAGAACCTCCATGCATCCACATTCATTTGTTCACCATGTCGCGGATTCAAATAACATTAGCCAAAAGAACCAACATATCAAAGACATCATGTTAGTCACCGTAAGGTCTTATTGTCTAGTTATTGAATGTACAAAGGTCAATGATTGTTACGAGTCCTAAGTCACTTGTTTGTCCAATAGTCCAATGACGTCAGAAATGCTCGAGTTAGTTAACTTTAAGTTTTAAAGTTTATGTTATCACTTATTGTTCGCCACATATGAGATTTCAAACGTTAATATTATGACATTATTGATTCGCGGACGTTATGATAAGTTTATTAACAAGTTTTGTACTAACGAATTCATAATGAAGGTCAATCAAGGCATACGCCGAGAATTGGCAAAGTTGAGCTGAAACAGTAATGCGAGCAGCGTAGACGTAAGCGCGGTGTAGGATCTTAACTTACGCGAAGAAATATTACGCGGGAAAAGGGGACCTTGGCGCGTGAGCTTACGCAGGGCGATTTATACCTTACGCTGCAAGGCTTATTTGCAAGAGACCTTATGCGCAGAGGTCATCAAGTTACGATATCCCCAGATACCAGTCCCATTGTGAACCTACGCTAATAGTTATGTAGGATTATTCTTATGCGATAAATATGACTACGGCAGGGTAACTTATCGTGAGATTCAAATGACCTTGATTCTCAATTTTGCCGCAAGCCCGAAATAAATCATCAAATCATCAATATTAACACAAAGTTCATTTAATAACAAATCGGCATGAACATTCGTTAAACAATATGAGTAGAAGTCATAATGCTGAGGTCAAAACCCTAAGGGTTATGAATTACGCTGATGATAATTTCTACCATGGGATATGCACCAAACAATTTTTGGTAGTTCTAAGATGTTGTGAGATTTTATAAACCAAGTTATAACATCTAAATCGTAGAGAATCAAAAATGCCTAAACTTATGAACTTTAAACCCTAATTCCAAATTTTTAATCATTTAGAGTTTCGGGTGTTATAGAGCTTGGAAATCATCAATTCATTATCATATAAACATTACACAACAATATTTTTGACCAAAACACACATTTGAAAATACCCAAAACCAACATAAACCCTAATTTTTCAAACTCATTCAATTCTGGAATCGGGTTCGCTTTGAGATAAAAAGTATCATTTATGTTATTAAGACATTTTGACACCATCCTTTTAGCCACAAACACATAAGCAAGATTATGTGTTCATATGACCGTGAGAAACACACAAAATCTACCATAGGTAATAATATCAAACCGTTAACATTTAAAACGAGATTTAAAACCATTGTTTATAATCTTAGAAACACAAAAACATTTTACAAATTGAAGATCAAAACACGATTTGATTGAACTAATTTTAGGCGTAGGATTAGTTTTGATGATAATAAATGAGTTGTTAGGTGGAAAGTGTTTTTATTAAATGACTTTTTTTGATGCTGGTCCTCCACCTTTTTCCTTTTTCATACAAAGCCATTTAACTTCCATTTTGGTTACCAAACAAAGATTTTAAGAAAGAAACATGACAACACTGGCTACACCCCCCAAATTATCAGTTGGGTACCGAATGGAATTCCCGGGGACACCACATAGCATCAAAGTTGGCAATTTATATCAACGACGAAATGTCGCTTTGAAAATACTGCTTGATAAAGTAAAATAATCAGAATATAAAACATAGGTCCCAAAATATTTCCAATACACCAAATGAGTTTATACAATCAAACGATAGTTAAGGTAAAATATATTTAGTGATGCGTCGCCATTATGACTTTGAGGTCCATATGCATGCTATGAAGTGAATGCCTTTAGATAATCTGAGATAAAACATAAAGTGTCACCAACACATGGTTGAGTGAGTTCGCGAGGTTGGTTTAATCGTAAAGCTTATAAAAAAAAACGCTCAGCGCAACAAAGCAGTTTTGGTCATATAGAATAGTCTACAAAGCAAAGGTATAAATCCACCCAGTTCCAAGTTCCACTTGTAAACTTGCAACCTCGTGTTCACAACCCACGCCAAAATAGGTGTTCAATAGCAGAAAATATGTAATAGTTCACAACCCACCGCTAAAAATAGTATGTCAAATATGTATGCATGTATCATAGTAGTAAAAGTATAAATGTTCGGCATGCAACTAGTATGTTGATCAATGCACTTCAAAACTTATGCATTAGCCATTGTCTCACTCCATTCCGTAAACCCCGACGTGGTATGATGTCTATTAAGGAAAGTAATAGTTAGTTTTACCATTCCCAACTCAATGCATGTTATCCATGGAGATTTGTGTTGCTCTCATAAGGAAAGTAATAGCATTATTTTTACTTCATCTCCGAAACTCAATGCATGTGTTATCCAAAGAGATTTATCATGCTAACCAGGGATTTCTCTCGGCTGCATGTCGAGACTTTCAAGTTTAGTATACAATTAAGTATAATGAAATCAAGTATAAACATATCAAGCAACGCAATCAAGTGTAATGAACTGCTATAATGCAATCAGTGTAATTAAGTTCAAAAGGATTAAGTCGAATTCAAAAGTTCGCAACAAAGAGCCCTAAGAATATCAAAAGGTTCAAGATAGTCAAGCCGCCCAAAATCACGCCAAACAAGCAAAATATATCAAAAGCGGGACCTTTACAAGTTAGTGAGTTCAACTATATATGTCAAAAAGTTCAAATCAAGTCCAGTGTTCACTTATATAAAAGGGTTCAATTCAAAAAAGAGCTCAAATATACATGTCATATGTCTAAAATCAAGGAAAGTGTTTCAACTAATAAGTACCATAAATATGAACAATTTAGTTCAGCACTACTTACCATTACAGAGTGAAACAAAAGATATTTAAATTATATAAATGTAGCAAAGCAATTAGCGAGCATGTATTTCCCCGGAGTTTATAAAACACCAACGAGTAAAAAGCGGGCGAACTCACCCGGTGCAATGTTAATGATGACAAAAGTAGATATATCAATGAGGCGCGATCCATCCGTGAACCTAATATGAATGATGTGTCAATATAAGTCATGGAACAATGTCGTGCGCAAATCCATATCTAACTAATACTGCACGCTTTTGAAAATAGAGTTTATCGTCAAAATATATGTTTTATGACATTCATCATGTTTATAAAATACTTACATAAGTATATAATGCTGAATCAACATCCCATGATAATGCTTTTTGTGATTTGTCAGGAAATTATAACTTTCTTTTCGGTAAGAAAATAATGTTATTTGATACTCTCATGAAAGTGACTAAAAAGCCCTTTGAAAAGCTAGTCGTAAAATGGTGCACGCCGATTGTCGTGAAACAAACTCGATGGTTTTAAGAAGTTTATCATTATTCTAAAGTTTTAGCATTTAAGTTTTTCTTCTGTGGTCTCCGGATTGAGAAAATATAGGTAGCGTATGGTACTTGTGTCCAAAATATTGTTTAAGGTCAAGTTTCCTGTTTGTGACCGTGATTTTATTCTTTAAACTCCGCTTGACGGTTTTGCCTGACATTTAGGGAAAATATGCTTAGGCTTAACTCATTTTACTAGAAGACATCACGCTATGAAAAAGTATTACATCCTTGTTAAAAACGATTCTAACATGGTCAATTTACGTCAGAAGGTTTCAATAGAAATATATTAGTTTTTCTTATATAATAAAGTTACGCATAACTTTGTGTAAACGGTATAATTTAATCGTTACAAGTCCGCTTTCTACGCATTATGATCCTTAGATTCATAAAGTATACTAATATATTTTGATAATTCGGCCATATTTTATAACGCTTTTCAAGACTCATTTTGACTCAAAGTTAATATAACATGCTGAATTTTCTGGATTTTATAGTTTTCGCCACAATTTGAAAATAGTAACTCTTCATATAACTTAACCCATTCATGCCACGCTGCTTAAAGTATATTTTCCAAATTCAGCCCAAAATATTTTGTCCTATCAATTTCCCAGATTTCACAAACCAACAGACCCTTATATATAGTTGTCGGAATGAGTTTTTCTCAAGCCAAACCTATTCCAACCAATTCAAACCAACTCCGGCTTATTTTAATTCTACTGGCACCTTATTAGGGTGTCATGGGTTCCTGGACATCACCAAAAGATATATTTGCTGAGTAATTATAGATGATGAATATATATTTATAACATCTGTTATAAAAAGTGGTATAGACATCAATATGACTTCATATTTTTCTCAGCATAGCAAAACGAAACATAATATGAATATGAAAGATTTAACATGAATATGATGCTTACAAGTAACATGATGAGGTTAAATGAATGAAGGTTAACTTAAACACCCTAGGTTTTTATTTGAAAACCCTGATTAAGAGAGTGTTCTGATTGTGATTTAACTTGTCTTGAAAAATATGTGATCTCCTTGATCCTATGGTGGGCTGTTTGTGGAGAAGAGAAAGAGATACTTTGATTTTCACCTTCAAATTATTTTGTAATGTGTAAAATGGTTCGGAAAGTATTAAATGATATAAGTAAAGATATTTAGTGAATGGTGTGACCAATCTTGGTAAGTCGACATACAAAAAAAAAAAAAAAAGACTAGATGCATTAAGCATTAATTAATTGTATTAATGTAGAGAATGTGTAATTAGTTAAGAATTACTTGTAGTAACTTGTGTATATATTTGGCATATAGGCTGCTTAGTTAAAAATAAATTTTAATCGAAGAAAAATAAAATATATTAAAGTCATAAAATTATAAAACACATTTCTTACAAGAATTGAGTGAATAATTAATTATCGAAGTTGAATTTACTAAACCGCCGTAATATATATATGTAACAATTTATATACAAACAAATTTAAAACACCGGTAAAATCAATATTATTTTTATAATCTTAATATATATAAAAATATATCGGACAATTTTTGAGTACGATCAAAACGCCCGTAAATTAATTACGTTGATAACGCTTATTTAATAAGAGATTATGCGCTTAATGAAAATGCAAACTATGCATGAGCCATTATGATGAATAGAGTTTGAGAAATGAAAAATTGAGAATTGTACATCGACTTAAGAAAAATGATGAAAGTTATTAATTTAGTCCCAGGAGTGTCATTGAACCAAAAATTACCACCATTGATAAGAGAACAACCGAGATATGATAACATGCAAGTACACGATAAGTTTTGAAAAGTTGTCTTTAGATTTTCCCCTCAACACTTGATCGGAAAAATACTAAATTTTGAAAGATTAAAGTGTTGACGGAAGAAATGTACTTTTCATGTTGATGGAAAAGTATATATAGAAGAATATTTTTGTTTTTACTGTGTTTTATATTTTGTATTTTGTTTTGAAAATTTATTTACTAAAGATATTTTGGTGTTTCGTGTTTTAAGACTGCTTTAGGAGGTCATCCAATTCCTCTTGAGTCAAACACCTTACCAATCCGTGGACCAACTCATTAAACCAGCGGAGGCAAGGCTTTGGTGAGAAGATCCGCCAATTGGTATTCTCAGCATCTACAAAATATAATTCAATACCCTGCTCCACGGATCCTTGATGAAATGATATCAAAGATCGATGCTTTGATTTCGAAAATAACCGAAATGACGATCGCAATGGCACTGATTGTCGCAGCGACATCGCGATTCTCAAATACGTGAACCATAGTCTTTGAGTGTTCTCATCCAAATGACTTGAGCACAACACGTCATGGCTACATATTCGCTTCTCGTTGAGGACAACATGTACAATCCTCGCTTCTTCGATTGCCATGACACCATTTTATCACCAAGAAATTGTAAAGCTCCCAAGTACTTTTCCTTGAGTCTAAGCATCCTCAAGGCGGGTCACCGAAGCGATTAGTTCAAAACCGAATCCTTCGGATACCGAGATCCCCAAGTTAATGGTTCCCTTTGTATCTGAGGATTCTTTTAGCCTCGTAGAGGGTTTAGTTGGTCGACGATAACGAGCAAAGATATACGCAAAGACAATATCGTCGGCTAGCTTAGATACATGAGAGACCCAATACTACTTCGGTATTTTGTAGGGTCCACCTATTTCCCATGTAAATCGGCCGCTAGCTTCGGTATAAGCCATTGGTGTGGCATAGGTGTCAGCTGTTTTCATTCCAAATTTGTTTAACAATTCAAGGGCATATTTGGACCCATTCAAGAAATACCACGGGTGATTGATGAACTTGTTGTCCACGTGAGTTCACCCATCATGGACATTTCAAAATTTTTCTTCATTATTTTGCAAAAGTTTATGAAAACTTTTTATGTGTGTAACCCAAAGATGATGTCATCCACGGAATTTGAAAAATTAAGATATGTGCCCCGTGATATTGTATAAAAAGAGTTATCAACCAACCTTGTTATTAGCAATGAGGAAAGATGATAGCTTATCGCACTATGCCCGAGGAGCTTGTTCGAGACCGCCGTAGCTTTGTTCGGCTAGACGATTCGAAACTCGATCAACGAATCCATCTCGTTATCGACATAAACCGCTTCTTTAAGTTGTCCATTGAGAAACGCAGCTGACATCCATCCGATAGACCGCCATTCATATGAGCAGCTAACGCAAGAAATATCCAACAGCCTCAAGACGAAGCGACCGGAGCAAAAGATTCTTCAAAGTCTATTCTCTTCCCGACGAGATAACCCTTAGCCACCGTAGTGACTTTATTTCGATAACATTTCCTTCAAGATCCAATTTGTTTTTCCAAATCCATTTGAGACCAATGACGACCTCGCGTCTTTCAACCAGCTCCCATACTTCAAGACGTTTGAATTGGTTGAGTTCTTCCTGCATGGATTCAATCCAGCTTGTCTTTGTCATTAATGCCTTGATGTTTTAGGTTCGTATTGGCAGATAGTGAGTGCATAAATGCAATGTTCACCGTCGCGGTGGAAGACGCGTTCGGCAACGATCGGGTTGATTCGGGCTGCCAATAATGTTTTCCAGAGGATCGTCTTTGTCTATCTATGTGGAGGGTTGATGTTGGTATACATTGTGCAGATTCTGAGGATTTAAATGTTTTGTTGAAGATTCCGACATCCGTGCTAGCCTCATTAGAAAATGGGTTAAAGAACGATTTGGATCAAAATCAGGTGGGGTACTTCATCCAACATCATCGACGGATTCATCATTGTTGGAAGCGGTTTGTTCAACTGTTGTGTTGGAGTCAACTAGTGGTGCTTCTTCAACAAGAGTTGTTGTAGCAGTGTATCGTATAAGAGTATTATCGTTGAGCAACAGCTGGATACACCCGAGCACGCTCATCAATATCGCCAACAATGGAGCAAATAATGTTCCATTTGTTGACGGTAAGTCGGGGCTTTGTCAAATTTGATGATGGGGTTTCGTGTTGCGGTTGTGTCCGGTTCCAAGCCGTTAGCACTCATATCCGTAAGTTCATCAAAATGAGCATGAATCGTTTCCATCACCTGCTTTGTACGACGATTCCAGATTCGGAAACCTTTTGAATTATCACAATATCCGATAAAGATTCCAATGTCAGCTTTGGCTTTGAGCTTTCCAAAGTCATCAATTTAACATTATTCGATAGCAAAGAGATCCAAATACATGAAAGTGTTTGATTCGGTTTTCTCGCTAGGACAAGCTCAAAAGGTGTTTTGTTGTATGCTTTGTAATCATAGAACGGTTTTGAGTGTAGCATGCGATGAGATCGCCTTTCGCCATAAGTAACTGGAGGTTTAGCATTGATTAACATTGTTCTTGGCACCTAATAACGCTCGGTTTCGCTCTTCACAACTCCGCTTTGTTCGTAATGCAATAGATGTCCGATGCCGATTCCCACTTTCATAGAATTCACAAAGAGTTTGATTAACAAATTCAAGGCTCTATCTGCTCATTAGTTAACGGTTTTCGAGTTGAACTTATATTTTTGTGGAGAAAGTTGATGATCATCCGTGGAGCTTGATCTTTGCTTCAAGAAAGTAGACCCAAGTCCAAAAGTGAATAGTCATCAACAATTACTAAGATGTAGAGTTTGCTATTGATCGCTTGCATCGCAAGATCGGCCACACAAATCCATGAAGAAGATGAAGCATTACGCCGAGAGCCGGTTCCACCTTTGAAGGAAAATGAGCACGGTGCTTTTGCCTTGTTCACAAGCTTCAGCAGATCTTTAGAATACCGAACCGGGAGTCCTTCAACTAGTTTGTGTCGAGCAAGGTTGGTGATGGTTTGAAAGTATAGATGTGAGAGACGACGTTACAGCCGTGATTTTGTTGATGTTGCCATTGAAAGTAAGCGATGGGAGAAGAAGCAACCATGTCTTGCATAGAGATAGTGTAAAGACTTGAATTACGCTGAGCCGCATATAAGATCGCTTCCTTTGTAGATCACTTAATGAAACAAGTTTTCTCTCGAAAGCAACCTCCAAATCTCCATCACAGAACCTTCCATCGAAACAGATTGTACCGCAGGCCTTCCACATAAAAACTCGCTTATTTCGATGTTCCATTAATGTAGTCTCCAGAGTCTATGATAGCCGCGGCGATCATTCCCAACTGGCAAGGCTAATGAACTTTGCAATAAAGTTTGATAACAGCTTTAAGATTGCCTCGTCATGTGGGAACATCCGCTATCAACAATCCAGAATGATCAGACAATTGCATTACACAATGCATCTACACAAAATGGAATAGAAGTAGATGTGGAACCCAAATGTTATGTTTCCATAGCAGTTATATAGTAGATATACACACATCAATAGCTTTAGGTATCCACTTAAATCCTAGTGTGTTATATATCCATTTCCGCCATCTCCAACTAGTATTTGCTTTAGTCTTAGTGAATGCACTAGGTGGTACTAGATACCTAGGAGGTGAAACCGAGCTACAGTGGATAACAATGCTTCTTAGAATCTAAAGAAGGCGGTCTACAAGCAATGCATAGAAAGATTAGTGGGCCTAGAGGTATTCCAGCCTAGGATTCTTTAAACAGAGATGATAGCTTTAGCAACACATTTATCATGACAATCGTAATTCATACTTTACTTAATAAATAACAAGGTGCATCGATCCTAATATCAAAAGTACTTAACGTCGAGCATTTGTTACATCACTATTTCTATTACATTTTCCGAACGCAATATCTATAGTGGAGGCAACGTGAGTCTTATTCATAGTCCTAGGGTGTTCTTCTACTCTTAGCATTCCCCATTGATTCTTAGGTCGGAACTTCCTATTCTTCATGTAGTTCTAGGTCGTAGCGGACATTGGAAAAGACGAATATTCCGCTTTCAAAGAGAAGAAGCACGTTAGCAACTTGTGATTTGGCAGTAGGGATTCTAGGTTCATGAGTACTAAGTGTTACTTAATCTCTTAATGATGGTTAAGGAAGTTGTTCATACTTTCCTAACATTTCTTAACTTGAAGATAGTGTGAATCGATCTTGATTTTCGTAACCAACATTTCCAAAGAAATGCATAACTTCTTTAGTGTGTGCAAGATAATGATCAAGTTCATTTGATACTTCATCACGAGTCTTTTTGAGTAAATCAAATATGACACCATATTCCTTTTTAACTTTTACAAGTTCTTGTTCATATTTTGAGATTTAACACTTAAAAGACACGTTTTGATCATCCAGTTGCTCAATTTTAGGATTTGAAGACGACGTGAATATCTTTTTGACACCAATTAAGACGACGTATTGCATTTGAAAGTTCGTTTGACAATCGTTTGTTTTCAACTGTTAAGGACTCGATCTGAAGCACATTATCAGTGGTCTCAACATTTACCACGAATAATAAAGTATCAGCAGAGGTATGATCAAATGCATATGACAAATAATTCAATAACACAAGCATTATGGACATCGACATATGACATCTTCTTCCAAGAGTCGATCAACATCTTTTCTCAACATTTTCTTTTTACGTTTATTGTTTGAAATAGATGTTTCGCTTTTCTCAAACGACCTTCATTAATCCAAGTTCCTTATGAAAGTCCTTTTCCCAAGACAATGCACAACTTTTCAAATTTTTAACATTTGGTAAAAGATTTTTTCGAAAAATGTCTCTTTGTTCTCGCGCTAGAGGCTATTAAAAGTGTTGAACTTTGATTTCAGAATGATATTCTATCTCATGTTGTAAAGTTTTGAGGTCAGCCATGAAGAGGTCAAAATATCGAAGAATTTTTTCGATTTTCAGGTTTTGAGTTTACTTCACCGATGGAAGGTAAAGGACCATAAGTTTGTGCATAATCTGGTTGGGGATTAACATTAGAAGACTCCGGTGTTTTTATGATTACCCTTGGTGTGTTAGAAGAATCCGTTGGTGTGACGAAAGTGACGCTTTTGAATAGTTAAAAGGTTTGTTGTAAACAACTTTTTCTAATTTTGATCGACTCTCGCTTTCTTCGCATCTAATTCCTCCTTGACGATGATATTCAACAACACTCATAACAGAGTTATCAACTTTATATTCTGCACTGGAAACTTCAGGATTAGGTTTGAATGCTTTGGTTGAAAGCTTAGGTTTGTAATCAGCAAGATTCGGTCCATATCCATTTGGATTGGGTTTTAAAGTAAACTTTTCAATGGCTCTGACCGACTCGCCATGTTTGTAAAAACATGCTTTTAAACTCTTTAAGTTTGTTTTGCAAGCCGATGATTTCTTCAAGATGATCATCTATTCGTTTCGTTGAATGCTTTTTGTATGCAGAGAACTGTTTTTGACAAGTTAACAACTTAGCCTTAGCTTTTTGATTTTCCAAGGTGAGAGCGTTAAGTTGCTTTTTATGTTCATGTTTCAGTTGTTCTATTTCAGACAACAAAGCATTCAGCGGCTAGATCACGCAATGATCTGTCTTTCTAAATATTTTTCGTTTGATAAGATTTGGCAAAGGCGCTTCAAAACCGTCTTTCGTTTTCTTGAGTTTTGAAAAAAGTTGTTGTTGCTTTTGTAAAGATTCAAAATCCTTGGTTAACAGTGCATTTTTGCTTTTCAAGTCCCGATTAATGGCATGACATTTTTCCACTATGGTTTGTTGGTCTTGTATTAAACGAGCAATATCCTGGATGAGGCAAAGTTCAGCGGTTCACGTGAGTCTCAACATGATCATTACTGAGATCCTCAAGTATAACCACGGAGTCAATTTGATTATCAAGGGAAGCCGGTTGGTCATCTTGATTGTCAAATATAACGACGGGGTCTAGTTGAAAATCGTCGAATGATATGACGGCGCATTTTGAACATTCCGAGCCTGCCGGATTGACTGATGTTGGCGGAGATATGAGATCAGAGATAAATATGGTTTGTTCGGTACACGAGACAAGCCATCATGTCATACATCGGCAGATCACTCATGTGTAACTCATGCATATTAGCCATCAACATAACAGTTGCATTGGCCTGCAAGTCCTCCATATCATCATCCGAGTCGCAAGATTTGCCATAAAGCTCGTTCTTTGTCCACAGAGAGTTCCACCGCCTTCATCCTTAGAGCCAAAAAGAAGAGCCTCTTTGAAATAAGCACTCTAGTCCTGGCTCAGCCGAATGGAACACTGACCCAAAGTTACAAATTACTTAAAAATGTGTGAAAATTTTGATAAAGCGTTTACAAAACATAGTCCAAAAATATTTCCAATACACCAAAAATGTTACAATCAAACGAAGTTAAGTGCATAAAATATTTGAGATAAAGGAGTCATTGTTCTGTCCACATGGATTGACTGTTATAGCATCAATGGTTGAGTGACATAGAACATAAAAAAAAAAACGATGCAACAAAAGCAAATATTGAACAACCTTAAAGTGTCGCAACTTTGGTTCACAACCCACCTCAAAAATACTAATAGTTAAGATACGTTTGATTTAATAAAATAATCATAGTAGTTAAAAGAGTTTACAAAGTGTAGGCATCAAAACTTATCCCAAATGAAATTAACAAAGGAAAGTGCATTAGTTTTACTTCATCTCCGAAACTCAAATGTGTATAAACTTTGTGTTTTAAGGAAAGTAATACAAGACAAATGCGTTGTTTTAAAGTTCATAAAACCAATTAAGTATAATGAAATCAAGTATATAACACTATGATACGTAATGAAATCATTATCAAGTGTAATTAAGTCAAAGATTTAAGTCGAGTTCCACGACTCTATGATATGTCCACAAGTTTAAAATATATGCATGCCATGAAGTGAATGCCTTAGATACAAATATACTGAGATCAAGGAAAAACATGATAAAAGTGCATAATCTATTTTCATAGAGTGAAACAAAAGATATTTAAACATATAAATGTAAAGTAAAAAAGGTTGAGTGAGTTTATAAAACAATTAAACGAGTCATAGAGTTAACGATGCAAAAGTAGTTAAAATGTAAAACCTTTAAAGAATGCAAATCCATATCTAATCTTCATGCGTTTTTGAAAATAGAGCAAAGGCATTGTTTATAAAATACTTTACAAGTATATAAATCCACTATGATAATCGTTTTGTGATTTATTGTGTTCCAGAAAATAAATTCCGCCCTTGAAAATACAAAACGCCTTGCAACGGTTTTAAGAAGCTTGTATCATTATCTGTGTTTACAACCCATGGAGAAAAATATAGGTAAAGTATGGTATTGCCAAAAATATGTATACCGTTTATGTTCAAATGCATGATGTCGTTATGAAAAGTAAATGAATTCACATAAGTTTTTCTTATATAATAAAGTACATTACACAATGTATCAATATTCAATTGATATAACACAAAAAGTTAATATATGAGTGTTGTTTCAAATAATACCAAGACCTTTAGTATATTTTCCAAATATTCATGTTTATCACAAAACCAACAGACTTATATATAGTTGTCAAGTTTTTCTCGTGCCAAACCTATTCCAACATTCAAACCAACTAGCTATTCTAATCTTACCTCAATGATTATCCAAAAGTGATATATTTCAAGGAGTAATTATAGGAAGAATATATATTTATAACACTTAAAAACATTTAGCTCAATGATTATCATGATAAAATGAACATAATATGAATATGAAAGATGAACAAGACCTTTAGTTAATCCTAAACACCCTAGGTTTTTATTTCAATAATAATACCTTGAAAAAAATAATCTCCTTCTGACCTTGGAGAAGAGAGAAAGAGATAGCTCAAATTATTGTTGTATGTGTAAATGGTTTGAGTATTAAATGATATAAGTAAAGATATTTAGTGAAATGATTATCAAAAAAAAAAGACCATTAAGTATTAATTAATTGTATTAATGTAGAGTAAATGTGTAATTAGTTAAGAATTAAGACTTGTGTATATATTTAAGCTTTTAAGGTAGTTTAGTTAAAAATAAATTTTAACTCAAAATAAAATATATGATTATCCCAAGAATTGAGTGAATAATTAATTAAGAATTTACTTAAAACCTTTAGCTCAATAATAATACTAATAATAATATTATTTTATAATCAAGAACTTTAGTTCCATGATTTATGATATATAATATGACTAAACTAATATGATGAATATTGATTCAATTCTTAAGAAAATGATGAGATAAACATATAGAAAATTTACTACTTTGCAAATAATCATGAATGTCATCAAAAGAAAATACTAAATTTTGAGCGGAAGAAATGTGCCATCAGAAAAAGTATATAGAAGAATATTTTTGTTTTTATCAGGTTTTATATTTTGGTATTTTGTTTTTGAAAAATTTATGTACGAAAGATATTTTGGTGTTTGGATGTTTTAAGACTGTTTTAGGAGGTCAAAGTCAAACACCTCATACCAAGTTTAATAAAAGCATTAAAATATTGAAAAATGGGGCTATGGAACTCATTTGCAATGATTATAATGACAAAAGTGCACAACACCGATACATATTCGCTTCGTTGAAATGTACAATCCTCGCTTCTTCGCGTGAATCACTAAACTTGACCTAAGCATTATGAATGATATGATATGTCGGAGGATTCTTTATAAGTCATGATAACGAGAGCAAAGTACCACAAAGACAAATCAGGTTATGCATGCCAATTAGGATGATATCTATACCACTTATGAATTTTTGAAAATAATATTTCGGGGTGATTGATCGTCCAAGAAAGAACGAGAAATAATTTCTCTTAACGTCTTGACCATTTTTAAATTACTTTACATGTATTTATGTTGAAATGATATCCGACGATAATCATTTAGTGATTTATTATGAAATTATAACTTTTCATCGTAAAATAATTTCGTTGAAAGTTTCATGAAAGTGACTAAAACGGCCTTGAAAAGCTAGTCGTAAAATGGTGTACGTCGAGTGTTAAGAAACGAACTCAACGATTTTGGGAAGCTTGTATCGTTATCTCAAAGTTTTATTGTTTAAGTTTTTATCCTAGAGGTCTCGTTCATTGAGATAAATATAGGTAAAGTATGGTACTTGTGTTCAAAATATTTATTCTCCAAAATATGTTCTCCAAATTATTTGCTTAAGGATGGTTTTCGGCAAAGTTTAAGTGACCGTATCTTATTCGTTACAACTCCGCTTAAAAAATGGTTTGACATTTTGAAAAATATGCTTGGCGAACTTACTTTTACTAGAAGACATCACTTTATAAAAAGTACTTCGTCATTGTTAAAAACGACCCTCAACATGGTCCTTTGTTGACGTAAAGTTTGTCTAATAGAAAATATATATGTTATACTTGTACTAAAAATTACGGCAACTTGTTTAAAATGTGAATAACTTAGTCGTTATAAGTCCGTTTTCTACGTTCTTTATATCCACGGAATCGTGATAACATATACTAATATATTTTTGATAAGTCGACACATTTAGCAACGCTTAAGACTCATTTTTGACTCGTAAAAAGTCGAGACAGCATGCTGAATTTTCTGGAATTAATAGTTTTCGTCGCCAAACTTCAAAAATTCATAACTTCTTCGTTATAGCTCCGTTTTAACCCGTTCAAGCGGCCACGTTTTCGTTTTAAATTATATTTTCCAAATATCTAGCCCAAAATACTTTACAAACTGTCGGATTTTCCAGATTTTCAGAATATGGACAGACCCTAAATTAGACTTGTCGAAATGAGTTTTTCTCGCGCCAAACCTATTCTAACCAATTCAAAACAACTCCGAAGCTATTCTAATCCTACCATACACCTTCTTAGGGTGTCATGGGTTCCTAGACATCACCAAGAGTGATTTATAACAAGGAGTAATTATAGGATGACACAATATATATATAACTCTTAAAATCAATGAAAAAGTGGTATAAACCTCATGAGACTTGCATGTTTTCTCAAATAAAATGAAATGACCATAAAAATAAATATGAGATATGATGATGAATATGGATGCTTACTAGTAACTTGATGAGGTTTAAGAGAACAAAGGATTTTTCCTAATCACTGTTTTATTGCAAAACCTTAATCAAGAGTGAATCTAGAGTGTTAAAAACCTTGTCTTGAAAATTTTATGATGATCCTTCATGGTCTCCATGGTTGGCCGGTTTGTGCAAGAGGAGAGGAAGAGATATATGTTTTCACCTTGAAGACATGTTTGTGTGTGTGTACATGTGAAGTATAATATGATTAACTTAGAAGATATTTTTGCCAACCAAATGACTCACCCCCCCCCCCTAAGTCGGCCAAGGGGGTGTTGTCATCTCTTAATACCTTTTTTTTTTAAATAATGTATAAGTGTAATTTAGTGTAAGTTACTTGAAGCCATGTAGTAAATGTTGGAAAATTTAGTGCACTTGTGGGAATAGTTCACACCTTGTAATGGGTTAGGAGGTACGGAGTGTACACCCATAAGGTCCATGAACACCCTGACTCTTGTAGTGGTTTGTATTGGTAGTGCTTGGTGAAAGTACTGTTGTCATTACCACTGATTATCATGTTTCCACTGGCAGACTTCCACTAGATCGTGTTTCCACCGTGGTGTTTCCACTGGTGGTGTTTATGAAGTAGTGTTTACATGAAGCAGTGGTGTTTCCACTGGGCGGGTAACCACTGATAGCACTATGAAAGTACTGATGAAAGTACTGCTTGTAACGGCTTTGACCTATTCAAGTGGCAGTTTCAACTGCTTAATGACCACGTTTAATTGGTCATGTAACCACTAACGGCTATAATGGGGATAATTATGAGGCTATTAATGGGCCGATTAATACTCATAATTCCATTGAATTAGCCAAGAGTATTATCCTATAAATAGGATATCTGATTATGCATGAAGAACACACAGAAAACACTAAACACTTATAAGAGCAAGGGTTATTGAATTGTGCCTAATTCCATAACTGCATTTGGTCTTATCCCAAGTAGATATTCGTGTAACCAGGCATTAGGGTCGAATAGTTTACTTTGGAAAGTGATTACACGATTCCAAGTGATATCCGGTAACCACTTAGTGGTATTTGTTCTCACTGAATATTTGTTGTTTCTGCTGAAGTTGATTATCTTACCCTGTTCTGGGAGTTACACACCAACAATCAAAGTAAACTATTTTGTGATAATCAACGGCAACTGCTGCAATGAAACACATGGCTTCAAACTTTGCTAAGCTGGACAAGTTTGAAGGGGTGGATTTAAGGAGGTTGCAGAAGAAGATGCATTTCTTACTGTCAAGCATGAGTGTGGTCTATGTGCTGACTATTCCTATTCCTGATGATGGTGATGATGCTACTGTGGAGCAGATCAGGAGGAGGAGCAAGTGGGAGAATGATGACTACATATGCAGAGGCTTAATTCTCAATGGTATGTCTGATTCTCTGTTTGATATTTATCAGAACTTTGAATCTTCCAAAGAACTGTGGGATTCCTTGGATGCCAAATATATGGCTGAGGATGCATCAAGTAAGAAGTTCCTTGTTAGTAATTTCACAAATTACAAAATGACTGATTCAAGACCAGTTATGGAACAATACAATGAACTTCTTAGAATACTTGGAAGGTTTACACAACACAATATGAACATGGATGAGGCCATTAAAGTCTTTTGTGTCATTGACAAACTCTCTCCTTCTTGGAAAGATTTCAAGCATACCTTGAAACATAAGAAAGAGGAGTTAACTCTGGTTGAGTTGAGCAGTCATCTGCGCATTGAGGAATCTCTCAAGATGCAGGATAATGACAAGCCAAAGAGTAGCAATGCTACTGGTGCATCTGTTGTCAATATGGTGGAGAATAATAACCCCACCAGGTACAATGACAACAAAGGCAAACGCAAATATCATGACAACACAAGGGCAGATCCTAACAAGAAGGCAACACCTACTTGTTGGAAATGTGGCAAAACTGGTCACATCAAAAGGGACTGCAAGGGTGTTAAAATTGGTGGTAAAGCCAATGGATCAGGCACTAATGGTTCAGGGAGTGGTGGTTCTTCCAACTCACTGAAAGGTCAGAATATGGTTAATAAGTCTTTTCAGATTTATTATGTTACATATGTATCTGAATCTCATTATGTGCAGGATGATGATGTTGCGTGGTGGGATGACTCTGGTGCAACAGTTCATGTGTGCAAAGATAGAAGCTGGTTCAAGACCTATGAGTCACTGAATGATGGTTCTATTCTTCACATGGGAAATGAGTCAACAGCCTTGGTACATGGTCGTGGTTGTGTAGATCTTAATTTTAGTTCTGGAAAGATTGTAACTTTGTTTAATGTTATTCATGTTCCTGATATAAGGAAGAACTTGGTTTCAAGTAGTGTATTGAATAATCATGGATATAAACAAGTTATTGAGTCTGATAAATTTGTGCTTTCTAAGCATGGTGTTTTTATTGGTTTTGGTTATTTATGTAATCAAATGTTCAGGCTTAATATTTCTACTAACAGTGTTAATTCAGCTTTTGTGACCACCACTGAAACTAATTCTAGCCTATGGCATGCAAGACTTGGCCATGTACACTATAAAAGAATGCAAGATATGTCTAAGGATGGGTTGATCCCAGCTTTTGACATGGACACTGAAAAGTGTAAAACTTGCATGTTGACCAAGATAACCAAGAAACCCTTTCAGGGTGTTAGTCGTGAGACTAAGGTCTTTGAGCTTATTCACAGTGACCTGTGTGATTTTCATGCCACTCCTTCTTTGGGAAATAAGAAGTACTTTGTGACGTTTATTGATGATGCTTCTAGATTTTGTTATGTTTATTTGTTACATACAAAGGATGAACCATTAGATAAATTCAAAGTGTTTAAAACTGAAGTTGAATTACAACTTGGGTCTTTGATCAAAAGATTAAGGACTGATAGGGGAGGTGAGTACATGGATACTCAGTACTTTCAGTCTGTTGGAATAATCCATGAAACGACCGCCCCTTATACTCCTGAGCAAAATGGTATTTCTGAAAGGAAAAATAGGGTGCTGAAGGAGATGGTTAATTCCATGTTGTCTTATTCAGGACTGAGTCAAGGGTTCTGGGGTGAAGCTATGTTAACAGCTTGCTATTTATTAAATAGGGTTCCCAACAAAAGGAACAAGGTTACCCCTTATGAACTCTGGACTAAAGGAAACCCAACCTGAACTATCTCGGGTCGGGGTTGTAGGGCTGTTGTAAGACTCCCTGATCCAAAGTAAAAGACTTTGGGTGAAAGAGGCATTGACCGCATCTTTGTTGGATATGCAGAGCATTCCAAGGCTTTTAGGTTCTATGTTATTGAACCTAATGAACATGTTTCAGTTAACACAATAATTGAATCAAGGGATGCAGATTTTGATGAGAATAGATACTCATCAGTCCCTAGACCAAGTCAGAGGATTCCTAATGGAACTCATGACACTGGTGTATCAGAGGTCCCTGATGATGAACCATCAGTGGTCCCTGATGAGGTTGTGGTTCAACAACCTGAACATGTGCTCAGGAAGAGCAAAAGGGTCAGGACTCCAAAGTCATTTGGACCTGAGTTTCAACTATACTTAGTTGAAGGTACCAGGGATGAGGTCTCAGACCAATACTCCTATTGCTTCATTGTTGAGGATGATCCAAAGACATTTGAAGAAGCAATGAAGTCCCAGGATATTTCTTTCTGGACAGAAGCAATAAATGATGAGATGGATTCCATCATGGGCAACAACACTTGGTGTTGGTTGATCTACCACCAGGATGCAAACCTCTAGGTTGCAAATGGATTTTCAAAAGGAAAATGAAGGTAGATGGAACTATTGAAAAGTTCAAGGCTAGACTAGTTATTTAGGGCTTTAAACAAAAGTCAGGGATAGACTATTTTGATACTTATGCCCCTGTGGCGCGTATCAGTACCATAAGACTGCTGATTGCTATGGCATCTATTCACAATCTGGTTATTCATCAGATGGATGTGAATACAGCTTTCTTGAATGGTGAATTGGAAGAGGAGGTTTATATGAACCAACCTCAGGGCTTTATCATGCCTGGCAATGAAAACAAGGTGTGTAAACTGATTAAGTCTCTTTATGGACTTAAGTAGGCACCTAAGCAATGGCATCAAAAATTTGATGAAGTGGTTTTGTCTAATGGTTATGTTCTTAACCAAGCTGACAAATGTGTATATAGCAAATTTGATGAATCTGGTAAAGGAGTCATCATTTGTCTATATGTTGATGACATGTTGATCTTTGGCACTGACCAAAATCAGGTTGACCTGACAAAGGAATTTTTGTCATCAAGGTTCTCCATGAAGGACATGGGGGAGGCTGATGTTATCCTTGGTATAAGGATTAAACATGAATGTAAAAGAATTACAACTTGGGTCTTTGATCAAAAGATTAAGGACTGATAGGGGAGGTGAGTACATGGATACTCAGTACTTTCAGTCTGTTGGAATAATCCATGAAACGACTGCCCCTTATACTCCTCAGCAAAATGGTATTTCTGAAAGGAAAAATAGGGTGCTGAAGGAGATGGTTAATTCCATGTTGTCCTATTCAGGACTGAGTCAAGGGTTTCGGGGTGAAGCTATGTTAACAGCTTGCTATTTATTAAATAGGGTTCCCAACAAAAGGAACAAGGTTACCCCTTATGAACTCTGGACTAAAAGGAAACTTAACCTGAACTATCTCGTGGTCGGGTTGTAGGGCTGTTGTAAGACTCCTTGATCCAAAGCAAAAGACTTTGGGTGAAAGAGGCATTGACTGCATCTTTGTTGGATATGCAGAGCATTCCAAGGCTTTTAGGTTCTATGTTATTGAACCTAATGAACATGTTTCAGTTAACACAATAATTGAATCAAGGGATGCAGATTTTGATGAGAATAGATTCTCATAAGTCCCTAGGCCAAGTCAGAGGATTCCTATTGGAACTCATGACATTGGTGTATCAGAGGTCCCTGATGATGAACCATCAGTGGTCCCTGATGAGGTTGTGGTTCAGAACCTAAACGGTGCTCAGGAAGAGCAAAAGGGTCAGGACTCCAAAGTCATTTGGACCTGAGTTTCAACTATACTTAGTTGAAGGTACCAGGGATGAGGTCTCAGACCAATACTCCTATTGCTTGATTGTTGAGGATGATCCAAAGACATTTGAAGAAGCAATGAAGTCCCAGGATATTTCTTTCTGGACAGAAGCAATAAATGATGAGATGGATTCCATCATGGGCAACAACACTTGGGTGTTGGTTGATCTCTACCACCGGATGCAAACCTCTAGGTTGCAAATGGATTTTCAAAAGGAAAATGAAGGTAGATGGAACTATTAAAAAGTTCAAGGCTAGACTAGTTATTCAGGGCTTTAAACAAAAGTCAGGGATAGACTATTTTGATACTTATGCCCCTGTGGCTCGTATCATTACCATAAGACTGCTGATTGCTATGGCATCTATTCACAATCTGATTATTCATCAGATGGATGTGAAGACAGCTTTCTTGAATGGTGAATTGGAAGAGGAGGTTTATATGAACCAACCTCAGGGCTTTATCATGCCTGGCAATGAAAACAAGGTGTGTAAACTGATTAAGTCTCTTTATGGACTTAAGCAGGCACCTAAGCAATGGCATCAAAAATTTGATGAAGTGGTTTTGTCTAATGGTTATGTTCTTAACCAAGCTGACAAATGTGTATATAGCAAATTTGATGAATCTGTAAAGGAGTCATCATTTGTCTATATGTTGATGACATGTTGATCTTTGGCACTGATCAAAATCAGGTTGACCTGACAAAGGAATTTTTGTCATCAAGGTTCTCCATGAAGGACATGGGGGAGGCTGATGTTATCCTTGGTATAAGGATTAAACATGAAAGTAAAAGAATTTCTATCTCTCAGTCTCATTATATTGAGAAGGTACTGAGGAAATTCAATTACTTTGATTGTACTCTAGTGAGTACACCTATGGATACTTGTGAGAAGCTGATGCCTAACCATGGCAAAGCTGTATCTCAACTTGAGTATTCTAGGGTAATTGGCTGCCTGATGTATGCCATGACTTGTACAAGACCTGATATTAGTTTTGCAGTGGGAAAATTGAGCAGGTATACTAGTAATCCTAGTGCTCATCACTGGCAAGCAGTTCAAAGGGTACTGAAGTATTTGAAGAGAACTATGGATTATAGTCTCTCATATACTGGTTACCCATCAGTGTTGGAAGGATACACTGATGCAAGTTGGATCAGTAACACTGAAGACAATTCGTCTACCAGTGGCTGGGTATTCCTACTTGGTGGAGGTGCAATTTCTTGGGCATCCAAGAAACAAACTTGCATCACCAGTTCAACAATGGAATCTGAATTTGTGGCTTTAGCAGCTGCTGGTAAAGAAGCTGAATGGTTGAAAAACTTGCTCCTTGAGATTCCATTGTGGCCTAAACCTATAGCACATATTTCTATCCGGTGTGATAGTGCAGCTACATTGGCTAAGGCTTATAGCCAAATGTACAATGGTAAGTCTAGACACTTAGGTGTCAGACATAGCATGATTCGTGAGCTTATCATGAATGGGGTGGTATCTATAGAGTTTGTGAGATCTCAACAGAACTTAGCTGATCACTTGACGAAGGGTCTGGCTAGAGACTTCGTTATAAAGTCTGCTAAAGGGATGGGTTTAAGTCCAACTTAGTCACTGAATGCTAGGACACCCAACTCCCTCCTGAGGAAACTTAGGAGCTGAGTTCAATGTGGAAAGCTGAACATTCAGTGGACTGGAGCACATGTTTTATTTACATCCCAAGGTTGTGCTCAGAACCTGCTGAAAGGAGGATGAAGTCTTTATTTCTTAATGGTTATTTTTCTTTGAAAAAGTGCTTGGCAGGAGCATGAATAAAGAGGAACCACCTATGTAAATGTTGAAGTTTTGCCGCTTCAGGAAGCTTTGGACTTTTAGCTTTTACAACATTTATGAATTTGGATATGGACACATGGCTTGTATAGTGTCAAGAGCTTTTAAGTGTTTGAAAACTTGTGTGTATTTTATCTTCAGGTATTCAAATGGGTTGAAGGGTTCAATTCTTAGAACACCCTGATTCTCGAATATTTGAAACGTGTAATTTACTAAGATGGAAATTCAATCCTCATGACATTTTCATTTATGCACATGTTTTGCTTGATGTTTAATTTTCATGCAAACGAAGTGAACTAAATTTGGGGAGGATTGTTGGAAAATTTAGTGCACTTGTGGGAATATTTCACACCTTGTAATGGGTTAGGAGGTACGGAGTGTACACCCATCAGGTCCATGAACACCCTGACTCTTGTAGTGGTTTGTATTGGTAGTGCTTGGTGAAAGTACTGTTGTGGTTACCACTGATTATCAGTGTTTCCACTGAAGCAATACTTCCACTGGATCGTGTTTCACGAAGTGGTGTTTCCACTGAAGTGGTGTTTACTGAAGTAGTGTTTACACTAAAGCAGTGGTGTTTCCACTGAAGCAGTATAACCACTGATAGCACTATGAAAGTACTGATGAAAGTACTGCTTGTAACGGTTTTGACCTATTCAAGTGGCAGTTTCAACTGCGTAATGACCACGTTTAATTGGTCATGTAACCACTAACGGCTATAATCGGGATAATTATGAGGCTATTAATGGGCCGATTAATACTCATAATTCCATTGAATTAGCCAAGAGTATTATCCTATAAATAGGATATCTGATTATGCATGAAGAACACACAGAAAACACTAAACACTTATAAGCGCAAGGGTTATTGAATTGTGCCTAATTCCATAACTGCATTTGGTCTTATAAGCGCAAGGGTTATTGAATCGTGTAACCCAGGCATTAGGGTCGAATAGTTTACTTTGGAAAGTGATTACACGATTCCAAGTGATATCCGGTAACCACTTAGTGGTATTTGTTTCTGCTGAATATTTGTTGTTTCTGCTGAAGTTGATTATCTTACCCTGTTCTGGGAGTTACACACCAACAGTAAATTGTATACACATTTGAATATTTAGGGTAGCGTTAGATAAAAATAACTTTTAACGGGTCAAGATAAAATATATTATGGTCATAAACATTATAAAAATACATTTCTTACATGAGTTGAGTGAATAAATATTTATCGGGTTGAATTTACAAAAACCGTCGTAATTATATAAACATAACAATTTATATACGAAATAAATTGAAAACATCGGGTAAAATAATAATATAATTTTTATAGTCTTAAAATGAGTGTAAAAATATATTAGGAATATTTTTGGAAGTAACGGATCAAATGTTCAAAATAAATGATTACGCGATAGCGTTCATTTAATAGGAAAGATAAACGTTTAATGAAAAATGCAAATCTATACATGAACTAATATGATGACAATGATGCTAATGAAATGTAGACTAAACCTAGCCTATATGAAATGTCTTTGATGAAATGTTCATGAATTCACAGCTAAACCATTAAGGTTACGTGAATTTGATGCTCGTAAATCTAGTTTACGATAAATGATAAATGATGAAGCATGAGTAATGTTTTGAAATATGACCTGAAAATATGAGTTGTCACATTCGCCCAACCAAAAAGGAATTCAGACCCTGAATTCAGTTCGTGTTAGTCTATCGAATTTGAGTTTGTGATGAATAACGAGGAAAGAAGACATGAAAAGATGTCGTTATGGTTATCGATGATTTTGAGCGTACAAAACATCATAGTAAAGAAAAAAATATCGGATGAATGTCTCCGATGAGCATAACTTTGATTTTTATGAATATGTGAAAACCCTGCTTGCACTAAGACTTATAAATAACTGCTCCCAACATAACATGATCCCTCCAGAATTAGACATAGTTAGCTAGACTATGTATAATTAAGGAACGATATCCCTCCAGAATTAGACATAGTTAGCTAGGCTATGTATAATTAAGGAACGATAATGTGACGTTCGGTTTAGTTGTTATAACTCTCGATGTTTACAGAGATCTAAACTTTGTAAGTGATAACGAATCAGAAGGAAAGAAAGTACGCTTAATGAGAATATTTTACAACGAGTGGTTTATCAAAAGTAGTACATCTTAAATCATAAGATCCGAATACGATGGAAGACATAAACTTCGTACAAAATAATACATAAGGAAAATGAGACTGTTAGTTTCTAAACTTCTTCAGTCTTCCGCATTGTTGAGACCATGACGAGCTTCTCCTTCTTCTAATATGTATGCATTCCCATGAGCACCTTCAACTTGTTGACCTTGGTTTTGAGGACATTGATTCCGATAGTGTCCTTGCTCCCCGCATTCGTAACATGTAACTATGGTCTTGCCTCTACAATTCCTGGCATGGTGTCCTAGTTTTTGACACTTGTAGCACTTAACAGGGCAAAGACCCGAGTGATGATACTTACATCGATTACATAGTGGGTAGGTTCCAGCATAACCTCTGCCTTCTATTGATGCAGCAATATAAACCATTGCGGTTTCTTGCCCTCTATTCTGTTGTTGATGATGATTAGTGTTACAGTTTTGGTTGTCGTTATCATAACCTCCCTGGTCATTTTCCCATTTCCTTTTGTTGTTGCTAGTTTGGTTGTTGTGGTTGTTGTTACGGTTATTGTTGATAATGTTTTCCCCTTTCACGACTTGAGCCATGAGTTTTTGAGTTGTCCTGATAGTTTCTTCAATTGTTTGTGGATCGGAAGAAGTTACATCTCCTTGAATACATTGTGGAAGTCCTCCAATGAAATTTTCCAGTAGTTTCTCATTGTCCGAAACCATTGATGGACATAGTGCAGCCAATTCTTGAAACCTCCTAATGTAGGTCTCGATGTCATAACCAACAGTCACTAACTCATAAAATTTCGTTTCTAATTTCTTCACCTCCGTGCGTGGACAATACTTCTTTGTCAACAACCTCTTGAATTGATCCCACGTGAGCTTGTAAGCATTTTCGATACCAATAGGCTGCGCATACAAATTCCACCGTGACATTGCGCCATCTAAGAGTGTACCAGTGGCAAACTTCACCTTGTAGTCATCTGGGCAATTCCATAGAAGAAACACAGACTCCATCTTCTCAAACCATCGAACCATAGCAGTGGCTCCTTCTGTGCCTTTGAACTTTGTAGGATCATAGTTCTTAAAGTCCTTGTATGTACAATTTCGAACTCCAGATCCTCCTGCAGCTCCTGTAGCAGTAGCAAGTCTAGCAGCTTCAGCAGCAGCCGTGGCCTCACCAGCAGCAGCTACCGTTGCTCGTTCTTTCCTTAGTGCCTCGGCTATACTATCCTCTATATACCTTTGGATAGCAGCTGGTGTCATTTTTGGTGCGGCTTTCTTCGGTGCCATAACTCTTCAAGATAAGAGGAAAAATGAGACGTAGCAAAGTCCTATGTTAAGAATAAGTGCTCTAAAGAGATGTGATGTGAGGTGATAAACTTGAGGTTACTTTTCAAAATAATCGACGGGTTCCCAAAAGATGGGTTATGAGGTGTCGTAAGTGCTTCAAATGTATGATAGTCTAGTGACTTAGTGCGTGAATAACGTGTAACTTGACATGTTAGTGGTGAAACAAAGGAGTGAGAGTGACTTCGCCCTACTTAAAGGTTTATCTCGGCATTCGACGTTATCAGTGATGAATCAACTGATATTAAAATCGAGATGGGGAATGACAAGGCATTCTCCACGTTGGAGTATGAGGAAAGGATAATGGGATGAGTATTTAAAGGCATCTATGTGACAATCGATTGGAAATGAAAGTAAATAACTCGAAAAATGTACGTATAAACCGCATGTAAAGTGAACATGCACTTATGATGAAATGATGAGATGCTATAATGATGTAGTTATAGTCTAGGGTCAATGATGCAACCTAGTTCTCTATAACTGAAGCTCTGATACCAATCTGTCACACCCCCAAATTACCTATTTTGCAGCGGAATGGAATTCTTGGGGATTGACTGTCGTAGCATCACAGTTACAGATATATTGAACGACCTAAAGTTTCGTTTGGAAAATACATCGTTTGATTTAAAAAAATAATCAGAGTTTACAAAGTGTAGGTCCCAAATGAAATTAACTTGTGCGGAAATAAATTTGTTACAAGACAAACGATGTTTTAAAGTTCATAAAACCCAAGTGAGACGCGTCGTCACCACGACTCTATGATATGTCCACATGCATGCCATGGAGTGAATGCCTTAGATACCTGAGATAAAACATGCTAAAAAGTGTCAACACAAAGGTTGAGTGAGTTCATAGAGTTTGCGTTGAAATGTAAAACCTTTAAAGAATGTTCATGCAGCAAAGGCATTGCAAATCCACTCAGTTCCAAATTCTGCCCATACAAAACTTGCAACCTGTGTGTTTACAACCCATTACCAAAAATATGTATAGTTTATGTTCAAATGCATGATGTCAAATGAATTCACATAACAGTACATTACTCAATGTATCAATATTCAATTGATATAACACATATGAGTGTTGTTTCAAATAATACCAAGACCTTTAGTTAATGTTTATACCAAGACATTTAGCTCAATGATTATCCCAAGACATTTAGCTCAATGATTATCCTAAGACCTTTAGCTCAATAATAATACCAAGACCTTTAGCTCAATGATTATCCTCAGACCTTTAGCTCAATGATTATCCCAAGACCTTTAGCTCAATAATAATACCAAGACCTTTAGCTCAATGATTATCCCAAGACCTTTAGCTCAATGATTATCCCAAGATCTTTAGCTCAATAATAATACCAAGACCTTTAGTTCCATGATTTATGATATATAATATGACTCAACATTCAATTCAGATAAACATATAGTTGCAAATAATCATGAATGTCATAAAAGTTGAGCATGTATCTCCCACAAAGACTTTAATAAAAGCATTAAAACAATTGAAAATGGGGCTATGGAACTCACCTGTTGCAATGATTATAATGAAAAAAGTGGATACACCGAAATGTAGCGTGAATCTCTAAACTTGACCTATTATGAATGATATGATATGTAATAAGTCATGATGTAATGTTATGCATGCAATTCGGATGATATCTATACCACTTATGAATTTTTGAAAATAATATTTCTCGTCGAGAAATAATCTCTTAACGTCTTGACCATTTTTAAATTACTTTACATGTATTTATGTTGAAATGATATCCGACGATAATCATTTAGTGATTTATTATGAAATTATAACTTTTCGTCGTAAAATAATGTCGTTGAAAGTTTCATGAAAGTGACTAAAACGGCCTTGAAAAGCTAGTCGTAAAATGGTGTACGTCGAGTGTTAAGAAACGAACTCAACGATTTTGGGAAGCTTGTATCATTATCTCAAAGTTTTATTGTTTAAGTTTTTATCCTAGAGGTCTCGTTCATTGAGATAAATATAGGTAAAGTATGGTACTTGTGTCCAAAATATTTATTCTCCAAAATATGTTCTCCAAATTATTTGTTTAAGGATGGTTTTCGGCAAAGTTTAAGTGACCGTATCTTATTCGTTACAACTCCGCTTGACAAATGGTTTGACATTTTGAAAAATATGCTTGGCGAACTTACTTTTACTAGAAGACATCACTTTATAAAAAGTACTTCGTCATTGTTAAAAATGACCCTCAACATGGTCCTTTGTTGACATAAAGTTTGTCTAATAGAAAATATATATGTTATACTTGTACTAAAAATTACGGCAACTTGTTTAAAATGTGAATAACTTAGTCGTTATAAGTCCGTTTTCTACGTTCTTTATATCCACGGAATCGTGATAACATATACTAATATATTTTTGATAAGTCGACACATTTAGCAACGCTTAAGACTCATTTTTGACTCGTAAAAATTCGAGACAGCATGCTGAATTTTCTGGAATTAATAGTTTTGGTCGCCAAACTTCAAAAATTCATAACTTCTTCGTTATAGCTCCGTTTTAACCAGTTCAAGCGGCCACGTTTTCGTTTTAAAGTATATTTTCCAAATATCTAGCCCAAAATATTTTACAAACTGTCGGATTTTCCAGATTTTCAAAATCTGGACAGACCCTAAATTAGACTTGTCGAAATGAGTTTTTCTCGCGCCAAACCTATTCTAACCAATTCAAAACAACTCCGAAGCTATTATAATCCTACCATACACCTTATTAGGGTGTCATGGGTTCCTAAACATCACCAAGAGTGATTTATAACAAGGAGTAATTATAGGATGACACAATATATATATAACTCTTAAAATCAATGAAAAAGTGGTATAAACCTCATGAGACTTGCATGTTTTCTCAAATAAAATGAAATGACCATAAAAATAAATATGAGATATGATGATGAATATGGATGCTTACTAGTAACTTGATGAGGTTTAAGAGAACAAAGGATTTTTCCTAATCACTCAAGGTTTTTATTGCAAAACCTTAATCAAGAGTGAATCTAGAGTGTTAAAAACCTTGTCTTGAAAATTTTATGATGATCCTTCATGTCCCTTGGTGTGGCCGGTTTGTGCAAGAGGAGAGGAAGAGATATATGTTTTCACCTTGAAGATATGTTTGTGTGTGTGTACATGTGAAGTATAATATGATTAACTTAGAAGATATTTTTGCCAACCAAATGACTCACCCCCCCCCCCTAAGTCGGCCAAGGGGGTGTTGTCATCTCTTAATACTTTTTTTTAATAATGTATAAGTGTAATTTAGTGTAAGTTACTTGAAAACATGTGGTAGATTGTATACACATTTGAATATTTAGGGTAGCTTTAGATAAAAATAACTTTTAACGGGTCAAGATAAAATATATTGAGGTCATAAAAATTATAAAAATACATTTCTTACATGAGTTGAGTGAATAAATATTTATCGGGTTGAATTTACGAAAACCGTCGTAATTATATAAACATAACAATTTATATACGAAATAAATTGAAAACATCGGGTAAAATAATAATATAATTTTTATAGTCTTAAAATGAGTGTAAAAATATATTAGGAATATTTTTGGAATTAACGGATCAAATGTTCAAAATAAATGATTACGCGATAGCGTTTATTTAATAAGAAAATAAACGTTTAATGGAAAATGCAAATCCATGCATGAACTAATATGATGACAATGATGCTAATGAAATGTAGACTAAACCTAGCCTATATGAAATGTCTTTGATAAAATGTTCATGAATTCACAGCTAAACCATTAAGGTTACGTGAATTTGATGCTCGTAAATCTAGTTTACGATAAATGATAAATGATGAAGCATGAGTAATGTTTTGAAATATGACCTGAAAATACGAGTTGTCACATTGGCTTTGGGCATGCATTAGCCAGGTGTCCCTTCTCATTGCAGTTGTAGCATCGAAGACCATTCAACCCATTCTGAGCATTTCCCTGTTCCACCACTGGAGCTCGATTGTTATTCCTACCCACAGCATTAAACCCTTGACCACTGCCCATCTGACGACCATAACCACGATTCTGAACTTCAACTCATCCATTGTTCACAACAGCTTGATTCCGTGTATTAGATGAGGAACGAATACGGTTGTTGGATTTGTTGGTATAACGGCTAAAGGCATTAGCAATCATAGCAAATCCTTGTTGAAGTGCTTCGAACGGATCAGATTCCTCATTAGCTTCACTGACAAGTGATTGAGCATTGTTGTTGTTGTATGGAACCAATTGAGTTTGTTGAGATTGAGGCTGTGAAGGATCATGTGGTGTGATTGTAGCAGTTGGTTGAGTTGCTGGTTGAGGAGAATAACTGTTTTGAGCATATAAGGCAAGTTGTTGATTTTCCGGATGTGTCGGTGGAGCAATTTGAGCACGGAGAATCCTTTCCCTATCAACTTCCTTTTCATGAGGCTTCAAGTAATCGTACAATAATCCATATGTAGACTGATGCATGTTTTTCGCTTGACGGAGAAAAATGACATGCTTCTCCCATTCAGGACCAAGACTACTCAGGAACTTAGTATTCACCGCAATTCTTGGCATGATGATGTTGTGTTTATCCAAATCATTGATGATGTCAGAAAATCTGTGATGATAGGACTCGAGTGTCTCTCCAGGTTCAATCATGAAGTTTTCATAAGCCAAGTAAATTTTGGATTCCAAATCTTCCTGATTGAGTACAGATCCTTCCATAAGAAGACGAATATGATCCCACATTTTCTTTGCAGTCTTTTGAGCATCAACACTACGAAGAATTAGGTTTGGTAATCCTAGGAGGATATATTCCATTGCAAGCTCATCTGCTTCATAGTGTAGAAGTTCTTGAGGATTCAAGTCTGCAACAGTAGCAATGTTCATTTGTTCATCTCTTGGTGGAATGGCATTTGGATCTCCGGGTACAACGACAGTAGGCATCTCAAATGGACCTTCCAAGATAACCTGCTTTAAGAACTTTCCATGTGGCTTCTTTAGATCACAAAACCTAAAGAACCTTATCACCCATTGATCGTAGTTTCCTGGAGTGAGCATTGGAGGTCTATCAAGTGATCCGGCCTCATGAATTGATTGTTGGCTGCTTAAAGTTTCAAACATCTTTGCAAACCAAGTGGGTTCCTTCATAGTGTTCCTTGAGGGATGTTGATTAAAGTCATTTGTGTACGGTTGAACTTGAAGACTTGGTGATGGTTGAACCATTTGAGGTTGTGGAATTGCAGCAAGTTGTGGAGTATGTTGTTGATTAAATTGTTGTTGATAAATTGCTTGTTGTTGATTCCATTGTTGATGTTGTGGAGTAAGTTGTTGTGGACGTTGAGAATAAGTGTAAGGGAAATAGTTAGAGTATGGTGGTTGTGACATGTTGAAAACTTGTGTTGGTAAAAATGGATCTTTGTAGTCGAATAAACCTTTGTTGATGAAGTATCCTTAGGCGTAGAAATCACAATAGCCAAGTAGTACATATGCGTAAAGACACAAAAGTTACGCGTAACAATCAAGAGTTACGCGTAGATTTAGCTTACGCGTAAGTAGAGAAAAGACGCTAAAGTTATGCGTAGACACAAAGTTATGCGTAGAAAGTTAGGCGTAGGATTATCTTATGCGTAAGACTAGGCTTAGGCGTAAGATGAATCTTAGGCGTAGGATTTCTACGGGTAAGCTTTATGCTTATGAATAATTTTAGGGTTTTATCCCAAGTGATCTTTTACACTTCACAGTGCAAAAGATATCCAAAGTTGACGTATTTTCAGGCTTATCCAAGCAAGAAAACACGGAGTAAACCACGAAATCGAAGATCAAACCAAGGATAAAGTTACGCGTAAGATTAGGGTTTACTTACGCGTAGACTTACTCGTAAAAATGATTTTGCCCAAATATGTTTCTAAACCAGTTTTTGTGTGATGAAATAGCTTCAATAACACCAAAAGACACAAAAGTGTGAAACTTGATGATCCAAAGCTCTTAAAACTGTTATGCGTAGAACGATACCCACGTATAAAAACTAGTTTAAAAAAGATGGTCCACGCATAAAGTTTGAAACTTTTTGCCAAAAACACGTATTTTAACACCTTAAAACGTTGAAAGTACAAGAATCTTGGATTGAAAAGTGAAAAAATCGAGTTTTTAAGCGAGCCAAAGCTCTCGTTACTTTTACACGTAAGACCGAAACAAAAACTTCAAAAACAAACGTGTTCACCCAACTATTTGGTGATTGATACCACTGTTAGGTCACAAGGTTTACCACACAAGCTTACAAGAAAGATAGAGAGGCGATTGAACAATAAACCAAACACACACACACGAAATACTATGACCGGTTACGCGTAGATGTATGTGAAAGGAAATAAATTGAACAACCAACCCTCAAGTGAGGGTTATTACATAGTATTTATAGGCAAGGAGCTAGGGAAACACTCCTACTCCTTCCCTTTCTCCTATGGGCTTGGGCCTAAGCTCATGGGCCTTCTACATAAGCTTAAGGCTAATAACAAACATAAAGGCCATAATAAGCTAACTATTACATATGTGTAACTAACACTTGAATAAGGAGTAGGAGTGATTCCAACAGCGACCGTGTCATGACCATTAGGGTCATAACATTGGTTTCGAGTATAATTGGTTGATTGATTGGTTGGCGAGATTGTTTTGAGTTAGTTTGGGATTGAATTTCGACGTTATGACTTTTAATTATGGACTTGATATATATATATTGTGACTTTGAGCTACGTTGGCGTCACTTTGAATTTTTAGTCAATAGTTGACTCCGACAAAGGCGTAACATGGACTTTAGTATAATTTGGACAATTGATTGATTAAAAGTCGAGAAGTTATTACTCGTGCTTGTGGACTCGAAACGAATAACGTTATGAAATTTATAATGGGATTTGACGAAATATATATTATATATGAAAATGATAATAAAACTATGAAATGTAAATAATAATGGGCTTTTATACCAAAAATATCAATAACAAGATTTATCTTGTTATTTACTAGTTTTAAACGGAAACTAACGACTAAATTGGAAAGGTTTTGTAATAAATAAGTAATTATGGTTTCGAGTACATGTTTATCAATAAATGTCAATTGTGGACATTTAATATTGGATAAGTAGTTATTTATTTGCGTTATGTGTGCATGGGTTACGGATGACCTAGCATTAATATTGTTGATCCACGTGGGTAGCGGACTTATTAGGTTGACGAATCTAATAAGAGCCCGCTAGGTGCGTTGGGTAACCTTGTTAATGGGCGACTTATCCTTATGACTCTTTAGGACACGATTGATTTATGGGATAATAAGCGACACGAATAAAGGAATGAGTTTATCGAGTTGACGAATTCGATAAGGTCTACTATTTATTCCAAAACTTATTGAACTATGAAGCTTATCGATTAGAGGTCTCATTGTGTCGCATTGAGTTATATATTGGTTGTTTGAGTGCATTCATGGAATCATATTGAGTCGATACACCCACACATGAGGATACCAAACACTAGGATTAATGGTGAAACGAGACGTTTTTGGAAATAAAGAAAGGGAATATATTGGGGTAGATAACGTTGATTTTGAGGAATATATATTAAGTTGGTCTACATTAATAGGTTCTGCCGAGTCGATAGTTGTTGTACTGTAATTTCTGTTATCTTCTGCTAGTGATATTTGTACGTTGATCGTGCGTTAATTGCTTGAGGTGAGTTTCATAGCCCCACTTTTATATATACGTTTTAACTACGTTTTGATCTACTTTGGGGTGAGAATCGTGCTACTGTTTTTGGACCGTTAAAACTGTTGGGATTTGCTTATATGCTGACTGAGTAGATAGACGTGCGATAGTTGTTGCCTTAGTCTAGGTTTTACCATGCCTAACTAAGAATAGACTTCTATCTCGACCTAGCCCGGGGTTGGCAACTGTTCTAGAGGTTTCCACGACAGTGCTGGACTAGAGTCGCAGGGGCCCGATTAAGTGAATATGTGATTGGAGATCCGGGTAGGATCAGTGTGTGAAACGGTATTTACCTATCAAGGTCTTGCATAGCAAATCAACTCTTACAGGTCCACTATGATTTTGTTGAACTTAAACCTATGAACTCACCAGCGTAAGCTGACCTTTTTAGCATGATTTCTCAGGTATTTGAGAGATGTTTGGATTATTTGACGTGTGGAAGCTTGGCATGGAGGCGTGGTTCAAGGATCATTTTCGACTCTGATAAACTTTGGGGACCTATCTTGATAAACTATGTTTTGGGCCTAAATTTTATATCTTCGGATTAAATGTTTGAATATTTGATTTGGGATTGGTTTTAAATGGTTAAATTGTTATCTTTTATTTTACTTGTGTGCGATACCAATCCAAAAAGGTAACGCCCCGAAAACTTGATTAAGTCTTCCGCTGTACCAAGATTTGGGGGTGTTACATCTAACCAAACTAACTTATATAGCTTGTTAAGGGTTTAATAACCTCAGATAAATCCTAAGTTATTAACAATGAAACACTGAACAATCTTTATTAAGTATGCGGAATTTACTTAACAAAGCTAAGAAGAATTAACTTTAACTTCAAAAATTATATTAATACTTAGAACCTGCTTGTTATACAGATTCTTTAACAACTCTAATACTCTAATATCAAATTCTCTAAAAGCTCTAATAATGCACGTACGTTTAATGCCAATCTAGGGGTCCTTTTATAGGCTTAAGGATAACCCTAGTCGATTTACAATTACAAACCTTGTACGTCAAGTAATACTATATTAATCTAAGAAAATTCTAGAATAACAAGAAAATCCTTAACGATTTTGCATATCAGTCCTTTAAGCATGCAGTACTTTGATGAATCGAGCAGTACTTTGACTTTTACTTAGCAGTACTTTGACTTCTTCCAGCACTTTGACTTTATTCAGTACTTTTTCATTCTTCAACACTTTCATATCCCAACAACCCTCCCCTAACTTGAATTCTACTTGCTTGATTTCAAGTTCCTTTGTATATTTAACTTTAACATCTTTGTCTTCAAAGAGAGATTGTGACTTTACCATTTAAATTTTGTCTTTGTAGATCCTGTGCTTATATCATCATCATCAAAGTAATCTTTATCAGTAATTCTTTTCAGCAACAAACAGCAAACTCCATCTTTTTAGCAACTCAGCAACATATGACAATTTGTACATCAGTTCTCTTAAGTTTCAGTCTATTCTCATCACTTCCAGGTGTGTAAACTCCTGTGAGAGGTGAATCATTGAAATTTAATGTATTTTGATGTCTCTTTACCAAAGCCATTAACTCTGGAGTAGCCAAATGTTTAGGTGTGTAAGACCATGGTACATTGATAACCATATGATTATTAGCAAATCATCAGCTATCAACATATTTGATTTGTCTTTACCAAAAGTTGTACCTTTTTGGACTAGTTAGTTCTTACACTATGGTGAACTAATTACCATATAAATGGTTTTTCCACAGCCTTTACCACAAACCATTTTTCTTGTGGGCTAGCCAACTCTTCACATTTGCTGATATGGTGAGTTGATTACCATACAACTTATTAGCAAGTTGTCAACTATATAACGGATTTGAGATATCTTTACCAGAGCCGTTTGCTCATGGATTAGCCAGTTCTTTTGTAACCATGGTGAACTGATAACCTATTGTTATAACCATCTCAAAACCATTGTTGCTTTTAACTTTTGTTTCCAAAATATTCTTGACTTAACAAAAGTTTTTTTTTTCAAAAACATTTACTGGTTTTTGCTGCAAGCAGTACTTTGATTAAAGTACTGTTTGTCCAGCAGTACTTTGAATAAAGTACTTACTTTTTAGAAATTTATATAAGAAAACATCATACCAGTACTTATGCTTCATCATCAGCTATTGTTGTCCATCTGATAAACAACTCAATTAACACAAGAGCTGGTTCGGTCTCATTCTCGACCTCCATACCATGATCTAGCATTCTTCTCATAAGATCTGCTCTGAGTGGATATCTTCTTTCAGCTAGCATGTGAATCATAGTTCCATCTTCCAGTTCCAAAGCATGTACTCCTGATTCTTCAAAGAATCTCCAACTTGTAATCTCCCAGTTTTCTTGATTTTGCCAGAGTTCATCATTGCTTGTTTCCTCAGTTTCGAAGATAGTTGTCAGATCTCCTAATAATACTAAGCCAACTCCACTTGATGGAATATGTTCAAAGTATTCTTGCACTAGTTGGTATAGTTGAAACAGATCTGCTCTATCAATAATATGCAGTATATCCCATAGTAAATTGAATACTCTGAAGCTTTCATCCTCCCTATGGAACATCAAATAATTCCCATCTTTTGACTCTACAACTTCAAAAGTGATTATCTTTGTCTTCTTTACTGTAGCATCTTTGGATTTAGAATCTTCAAAATCAACAATTCTAATATAATTCCTTAGTTCATCAACTGTATCTAATCTTAGCTCAATCTTCTTTGATTTATGTTCAGCTTCAGTTGTCCTTTTTCTTTTTAAACTTCTTTTACTAGTATCCTCCTTCTGATTATCATCTTTGAAAGAAATAATACTTTCAACTTGCTTCTGATAAGCTTGTCTAACATTTTCATACAAGTATTTCATCTCAATGTAATTCAGCTTCTGCAATCCAGTATACCCTTGTCCCTTTAGATATGCCATCATGGTATTTCTTTCTTTAGCCTTATTCAATGGTCTTCTAGGTATAACAGCTTCAGGTTCCTTCACTGATTGATTAACTTCAGCATTCAACTCAGCTTGTAACTTTCTAGCAGCTTCTTCATTCTTGGCTTCCTGAATTGCTTTTATATCTGCCAAAGTAGCCTTCTTCTTCTTCTTTGTTTCTACCAACTTACCTTTTCCTTTATCTTTTGGATCTATAGTAGGTTGAGAAGCTTGTGATTGTTCTTCAGCAACTCCTGGAATGCTAACACCCCTTGGTTTTGATAAATCATGCAATATCTCAGCTATAGTTTCATCATCACTTGCAGTGTGTATTGGTTTGGGTGTATCAACATCCTTTTTTGGTATGACTGTTGAAGGACCAACTTCTTCTTCAAAATCGAACACCCTTGGTGTAATTAACTCTTTCCTATAAGTTCCTTGAAGAGCAGTACTTTGATCAGCAGCACCTTGATCATCAGTACTTTGAACACCAGATCTTTGAACTTCAGTTCTTTCAGGCTCAGTACTTTGAATATTAACCTGTGCTTTAGTACTTTGACGTTCATCTTCTTTTTCTTT
Source organism: Chrysanthemum makinoi (assembly GCA_910596185.1). Classification (NCBI taxonomy): domain Eukaryota; kingdom Viridiplantae; phylum Streptophyta; class Magnoliopsida; order Asterales; family Asteraceae; genus Chrysanthemum; species Chrysanthemum makinoi. The sequence goes on along the minus strand of OU343216.1, from coordinate 592,434 downwards.
ATAAAATTCAGCATCTTCTTTCAAATTCTCTTGCTCTATATTCCTCCCTAATTGGACAGAAGATTGTTGTTGAACCTTTTTTCCTGTAGAAACCTGCTTAAACAGCTTTCTTTTCTTCTTTTCAGCCTTGACCCATAATCTGTGATGTTTAACTAAAGGCCAGACAGACTTCTCAAGTTTTCTTAACTTGGTCTTCAACTTAACTATCTGTGCAGCTTGAGCCTCAGTTGTTTTCTTTAATCTTATGAGCACCCTTGTCAGAACATAATGAAGTTGTTACATCATGAAGTTGTTTATTCAAGAAAACTTGAATAAAACGTGGATACATTAACCAGCGTGATCCATGAGAAATATGAGAAAGCATACCATCTAGAATTAGCCTTGAAAAATTGAATATACGATTTGTAGCGAATCCCACCAAAGAAGATGCTATATTAGAACCAAATTGCTCCCATGAAGTACTCTTAGAACTGATACAATGAAGTAATACATGTACCAAGTACTTCCAATGTGGACTAAACAAGGGTTTCTTGAAAGTTGTTTCAGTTAAAGACCCTTCATACCCAATATCTCTCAAAGTATCCCAAAGAAGCTGTTTATCAAATCTAATAGCTCCTTCTTCATCATCAAATAACAAATCTTCTCGAATTGAAGCTTCCCTAACTTTAACAATCCTTCCAGCAACCTTAGCTTGTATATACGAATCATCATTCTCCATGTGAGTCCTAGCAGTTGCCCAAAACTGTTGAATCCAGGGCTCAATGATATCTGGTTCAACCAAAAGTGCATAACTAATTGGAGACCCCGTGAGAAAATCAATAATGTCATGAAAAGAGACATTAGCTTCAGTCTTATCCAAATTCGCCACCATGTTGTGTTTAGAAACGGTGTTTCAGTTCACCATTGATGAATGAATAAGTGATTGATTTGATGAATAATGATGTATGAGAGAGAGAGAAATATGGAAAAGATTGATAAGAATAAAGATGAGAGGGAAAATCGGAAAGTAGTTATTTATAGGTAGGATTTAAAAAATCACAACCCATACTAACAAAGTTACCTTTAGATGATATTTACCCCTCTTTTGACAGTTGGAACTGTACGTTGATAAGACAAGCAGTGCTTTCCACGTATGCAGTACTTTCCAGAGCAGTACTTTCAGTGCAGTACTTTCATATGATAAAACAGCAATACTTTTCCATCCTCTTCTCTATAATGACAAACACTCCAAATAGGCATGGTATTTGTAAGATATAACTTTTCACATACACATCAAACCATAACACAAAGTAGCATATAGATGGAATTCTAGAGAGAGAAAGTTAGAGGTTTAGGGAACTTAGTGAGAGAAAGTGAAAGATATTATTATGAGCTCCAACTCTCTACCTTGGGAGGTAGAGAGTATTTATAGTCTTACATAAATCGCCACCCAACGGGCTGTGGATCAGGCATACAGTGGGTAAAGACCCGTCCGTCCTCCACGGTGTTACTTAACTAAATACTACTTAACTAAATATAACTATGACTACGAGCCTTCTAACGATTACATATACTTGAGGTGACCGACTCTTTAATACCGGGAATTTCTAATTCCTAACAATCTCCCCCTAAGGGAGGTCACCTCAAACATATACTAAAATGACATTGAATACAATCAGATATTACATTAACAATTGATCTTGCATTCTTGATGTAGTACTTTGCTCCGAAGCTCGTAGTCATTGATTCCACTCATTGCATGTTTGGTTAATCCAAGTGGAGGTCTTTTACTGATCCACGTGATAATAATGTTGAGCCAGCTTTAGAGATCATCAGCAATCAAAGATCTCTGTGACATCCATTGTGGTGTTGGTATTATGTGATGTTGTGACATTCGGACCGACATGCTCACATTCTGGATCATGATATCTTCTCATCAGAGTAGCGGAAGCTTTAGTTGATTCTTGATATTGGCAGCAGCCAGTAGCGAAGCATGGAGTGAAAATATCAGAGTCATTGATGCACTAATCATGATTTCTTTTGAGATGAATGTGTTGAGTGAGCATGCGGCTATGGATTGACCGCTTCATTCTGATCAGCTGCGAACGTCGGGTGTACCTGCATACAACAGTTAGCAATAAAGCGCACGAAAGTGTCTTTGATCACTTTCGATGAATTGAGGTACACGGCCCACGGTTCCCCGTTGATCAGTACAAGTACTGCCTGTGATCAGGTATAATTCCGAAGAATTTCCTTGACAGGGTTTCGCAGCTGCTCTAGCTGTTCTCAAACCGGAACATCTCAAAGAAGACAACACGGAGTGAGTGAACCAGCGAATTTGAGTCCACTGATTGATGAAAAGATATTTGAAAAACAATCGAGTATTGCTCAATAGAAATTGTTTTTGCAATACAGCGAAGGTTTTAATGAAAATCAATTATCAATCATAAAACACCTTTTGATTTGAAAAATTAGTACACGGTCGACGTGCTAATGAAAAGAGTTTTAAGGCACAAAGACCGGTTTTTCAAAGGTATCCGTCAATCCATAACCTGAACCAGGATTGATTCAAAAATTGAATCGCCCCATTGTTTCTGTTCAGTTGTCACATGGTTGATCCATATAATAGATCTCACATGCCACCTACCAAGAGCTTGTTAGATGTTGGCTCCAGAAGGCTTTCCATCTTCATTGTGAGTATGTAAACACATCACTCAGATGTTCTCGCAATACCACAAGGATAATGCGTAGGACTCAAGATATAATCTCTCTTTCCACATTGTGTGAAACAGAGAGTCTTCATTGAAAGTGTCCTAATGAGATTTATTGATGATCTCGTGGCTCTAGACTCAATTTGTGCATATTTGGATCGTGTGCCGGAGACTAGGGAGAGGGTCTCCTTCTTCAATATCAACAATCTCTAAGAGAAAGTCGATAGATAATGTCGGTTCCCCGTGAGAATGAAACAAGTCCTTTTAAGAGGAACTTGAGTGGTTTGGAAAGTTGAAGTGCAGTGCGTCACTGGGTCCATGACGTCTTGTCTTCAATACCGATGTTACCATCAGTAGCATATGAATTGAACCCGGTTTCTGCCCTAAGGTTGAATAAATGGAGGGCTATTTGTTTTCACCCTTTTCTCATTCAATTCTTTTTAATTCTTCAACCCCTTCAGTGCTTACCGAGACTTCATAGCTAGAACCTTGTTGGGTTTATTCCAGTACTAGCTCAGTCTCAGTCCGCACTCTTCCCATATCTCATTTTTCTCCTTTTATCATCATACCTAAGAACTCTACACTAACTAGTGGATAGTTCCTGGGTAGATCCCTCCAGTTCTGGCGGATCTTGGGAACAAAAACCTAACCTTATCATCCTTATATCACCGTACATAAAGTAAAGTTGGTCGGTCTATTTGGTATTGTTCATCTGCCATTGGAACCAATTGAAAACCATTTGAAAATCAATCAGATACTTGTGATATATTATCAAAGCATTTTGTACCTGAATTGTTTTTGATATTTTTAGAACGAGAACTCCCCCTCAACATGTGCATCAAGTATTTGAAAATGTTTTGCACACGGAGGCAAGAGAAAGAATTAACTTCTTTGATTACCATTTTCTAAAAGATATCAACATCACTTCCCAAATCGAATCAAGTAGATAAAGCATTTTGGGGAAGGATGAGATTTTCATGATTTTGCTCCCCCTCAATATGTGCTTCTAGGTTTGAAAGGAGTTTTACACATACTAGAGGGAACCTGCACATTGAGATAAATGATCACGTTTCAAATTATAGGTTTAAGATAGATGCTCCCCCTCAACATGTGCATTGAAAAATTTGAAATCGTTTGTCACATGCGGGGAGGACATCATGTACATTCTTATAAAACCATTTACCGAAATATCAGTTTAAATCCAATTTAAATCACACATTCTCCCCCGATCACAATTATCAAATCATTTGAGATTTGTGATCTCTTATAGATTTAAATTGATTTTGAAAGCTTTTAAGGAGAATTGTGACTTGATTATGAAAGCGTTTTAACTGCTAAGGATCGGATTTTAAGACTTTAAACTCCATTGATAAACATGCATGTACATCTTTTGAAAACAATTTAATGCCAAATAACTTTTTAATTTAATTGAAATCATTCTCCCCTCAATCAATGACATAGGTTGTTGATTGAGAGATAGAGATTTTGACAAATAAGTCCTGATGATTATCAAAAATAGAGACCGAGTTATTTTTCAAAGCATTTAGTTTTCAGCAGATAAATGTTTATAGAATCAGAGCATGGAATTTGAAAACATGGTAAAACATGGCTCTGTTCTTTCTTTTAAAACCGGGTTATTGCCTGAAAATGACAATAAACCATTGTTTCTCTTTCTCCCAAAAATAATTTTTTTTTGATTTTTTTTAAGAATTCGAACAACATCTAAAGTCCCGTGTCATTCTTTGAATGACAGCACAAAGACCGTAGATATTATCGAACCGAGAAAAAGCATGACAAATTGACAATATTTTTGAAGATTTTTCGAATTTTTCAGATTTTTATGGATTTTGATGGTTTTTATAATTTTTATTTGATTTTGATTTTATAATTTTGTATTTTGATTTTCGAATAGATATTTACAAGAGATAGATGAAGATAGACCTTTACTCCTCGTCTTCCTCCTGAAGACGTTTGAGAGTATCTGGTTGAAGGCTTTTCAAGCCAAGACGTGGAAGAATAAACTCAAAACGTTCTCTTGGAAGAGCTTTGGTGAAGATGTCTGCTAACTGATATTCAGACCTCACAAAATATAGTTCCACCACACCTTTTTCCACTTGTTCCCTGATGAAATGATGTCGAATGTCGATATGCTTTGCTCTTGAGTGTTGAACGTTGTTGCATGAGAGAGCAATAGCACTTTTATTATCACAATACAGAGGGATTTTGTTGAAAACAAAGCCATAGTCGATAATTGAGATCTCATCCATAAGATTTGAGCACAACAAGATGACATGGCTATGTATTCAGCCTCTGTAGAGGAAATAGAAGTACTCATTTGCTTCTTTGAAGACCAGCTCACAAGCTTATCACCCAAAAACTGAGCACCTCCAGATGTACCTCGACGTGTATCTTGACAACCTGCATGATCAGCATCTGCATAGGCCGTTAGTGACATACCGGTGTCCTTCGGGTACCATAGTCCCATATTGATGGTTCATTGGAGATACCGAAAGACCCGTTTAACCGCTTCAAGGTGCTTTTAGTAGGCTTAGCCTGGTATCTAGCACACATGCAAACAGCGAACAAGATGTCTGGTCTACTAGCCGTGAGGTACATCAGGGACCCAATCATACTACGATATTTCGTTTGGTCAATCATGATCCCTGAGTGGTCCTCATCTAGTTTGGTTCGGTCAATCATGGGGTGTCAACAAGGTCACTTGAATCAAATCCAAATTTCTTTAAAATCTCTGTTGCATATTTAGATTGATTTATGAAAATGCCTCCGGGACTTTGTGAAATTTGTAATCCCAAGAAAAATGACATTTGTCCCATCATTGACATTTGAAACTTTGAACTCATTTCATTTGAAAAACGATCACATTCCATTGGGTCAGTCGAGGCAAAAATAATATCATCAACATAAATTTGAACATGAGTTAAATGTTTGCCTGACTTCCTGGTGAACAATGTAGGATCAACTGCTCCTTTGCTGAATCCGGTTGATAGAAGAAACTTTGACAGTGTATCATACCATGCCCTTGGAGCTTGCTTTAAACCGTAAAGAGCCTTCTTCAGACGATAAACGTGAGTAGGATGCTCTTGATTCACAAATCCTTCAGGTTGGCGGACGTAGACGACTTCTTTAAGATCTCCGTTCAGAAATGCCGTCTTCACATCCATCTGATAGACTACCATGTTCTTACTAGCAGCATTAGCCAGAAAGATTCTGATTGCCTCGATTCGAGCAACTAGAGTAAACGATTCTTCAAAGTCTATACCCTCCTCTTGACGATATCCTTTAGCAACTAATCGAGCCTTGTTTTTCAACACATCACCATGCTCATCAAGTTTCACTTTGAAGATCCATTTTAGATCAATAATCATAGCACACTCGGAGCAGGTACTAACTCCCATACATCAAGTCGATCAAACTCATGAATTTCATCTTACATGGCATTGAACCATTGCTTCTTCATTCATGGCGGTTTTAACATCTTTTGGTTCGATCTTAGATAGTACGGAGTTGAAGAAACACCATAAGGCATCGGTTGCAAGTTGTTTCCGGGTTGATACAGGACGAGAGGGATTTCCAATGATGTTGTCTAATGGATGATTTTGAGTCCATTTTCTAGGTGTTCATGTGGCAGTTGTTGAGGAACTGAGGTAGCTGAGTCGATGTCTTCTGAAGAAGATGGTTCTGATGATGATTCAGGAGTAGCAAATATGTTTTCAAATGGAGCATCTTCAGGAGTAGCAAAGGGATTAACTTCATCATTGATGCCAGAAACAGTTCCATGATGTACATTTGAAGAATGATGATTTGTTGATGAGACTGAAGGATCAGCAGCAAGTGCTTCTTGACTTAAAGATATTGAGACTGAAGGATTGACTTCATTCACAGGAATATGAGCAGCCTCTGTTGATGGATCAACATTTCCTCATTAGATTTGAATCATAAAGTGTTCATCAAACATAGGATCAAACAATTTCTTTAAATCATCTTCAGATGGAGGTACATATGGAGTTTCTTGAGAAGAGTTTGGAACAAGGGATGAACCAATGGGACTGTTATGAAGTGCGGGTCCTAGTGGAGTGTCCAGGAGCCATTTGACCGGTCAGCTCATCAAACGTAACGTGAATGGTTTCCATGATATTTCGGGTTCTTTTGTTATAGATTCGGTATCCCTTTTTGTTTGGTGCATATCCTACAAATACTCCAATGTCAGCTTTAGCCCTAAGTTTCCCTAAGTCTTGACCCTCATTAGTTGGATAACACAATGCACCAAACACACGAAGGAAAGAGAGATTAGGTTTTCTGTTGTGGACAAGTTCATATGGTGTCTTTCCATGAACAGTGTGAATCCGGGAACGATTTTGTGTGTAGCATGCAGTGGCAATAGCTTCAGCCCAGAGAAACATTGGAACTTTTGAGTAAATCAGCATTGTTCTAGCGGCTTCTACAAGAGTTTGATTTCGTCTTTCAACTACACCGTTCTGTTGAGGAGTTCGTGGAACACTTCTTTGATGGCTGATTCCAATGCTTTCATAAAATTCACTAAGTTGTTTGTTAACAAACTCAGTTCCATTGTCTGTCCGGATAATTCTGACGGTTTTGTTAAGTCGAACCTGCAGCTGTTTGATGAGTTTGATGATGATATCAGGAGTTTCATCCTTTGTCCTTAAGAACTTGACCCAAGTGAATCTAGAGTAATCATCAACTATAACTAACACATATTTCTTCCCAAAGATATTCTGCACTCTCATTGGTCCACATAAATCCATATGAATTGTATGAAGAACTTCTGTGACAGAGTTAGTAGGTTTGGGTTTATGGGCATACTTCTTGCTTTTTCCCAATTGACATGCTGAACAAAGATGATCCTTTTCATACTTTAGTCGAGGTAAACCTACAACTAAGTCCTTTCTGGAGAGATCATTGATGGTGCCGAAGTTCAAGTGATTGAGACGTCGATGCCATAACCATGACTTTGTTTTTGAAGCCTTTGACAGCAAGCAAATTGGAGAAGACTTCATCATATCTTCTATAGAGATGGTGTAAAGATTTGAACCACGAGTTCCTTTTAAAAGTTCCTTACCATCAAGTTCTCTAACAAAACAAGTATGTTTTCTGAAGGCTACTTCTAGATCAGAATCACAGAATTGACCAACAGAGAATAGATTATGACCCAAACCTTCCACATAGTATACTCTAGAGATAACACTATCACCAACAACATAATCACCATAACCCTTAATTGCACCGAAATGATCATTACCGAATCTGTCCCGATGAATTTGCTCACGAAGTTCATGAGCCGCGACTGGTCTCCAGTCATATGCTTAGAACAGCCTGAGTCCGGTACCACGTAATCGATTTGAACGATCTGCAGTTGAACACAGACAAGAATGGATAACTGGATAATTGGGATCCCCATGCAAGAATGGGTTCCACTTGGTTAGTAACAGTAATTGGAACACCCACATCGAAATACGAAACATCCATATCAGAAGTAGAAGCAATGGAATCATTGGGAATAGATGCAATGCTTGGTGTCTGTATTTGACCTATTCAAAGTATGTTTACTTCTTAAGGGAATAGTTCTACCAGTAGGCATCCATTTTCTAGTGGGCATAATCTTAGCAGTTTGAGAACAAAACTGATTATTCTTATGGCCAAAAGGTATCCAATAATAACCTATCTTTATAAAAGTTCTTCCTGTGGGTTTCCACTGTTTTCTAACAATCTTTTGTTTTTGCCTTTTTGCCTTATTTGCACGATTATTAGCATTAACAATTTTAACAGGGCATTTGACAGCATTAGACAAAGCATTCACACCACATTCATGATTAGCAACAGAATTCAAGCAGACATCATTACAAGGTTTGCAAATAGTATCAGAATTCGAATTAATTACAGTACGCCTAAGGCTAATACTAGAATCAACACGATTCGTTTTATTCAACTCAAGCTTAAAGTTCCTAGATTGGTCTTCTACTCTCTTCCAATGCACATTCTTAGCTTGCAAGGTCCTATCATTCCTTGTATTGTCTTGAGACTTTGACTTGCTTGCTTTAAAGTCACTGATTACTCCTGTAGAGGGAATGGGAACATTAGTTGGTTGATCTAATTTTTGCATTCCTGAACTTGATGTGCAAGGATCTGAAGTACTAGAAGGCACATTAGTGTATACTTTAAGACTGTGATTTGAGCTTTTTTCAAGCACACTAAAGTTCACTTTCTTAGCACTACCATATCTGGAATCTGAACTACTTGAAGGCACATTAGTGTTTCCTTTTTTAAGACTGGGCATAGAACGGATTTCCTGCTTGGCACTAGGCATAGAACAAGGCATCACAGCTTTGCCTTTTGCACCTAAGGTTAAGGATTTGGGACATGTGGCAATTACACATTCTAGCAACTCTTGAGATCGTTTGGCCTGGAGGCAAGCAAACCTAATTTCACTATCAAGAGGTTTGTTAATGAAATCCTCTTCGACAATCTCACGGAGACATTCTAGACTATCCTTAAGGTGAGCACAATATTCATGAAAAGCATGTTCATTATTCCTAAGATGAGGAGGAATATATTTAACTGTCACAGTGTATTTGCAGTCTAAGGGTGACTTTGAGACAACATTCTTATTGAAAACAAGTGGCAGTTTCCCATTTCCCTGACTTCTCAGATTCTCAATTTCCTTTTGTAAAGACGTTATTTTTTCGTTGTTTTGGTCACGGGTGACTTTTATTGAATCATATAACTCTTTAAAATGTCGTTTAACTTTTTCATTTTCTTCTAGAAAACTCTCGTTTTCCTTTTGTAAGGCATCAACTAAGTTTTGAAGATGAAAAGTTTGAGAATTCTGAGAATCTAAAGGAGGAGGCATTTGGGAGCCTGTCATATTGTTCGTTTGACCCTTTAATTGAGAGATTTGGGCTTTCAACTTTCTGATCGTGTTGCACTGAGCTTGAATCTGTTCATCACGTTTGTTAATTTGAAAAACTGCATCAAACTCTGGAGCACCTGACGATGTCTTGATATTTGAAGTTTTAACATTTTCTTTAAGATGTTGATATTTTAGTTGTAAATTAAAATGCTCAACTTCCAGTTTAGAAAAATGTTTAACCAAATTGTCGTGATCATCCAGTTCAATTTTCTCGTTTAGTTTAGAATTAGTTTTTTCAAGCTCAATGACACGATCATGGGAGACTTTCAGGGCAACAGATAGTTCATGAAATTTGGAAGCATTAATAGAGCAATTTGAAGCAGTGAAAAACATATCTTGAGCAACACATTCAGTAATAAGAGTCTCATTTAATGTATGCAAGTTCTTCCTCTCAATCTCATTATATTTTAGTGCACGCTCATAGTCACTAACTTCAACTACCATTGCATCAAATTCCTTTTCCATTCCCTTAATATCAGTTTCTATCCCCTTTTTAAGACTCTCAAAGTGATCTTTTAGAAGTTTAAAGAAAGGCATGACCTCAGTTAAATAACATTCTTTCATTTGCTCAAAACCCCTTTCTCCTTCCGTTATACCAGTGGGTGTGATCCTTTTCTTGCAAGTTTTCTCAAAATCAACAAATAGTTGAAATATAACATATTGGCTAATTAAGGTCTTGCTTTTAGTGGCAATTTTTCTAGGAACAAGATGCATTGGTGTATTAGGAGGATACACAGTCGCTCTAGGCATTTTCCATAGGGGAGGGTTTGTTTCAACAATATTTTCAGCTTTCTGCTTATCTAAATCCTTTTTCCAGAAAACTTGTTCGGGAGTCAACAATGTCTGAGGCTTAAACATGTTCAAGGAAATCCAGTTTTCCTTTTTGTAGTCATGGGGAGTGATAATTATTTTTTTTTCTTTGCATTTAGGATCATCTAATTTTTTGTTCATCCTTTCCCTAGTGACTTAATCTGATTTCTTATCTCCTCCTCATGCACTCAACGCAACTAGGTTTCTGTCTAGGTTTAAGAATCTCATTGCCATCATAGATCACACTTTGAGCTGCTTTTGCTATCTTTCCGTACTCAGGGTTGGGTTTATCTATAATGGGAACACTATGCTTATCGCTTAGGACTCTATGTTTAGTGACCATGTGAGCAATCTGAATGGTGTTTCCTTGTATGTACAACTTGTTTTCAAGTTTGTTTTTCAAAGTTTTCAGATTAGAAAAATCTCTCAAGAGTTTTGATTCCTTTGCATTAAATTCTTGCTTAAGCATTTTCACATTTTCTTGAAGTTCTTGTTTTTGCTTAGCTGTTTTAGAAAGTTTTTCTTGCAAGGAATTTAATTCTTGTTTCAATACTTCTTCTCTAAAATTACTTTTTCTAATGACTGTACGCACTTGGTCATCCATTTCCTGCTCACGAGTGGTCAACTCAAATTTAGCACGTTGTTCATAAATAGCAACACGTTCTTTATAGGCATTTAGTTCAGAAATTACAGAATCATCAGGGGCACATGCAGTGTATTCATCAAAAACATAGTCATTGTTGATTGCAGAAGATGCATCACTTGGTACACCTTCACTTTCACTTTGTTTCACGTATTGATCATATGGGATAATATCGATATTACCCATATTTTCAACATTTGATTCAATAGTTTCAGTTGAATGTACTTTGTCATGCATCTTTTGCACATCAGCATTATCGTATAGTTTTAATACCTCTGAGATGAGTTTGTCTTGGGATGGGCCAGCTAGTGGTGAAGAAGAGACCTTGGGAGAGACCATTGGAGAAATGCTAGCCATAAAAATTGTGTGTGCAGTAGGTCCATCATCCACATCACAGTCGTATGCATCACAATCAGCGACTTGAAAGGCATTCTGATGATTGTGACCTATCTCCTGAATAGGCTGCTCATCCACATCTGCATCATAGGTCTTGGCATTGCCCTCATCTAGAAACAGCAATTCCTCTTCATCCAAAGCAGCACCATTGTCCTGAGCTTGTACCAGCAGCATCTTATCTCTGAAGTAATCAGCATTCTGTGGACGCTTTGGAGATGTACAGTTCCTTGCAATGTGTCCCTCACCACCACAATTATAACATTTGATTGGCTTAGCTTGACCTTGGTTACCATTCCTTCCTCGATTCTGGTTGCCAACATAACCTCTACCAGCTCCACCTCTTCCCTGATCATACTGTCTTTCCTGAACTGGTTGCACCACGATCCTTCCATCTTTAACAGTGGCTTGATTGTGTGGGTTAGATGCTGTTCTGAGGTTGTTGTTGGTTTGTGGGAGAGAATTCATGTTTTGACTAATCAGAAGAGCTAGTTGATTAATGAAGTTACCCACGTGTGGATCGGCATCAGCTTGTTTGAACATAGGATGAGGAATGAGTTTGTGATTACCATTACCCAAGGGTATGACTTGTGATGCTTTGGTTGTGATTCCGATGTTTGAGTAGAAGGCAGTTGAGTCATTAGACGAGCTTGTCTCTCCCTGGTTGGTTTTGAACTGATTGAGAATCAATTTTTCAAACATAGCATGTCTCTCATTCTGAAGGAGGAAGGCATAGAGTTGCTCATAGTTTGTATTCTTCAATCCTTTAGTGAGCTTCACAGCGGTGACAAACTTGTGCCATTCGGGATTCATGTTGTTCACAAATTTTGAGTTCAGCTGAATGTTAGGCATAGTCATTCTGATGTTCCTCATGTTATTCACCAACTTATGAAATCTCACATAGTACTCATAGACACTCTCATCTGGTTTCATCTTGAAGTGTTCAAATTCGTCATAGAGTTGTGATTCTCTGTCTTCCATAGTTAATTCTGAACCTGAGAGAAGCATCTGAACATTATCCCATACTGCCATTGCATCAGTGTTATGATTGATCAGCTTGTAGATGTCTTTAGGAAGACCTTGAAGAACAATGTTTGAAGCCCTGATATCAGCATCGAATCTCTTTTTCTCCTTATCCTCAAGCTCATCATACATTTTAGGTATGTCCATTCCGTAAACAGGAGTACCATCTTCATTAGTATCAAGTATGTCTCTAGTCGTCTCAACTCGATATGGTCCTTCATCAATGGATTTGAGAATGTTGACACCATTTTCCTTCCCAAGGCAGTACAATCTGATTCATTGAGCCCAAGAATCGTAGTCAGTTCTGTCAAGCATGGGTGGACGAGTATCTGAGCCAGCTGCTTGAACATCCTCGGCAACAGTGGAGATGACAGTAGGAACGTTGGTAGACATGTTTACAGTTTATACGGGATTTTATAACTCTATGATTAAACCAGGAAATAGATTCTTTCACGGGATTTTACTAAATCAAGAGAAAACCGTAAACAATCACTCAAGTCGCTAGAAGATAATGCACTAAGTCGCTAGAAGATAATGCACTAAGTCGCTAGAAGATAATGCACTAAGTCGCTAACGCTTAATTCGCTACACCACTAAGTCGCTAGAGTCCCAAGTCGCTAGACAAATGCAAGTCGCTAGGTAGTAACTCGCTAAGCCTCAAGTAGCTAGCAAAATTTTGGCAGCAATTCGCTACTCAAGTCGCTAAAGATACAAGTCGCTAAAGAGCAACTCGCTACCGACCAAGTCGCTATCACCAAGTCGCTACCCGTAGTGGAGAGTCCACTACTTGTACTGTAAATCGCTAGATCTAAGTCGCTAGGTTTAGAACTGTAACTCGCTACAAATTTGTAAAGCAAGTCGCTACGAAGAAACTAATCCGTGAAGTAAGTCGCTAGCAAGAAAAACCACATAAACATCACTTTTCAATCCAAAAACAACCCAACCAATATGATTCAAGCTTACCAAATGAAAACCTACACATTTGTGATGATTCTAAACATAAAAGTACTAACAAAATCCGAACTTTAACCCGAGAAATCAACCAAATGATGCAAAACCACTAAACTTTTTCAAACTCAAAAACCACCTAAAAACCACTAGAAATCCAAAGATGTGCAAGATATGATCTAACCATGGCTCTTGATACCAATTGTAAGATATAACTTTTCACATACACATCAAACCATAACACAAAGTAGCATATAGATGGAATTCTAGAGAGAGAAAGTTAGAGGTTTAGGGAACTTAGTGAGAGAAAGTGAAAGATATTATTATGAGCTCCAACTCTCTACCTTGGGAGGTAGAGAGTATTTATAGTCTTACATAAATCGCCACACAACGGGCTGTGGATCAGGCATACAGTGGGTAAAGACCCGTCCGTCCTCCACGGTGTTACTTAACTAAATACTACTAACCTAAATATAACTACGACTACGAGCCTTCTAACGAATACATATACTTGAGGTGACCGACTCTTTAATACCGGGAATTTCTAATTCCTAAAAGTATTGCCTCCCCTTAAGCAAAGCATAGGACTGGCTAACTAATTAATCAGTCCTCCCCTTAAATGTAGCTTAGTAATTAATCATTCCAATGCTCACCACTAAGTGATTGAATCGTGAAACATCAAATCATTTGGTGAGTAAATCTGCTACATTATCATCTGTGTGAACCTTGACAACATTTATAATCCTGTGCTCATAACAATCTCTAAAGAAGTGATGCCTGATCTTAATGTGCTTGGTCTTAGAGTGATAAACAGGATTTTTCACAATGCAAATAGTACTCTCATTATCAATATTGATAGGAGTATTCTTGAAATTGAACCCATAATCCAAGAGTTGATTCTGCATCCACAAAACTTGTCCACAACAGCTTGCAGCAGCCACATATTCTGCTTCAGTAGATGATGTTGCTGCAATAGTTTGCTTCTTACATTGCCATGAGACTAATCTTCTTCCAAGATATTGGCATCCTCAAGTGGTTGATCTTCTATCATAGTTGTCACCTGCATAATCACTATCTGAAAAGGCTTCCAAGTGAAAAGGTGAATCCTTTGGATACCACAACCCTAACTTAGGTTGTTGTTTCAAATAACTAAAAATTATCTTCACTGCATTCATATGAGAGACCTTAGGTGAGACTTGATATCTTGCACATAAACAAACATCAAACATGATATCAGGCCTAGATTCAGTTAAGTACATAAGACAGCCAATCATAGATCTATAAAGCCTGACTTCAACAGGTTGACCATCTTCATCCTTGCCCAATGAGTTGATAGACTTGATAGGTCTAGTGACTGGCTTCATAGCATCGAAATTAAACTACTTGAGAATGTCACAGACATACTTATCTTGACTAATGAAAATTCCTTCTTTTGATTGTTTGACTTGTAGCCCCAAAAAGAAAGTCAATTCACCCATAGAACTCATTTGAAATTCATGTTGCATCAGCTTCTCAAACTCTTTCACCATGGACTGTTTTGTAGCTCCAAAGATGATATCATCTACATATACTTGAACTAACATGATATCCTTCTTATCTCTCTTGTTAAACAAAGTCTTGTCAATAGCTCCCCTCCTATAACCACGTTATAATAAGAAAGTAGAGAGCCTTTCATACCAAGCTCTAGGTGCTTGATGAAGACCATAAAGAGCTTTAACAACTTTGTAGACTTTGTTTGGATGTGTAGGATCTTCAAAACCAAGAGGTTGTTTAACATAAACCTCCTTTGTAATTTTGCCATAGAGAAAGGCACTCTTGACATCCATTTGATAAACCTGAAAATCCGTATATGATGCAAAAGCAAGTAATATTCGAATAGCTTCAATCCTTGCAACAGGATCAAACACTTCATCATAATCTACTCCTTCTTGTTGTCTATATCCTTGTGCAACTAACCTTGCCTTGTTCTTGATGACATTTCCTCTTTCATCTCTCTTGACTCTAAAAACCCATCGTGTACCAATTACTTTCTTTCCATCTGGTAGATTACATAATACCCAAACTTTTTGAAGTTTGAATTGAAGAAGTTCTTCTTGCATAGCTTCAACCCAACTCTCTTTAGTTAATTCTTGAGCTACGTTTTTGGGTTCTTCATGAGAGATAAAGCAAGTGAACAAACAAGTTTGATGATCCTTATGATTTAGCCTGTTTTTTTTTATACACAAAGATAAGTAAAGCATTATGAGGTGTAGAAAAACATTTAGCTTTGGTTCTTGTGAGCACTCCATGAGTAGAAGGTCCAATGATTTGACCAGTAGGATGATCTCTATGAATTTTTAATGTAGGAGTCTGTGGAACTTCCAGATTTATCACCCAAATTAGAGAAATCAACATCTTCATTGGAATCTAAGAAAACACCTTCATCTTCAAATTCATCATCAGTTTCTTCTAGGCCAGGCATGGTAGGATCATTCAAATCATCCAAAGTGCTGTCAACAGGTGCAACAGTACTTTGTTCTAAAGTATTGTCATCCAAAGTACTGTGAGAGAACTCTGCAGTCTTGTTCTTTTTCTTTGCTTCTTCATAAGCTATTCTTTGATCATCATCATAAGAATGTGCTACTACATCTTGAAAAAGCATCTGATTAAGCTCATCTTGAATAGCTTGATCCTCAGCAGACAAAGAGGATTTTGGTTCATCAGTACTTTTCTTTAGTTCAACAGGTATGGGTTCTTCATCAGCATCAGATTTAATATGGACTCCATGAACAATGTACTGTAAATCATCTTCTTTGTGGACAACTTGATTTTCTTCTCTAACAGGTACATAATTCATAGAAGGAGTTAAAACATCAAGATCAAACATCCAGTCAGGACCTTTACCCTTCTGATTTTCTTGATCTTTTAAAAATTCAACATGAAGACAATCTTGAACCTTTTTGGTGGCCCTGTTGTACACTCTAAAGCCTTTTCTATTGGTGCAGTACCCCAATAAGTATCCTTCTTCGGACTTGCCATCAAATTTGCCAAAATTATCAATTGTGTTGAGAATAGTCAGAGGGCATCCAAAAGGCTTCATAAATCGAATGTTGGGTTTGTTTCCCATCAGCAACTCATAAGGTGTCTTCATCTGAGGCTTAGTTACAGATACTCTATTTAACACATAGCAAGCAGTACTTACAGCTTCAGCCCAAAATTGAATAGGCAGTAATGAATCTGCAAGCATTGTTCTGGCTACTTTAATCAAAGTTCTGTTCTTTCTTTCTGCAACACCATTCGGCTGTGGAGTTCTAGCAATACTGAACTCCCTCTTGATTCCTTTCTTAGCACAAAACTCATCCATAAGCTTGTTCTTGAATTCAGTCCCATTATCACATCTAATACCTCTTACCTTGAGTCTCAATTGGTTTTCAAGGGCTATTATGAGATCATGAATAGGATCAAAAGTATCATCTTTAAATCCCAAGAAAAATACCCAACTAAATCTACTACAATCATATGTCACAACCAGACAATACTTCTTCTTGTTTAGACTAGCAACAAAAATAGGTCCAAACAAATCCATGTGCAGCAACTCCAAAGGTTCTCTAATAGTTCTTTCTTCAAGCTTCTTGCATGAAGCTTTGTGTTGTTTACCCTTCTTGCACGCCAAACATGAGTGATCATTCTTGTAAGTCTTGGAAGGTAAACCTCTAACTAAATTTCCTTTGACCAATTTGTTGATATTCTTGAAATTTACATGGCCCAATCTTCTATGCCAATGATGTGCTTCTTCAAGTGTTGCCTTTGCTACTAAACATGTTGCTCTTCCAGAAGAGTGAAGACTCTTCATATCCAACCTGTACATCATTGGTTCTTGGTACTCTTAGTATTACCAAGTTATCATCAACAAGCTTGAATTCAGGGGAAATAATAAGACATTTTGTGTCATGAATAACACGGGGTATTTCTTATCACAAATCTGAGAGCCCGACAAAGTTGAATTTTAGCTCCTTCACATATCTAACATTATCAAAGTCTATACTCCCTGCCTATGTAGTTCCTTTGCCGTAATTCTTCCTCCACTAGCATCATTCCCAAATGCAACTCTCCCTCCACAATAAGAACTAAAATCTGATAGAATATCTTTGTCTCTGTCATGCTTCGAGCAACACTATCTACAATTAAATGATCTTTAAGCTCCTCTTCAGGTTGCCCTGCACAAGATAAAACAGTTAGTGTCTTTTAGGAACCCAAGCCATTATTGACTTGTGTTCCCCTTGTGGAGTAATATACTTAAATTCTTTGAGTATGTAATCTTCACAGTTTTTGTAGACAGAATCAAGGAATATCTTTTGTTTTAAAACTTGTGGTGGTTTTTCAGTAAAACTCTCTTTTTCAAGCAAAATCTCTTTTTCTTTTTCAACAAGTCATCTTTAACAAAATCTCTGTTTCACATTCACTTTAAAGTAGTTTGTTTGTTTTGTTCCCCATGGTTTTAACTTTCCTTGTTAGACTCTTTTGGTTATTAGTAATTAGATCATAGGGTTCTATTCAAAAAGTGTTTGGTGAAAAGGTAGTACTTTGAGAAGGTACTGGTTTTGGCTTAACAATACCTTGAAAAGTGTTTGAAGCTACTGGGGGTTTTGAAAAAGATCTTCTCTAGTGAGGGTACCTATAGTCTTGTGAGAAATTGCTATGGTTAACCCTATATGAGTGATTCCAGACTGGTTTAATCTCCCTAGGCCTTTGGTTGGTAGATCTGGCTTTTGGGAACTTGCTTAGATATTCTGAGTGTAAGTCACAGTCCTTAATCAAATGATCAGGACTAAAACAAATAAAACATAATTTTTGACCTGTAATACCAAAATTGCTTCTTCTATGTGTATAACCAAATCTATCCTGTCTTTTTGGTGAATGATGAAAATTATTTTGACCAAAATTATCCCAAAAAAGGCTTAGCAGTATTTTGAAAAGGTTTTCTTAAAGGTACTGCTGAAGGTGTAGCAGTACTTTGAATTGAAGGTACTGCTTGACTCTTAACATCTTCTTCTTTAGGTTTCTCAGCTGTTTCTTTTGAGGTTTCAGAATTAGATGGCCAAAAGCTTTTTCTAAACTCTAGATTATCTACTCCAAAACGAGAAACATCTGCCTTAAGTGGTTGAAAACTACCAGTGGGATGAGGCGCATGATAACTTGTGTCTTTCTTATAGGAGGGATTGACTAATTGAGTCCTCATTACTAGATGTGTCTACATAGTTAATGAGTTCATCATCACTAGTGGTTATATCCTCAAAATCACATTCATCTTGATCACTAGGTGGGTTTTCTATGTTATTAAAGTCCATACCAAAACCTAGACCAGTTCTAATGTAAGCTCTTCTCTGTTTTTTAACATAACTAACATGAGAAAGTCGTGATTGTCCAGCAACAAATTTTTCTAACAATTCATCTCTTTCCTTAGTTAGTTTCTCAATTTCAGAAATCTTACATCCTAGTTTCCATTCACTTTATTTTAACGGATAATCCTGTTGTTCATACTTTTTATTAAGCCATTTCATTATTTTCATGTGTTATTATTTTGGCTTTCATTGACTCTAAAGTAATTTGATAACCAGCTACCTCATACCTAGCCCTTTGATAATTATCTCTTTCAGTTATCAGTAAGCACCTTTTGATAAAAATCATGACACTTAGAGCATACCTCAGTAATAGGGGGTGAACTTAGTGAAGTGGCTACCATTGCAGTGAGAACAGGTTCATCTTCACTCTTCATGCTCAATCAAAGCTTCCTAGACCATCTTTGGATTCCAGCAGCATGTCAAGTTCCTCATCAAAAGTTGTCCTCCAATCAAACTATTCCACTGATTCCTCCATAGCTACCATAGAATAGTTCTGGTTCATCATCAAACTCAATACTCCAGTCAACCTCTGATAGATTCTCTTGAGCAACCAAAGCTTTGGTTTCATAATAGGATTTCCTTTAGTTCAAGCTTAGGTTTCTATCATCCTGTTTGCCGATATTTAGCAAACTGCATTCCTTTGCAAAGTGTCAGTCTTTTGACAATTAAAACATTCAATCTTGGACTTGTCAAAAGTGATACCCTGTTTTTGTTTGAAGTCGATGCCTCTTCTGTTTTTCTTCATGAACTTCTTGATCCTTGCGGTGATCATAGCAACTTGCCACCTGATATCAATTTCTTCAAGAGCATCCTCTTCTATTTGTGACAAATCCTCTTCATAGGTAATAGGTAAAGTAGCTTGCTGAGCAAAAAATGAGCATACAACTTCATCAGAATGGATGGTGTTTGATAGTGGTGATGTGGGGTTGGTCATGGTTGTGATAGAATGAGCAGGATATGCAGTACTTTTAGCAACAGTACTTTGAGTAAGGTAAGCAGTACTTTTAGTGGAATTATTGCCTCTCTTTTTAAACGACACAAAGGCTATACTGTGAGACTTTGAACTTGTTTGGCCATTCATCTCATGCTCATAAACCTTCAGATGATTGTAGAGATCATCAAAGTCCATAACATCCAAACCAGGTAGATGGCAAACTCCTTAAGAACTTCAGGTTAGCATCTTCAACAGATACCTCTGCCTTGTATAACTCTACAATGCTGAGGAGATTTTGAAATATGTCATAGGCAGCATCAAGACCTTCTCTTTCACCAATAGTGAAAGTTTCAAACTGTTGCTTCAACAGATTTCTGTGCATCTTCTTGGAAGCATCATTACCTCCAAACCTTGTCTTGAGAGCAGCCCATAATTGTTTAGCATCCTTAGCATCATGAAACTTGAGTAGGTGACCATCAGGTATAGCAGACAATAGGATGTTGAGAGCCTTTCTTGATTTCTTATTTAGGCAGAGGAAAACGCCTTAGGTGGTTTGGGTTGTCAAGGAATCTCTATAGGATCAGCAACAACTTCATTACCATTGACAATTACATTCCACAATGCATGGTCTGTAATAGCAATGTATTGCCTCATCTTCATACTCCATAAATCATACTCTCCCTTCTTGTGATTGGTATTCGAGTGAGGTGATGGATAGGGGTGGTGCAGCTTCAGTCGACATCTTTAGGGTTTGTTGTTAACTAGATTTTAAGGGTTTCTTCTTAGTCGAGTTTCCACAAGCTCGATACCACTTGTTGGATCGATGTACTCTAACCAAACTAACTTATATAGCTTGTTAAGGGTTTAATAACCTCGGATAAATCCTAAGTTATTAACAATGAAACACTGAATAATCTTTATTAAGTATGCGGATTTTACTTAACAAAGCTAAGAAGAATTAACTTTAACTTCAACAATTATATTAATACTTAGAACCTGCTTGTTATACAGATTCTTTAACAACTCTAATACTCTAATATCAAATTCTCTAAAGCTCTAATATGCTGCATTTACGTGCCAATCCAGGGGGTCCTTTTAGGCTTAAGGATAACCCTAGTCGATTTACAATACAACCTTGCGTCAAGTAATACTATATTAATCTAAGAAAATTCTAGAATAACAAGAAAATCCTTAATTATTTCCTTCAGTCCTTTAAGCATGCATTACTGATGAATCGAGCATTACTTTGACACTTAGCAGTACTTTGACTTCTTCCAGCACTTTAACTTTATTCAGTACTTTGTCATTCTTCAGCACTTTCAATCCCAACAGTCCCTAAAGGCTCACTATATTAGAGCAATTGTCAATTACTTGAGGAGAGTCGTTGTCCCTAAACGCTTGCTCATTTGATGAGAGCAATTGCCATTTACATGATGAGAGTCATTGTCTCTAAATTCATGCACACTTGATAAGAGAAATTGTCACTTACATGTTGAGAGGCGTTCTCCATAAACGCTCACTTTATTAGGGTAATTTTCCCTTAAATGTTGAGAGTCGTTGTCCTTAACGACTCACTTAATGAGAGGAATTCTCTATTACTTGTTGATAATCATTGTTCCTAGACGCTTGCTCACTTGATGAGAGAAATTGCTTTTTACATGATGAGAGTCGTTGTCCCTAAATGCTTGCACACTTGATGAGAGCAATTGCTACTTATCTTGAGCCGTTGTCCCTAAAGGCTCACTTTATGAGGGTAATTGTCCGTTACATGATGAGAGTTGTTGTCCCTAAAGGCTCACTTGATGAGAGCAATTCTAAGTTACTTGATGAGAACCAATGTTCCTAAACACTTTCTCACTTGATGAGAGCAATTGCGCTTTACACGATGAGAGCCGTTGTTCGTAAATGCTTGCACCCTTTATAAGAGAAATTTCCACTTACATGATGAGAGCCATTGACCCTAAATTCTTACTTTATAAGGGTAATTGTACCTTACATATTGAGATCCATTGTCCCTAAATACTTAATTGATGAGAGTAATTATCCATTACTGGATGAGAGTCGTTGTCCCTAAATGGTTGCTTAGTTGATGAGAGCAATTGCCTTTTACATGATGAGAGACGTTGACCCTAAATGCATGTACACTTGATAAGATAAATTCTTAATTACATGATGAGAGCCGTTGTCCCTAAAGGCTCACTTGATGGGTAATTTTCCCTTACATGATTAGAGCCATTGTCCCTAAAGGCTCACTTGATGAGAGTAATTCTCTGTTACTTGATGATTGCCGTTGTCCCTAAAGGGTCACATGATGAGAGCAATTCTCTGTTACTTGATGAGAGCCATTCTCTGTTACTTGATAAGAGCCGTTGTCCCTTAACACTTTCTCACTTGATGAGAGCAATTACCCTTTACATGAGGAGAGTCGTTGTTCGTAAATGCTTGCACACAATGTAAGAGCAATTTCTACTTACATGATGAGAGCCGTTGACCCTAAAGGCACACTTTATAAGTGTAATTGTACCTTACATGATGAGAGCCATTGTCCCTAAAGTCTTACTTGATGAGAGCAATTGTCCGTTACTAGATGAGAGTCGTTGTCTCTAAAAGGGTGCTCAGTTGATGAGAGAAATTGCCATTTACATGATGAGAGTCGTTGACCCTAAATGCTTGTACACTTGAGAAGAGAAATTCTCACCTACATGATGAGAGTCGTTGTTCCTAAAAGGCTCATTTGATGGATTAATTCTTTGTTACTTGATGAGAGCCGTTGTCACTAAACGCTTGCTCACTTGATGATGTTTAAGTGTTCTAATCCAAGAGTTAAGCCATAACTATGGTTTTTATCAAGTAAGTAATCCTAATTGTTGAGTTAATTGAAGAATTGAAAAGTTATGGTTTATGAAACCTAAATTGGGAAATTGGGTAAAAGATGTTTAAAGGCTAATTAACATGTTATAGTAAATTATGAGATAAGTTATATTGATTAGAGTTAGTAATTTATTGGTTAATTATCATATAATCCTTATATGTCTATATTATAATTAGAGATGTTAAAGAGGTGACTTAATGGTTATATAAACCATTATTATAGTTAGTTGATTATGTGTTGAGTGTTTATGTGTTTGATGATCGTAACCTAGGATGGTAAAGATGATGATGGCGATGAAGATGATGATGATAATGGTGAAATTAAGAATGATCTTTAGCTAGGACTAAGGTAAGTAAACCGGTTATAACGTAAAGTTATAATGATTTCTATGCATTATGTGTTATGCGGGCTAATGTGTTAAGGTTAATGTATAGCTTGTGTAAATGTGTTTTATATGGAGTGAGTATAAGGTTAGTTAGGTGTTAGTCAATAATGGAATGAGGAATAAGGAAGGTTAAGGCTTTATGTAGTTAAGGTATGTGAATATGTTTAATGTTGCTTTGGATTAATGGTTATATAATGTGTATTGCGTGAATGAAGTATAATGTTAAGTTACGTTTTACTAAGCATATTTCCTTACGGTTGAATGTTTCAATGTTTTGGGGCTATGGTATTAATGTGATGGCTTGAGTTAAGGTTAGATATGTGTAATGTAGAAGGAATTGGTAAGAAAGTGAGCTAGGTGATACCGAGCTCAAGTCAAGGTGTACCCGCGAAGTCTTTTAATGGTTTTGTAAAGTGGGTCAAGGGTCCAAATGTATGTTAATGGTGTCATAACGATTTGGTGGTCAAAAGGTGTGTCAAAGCATGTTTGATTTGTTTATAGTCAAAGTTTAAGGGATGTTAGACATAAGTGTGAAAATACCCATTTCGAGATGTAAACGGGGTCATGTGTCTATGGAACGTGTGACAACCGGAAATTTAGGGAGTCTATTTTAGGTAACCGCGATACGTTAAATTAAACTGAGATTTGCCTTTAACACTATTTTATAAACCGTGACTTGATTTTATATCGTCGATTGGTTTTACGGTTTATTTCATTATTAAATGAGTTATGGTATGCTTTTAACTCTATTTGGTAGGCACTATTCGATTCGGCACTAGAAAAGCCTAAAACAAGAGTTATTGTAACTTTTAGATCGTAACTCGAAAATTGACAAATAAATAGTCAAAACTTGTGGAAAAGCGTGAGTACGATGTTGGGAAGTTAAATAAATGTAGTGTGACTCTCGGGGGCGACATGAACTCGGGGAATAGGTAACGAGATAGATCTGAAAAGTTTCAACGAACCCTCCCCTTTTTAATTGTAGTGGCCCCTCCTAATTAACTATTTTGAGGTCCCTAGTTCATGAGTATATATACCCAACCCAAGCCTCACTTCCACCTTTCATTTCTATCACTAGAAAACACACACAACACTATTTCTCTCTCTAGTTTCTCACTCTAAAAAGCCTAAACCACCACTCCCACCACCGCCAGCCCATATTCCGGCTCCTGTGTGGCCCAAATCGGCTTCACCTCCATAACCAAAAGATAGATCTCTTTTTCCTCTTTCCAACCATATATCATACACTCAATTTGGACTTCATTAACACCTCCAAATTCATGAATTAAGATTCGTACTTTTAAGATTTCTAAATATTTCAAAGGGCTTTTGTAATTGGTGATTAGAGAAGGTAAATAGAACATGTTTTGAGCTTGTTTGAGAAATAAAAAGCCACGAAATGGGTAATTAGGGTTTCGACCTAATTATTATTTTTGGAGCTTTTGGGTGGAACATGAAATTAAAGCTAATTAGTGATGAAATAAACAAGTAATTAGTGTTTGGTACATGTGTGGTGCATTAATTTGATGGGTTTTGCATTTTAGGGTTTAGTTGCATGTTCTTGGTTAATGATAGTTGATGGGTTTTGTCTTTAGATAGTGTTTGGAGCTTGAATGATTGGATTTGAGTGTTGTAGATTGGATTTGGTTGTGTTTGGTTGGACAACATGGGGCATACGAACCACCATGGTCACGTATGTGACCCATGGGTTGGTGTCGTGACCCACTTGGGTCTTGGGATCGAGTCGAGTTGATTGGTAGCTTATTGATTGGTTTAGTTGAGGTTTGGATGAGACATGTGGAGCCGAAAAGCTTTAGAACCTTGTTTGGTTCACGTGGTCTTGACCGGCAGTGTCATGACCATTAGGGTCATAACATTGGTTTCGAGTATAATTGGTTGATTGATTGGTTGGCGAGATTGTTTTGAGTTAGTTTGGGATTGAATTGCGACGTTATGACTTTTAATTATGGACTTGATATATATATTGTGACTTTGAGCTACGTTGGCGTCACTTTGACTTTTTAGTCAATAGTTGACTCGACAAAGCTTGTAACATGGACTTTAGTATAATTTGGACAATTGATTGATTGAAAGCCGAGAAGTTATGGCTCGTGCTTGTGGACTCGAAACGAATAACGTTATGAGATTTATAATGGGATTTGAAGAAATATATATTATATATGAAAATGATAATAAAACTATGAAATGTAAATAATAATGGGCTTTTGTACCAAAAATATCAATAACAAGATTTATCTTGTTATTTACTAGTTTTAAATGAAATTAACGACTAAATTGGAGGTTTTTGTAATAAATAAATAATTAACGTTTCGAGTACACGTTTATCAATAAATGTCAATTGTGGACATTTAATGTTGGATAAGTAACTATTTATTTGTGTTATGTGTGCATGGGTTACGGATAACCTAGCATTAATATTGTTGATCCACGTGGGTAGCGGACTTATTAGGTTGACGAATCTAATAAGAGCCTGCTAGGTACGTTGGGTAACCTTATTAATGTGTGAATTATCCTTATGACTCTTTAAGAATACAATTGATTTATGGGATAATAGGCGACACGAATAAATGAATGAGTTTATCGAGTTGACGAATTCGATAAGGTCTACTATTTATTCCGAAACTTATTGAACTATGGAGCTTATCGTTTAGAGGTCTCATTGTGTTGCATTGAGTTATATATTGGTTGTTTGAGTGCGTTCATGACATCATATTGAATCGATACACCCACATGAGGATACCAAACACTAGGATTAATGGTGAAGCGAGGCGTTTTGGAAATAAAGAAATGGAATATATTAGGATAGATAACGTTGATTTTGAGGAATATGTATATTAAGTTGGTCTACATTAATAGGTTGTGTCGAGTCGATAGTTGTTGTCTTTGTGATTTCTGTTATCTTCTGCTAGTGATATTTGTGCGTTGATTGTCCGTTGATTGCTTGAGTGAGTTTCATAGCCCCACTTTTATATATACGTTTTAACTACGTTTTGAACTATTTTGGGGTGAGAATCATGCTACTGTTTTTGGAACGTTAAAACTATTTGGATTTGCTTATATCTTGGTAGATAGATGTCGCGATAGTTGTTGCCTTAGTCTAGGTTTTACCGTGCCTAACTAAGAATAGACTTCTATCTCGACCTAGCCCGGGGTTGGCAACTATTCTAGAGGTTGCCACGGCAGTCTTTGGACAAAAGAGTCGCGAGGGCGAGTAAGTGAATATATGATTGGAGATCCGGGTAGGATCAGTGTGAAAGCGGGTATTTACCTATCTAGGTCTTGCATAGCAAATCAACTCTTACAGGTCCACTATGATTTTGTTGAACTTAAACCTATAAACTCACGGTAAAATGCGACCTTTTAGCATGATTTCTCAGGTATTTGAGAGATGTTTGGATTATTTGACGTGTGGGCTTGGCATGGAGCGTGGTTCAAGGATCATTTTCGACTCTGATAAACTTTAGGGACCTATTTTGTTAAACTATGTTTTGGGCCTAAAATTTATATCTTCGGATTAAATGTTTGAATATTTGATTTGGGATTGGTTTTAAATGGCTAAAAGGTTATATTTTATTTTACTTGTGTGCGATACCAATCAATGCTTGAAAACTTGATTAAGTCTTCCGTTATGCAGAGATTTGGGGGTGTTCTGATTGGTATCGAGCCGGGGTTATAGAACTAGGTATTTTAAAACCCTAAACTATAACCGCTTTAAGAAAAATTGATCCTCGACCGACGCCTTACTTGGCTTACTTGGCCAAAGCTTCTTATTTGATTATGGTATGAAATGCGATTTGAATTATGAGATGATATGTTAGAGGATATTGTGAATTGATTATGAAGCGTTATGATTTAGAATTTGAGTTATGATTTGGATATGTTTAGGGGTATTCCTAAGCGTTTGGAAATGAGATATGATTATTGGTTTTGGAAATGAGATATGATTATTGGTTATGGAAATGAGATATGATTATTGGTTTTGGGAATGGGATATGATTATTGGTTTTGAAAATGAGATATGATTATTGGTTTTGGGAAAATGAGATGTGATTATCGAAATATTACGGAAATTGATTTGAGTAAACTGTATATTATGATTTTGGAATTTGAACTCGATTGCTTTGATATGTGATTATGTGATAGAACGGAACTTATGTGTGTTATTTAAAGGCATGTTTTGAGTAATGCGGTACCTACACTTTTAAAGCTTACATTATGTGATATGTGTTTTGGTTAAGTTGTTGTGCTTATTAAAACTAGTTATTTCGAACACTTATACCTACCCTATGTGTTTCACAGACTATGCCTTCACTACTTTTGATGTGTCTGAGGAAGTAAGTTGTAGCTAGTTCGCCACATTGACTCTCTCATGCCGGTTCTTGCAGGGGTGATCCTTATGAGATGCCCGTCCACTCTAGTTCATCATCGGATCACTAACATCTAGCATCTCCTACATCAGTTTTAGCGAGAGCCAGACTCCTAGGCTTGCTTATAGCCTTTGCCCGCATGTCCGTGCGACCACCATCATCACCTATTCGTTTAGCAGTATCACCATGTCTTAGGAGGCCTAGATCTCTTAGTGTACCACCTCAGGATTTACCTGCACAGAGACTCCGACTCATGGACTCTCCCCCTATGGATGAGGGTAAGGAGGACCATGAGGTCGAGGAGGAGGATGAGATTGAGGAGCAGTATGTTGATGAGGATGAGGATCCTCAGGAGGAGGATGGCGAGGATATCCCAGAAGGGGGTACTCCTCCATTGCAAATTCCTGCACATTCTCCTTGACCAGATTCTCCTTTGCCGAGCTGAGTCCCACTGGACAGACCTTTAGACATCGATTCACCACCCTCACTTATATAGGTAGCGGTTAGGATCGGGTACCATGAGATTCGTCGGAACCGAGGAGTATGGTGAGACGGGTATGATGTGGGGAAGGATTACCTCACAGGGTACTAGACTTAGTCGGTTGACGGGCGTTTGGTTGGAGTGTCTAGAGCTAGTATTGAGGATCTTAGAGTGATATGGGTCTGTAGTCAGGGAGGACTAGGGTTTGCATGATGGTATGTTAGAGCTCCAGGAGCAGGTTGGGGACACTGCTTACAGGGTTCGATAGCATGGGATCTGATAGAGCGATTTGGCGTAGGATTGGTGAGTTGGAGAGAGAGGTCGCAGAGCTTAAGAAGCGTCGCGACCTTCGGCGTGTTGAGTTAGCCTCTTTGTGGAGAGGTTGACGATGTTAGAAGATCAGTGGTGATATCGTAGGCGTGGCTAGATAGTATTAGATTTATGGTTTTGTGCCATCTTGAAACTAAGTAGTACTTGGTTCGAGATGTAGGATTATCCTAGTTGTTTATAGTTATTATTGTTAGGATCGTTTTTATTTCTTGAATCCTTCCATGTATTTCCACTTGTGAAACCTATGAGTTATGGTTATTGGAGCGTGCATCCTAGCTATGATGCGGTATTTGATTACTTCGTTTTGGTATAGCGTTATCTTTGTTAGCCTGAGTATGTATTGATTCGTAGTGACTCTTGGAACCCAACTCTATTTAGAAGTGAATTGTGAACTTATGGCTGTTCTTCTTGCCCCGAGATGGTGGCAACAAGACGAAACTTAATTAGGAACAACGTCGCGGCTCCTGCTTCTTGTTGTTTTGCCCAGTTTCGTAAGTGGTCGTCGTCCGACCTCGACTGCACCACATGTTGAGAACCCGAACATTGATAACCCAGCTGTAGGGAACTTGTATGTGGATGACCGTGCTGAGAATGGTCCTATTCCACAAAACCCTCCACTTGTGAACCCAACCCCATTGACCGCTAGTGTGTCGCGTGTATTTGAAGCTAGTGAGGCTAATCTTTCTAACACTTCTAGTGGAACCGTAGTGCTGAATCGAACTCGAGGTTGTACCTATAAGGAGTTCGATTACTGTGTCCCATTGAGTTTGGAGGCGGGGAGTAGTTTACCTAACTAGGTGGTTAGAGAAAAGCGAATATGTGTTTCTTTGTGAGTAAATGTGATGAGGTTGTAAGGTTAAGTATGCAACATTTACCTTGAAGGACGGCGTTGACTGGTGGAATAACTACCAAGGCAGTAGGAATTGATGTAGCTTATAGTATGTCTTGGACTCAATTTAAGGCTCTCTTTATTAAGACTTACTGTCCTAGGAATGAAGTTAAGAAGTTAGAAAGTGAGTGCTGGAACCATAAGGTTAAATTGCTGACATGGCAACTTACACTCGTCGTTTTCAAGAGTTATCCTTGCTTTGCCCTGAGATGGTTCGTACTGAAGAACTTAAGATTGAAAGGTATCTTGATGGATTGCCTTTAGCTACTCGAAATGATGTCATGTTGCAAAGCAGTCAATTTGCATGAGGCAATTCTTTGTGGCTCAGTCGATGGACTCTTGTGTGTTAGAATTAGGAGATAAAGGTAAGAGTGATAGAAGCGATAAGAGGAAGAGGAATGAAGTTGTAAAAGGGAATGGCAACAAACGGCAAGAAATAGCCAGAGTGTTCGCCATAGGAAATGGAGATAAGAAAGGTTACGAAGGTATAAACCTGTGTGAAGTCGTTGTAACCGACACCACCATGGACCGTGCCCAGTGTGTGTAGGAAGTTCTCTAAGGTAGGACACATGGCCAAGGCTGTAGGTCCGACCACTTCTTTGCAACTCAAACACACAAGGAGCGGCTGGAAGGCCCTTTGTCTGTTTTTTGGATGTGGAAAGAAGGGACACTTTAAGAATGAGTGCGAGGCAGTGGATGAGAGGAAATCCCGATAATGTAGGAGGATTTGCTAACGAGGGTGTAGGAGGTAATGGCTTAAACCAATGTGAGTGAGGTTGTGGAAAAACAGGGAAACAATGGTGTTATGAATGTGAGACATGGGAACAGCGCGTGTATATGCTATTGGGAAGGAAGCTGGTGAGGACCCTAACGTAGTTACGGTGCGTTCCTATAATAATCGCTATGCTTCCATCTTGTCGACACTGGTTGGATATGAGTTTCGTATCCACCAACTTTATGCCATTACTAGGAATCTCCCAAACACCTCTAGGGTTTAGTTACGATGTGGAATTAGCAAATGGGAATAGAAAGAAGATAGACAAGTAGTATGGCGTTGTACCTGAGTTTCCTAGACCGCCCGTTTAGTATAGATCTTTGCCGTTACCTTAGGAAGTTTTGGCGTCATTATGGAATGGATTGGTTATCGAAGAACGGTGCACATCATTTGTGATGAGAAAATTGTTCGTTTACATTATGGCGAAAAAATTTGAGCATACAAGGAGATGGGCGGCGTGGAAGTCCTTCGGTTGAGCATCATCTTGTATTAAGGCCGAAGTACATCGATAGAGAGGTTGTATTTTCTTGGCTCGAATTTACGAAAGTGAGGAGAAGAGTGAAGAAACCTCTTGAGGTACCCGTGTTAGAATTCCGGATGTTTTTCGATGATCGCCAGGATTCCACTGTCCGACAAGTGGAATTCAAATAGAGTTGATACCGGTGCGGCACCCGCCCGGGCACCTTATCGACTTGCTCCAAGAGAATTGGAGGAACTGTCTAAACAGTTGGCAGAATTTTTAGAGAAGGGATTCATTCGACCAAGTTCGTCACCTTAGGGAGCACACGGTGTTGTTTGTGAAGAAGAAGGATGGATCGTTTGGATGTGTATCGTATAGGGAATTGAATAAGTTTCCGTGAAGACGATATCCGTTACCTAGAATAGATGATCTATTGACCAGCTCAGGCTAGTGTGTTTTTCTAAGATCGATTTCGATCGGTTACCACCGACTTAGAGTTCGAGGGATATGTCACACCCCAAAATATAGCGGCGAACGATGGTGCCATTGGGGTATGGCGTCATAGCACAAAGTATGGATATAGAAAGCGACCTCATAATGAGACGTTTGAAAAGTTTTCATTCGATTACTTAGGTTAAAGTTTACACCACAAGAAATCACAAAGTTTGATAATACATAAAGAGTTTACAAAACATGTCGAATGGTAATTGTTAAAAGCACAAGACTCTAATGTATGCCATGTGACCCAAAAGCTCCATGAAATGCTATAAGCCTTCGATTTGAGATAAACATGCTAAAAATTAATCAACACAAGGTTGGTGAGTTCATAAGTTTGTGTTAAAAATGATTTGAAATACTTAGAGAAATGTTCACACAACAAAGGCATTGTGAATCCACTTTCGGTTCCAAGTTCAACCCATCAAAACTTGCAACTGTGTGTTACAACCCATTACTAAATAGAATGACAATCATGAATATGCGCAATAAGGTAGTTAAGTATAAATGTCACCACAAGGGTCTTCCAACAACTCGTGTTGGGATGTTCCTCCAACGCTCACGTTGGGATGTATCCATAAAAATGGCCTTCCAACATATAAATGATGGGATGTTTGTAAATTAATAGCCTTCCAACAACTTAATTTGGAGCCACTAATTCTTTTATGTTTGTAAATTAGCCTTCAACAACTTATTTGGAGCCACTAATTCTTGTATGTTTGTAAATTAGTAGCCTTCCAACAACTTAATTTGGAGCCACTAATTCTTGTATGTTTGTTTCAAATATGCATATGAAATCAAGTATAACCCAATCAAGTATATAATGCAATCAAGTGTGAAGTATAAAGTAATGTTGTTTGGCAAAAGAGTTTAAATGTTTGGATAAATAAGCATATATCTAGCCCCAAATAGTTTATAGGAATTTAAATGAGTGGCGGGGTATGAACTTCACGTGTATATTAAGAGTTTAAAGTACTTGGAAATAAATGGAAATAGTTTGAGCATGTATCTCCCCCAAAAGTAGTATAAAAACAATTGAAAGTGGGGCTATAGAACTCACAGTAATATGTAAGAGTTTAAAGTACTTGTGAAAGTAAAGTAAAATAGTTTGAGCATGTATCTCCCCCAAAATTAATTGAAAATGTATAAAAGTAGGGGCTATGAAACTCACAATTGTGATTGATATGCTAACAAAATGAAGTGCACGAAAGTGAGACTCGGAAACTATCCGCGACCTAGAATGAATATTTATGACTGTAATGAGTTATGGTGTTATGTTATGCATGCATTTGGTATGTTATTTATACCATTTCGAGTTTTGAAAATAATACTTATAAATTCGAAAATACTCTTTTGACGTCTTGACCATTCTTAAGTTACTTTACAAGTATTTACGTCAAAATGTCATCCTACAATGGTTTCTTAATGATTTATTGTGAAATTTTAACTTTTAATTAAAGTAAAATAGTAGCGTCGGAAAATTCATGAAAGTGACAAAAATGGCTCCGAAAAACTAATTAGTAAAATGGTGTCGCATCGAGCGTTGAAAACGAACTCGACGGTTTTGAAAAGCTTGTATCAAAATATAGAAGTTTCAGTTCATGAGTTTTCGTCATCGAGGTCTCGAACATAAAGATAATAAAGGTTAAAGATGGTGATTTTGTCTAAATGTTGTGTAAAAAAGTGAGTTTCGCAAAGTTTAAGCAACTGTAAATAATTTATTACAACTCCGCTATACAAGCGGTTGGTCGTTTTGGAAAATATGCTTGGTGATCTCGATTTTATTAGAAGACATTTCGTTCCAAAAAGTTCTACATCATAGTTAAAAGCAGCCTTCAACATGGTCGTTTTAGTTACGTAACACTTGTCTCCATAAAAAATAATATAGTTTTTAAAAAATAATAGTTACGGCAATTTTATGAAAGCGTGTATATCTTAGTCGTTTCAAATCCGTTTTCTACGTATTATCGTCCTTAGCCGTATCAAAGTATACTAATATATTTTTGATAAGTCGAAATAATTTGTAAAGCTTAGGACTCGTTTTTGATTCGTACAAAACTAAAATAGGTTGCTGAAATTTCGAAAAAATATATTTGGTGTCAAACTTGAAAATTTACTTACTTCTTGAATTTTTTACTCCGTTTTAATCCGTTCGCGGCACGGATTCGTTTTAAAAGTATATTTTCTAAATATCAAGGCCAAAAATTCGTGCCTACTGTCGAGTTTTCCAGAAAAACCAAATAAGAACAGATCACTTTTTATACTTATCGAAAATAGTTTTTCTCGTACTAAACCTATTCCAATCCCTTCAAAACAACTCCAAAGCTAATCTAATCCTACCATACACCTTCTTAGGGTGTCATGAGTTCCTAAACATCATCAAGACCAATATATACCAAGGGAATAATTATAGGATGACTTTATATGTATAAAACTCTAAAAATCAAGTAAAATGGTATAAATACACATAAGTCTTGCATGTTTTTGCTCAAAATGATGAATGAGCAAATGAATGTGTAAGATGAAAATAAACATGAGATGCTTACTAGTGATATGATGAGGTGATTAGAACAAAGGTTTAAACCTAAACACCTAGGTTTTATTTCAAAACCTAAACAAGAGTGTAATCTAGATTGTTTTAACACTTGAGCTTGCAAAATTTTGATGATTTCTTAGTACTCCCTTGTATGGCCGGTTCATGGGGAGGAAGAACAATGAGAGAAAACTTTCACTAACACTTGAGTAAAATGAAATGAATGAAGTGATAATAAAGTTGGAGTGTAGATCTATACTATCCTGAACAATTTTACCAACCCATAAACACCCTCCCCTAGAACGGTTTTGGAGATTTGTCCACAAATATCTTTTTTTTTTTTTTTCTTTTATAGCATGTGTATAATTAAAATGTAAGTATAATGTATAAGTAAAATGTAACTTGTAGGTTTTATATACATTAGTGTATTTAAGGAAATTTTTGGTAAAAGTAATTTTTAATAGATCAAATTAAAAAGTATAATGAGATCATAAATTGTAAAATATATTTCTTGCATATTTGAGTGATAATATAATTATCGAGTAGTTTTTAAGAAAATGTTAGTAATAATATAAATTTAACAATTTATATACAAAATAAATTTAAAACACTAGGTAACTCAAAATATTATTTTTATAAACTAAAAGTAAGTATAAAAATATATGTGGGGATAATTTTTTGGAAGTATGGATTAAATATTCAAAATAATAACTACTTGGCGATAGCGTTTATTTAATATAGAAATTTACGGCGTTTAATGTGAAATAAAAACATGAATGAACTAACATGATGGAAATGATGTTATTATGCAGACTAAACTTAGTCTATATGAAATGTCAGTGATGCTATGATCATGATTCGCCGCTAAACCATTAAGGTTCGAATTTGGAACCGCAAAACCTAGTTCACGATAAATGATGAAATAGTGAAGCGTGAATTGTTTTGAGAAATGACCAAAAATTGAGAATGTGACATTCTTCCCATGTGGTCCGTCCTCGTGATTCAATCGATGATACTATGGTTGAACCTCGACAGGTTCTAAAAGTTTATGCTTGTGTATGGTCTATATGATTATGTCAATGCTCATGCATATGAGTTACCCGTCCAACAATGCGTTCCGTGCTACTTGTGAGCAATTCCGTCCTAAATACATGCTTTCTTATGATTAGGCTCGATGAGACAAGCTTTCCCATTCTCAAACAAAATTTTTAAAAGACTTTTTGGTAACCGATTTTTACTTAATCCCACAACTCATTAAACAAAAACTGTCATACGATTAGGCTAAATCGGTTTAGGTAACGACTTGTTTCTAGCTTGATCTTTGCAACTCATCAAACAAGAAGCGTAAATTTCGGATCAAGCTGGAAACAAGTGGTTTTGAAGAAATCTTTTTGAAAATTTGGCTTGATTCTGAATTGCTTACACATATGAGACTACTACTCCCTTCATTGCATGATTCTTTCTGAATTAGACATAGGTGATCAGGCTATGTATAATTTAGGAGTAACTATGCAATGCTTGGACTAGTCGACTCATATGATGTTTGGTGTTGAGTCATAAGTCGCATGTATAAGAATGTGCACTTATAATTATGATGAGATGCTATGATGATGTGGTTATAGTCTAGGGTCAATGATGCAACCTAGTTCTCTATAACCGAAGCTATGATACCAATCTGTCCACACCCAAAATATGCACCTTGTGGAGCGAATGGTGTCATTGGGGAGTATGACGTCATAGCACAATATGGATGAAAGCGACCTCTATAATGAGACGTTTTGAAAAGTTTACCATTCGATTACTTAGGTTAAAGTTTACACAACAAGAAATCACAAAGTTTGATAATACATAAAGAGTTTACAAAACATGTCGAATGGTAATTGTTAAAAGCACAAGACTCCAGTGTATGCCATGTGACTCAGCTCCATGAAAATGCTATGCGCTTACAGTGAGATAAACATGCTAAAAAATGTCAACACAAAGGTTGGTGAGTTCATAAGTTTGTGTTAAAATGATTTGAAATACATAGAGAAATGTTCACACAGGCAAAAGGCATTGTAAAAAGATCCCTCAGTTCAAGTTCCGCCCATACAAAACTTGCAACTTTGTGTGTTTACAACCCATTGCTAAAATAGAATGACAATCATGAATATGCGAATAAAGGTAGTTAAAAGTATAAATGTCACCACAAGGGTCTTCCAACAACTCGTGTTGGGATGTTCCTCCAACGCTCACGTTGGGATGTATCCATAAAAATGGCCTTCCAACATATAAATGATGGGATGTTTGTAAATTAATAGCCTTCCAACAACTTAATTTGGAGCCACTAATTCTTGTATGTTTGTAAATTAATAACCTTCCAACAACTTAATTTGGAGCCAATAATTCTTGTATGTTTGTAAATTAATAGCCTTCCAACAACTTAATTTGGAGCCACTAATTCTTGTATGTTTGTTTCAAATATGCATATGAAATCAAGTATAACCCAATCAAGTATATAAGCATAATCAAGTTGAAGTATAAGTAATGTTGTTTGGCAAAAGAGTTTAAATGTTTGGATAAATAAGCATATATCTAGCCCCAAATAGTTTATAGGAATTTAAATGAGTAAGCGTATGAACTCACATGTATGTAAGAGTTTAAAGTACTTGTGAAAGTAAATGAAAATAGTTTGAGCATGTATCTCCCCCAAAAGTAGTATAAAACAATTGAAAGTGGGGCTATAGAACTCACGGTAATATGTAAGAGTTTAAAGTATTTGTGAAGTAAAGTAAATAGTTTGAGCATGTATCTCCCCAAAGAGTAGTGAAAATGTATATAAAAGTGGGAAATATGAACTCACGATTGTGATTGATATGCTAACAAAATGAAGTGCACGAAAATGAGGCTCGGAAACTATCCGCGACCTAGAATGAATGTTATGACTTGTAATGAGTTATGATGTAATGTTATGCATGCATTTTGTATGTTATTTATACCATTTGTGAGTTTTGAAAATAATACTTATCGTCGAAAAATACTCTTTTGGCGTCTTGACCATTCTTAAATTACTTTACAAGTATTTACGTCAAAATGTCATCCTACAATGGTTTCATAATGATTTATTGTGAAATTTTAACTTTTCGTAAGTAAAATAATGTAGGTCGGAAAATTCATGAAAGTGACAAAAATGGCTCGAAAAACTAATTAAATAAAATGGTGTGCGTCGAGCGTTAGAAAGCGAACTCGAGCGGTTTTGGAAAGCTTGTATCAAAATCTAGAAGTTTGAGTTCATGAGTTTTAGTCATGAGGTCTCAACATAAAGATAATAAGGGTTAAAGATGGTGATTTTGTCTAAAATGTTGTGTAAAAAGTGAGTTTAAAAAAGTTTAAGCAACGTAAATAATTTATTACAACTCCGCTATACAAACGGTTGGTCGTTTTGAAAAATATGCTTGGTGATATCGATTTTATTAGAAGACATTTCGTTCCAAAAAGTTCTACATCATAGATAAAAGCAGCCTTCAACATGGTCGATTTAGTTACCGTAACACTTGTCTCGTAAAAATAATATAGTTTTTAAGAAAATAATAGTTCGACAATATTTTGAAGCGTGTATATCTTAGTCGTTTCAAATCCGTTTTTCTCATTATTATACGTCCTTAGCTCCGTATCAAAGTATACTAATATATTTTTGATAAGTCGAAATAATTTGTAAAGCTTAGGACTCGTTTTTGACTCGTACAAAACTAAATTAGGTTGCTGAAATTTCGAGAAAATATATATATTTAGTCGTCAAACTTGAAAAATTCATAACTTAACGTTATAACTCCGTTTTAATCCGTTCAAGCGACCACGGATTCGTTTTAAAGTATATTTTCTAAATATCAAGGCCAAAAATTCGTGCCTACTGTCGGATTTTCCAGAAAAACCAAATAAGAACAGATCACTTTATATACTTATCGAAAATAGTTTTTCTCGTACTAAACCTGTTCCAATCCCTTCAAATCAACTCCAAAGCTAATCTAATCCTACCATACACCTTCTTAGGGTGTCATGGGTTCCTAAACATCATCAAGACCAATATATACCAAGGGAATAATTATAGGATGACTTTATATGTATAAAACTCTAAAAATCAAGTAAAATGGTATAAATACACATAAGTCTTGCATGTTTTTGCTCAAAAATGATGAGATGAGCATGAAATGAATATGTAAGATGAAAATAAATATGAGATGCTTACAAGTGATATGATGAGGTGATTAGAACAAGGATTAAACCTAAACACCCTAGGTTTTTATTTCAAAACCTAAACAAGAGTGTAATCTAGATTGTGTTTAACACTTGAGCTTGAAAATTTTGATGATTTCTTAGTACTCCTTGTATGGCGGTTCATGGGAGGAAAAGAACAAGAGAAAACTTTTCCACTAACACTTGAAGTAAAATGAATGAATGAAATGAAGTAATAAAGTTGGAGTGTAGATCTATACTATCACAAGACAATTTTTACCAACCCATAAATGCTTACCCTCCCCCCCCTAGAACCGGTTTTGGGGGAGATTTGTCCACAAAATATCTTTTTTTTTTTTTCTTTTATAGCATGTGTATAATTAAAATGTAAGTTATAATGTATAAGTAAAATGTAACTTGTAGTTTTATATATACATTAGTGTATTTAAGGAAATTTTAGGTAAAGTAATTTTAATAGATCAAATTAAAGTATAATGAGATCATAAAATTTGTAAAAATACATTCCTTGTAAAATTTGAGTGATAAAATAATTATCGAGTAGTTTTAAGAAAGTGTCGTAATAATATAAATTTAACGATTTATATACAAAATAAATTTAAAACACTAGGTAACTCAAAATATTATTTTTATAAACTAAATGTAAGTATAAAAATATGTCGGGATCATTTTTGGAAGTATCGGATTAAATATTCAAAATAATAACTTACGCGATAGCGTTTATTTAATATAGAAATTCTGGCGTTTAATGTGAAATGAAAAATCATGAATGAACTAACATGATGGAAATGATGTTAATGATATGTAGACTAAATCTAGTCTATATGAAATGTGTGATGCTATGATCATGATTCGCCGCTAAACCATTAAGGTTCGAATTTGGAACACGAAACCTAGTTTACGATAAATGATGAAATAATGAAAGCGTGAATTGTTTTGAGAAATGACCAAAAATTGAGAATTGTGACATTCTTCCCATGTCGGAGGAATCACGTCCTCGTGATTCAATGATGACTCTATGGTTCGAACCTCGACAAGGGTTCTAAAAGTTTATGCTTGTGTATGGTCTATATGATTATGTCAATGTTCATGCATATGAGTTACCGTCCAACAAGTACGTTCCGTGCTAAGTGAGCAATTCCCATCCTAAATACACGCTTTCTTATGATTAGGCTCGATGAGACAAGCTTTCCCATTCTCAAGCAAAATTTTTTAAAGACTTTTTGGTAACCGATTTTTACTTAATCCCACAACTCATCAAACAAGAGCGTCATACGATTAGGCTAAATCGGTTTAGGTAACGACTTGTTTCTAGCTCGATCTTTGTAACTCATCAAACAAGAGCTGTCGCTTCGGATCAAGCTGGAAACAAGTGGTTTGAAGAAAATCTTTTGAAAATTTGGCTTGATTACGTAATTGCTTACACATATGAGACTACTACTCCCTTCATTGCATGATTCTTCACTGATTAGACATAGGTGATCGGGCTATGTATAATTTAGGAGTAACTATGCAATGCTTGGACTAATCGACTCATATGATGTTTGGTGTTGAGTCATAAGTCCGCATGTATAAAGAATGTGCACTTATAATGATATGATGAGATGCTATGATGATGTGGTTATAGTCTAGGGTCAATGATGCAAACTAGTTCTCTATAACGATGCTCATACTGTCTGTCACACCAAAATGCTCCTTGTGTGAGCGTGGTGTCATTGGGGATGGCGTCATAGCACAAAGTATGGATATAAGCGACCTCTAAATGTGCGTTTTGAAAAGTTTACCGTTGATTACTTAGGTTAAAGTTTACACCACAAGAAATCACAAAGTTTGATAATACATAAAGGGATTTACAAACATAATAGAATGGTAATTGTTAAGCACAAGACTCCAATGTATGCCATGTGACTTAAAGCTCCATGAAATGAATGCTTATACAGTGAGATAAACATGCTAAAAAGTGTCAACACAAAGGTTGGTGAGTTCATAAGTTTGTGTTAAAATAATTTGAAATACTTAGAGAAAATGTTCACCGCAGCAAAGGCATTGTGAATCCACTTTCGGTTCAAGTTCGCCCATACAAAACTTGCAACCTTGTGTTACAACCCATTGCTTACTAAAATAGAATGACAATCATGAATATGCATGAAATAAGGTAGTTAAAGTATAAATGTCACCACAAGGGTCTTCCAACAACTTCGTGTTGGGATGTTCCTCAACGCTCACGTTGGGATGTATCCATAAAATGGCCTTCAACATATAAATGATGGGATGTTTGTAAATTAATAGCCTTCCAACAGCAATTTGGACCTTAATTCTTGTATGTTTGTAAATTAATAACCTTCCAACAACTTAATTTGGAGCCAATAATTCTTGTATGTTTGTAAATTAATAGCCTTCCAACAACTTAATTTGGAGCCACTAATTCTTGTATGTTTGTTTCAAATATGCATATGAAATCAAGTATAACCCAATAAGTATATAAGCAATCAAGTGTAGAAGTATAAGTAATGTTGTTTGGCAAAAGAGTTTAAATGTTTGGATAAATAAGCATATATCTAGCCCCAAATAGTTTATAGGAATTTAAATGAGTAAAAGCGGGGTATGAACTCACAGTAATATGTAAGAGTTTAAAGTACTTGTGAAAATAAATGGAAATAGTTTGAGCATGTATCTCCCCTAAAAGTAGTATAAAAACAATTGAAAGTGGGGCTATAGAACTCACAGTAATATGTAAGAGTTTAAAGTACTTGTGAAAGTAAAGTAAAATAGTTGGAGCATGTATCTCCCAAAATTAGTGAAAATGTATAAAAAGTAGGGGCTATAAACTCTGGTGTGATTGATATGCTAACAAAATGAAGTGCAAGAAAATCGGAAACTATCCATACGACCTAGAATGAATGTTATGATTGTAATGAGTTATGATGTTATGTTATGCATGCATTTAGTATGTTATTTATACCATTTGCGAGTTTTGAAAATAATACTTATCGTCGAAAAATACTCTTTTGACGTCTTGACCATTCTTAAGTTACTTTACAAGTATTTACGTCAAAATGTCATCCTACAATGGTTTTTAATGATTTATTGTGAAATTTTAACTTTTAAATTAGTAAAATAATGTCGGTCGGAAAATTCATGAAAGTGACAAAAATGGCTCCGAAAAACTAATTAAATAAAATGGTGTACGTCGAGCGTTAGAAAACGAACTCAAGCGGTTTTGAAAAGCTTGTATCAAAATCTAGAAGTTTCAGTTCATGAGTTTTCGTCATCGAGGTTTCGAACATAAAGATAATAAAGGTTAAAGATGGTGATTTTGTCTAAAATTTGTTGTAAAGTGAGTTTAAACAAAGTTTAAGCAACGTAAATAATTTATTACAACTCCGCTATACAAGCGGTTGGTCGTTTTGGAAAATATGCTTGGTGATCTCGATTTTATTAGAAGACATCTCGTTACAAAAAGTTCTACATCATCGTTAAAACAGCCTTCAACATGGTCGTTTTAGTTACCGTAACACTTGTCTCGTAAAATAATATAGTTTTAAAATATAGATTCTGGCAATTTTATGAAATGTATATCTTAGTCGTTTCAAATCCGTTTTCTACATTATTATCGTCCTTAGCCGTTATCAAAGTATACTAATATATTTTTGATAAGTCGAAATAATTTGTAAAGCTTAGGACTTGTTTTTGACTCGTACAAAACTAAAATAGGTTGCTGAAAGTTTCGGAAAATATATATTTGATGCGTCAAACTTGAAAATTCATAACTTCTTAGTTTATAACTCCGTTTTAATCCGTTCAAGCTGACCCGCAGTTAGTTTTAAAGTATATTTTCTAAATATCAAGGCCAAAATTGCGTGCCTACTGTCGGATTTTCCAGAAAAACAAATAAGAACAGATCACTTTATATACTTGAAAATAGTTTTTCTCGTACTAAACCTATTCCAATCCCTTCAAAACAACTCCAAAGCTAATCTAATCCTACCATACACCTTCTTAGGGTGTCATGGGTTCCTAAACATCATCAAGACCAATATATACCAAGGGAATAATTATAGGATGACTTTATATGTATAAAACTCTAAAAATCAAGTAAAATGGTATAAATACACATAAGTCTTGCATGTTTTTGCTCAAAAATGATGAGATGAGCATGAAATGAATATGTAAGATGAAAATAAACATGAGATGCTTACTAGTGATATGATGAGGTGATTAGAACAAGGTTAAACCTAAACACCCTAGGTTTTTATTTCAAAACCTAAACAAGAGTGTAATCTAGATTGTTTTAACACTTGAGCTTGCAAAATTTTGATGATTTCTTAGTACTCCCTTGTATGGCCGGTTCATGGGGAGGAAGAACAATGAGAGAAAACTTTCCACTAACACTTGAAGTAAAATGAAATGAATG
Organism: Chrysanthemum makinoi; assembly: GCA_910596185.1. Taxonomy (NCBI): domain Eukaryota; kingdom Viridiplantae; phylum Streptophyta; class Magnoliopsida; order Asterales; family Asteraceae; genus Chrysanthemum; species Chrysanthemum makinoi. The sequence goes on along the minus strand of OU343216.1, from coordinate 550,414 downwards.
AAGTGAAGTAATAAAGTTGGAGTGTAGATCTATACTATCACAAGACAATTTTTACCAACCCATAAATGCTTACCTCCCACAGAGCGGTTTTGGGAGATTTGTCTAAAATATCTTTTTTTTTTTCTTTTATAGCATGTGTATAATTAAAATGTAAGTATAAATGTATATGAGTAAAATGTAACTTGTAGGTTTTATATACATTAGTGTATTTAAGGAAATTTTAGGTAAAAGTAATTTTTAATAGATCAAATTAAAGTATAATGAGATCATAAAAATTGTAAAAATACATTTCTTGTAAAATTTGAGTGATAATATAATTATCGTGGTTTTTAAGAAAAACATCGTAATAATATAAATTTAACGATTTATATACAAAATAAATTTAAAACACTAGGTAAACTCAAAATATAGTTTTTGTAAACTAAATATAAGTATAAAAATATGTCGGGATAATTTTTGGAAGTATCGGATTAAATATTCAAAATAATAACTCACGCGATAACGTTTATTTAATATAGAAATTTCTGCGTTTAATGTGAAATGCAAAAATCATGAATGAACTAACATGATGGAAATGATGTTAATGATATGCAGACTAAACTTAGTCTATATGAAATGTCCGTGATGCTATGATCATGAATTGCGCTAAACCATTAAAGGTTCTTGAATTTGGAACACGCAAACCTAGTTTACGATAAATGATGAAATAGTGAAACGTGAATTATTTTGAGAAATGACCAAAATTGAGAATTGTGACATTCTTCCCATGTCAGAGGAATCACGTCCTCGGGATTCAATCGATGATCTATGGTTGAGAACCTCGACAAGGGTTCTAAAAGTTTATGCTTGTGTATGGTCTATATGATTATGTCAATGCTCATGCATATGAGTTACCCGCCCAACAAGATGCGTTCCGTGCTAGCATGAGCAATTCCCGATCCTAAATACATGCTTTCTTATGATTAGGCTCGATGAGACAAGCTTTCCCATTCTCAAGCAAAATTTTTAAAAGACTTTTTGGTAACTGATTTTTACTTAATCCCACAACTCATCAAACAAGGCGTCATGCGATTAGGCTAAATCGGTTTTAGGTAACGACTTGTTTCTTCGATCTTTGCAACTCATCAAACAAGAGCGTAAATTTCGGATCAATGGAAACAAGTGGTTTGAAGAAAATCTTTTGAAAATTTGGCTTGATTGGAACTTACATATGAGACTACTACTCCCTTCATTGCATGATTCTTCCTGAATTAGACATAGGTGATCAGGCTATGTATAATTTTGGAGTAACTATGCAATGCTTGGACTAATCGACTCATATGATGTTTGGTGTTGAGTCATAAGTTCGCATGTATAAAGAATGTGCACTTATAATGATATGATGAGATGCTATGATGATGTGGTTATAGTCTAGGGTCAATGATGCAACCTAGTTATCTATAACCGATGCTCACGATACTGTCTGTCACACCCCAAAATATCCTTGTGAGCGATGGTGTCATTGGGGTATGGCGTCATAGCACAAAGTATGGATATAGAAAGCGACCTCTATAAATGAGGCGTTTTGAAAAGTTTACCATTCGATTACTTAGGTTAAAGTTTACACCACAAGAAATCACAAAGTTTGATAATACATAAAAAGTTTACAAAACATGTCGAATGGTAATTGTTAAAAACACAAGACTTCAATGTATGCCATGTGACTCCAAAAGCTCCATGAAATGCTTGACCTTACGATGAGATAAACATGCTAAAAAGTGTCAACACAAAGGTTGGTGAGTTCATAAGTTTGTGTTAAAAAAATAATTTGAAATACTTAGAGAAATGATGTTCACACGGCAAAGCATTGTGAATCCCTTTCGATTCAAAGATCGCCCATACAAAACTTGCAACACGTGTGCACAACCCATTGCCTAAAATAGAATGACAATCATGAATATGCGAAATAAGGTAGTTAAAAGTATAAATGTCACCACAAGGGGTCTTCCAACCTTCGTGTTGGGATGTTCCTCCAACGCTCACGTTGGGATGTATCCATAAAAATGGCCTTCCAACATATAAATGATGGGATGTTTGTAAATTAATAGCCTTCCAACAACTTAATTTGGAGCCACTAATTCGTGTATGTTTGTAAATAATAACCTTCAACAACTTAATTTGGGCCAATAATTCTTATGTTTGTAAATTAATAGCCTTCAACAACTTAATTTGGGCCACTAATTCTTGTATGTTTGTTTCAAATATGCATGAAATCAAGTATAACAATCAAGTATATAAGCATAATCAAGTGTAGTATAAGTAATGTTGTTTGGCAAAGAGTTTAAATGTTTGGATAAATAAGCATATATCTAAGCCCCAAATAGTTTATAGGAATTTAAATAGTAAGCGAGGTATGAACTCACATTAATATGTAAGAGTTTAAAGAGTACTTGTGAAAATAAATGGAAATAGTTTGAGCATATCTAAAAAGTAGTATAAAACAATAAAAGTAGGCTATAGAACTCACATGTATGTAAGGTTTAAAGTACTTGTGAAGTAAAAGAGTAAAATAGTTTGAGCATGTATCTCCCCAAAATTAATTGAAAATGTATAAAAGTAGGGCTATGAAACTCAATTGTGATTGATATGCTAACAAAATGAAGTGCAAGTGAGGCTGGAAACTATCCAGCGACCTAGAATGAATGTTATGACTTGTAATGAGTTATGGTGTTATGTTATGCATGCATTTAGTATGTTATTTATACCATTTGCGAGTTTTGAAAATAATACTTATCGTCGAAATATACTCTTTTGACGTCTTGACCATTCTTAAGTTACTTTTACAATATTTCGTCAAAATGTCATCCTACAATGGTTTTACTTAATGATTTATTGTGAAATTTTAACTTTTATTACGTAAAATAATGTCGTCGGAAAATTCATGAAAAGTGACAAAATGGCTCGAAAAACTAGTCGTATTAAAATGGTGTGCGTCGAGCGTTAGAAAGCGAACTTCGGCGGTTTTGAAAGCTTGTATCAAAATCTAGAAGTTTCAGTTCATGAGTTTTGCGTCATCGGTCTCGAACATAAAGATAATAAAGGTTAAAGATGGTGATTTTGTCTAAAATGTTGTGTAAAAGTGAGTTTCGGCAAAGTTTAAGCAACCGTAAATAATTTATTACAACTCCGCTATACAAGCGGTTGGTCGTTTTGGAAAATATGCTTGGTGATCTCGATTTTATTAGAAGACATTTCGTTCCAAAAAGTTCTACATCATAGTTAAAAACAGCCTTCAACATGGTCGTTTTAGTTTTAGTAACACTTGTCTCGTAAAAATAATATAGTTTTCGAAAATAATAGTTCACGGCAATTTTATGAGCGTGTATATCTTAGTGGTTTCAAATCCGTTTTCTCATTATTATCGTCCTTAGCCGTATCAAAGTATACTAATATATTTTTGATAAGTTAAAATAATTTGTAAAGCTTAGGACTTCGTTTTTGACTGTTACAAAACTAAAATAGGTTGCTGAAATTTCGGAAAATATATATTTAGATTCGTCAAACTTGAAAAATTCATAACTTCTTAGTTATAACTCCGTTTTAATCCGTTCAGCTGACCCGCGGATTCGTTTTAAAGTATATTTTCTAAATATCAAGGCCAAAAATTCGTGCCTACTGTCGGATTTTCCAGAAAAACCAAATAAGAACAGATCACTTTATATACTTATCGAAAATAGTTTTTTTTTACTAAACCTATTCAATCCCTTCAAAACAACTCCAAAGCTAATCTAATCCTACCATACACCTTCTTAAGGTGTCATGGGTTCCTAAACATCATCAAGACCAATATATACCAAGGGAATAATTATAGGATGACTTTATATGTATAAAACTCTAAAAATCAAGTAAAATGGTATAAATACACATAAGTCTTGCATGTTTTTGCTCAAAAATGATGAGATGAGCATGAAATGAATATGTAAGATGAAAATAAACATGAGATTCTTACTAGTGATATGATGAGTGAGGATTAGGCAAAAGTTAAACCTAAACACCCTAGGTTTTTATTTCAAAACCTAAACAAGAGTGTAATCTAGATTGTTTTAACACTTGAGCTTGCAAAATTTTGATGATTTCTTTGTACTCCCTTGTATGGCGGTTCATGGGGAAGAACAATGAGAAAACTTTCCACTAACACTTGAGTAAAATGAAATGGATGAAGTGAAGAGTAATAAAGGTTGGAGTGTAGATCTATACTATCACAGACAATTTTACCAACCCATAAATGCTTACCCTCCCCTAGAACGGTTTTGGGGAGATTTGTCCTAAAATATCTTTTTTTTTTTTTTCTTTTTATAGCATGTGTATAATTAAAATGTAAGTATAATGTATAAGTAAAATGTAACTTGTAGGTTTTATATACATTAGTGTATTTAAGGAAATTTTAGGTAAAGTAATTTTTAATAGATCAAAGTAAAGTATAATGAGATCATAAAATTGTAAAATATATTTCTTGCATAATTTGAGTGATAATATAATTATCGAGTAGTTTTTAAGAAAAAGTGTCGTAATAATATAAATTTAACAATTTGTATACAAAATAAATTTAAAACACTAGGTAACTCAAAATATTATTTTTATAAACTAAATGTAAGTATAAAAATATGTCGGGATAATTTTTTGAAGTATCGGATTAAATATTCAAAATAATAACTACTAGCGATAACGTTTATTTAATATAGAAATTTGGCGTTTAATGTGAAATGCAAAATCATGAATGGTAACATATGATGGATGATGTTAATGATATGCAGACTAAACTTAGTCTATATGAAATGTTCGAGTGATGCTATGATCATGAATTAGCGCTAAACCATTAAGGTTCTGCGAATTTGGAACAAACCTAGTTTACGATAAATGATGAAATAGTGAAACGTGAATTGTTTTGAGAAATGACCAAAAATTGAGAATTGTGACAGGATATCCCTAATACTGCGTTTAGGAATCGTTATGGGCACTATGAATTCCAAGTGATGTCGTTTGGCTTAACCAACGCACCAGCGGTTTCATGGAGCTCATGAACCGGTAATATGGCTTACATTACCTAGATAAGTTTGTGATAGTATTCATAGACGACATCTTGATATACTTTAAGAGTAGTGAGAACCGCGAAGAGCATTTGAGGGCTCATTTTAGGATTTGTTGAGAGGCTGTATGCAAATTCTCAAGTGTGAGTTTTGGATTCGATGCATTGCAATTCTTTGGTGATGTGATAGATAGTCGAGGTGTTCATGTTGACCCAACTAAGATTAAGGCCATTAAGAAATGGGCAGCTCCTAAGAACCGCCAATCGGGCGGTTTCTACAGGTTTAGCGGGACTATTATAGGAGATTCATTGAGGATTTTCCAAGATAGCTGAAGCAGCCCGTAAAACTAACGAGAAGGATGTTAAAGTATGAATGGGGAGAAAAGGAAGAAAACATTCCAACATCTGAAGTTTTGTAGTCGACCATCCTAGCTGCTGAAGGAAGTGAAGATTTTGTAGGTATGCTACTTGACGCTTATAAAGGAAGCTTAAGTCTTTGTTTTGATACAATGAAGGTGATTGCTTATGCATAAAGGCAACTTGAAGCATGAGAAAAACACTACACCACCCATGATATGAAGGTTAGGTGCTGTAGTGTTTGCTCTTAGGATTTGGAGACATTACCTGTATAGAACCAAGTGTGTAGTATTACACCAACCATAAGAGTTTGAAGCATATCTTAGATCGGAAAGGCTGACATGAGACAAGCGTCGTTGGTTGGAATAGCAAATGATTATGGCCCCATTAGATCGTTATCATCACATGAGGCCCCAATGTTGTGGTGGCGCCCTTAGTCATAAGGAGGACATTCCCACCTACTCATTAGATCTTTAGGAATGACCATTGTTTAAGCCCTTACCATCGATTTTACTAGCCAGAGTAAGGGCATTGAGAAGAAGAGAACCATCCTTGTGAGATTCTTCATGGAATGGTAGAAAGTGAAAGCGGCTTCTTGGGCGTTCAATGGAACATATGCTTGAGAGGCAGAGTTGGATACCATTTCATGGTGGAATCGTGAGTTGATTATACGAGTAAATCAAAATAATCTATTCATCCGGAGCCGATAAGATATGTCGGGATCTTAGAAACTTTATTGGTGGCCAATATGGCCAGAGAATAGCTTCGGTATGTTAGTAGGTTCGACTTTTCTAAAGTTAAGGCGAGAACATGAAACCATCGGACTTTTTGTTAACCCAAACTCGGAATGGAAATGGGAGAATAACCATGGATTTTATCACTAAATTACGAGAGCATTAGCGGCAATGGCGCTATCAGGTGATAGTTGACGTTTAACTAAGTACGCTCACTTCTTAGCTATTAGTGAAACCGATAATCTTGATAAGCTTGCTCGATTGTATCTTAAGGAGATAGTATCGCGTCATGGAGTACCGATATCTATTATATCTGATAGGGATAGTCGTTTTACATCCCACTTTTGGAAGTCTTTCTGAGCAGCATTAGGCGAATTTGGATATGAGTCTTTGCTTACCATCCACCAGACCGATGGTCAGAGAACTATTCAGGACTTTAGAGGATATGCTTAGAGCATGTGTTATTGATTTCGAGAAAAATTTGGGAAGACACCTCCCTTTGGCGAATTCTCTTACAATAATAGTTATCACTCTATGATTAAGGCGCCCCATTTGGAGGCTGTATGAGTGAAAATAATACGTTCTCTGTTTGTTGGGCTGAAGTTGGCGAGAGTCAGCTACGGTCCCGAACTTCGTTCTAGAAACCCTTGAGATACCTACAGTTAGAAACCGGTTACAAAACGCTAAGTGATGAACAAAGAGTTATCTTTGGAAGTAAGGAAACCTTTAGAATTCCGGGTTGGAGATCATGTTATGTTGAGCGTTTCTCCTTGGAAGGAGTGATTACGTTTGGAAGCGTGGAAAACTGATCCAGATATATTGGTCACTTTCAATCTTGGAAGTCGAACCCGATGACATACGCTTAGAGCTACCATCGAAGCTGAGTAGTGTACACAATGTCTTCATGTTAGTAATCTTAAGTGATATGCAATGAGAGGAGAAACATAGTTGTGCCATTAGAGATGTTCATTATTGATGAGAAATTGAGTTTTGTTGAGGAACCGATTGAGATTATGGATCATTGAGATTAAGAATTTGAGAAGAATAGCCGTATTCGATTGTTAAGGTTAGTTTGGAACTCCGGCATGGACGGGTTCACTTAGGAGCGATGAGTTTTCATTAGGAAGTATCCTAAACTTTTATGACACCAAACAGCTCGGGTGAAACGGGGCCCGAATTAGCAAGGATGAATCTGAAAGTTTCAACCGAACCCTCCTAATACTTTTTAATTGTAGCCTGGCCCCCCTCTAATTAACTATTTCGAGGTCCTAGTTCATGAGTATATATATACCCAACCCAAGCCTCACTTCCACCTTTCATTTCTCTCACCTTTAGAAAACACAACGACACTATTTCTCTCTCTGGTTTCTCACTCTAAAACCTAAACCACCACTCCCACGCCCGCCCGGCCATATTCCGGCCTCCCACCGAGGGCCCACTTTGTGGCCCAACGTCACTATTCACCTCCACCACCAAAAGATAGATCTCTTTCTCCTCTTTCCAACCATATATCATACACTCAATTTGGACTTCATTAACACCTCCAAATTCAAGAATTAAGATTCGTACTTTTAGGGCTTCAAAATATTTCAAAGGGGGCTTTTATGGTGGTGATTAGAGAAAGGTAAATAGAACATGTTTTGAGCTTATTTGAGCAATAAAAGCCACGAAATGGGTAATGGGGTTTAAACCCTAATATTATTTTAGGGCTTTTTTAGATTGGAACATGAAATTAAAGCTAATTAGTGATGAAATAAACAAGTAATGGTGTTTTGGTACATGTGTGGTGCATTAATTTGATGGGTTTTGCATTTTATGGTTTTAGTTGCATGTTCTTGGTTAATGATAGTTGATGGGTTTTGTGTTTAGATAGTGTTTGGAGCTTGAATGATTGGATTTGAGTGTTGTAGATTGGATTTGGTTGTGTTTGGTTGGACAACATGGGGCATACGAACCACCATGGTCACGTCTGCGTGACCCATGGGTTGGTGTCGCGGCGTGACCCACTTGGGTCTTGGGTCGAGTCGAATCGATTTGGTAGCTTATTGATTGGTTTAGTAGAGGTTTGGATGAGAACGTGGGCGAAAAGCTTTAGAAGCTTGTTTGGTTCCGCGTGGTCTTGACCTTGACACTGATGTCATGACCATTAGGGTCATAACATTGGTTTCGAGTGTAATTGGTTGATTGATTGGTTGGCGAGATTGTTTTGAGTTAGTTTGAGGATTGAATGCAGCGTTATGACTTTTAATTATGAACTTGATATATATATATTGCTTGAAGCTTTCACGTTGGATTCCTATGACTTTTAGTCAATAGTTGACTCCGACACAGCCGTAACATGGACTTTAGTATAATTTGGACTATTGATTGATTAAAGCCGGTTATGACTTCGTGCTTGTGGACTCAATGAATAGCGTTATGAGATTTATAATGGAAGTTTGGAAATATATATTATATATGAAAATGATAATAAAACTATGAAATGTAAATAATAGTGGACTTTTATTTGCCAAAATATCAATAACAAGATTTATCTTGTTATTTAATAGTTTTAAAATGAAACTAACGACTAAATTGGAGAGGTTTTGTAATAAAATAGTGCGTTTGAGTACGTTTATCAATAATGTCAATTGTGGACATTTAATGTTGGATAAGTAACTATTTATTTGTGTTTTGTGTGTGCATGGATTTACGGATAACCTAGCATTAATATTGTTGATCTACGTGGTAGCGGACTTATTAGGTTGTGAATCTAATAAGATCCACGCTGGAAATGCGTTAAGGTAACACTTATTAATGGGTGAATTATCCTTATATGACTATTTATGGATACGATTGATTTAAGGGACAATAGCGACCGCGAATATATGAATGAGTTTATCGAGTTGACCGAACCGATAAGGTCTACTATTTATTTCGAAACTTATTGAACTATGGAGCTTATCGTTTAGAGGTCTCATTGTGTCGCATTAAGTTATATATTGGTTTTGTGTGTGCGTTCATGACATCACTATTGAATTGATACACCACATGAGGATACAAACACTAGGATTAATGGTGAAATGGGGCGTTTTGGAAATAAAGAAATGGAATATGATAGATAACGTTGATTTTGAGGAATATGTATATTAAGTTGTTCTACATTAATAGGTTGTGCCGAGTCGATAGTTGTTGTCTTTGTGATTTACATTTATCTTACCTTTAGTGATGTTTAAGTTGATTGTCCGTTGATTGCTTGAGGTGAGTTTCATAGCCCACTTTTTATATATACGTTTTAACTTCGTTTTGAACTATTTTGGGGTGAATCATGCTTTCGCATTTTGGACCCGTTAAAACTATTTGGATTTGCTTATATCTTGTGAGTGTGTTAGATAGATGTCGATAGTTGTTGCCTTAGTCTAGTTTTAACCGTGCCTAACTAAGAATAGACTTCTATCTCGACCTAGCGGGGTTGGCAAAATGTTCTAGAGGTTTACCCGGCAGTCTTTGGACTAGAGTCATGAGGGGGCCGAGAGTAAGTGAATATATGATTGGAGATCGGGTAGGATCGGTGTGTGAAAGCGGTATTTACCTATCTAGGTCTTGCATAGCAAATCAATTCTTACAGGGCCACTATGATTTTGTTGAACTTAAACTATGAACATACATTAAAGTGACCTTTTTAGCATGATTTCTCAGGTATTTGAGAGATGTTTGGATTAGTTGACGTGTGGAAGCTTGGCATGGAGGCGTGGTTCAAGGATCATTTTCGACTCTGATAAACTTTGGGGACCTATTTTGTTAAACTATGTTTTGGGCCTAAAGTTTATATCTTGGATAAATGTTTGAATATTTGATTTGGGATTGGTTTTAAATGGCTAAATGGTTATCTTTTATTTTACTTGTGTGTGATACCAATCAAAAGTAGCGCCCGAAAACTTGATTAAGTCTTATTTGTCTTAGAGATTTGGGGGTGTTACAGAACGAGTTTAATATGTTAAGTTAATTATGTTGGTTAAGTTCGGTAGGAAAATGAAGTGATAAAAATGGTTAATGCTGAAAATGGGTCGAAACGGTTTTTGGCTCAAAGCCCATTATTTTGTAAAGTACTATTCCGAGGGTCAAACGGTAAATGTTTTTATATGAAAATGAGCCCGAGGATAGAATAGAAATAAATCACCGGAAAGTTTAGTTGGTGTCGAGGGTCATAGAAGTTGTTTTCCAAAATGGGTAAAATATCTTGCAGTTTGGGTTAAGTGTGTTCTTACCCATTTTGGGCAGCAAACCCGTTTTTTAATACAAATAAGCCGTAAAAACGTTTATTTATATTTTACGATATCTTCTAATGTTTTGTCAACCAACAAAGTAAGTGTTTTAGCAGAAACAAATAGAATGCATTAAATAGTTTGAGTTAATAGTTT